>JASUAD010000003.1:170000-777954 GCA_037013555.1 Sextonia rubra | reverse complement strand
CCTTTAATAACTGTTTGATAATTTCACCTCAAAATAAAATTGAAGTCATTTGTCATTTTAAGACACAATAAACTAAAATAGTTAAATCAAAATATCATATTTTAAAAAAATTCTTTTATCTTTTTATACTAAAAAGTTAAAAAGCTACTTTTTTATTCTACTGACTGACAAAAAATATCTACTTTTAACATAAAAAGTTTTATTCTTTTTTCACAAAAAGATAAAATAATGAAATTGATTTAGAGTGCGGCTCATTAAATATCAAAAATCTCTCTCTTGAGACAAACAAAATTAAAATAAAATTAAAATCTCCAAAATATCCCACACATCTCTCTCTCTCCCTCCTCTCTCCTCCCCTTCCCTCGGCCAGCGAGAGGGGGGCCCTCCCTCCCTCCCTCCCTCATGGAGTCGAATTTTAGGAATTCATCGTACAAATGGATAAAAAATAAAAAAAAGACCGTTAAAGAGGTGAGGATGTAGTATATAAAGTGGACATGCACTTGAGGGACAATATTCTCCTAAGTGAATATTTGCATCTTGTGACTATGCAGTCTCATGGTGCCCATTTCGATTCAAGAAAATATTCTTTTCTATGAAATACTATGCCAGTACAATCTAGCACTATGGGGCCCACTTTGGCAGATCTTTCATCCGTGCATAACCGTTAATAATTTTTTCATTCCATGATTTGCCATTAGGTCCAATTTTACACTTACTGAGCCTTTACTCGCTATTGGATTAAATTTAAAAAATAACTATAGCTAAGTTGTTATTATACTTTAGATTATTAAATCAAGGGCTAGGATAATCTTGTAGGACTAATTTTTTAAATCCCTCCTTTTTCATGGGAAGACTTTTCAATTTTTAATTCTCTCATTGGTAAACTTGCAACTAAACGAGCACCATTGGACTACACATAGCCATTTGCAATTTGCTCGGCAATTTACATTTTCCCTTCGATGTATTGTCATCATTTTGGGTGGGGCAGATGAAAATAGAAAGGTCTTTTAATGAATAGATAAATATACATAAAATCAACTCCATTAGATTATCCTACCTCTTAATTTAACACATTAAAACTTGATAGTTGATTAGCCAAATATATACATATTAAATTCAATACAATAGCAAGTAAAGGTTTGATGAGTATAAAAATGAGCATGATACTTGATAATGGAAGGAGAGGAATGTGAAAATGCCCACCGATCAAAGGTGAGCCCAAATGGGCTCCATAGGGATGGATTGCATACGAAGTCCATTGGCAGAAGAAATTCTCCACCAGATGAGTCCTTTGACTGTTTTGGCTGAGTATTCATGTCACATCTCTCTTTGGTTCATTTTCCACTGATTAGGAATTATTCTATGGTGATTTTGGGGTATTTTACTTCAACCATAGCCACTTCTAGAAATTTCATTTCAATTTTAATTAGATTCAGAAATGTGTATCTTAAAATCATTTTGAAACCGGTTCCATGCAAACAGATGAGCCCAGGAAGTTCAAAGATATTTTGAATTGTTCTGAGGGAGCGTTTGATGATCCAAGCCAGCTGATCTACAGTTAAGAACAGGGACACGTGTTTACCCCATCAAAAAGTGGACTGAAGAATTTTGAATCAACCCGGTGTACGGATAGCGATCCAGAATGGGATCAAAACGAGTTCAATACTTGCTTTTTTTACCCCTCGCGATCATTGTCAGATGGAATCCCATTTGACATCCCCAAGCCACATCCGCATCCGCATCCGCATCCGCATCTACCTTTGTTCAAGTTGAGATTGTAACTCGAGCTAAAGCAAAGCCTCTTGCCCAGGGCCCAAGGTGAGTCAAGCTTAACAGAGCACAGAGACACTGTGGACACTTTTCTCTACATCCAAACACATCAGAGTTGCATGAGAAGAGATCACATAAGTTACTCGGCAAGCCATCAGATCGTTTTCATGTAACCTATTGCCCCATTCCCCGACAATCAGAGTCCAAGAAAACCACCAACAGGATCGAACAACTAAAAGCTATCTGATTTAAATAAGAAAATTGCATGAAAAAAAAAATGCAAACTGCATAATGTACTGTACTCTCCATAACCCAATAAACAGAATATGCCTCCCTCCTCTGGGACTAGAGGGTTGGACTGGTGGATTGTCCACCCATTCCTATAGCACCCCACCAGGGATTGATCCTGGTCACTCCCGGCCATTGGGCCAACTCAGGAGAATATAAATATTTATTCCTTCCCCTTTCAGATCTAAACCAAAAACTGGTTCTATTGTAACCAAAACAAGATCAGCAGGCACACACCAACGAATAGAGCTTGAACCTTGTTTCATTCCCAGCAAATAAACGTTTCCCAGGACATTTCTTCCATCATTGATTATGTTCTCTTACTGCTAACAGCACTTGATGGAAGAGTCCTGCTAAAGAAAATTATTGTGAGGAACTACGTGGTGAAGACTGAAACAGCAAAGAATCCTAGAAAGGCAAGGGGTCCATGCTACAATCAAAAGATTAAAGAAAAAATGTCTTGATTCAAACCTGGATAAGCAAATTGGGTTCTTATCCATGCTATCACTGTCATTCTGCATGGTTGCATCATTTTTATGTTTATCGATAGTCCCTGTCCCAATGGCATATGCTATCTGCTGAAGACCCCTGCAAGAGAAATTAAAATGCAAGTGTTGCTAATGTATCAACAGGCTGGTTGCATTCAGCTCTTCTTACTTTTTACAAAGACAAAACACAAATCCAAACTAGAAATTAAAACTTAGACAGTTAAATAAATCCCACAGTTTGAGATTCAAGGCCCCATCATACAGGTTTTTATTTTTTATTTTTTATTTTTTATTTTTTTTTCCAGTCACACAGTTTAAACCTATTGATAGTCACAGAATTGAAGCCACCAAAAAGATACAGAGAAGTGAATTCTCAATGCAGATGAGAGAGAAACAGGCGAGTTGCAAGCAACCAAACGATAAGTAAACACGCTGACCAGCAGAAACATGATTTACTTGGCATTATTGAGACAATACAATGGAACAAGAATGATGACATCGAAGGAAAGAGAGTACCTTAAGACTTTTGGTCTCCAAAGATCCCAGGAAACCACCTTTATTAGTAGGTTTGGGCACGCCCTGCAAGAGTATGTGAAGCAACTAATTAGATTAACAGAGATGAATGCATAAAAGAGGCAAATCAGCATAATGCTGGTGTGTGTCCAGCATGTGGCGTCCGAGTCTACTGGAGAAAATATGAAGTGTGACACCCAAAAATGCAAAGATTCAATCTGTCTAGTAAGATGTGTAACACAAGAACCTTGTCGATATGTATAAATATATATATATATATTTAATAGTCATCACTTTTATTTTAAAAAAAGCACTAGATGTACAAGAGATGTATACCGACAAGCTAAGAACACAACATGGGCCAAAAAAATCCAAAAAAACAGAAATCACAATCAAAAGATGCCCGCACATCCACAATGATTAAACACCAAACCCAGGACCCACAGAAAGAGGCACAAAACAACTAAAATTTATAAAAGCCATCAAGCTGCTGAACAGCCACCTCTCTCCCGCTGTTAACCCAAAGACACCTTTCTCCAACTGCACATGATGAGCACGACAGGGAAACCCTGAAAAGAGGAAGGATGGGAGATCCACAAAGCAGTGGTAAATTTTAGCCCTATGAATCACAGCGTCAATAGAACATGATTTGTTAGCAAAACAGCGTTGGTTTCACTATTGTCCAAATGATCCAACCAACCGAAAGCAAAGAAGTTGTCCCCAATTTTTCCTCCATTCAAACGGATCTTCGGCTTCCACACTTCAAAAAGGTCATCGACTTGGAGAGAGCACAGCTACATCCAAACCGACTGCTCTCCAAATGGTTTGAGATACTCTGCAATTGAGGAGAAGGTGGTCCGCTGCTCCTCAGTGGAAAGACACATTGGACAAAGCGGTGATAATTACAAGTTTCCACCTTTGGAGATTATCCATGGATGGGAGGACTTAAACACAAAAAAAATAAATAAATAAATAAATAAATAATAAAACCAGAGGGTTTCCAACCACAGCATCTCCCACCAAAGAGGATAAAAAAGAAGCCACTGAAAAAGAACCATATGTCAGGAGATCCACACCCTACTTTCCATGCAGAGTGATGTAGACCAAAAAGATGCAAAGTTGGTTCTCTTCCAAAATGTTTCTACTGAAAATTGGGCACCAAACAATTTGATTCTCACACCTGTCTGTGTAGTCCCAAACTTTCGCCTGCCGATCTCTAACACAATTAAATAAATCACGAATGCCAAAGCCAAAGGCCTTTCACCAACCCAAGAATCTAAACAAAAGAAAATATTCTCCCTGTAACCACATGATAGCTGAGGTTGGAAAGAAAAGCTTCTTTCAAAGAGGCAGTGTTGCTCCAAGGCTAGAGTCCCAATAAATTAGGATTTATTATGTCTAGCACATGCCAACAATGACGCGGGTAAGAAAAAATTTGACCATTAAAGTTAATGTCCTATTAAAAAAAAGGGTAGGCCGAAGAGAATATTAATAGAAATTGTAAAAATAAATTTAAAGAAAAGCAACTTATCTATAGATTTGGCTCAGGAAGTATTGGAATGAAAAAAGAAATTTTATGGTAGCCAACCTTAACATAGTTGGGAGTTGGGACAATACTTTGATAATAATGAAGAAGAAGAAGAAATTGCTTCATGACAACATAAGGTCGCTTTCATAGTATTAATTTGGTCCTCATCCTCCACCCAAAAAATAAGGGTGTCATCAGCAAATTGCAAATAGGTGATCCTAGGGCCATTCAGAGCCAACTTAAAACGACTCTTCAGATTTGCAAGGCCTTTTACCTACACCATTTCACTAAGAGCTTCCCCTATGATCACAAAACAAAAAGAGAAAAGAGGATCACCTTGTCGAAGCCCTATTTGAGCTAGAAACAAACCTTTCGGAGTTCCATTAAAGAGAATGGAGAAATGAGTAAAGAAGATAAATTCTTGAAACCACTTCCTCCATTTAACTCCGAAGCCCATAGTGTTGGAAGCAGGTGAGTCTCGTAGATAGATTTTCAAAACTTTTGACCCACTTGACACAGGGATCAACTATCCATAAGACCAAAAACCCAATCCAGGATGCATTACCCTTAATCTCGTGACCATGTACAGTAAATATTCTATCTAAAAGATAGAATCAAATAGCACTAAATATCCACAATAATCTACGACATGAAAGAAATAGATCATACCTTTGGAGATCCGCAGTGCTCTAATGGAGAAGTTGCGACTCTACTTGATGATGAGAATCTTCAACACCTCTTAGCCTTCCACGCTATGACCCGAATTGGATTTCTTTTCTCAAGAAGATTGGTGGAATCTTCAGGAGAAATCTCAACTAGAAACTCCAAGGAACTAGAAGAGAGAAGGAGAGAGAAACTCGTGCAACTCTTGCACGAATAGGATTTTGGGCGTGAGAGACTCTTCTGGACGTCCAAGAGATTTTATAAACTTACAAATCTCTTCCTTGCCTAATTGAAATAGAAGTCTTACTTCCAAAACAACTTTCTCCTTTCTAATCCCTTCTTTCTAGAGTTCGAGTCGGATTAGTATTTTCCAATAACTTGGGCTAGCGTGGGGACCACTAGGGATTCCTTAGAAAGCTGGCTCCAACTGGAACACCGCAGCCCCACATCTCATGTGCAATCCGGCCCACAGTTAATTGCAAATAACACCACTATATAAATGCAATTGCACTCCAGTCTTAGGAATAAATTACAATGAAGACCATAAACTTCCCAATTACCACAAATAGGCCCCTTTATCAATATCCGTGGATCAATTGGAATAAATCCGTCTCTTACAATCTAAGTTCCACATCTTATTATCCTTGAGCCCCAATTAATCACAGTAATCATCAGTACCATCCAATTAACTCTTAATTGAGATGGGTGCACACTTACTAATGACAAATCCATTAATTAGCACAAGGGGATAATAGAGATAGATTCCATCTTGATCATTCAATATTCCCACAGTTCTACTATCACATACCCAAGACACCGAGGTGTTAACCTATAGTTGGCCTCACTCATTGGTGACTCAAAGCAAATGAATAGATAGAAACTTAAGTTCATCAATGTCTCAGGATTGAGAGCCTATTGCTAGGGAATTATGAGAGCATACCTTATTATTGAGACGGAATTCCATAAGGTGCATCTCATGGTCCTTAAATACATCCAATGAACCAGCACCGTGATCCAAAATTTTACATTCTAATGATCGAGACAAATCACACTATCTCATAGTGATCAAAGTGTTGCAACCTTATCAAATAAGATGCCCAATCTCATTACTGGTTGTGAAGCTATTTAAGTATAAGATTTGTGACATATATCTCTCGCGTGTGGATCTCATCCATGCACATATATCACATCTAATATATTAATGGGACCCGGTTCAACTCATGAACCATTATGTCATATGTATTAATTATGTGCATAAAGTAGTCAAATAACATTCATCTCATGAAAGTAAAGCATGATTTTATTAATAAATAAAGAAATTAATCAATTTATTACATCAGCTGATGGATTGAGTCCACAAAATCTAACAATCTCCCACTTGGGCTCAATGCCAGTCAGGGTTGCATCTCATGCCCATCCCTTCTACATGCTGCTCAAAGACTTTGGTAGTCAAAGGCTTAGTAAAGGGATTTGCCAAATTGTCCGCAGAGGCTATCTTGGTAATAGCAATATCACCTCTCTGCACAATCTCTCTGACTAAGTGATACTTCCTCTGTACATGCTTTTGGTTTTTATGGCTTTTGGGTTCCTTTGACTGAGCGACTGCCCCGCTGCTGTCACAGTAAACTGTGAGTGGCTGTCATGCCAAAGGTACCACCCTAAGTTCCAAAAGGAATCTTCTAAGCCATACTGCTTCCTTAGCTGCTTCACAAGCTGCTACATATTCAGCCTCCAAGGTTGAATCAGCGGTACATTCTTGTTTTATACTCCTCCAGCTGATAGCTCCGCCTCCAAGCATAAATACATAACCAGAGGTGGATTTCCTAGAATCCTTATCTGACATAAAGTCAGAATCTGTGTATCCGACTGGAATCAACTTATCACTGCTATAAATCAACATGTAATCTCTAGTCCTTCTTAAGTATTTGATAATACATTTTACAGCAGTCCAATGTTCAGGTCCTGGATTATATTGATATCTGCTGACTAGGACCACTACATAACAGATATCTGGTCTAGTACATAATATAGCATACACGAGGCTACCAACAGCCGAAGCGTATGGTATCGACCTCATCTGCTTCTTTTCCTCGGGTGTCTTAGGACACTGATCCTTGGAAAGGTGCACTCCATGCCTGAAAGGTGTGATACCCTTCTTGGAGTCTGGCATTGCAAACCGTACTAGCACCTTAGCTATGTATGCAGCTTGGGATAAGCCAATCATCCTATTTTTTCGGTCTCGATAGAGTTTGATCCCTAGGATGTAACTAGCTTTTCCCAAGTCCTTCATATCAAAAGTCTTGGCTAACTAAACTTTTACCATTGACAACATTCCTATGTCTTTCCCGAGGAGAAGGATGTCATCGACATATAAAACCAGAAAAACTATCCTGTCACCTTCACTTTTCATGTACACATATGACTCATCCGGATTTTGACAAAAACCAAATGACTTGATTGCCTGGTCAAAACGGATATTCTAGCTTTGGGATGCCGGCTTCAGTCCATAAATAGACTTCTGCAGCTTGCAAACTTTTTGCTCCTGGTTTTTAGCTACAAAACCGTCTGGCTGCACCATATAGATGTCTTCCTCAAGATGGCCATTGAGAAACGCCGTCTTGACATCCATTTGCCAAATTTCGTAATTGAGATGAGCTGCAATGGATAAGAGTATCCGGATGGATTTGAGCATGGCTACTGGCGAGAAGGTTTCCTCATAATCAATCCCCTCTTTCTGAGTATATTCTTTTGCAACAAGCCTAGCCTTATAGGTCTCCACTCTTCCATCTGGTCCTTTTTTTCTCTTGTAGACCCACTTGCACCCAATAGGTTTAATATTGGTAGGCAAGTCCACAAGTGTCCAGACCTGATTTGAGTACATAGACTCCATCTCAGCTTTCATAGCATCTTGCCAGCGTCCTGAGTCTAAGTCATTGATTGCTTCATCATGGTTAGAGGGATCTTGTTCTAGCTCTTCTGGGATTGCTTCATAAGACTCTCCCAAGAATGAGAACCTGTCAGGGGGTCTGACAATCTTCCCACTACGACGAGGTACTGGTGTAACTACTGGGTCTGGTAAGGGCGGTTCTTCCTCAAGTCCGGTCATACTTGGATTTGGAATTGATTGCTCCTGAATCTCTTCCAAGATCACATTTTCTAAAAATTTCCGGTCCATCATATAATCTTCCTCCAGAAAAACTGCATTGGTGCTGACCAGCACTTTCTGCTCTCTGGGATTATAGAATAACCAACCTTTAGTTCCTTTAGGATATCCTACAAATGTGCATAGTTCCGATTTCATTTCCAACTTATCCATCTTAACCTTGAGCACGTGTGCTGGACAACCCCAAATGTGTAAATGTTGTAGACTAGGCTTTCGCCTAGACTACAATTCCCGGGGAGTCTTAGGTATAGACTTAGATGGTACGAGGTTTAGTATGTACATTGCAGTATCCAAAGCGTATCCCCAAAAGGATATAGGTAATCTTGAGAAACTCAGCATAGACCTAATCATATCTAAAAGAGTTCAGTTCCTTCTTTCTGCTACTCCATTCTGTTAAGGCATAACAGGAGTAGACAACTGGGATAGAATCCCATTTTCTGATAAGTAACCCATAAAATCAGCAGACAGATATTCCCCTCCTCGATCTAATCGAAGAGTCTTGATACTCTTACCTAATTGCTTTTCCGCTTCCGCTCGAAACTCTTTGAACTTTTCAAAAGCTTCGGACTTGCGGTGCATAAGGTATATGTAACCATATCTTGAGTAATCATCTGTGAAAGTGATGAAGTACTCAAATCCTCCTCTGGCCCTGACATTAATGGGTCCGCAGACATCAGTATGCACTAATTCCAATAAATCTTTGGCCCTATTACCCTTAGCTGAAAAGGGTCTTTTGGTCATTTTACCTTCCAAACAGGACTCACAGATAGGCATTGGTTCTACTACCAATGAAGGTAAGATATCATCTTTCACTAGCCTCTCAATCCTGTTAAGGTTTATATGACCTAGCCTCAGGTGCTAAAGTTTTATTGAATTAGATGAAGGTGACTTTCTCTTTAATGATGATCCTAAATTCGTTAACTCCGCCAGTTTTGCTGCCGGTCCCAAGCCCGGGTAAAGGAGGAGGGTTGCGTTAGGTAGGTGACAGCCAGCGTAAAACTTTGTCACAACCCAAACATGAATTCTGAACAAATGATATTTCACGATAAGGCTAGGGCGTTCCCCGCTTTAAACGACGCATTGCAGCATCGCTCGGCTGCAGTGAAAAGTGTGCAAGGGCTACCACATGACTTTGGGCTAATGCGGTTAAAGAAGTTAGTCCATGAGAAGAAGAGGAGGAATAGGAAAATTAGACTTACTACTTGGAATATAGGAACCTTGACAGGCAAGAGCATGGAGTTGGTTGAGGTAATGAAAAGAAGAAGAATTAGTGTGACTTGTATACAGGAGACAAGGTGGAAATGGAATAAAGCTAAGGAGCTCATGGATGGGTATAAGCTTTTCTATGCAGGAAAGAGTAATACAAGAAATGGAGTGGGTATAATTATAGATAAGGATTTAAAAGAGAAAATTGTAGGGGTAAAGAGGTTTGGTGATAGAATTATAGCAATTAAACTAGTACTAGAGGAAGACATAATTTATATCATTAGTGCATATGCTCCCCAAGTAGGACTAGAAGAAAGTGTGAAAAGACAATTTTGGGAGGAGATGGATAATTTAATGAGAGAAATCTCAAATAGTGATAAAATTTTTCTTGGAGGGGATTTAAACGGGCATATAGGAAGAGATAATAGAGGATATGAAAGAGTGCATGGAGGGCATAGATTTAGAGAAAAGAATGAATTCAGAAACACTATATTGGACTTTGCAGTGGCATTTGATCTTATAGTAGCAAATACTTACTTTAAAAAGAAAGATGAACATTTAATTACATATAAAAGTGGGAGTAATAGGAGTCAGATAGACTTTTTTCTAGTTAGAAAACAGGACCGATTGGCTTGTAAAGATTGTAAGATTATCCCAGGAGAGAGTTTGACTACGCAACATAGGCTTGGAGTTTTAGATATTTGCATTAGAAGTAAAAAGAGAGCAGTAGTAAACAAAATGGACCCTAAAACACGGTGGAGAGATTTGAAGGGGGAAAGAGCAAATATATTTAAGGACAAAATGATTGAGAAAGGAGAATGGAATATTGAAGGAGAAACTACAGTAATGTGGAATCAAATGGCTAATTGCATTAAGAATGTTGCAAAGGAGGTACTTGGAGAATCAAAAGGGAAGAGACATATTAATAAAGAAACATGGTAGTGGAGTATGGAGGTTCAGGAAGTTATTTGACAAAAAAAATATTGCTAAAAAGTTTGGCAGGGGACTAAGAGTATAGAAAATTTTGAGTTGTATAAGAAGGCAAAGAAAGAAGCTAAGAAAGTAGTAAGTAGTGCAAAGTTTAAAGCATACGATGACCTCTATAATAGGTTGGGAATAAGAGAAGGAGAAAAGGATATTTTTAAGCTTGTAAAAATAAGAGAAAAGAAAAGTAGGGACTTAGATCATATCAAATGTATCAAGGACAATGAGGAAAATATTTTGGTGAAGGATAACGATATTATAGAAAGGTGGAAAGAATATTTTAGTAAACTTTTAAATGAAGAATATTTGGGCGATACAAGAGTGGAGAAGGATACTTTATTACAAGAGTATACTTTTCTCCGTAGAATTAGAGGGATGGAAGTGAAGGAAGCATTAAAGCGAATGAAGACAGGAAAGGCAACAGGCCCAGATAGTATTCCGATAGAGGTATGGAAATGCTTAGGAGAGGTTGGAGTAAGTTGGTTATATAGACTATTCAATAAGATACTTGTGACAAAGAAAATGCCGGATGAATGGAGAAGAAGCATTGTAGTATCTATATATAAGAATAAAGGAGATATACAAAATTGTACCAACTATCGAGGGATTAAACTTATGAGTCACACTATGAAGTTATGGGAGAGAATAATAGAGTAAAGATTGAGAAAAAAGACTAAGATTTCAGAAAATCAATTTGGTTTTATGCCAGGGAGATCAACTATGGAAGCTATCTTTTCACTTAGGCAATTAATGGAAAAATACCGAGCAAAGAGGAAAAATCTACATATGGTCTTTATCGATTTGGAAAAAGCCTATGATAGGGTACTGAGGAATTTAATTTGGTGGGTCTTAAAGAAAAGGAATGTCCCAAGAGGTTATATTGAAAATTTAAAGGATATGTACGAAGGTGCAATAACAAATGTGAAAATCACATGTGGAGAAACGGGCGGATTTCCTATGACTATAGGCTTACATCAGGGATCATCCTTAAGCCCTTATCTCTTTGCATTAATTATGGATGAGTTAACTGTGCATATTCAAGAAGAAGTACCATGGTGTATGTTGTTCGCAGATGATATAGTATTGGTGGATGAATTAAGAGAGGGTGAAAATGCAAAGTTTGAGAGATGGCGGAGGGCATTAGAATCTAGAGGCTTTAAAATAAGTCGTACAAAGACAGAATATATGGATTGTAATTTCAGTGGACATATACAAAGTGTTGAAACCACTGTCAAAATTGAAACCGATGAGATACCACGTAAAGATTCTTTTCGGTACCTAGGCTTGATGATTAGTAAGGATGGAGAGATTGACGAAGATGTGGAGCATAGGATAAGAGCTGGATGGCTGAAGTGGAGACTAGCTTCGGGAGTACTTTGTGATAGACAAATGCCAACAAAATTGAAAGAAAAATTTTACAGGACAGTGGTTAGACCAGCTATGACATATGGAGCAGAATGTTGACCAATTAAGAAGACACATATTCATAAGATGGATGTAGCAGAGATGAGAATGCTTAGATGGATATATGGTAAAACTAGGAAAGATAAAATTAAAAATGAGCACTTTCGAGAACATTTAGGGGTAGCACCAATAGGAGATAAGATTAGAAAAACTCGTTTAAGATAGTTTGGGCATGTGGAGCGTAGGCCAGTAATGGCACCAGTGAGAAAAAGTTTAGATATACAGGTGGATGGTCCATCAAGAGGTGGGGGTAGGCCGAAGAAAACATGGATGGAAGTCATTAATTCAGATTTGAAGAAGTTGCACGTATCGAAAGATTTAGCTCAAAATAGAACAGAATGGAGAAATAGAATTCATGTAGCCGACCCCAATATGGTTGGTATAAGGCTTTGATGATGAAGATGATGATGATGATGATTCAAGCTAAATTCGTTCATCAGAAGCAGCTACGCATCCAATGTCATTTTCCATGGAGTAAACGACCACATCAAGCTTTCAAGCCATGTCATGAAAATACAGATTTGAAGAAAAAGCAAAAGTTTATGTGACTGATTTTCAACACAGGAGGAAGTTTCCCTCACCGTGTGGTTGAACTCCTCTTGACATTTCTCAAATTGGCAAATTTGTCGGAGTCAAGTTTTTCCAAGCCAGGGAGAGTTAATGCAGGCTAGACCATAGATCGGCCAACCCATTGGGCCAGGCTATAAGCTCAATAGGACATCCAATTATTTAGGGATATTTGTAACGACCCGAGACTCTTGAGCTCTTCATATTCTTAAGTTGTTATCATGATTATAGTACAATAATATTCATAAAGTAAATTCCAAGAGCAAGTCCAAGCGAAGATGAAGGTTTAAAAAATCTTAATATTAATATCTTAACATGGTCTTTATAGATTCAGCTAGGAAAGACAAAAAAAATCTAAAAAGTATTCTAAAATAAGGCTGGCCTCATCTAATGATCTAGGTGGTTTTTTGAACTCTCAATCAGCGTTGCATGCCGAAATCTATAGGCTGATCTCCGCCGCTCCTAGATTCCGCTACAAATACGTTACATGTAGTGGGGCGAACCACTAGTCAGAAACACTGGTGAGTAGAATTTCAAAAAAATATCAAAAGAACAATAGTAACTGACATGATATCAATAGAAGTTCATAGGTTTACCCCGAAGAGTAAGATCATAATCCTATTCAACAACATTGTTTAATGTAAATCAAGATTGTCATATTGTTCTTTCATAAGGGTTTCATATTCTTGTCGTGACAAAATTACCACCATTCTTATTTATAATAGTTGTATGAACAAGGGGATTCATATTCGTGTCGTGACAAGATTGTCACAATTTTTAATTCATAGTAATTGTATGAACGAGGGAATTTACATTCGTGTCGTGACAGGACTGTCACCATTCTTAATTCATAGTAATTGTATGAACAAGGGGATTCACATTCGTGTCGTGACAGGACTATCACCATTTTTAATTCATAGTAATTGTATGAACAAGGGGATTCACATTCGTGTTGTGACAAGACTGTCACCATTCTTAATTCATAATAATTGTATGAACAAGGGGATTGTCACCTATGTAATTCTTATACTTAAACAAGGGATTCCTTATTCATGTCGTGACAAGAACTATCATCATTTAACATTCAAAGATCGATCCTAATACCAACGTAAAATAATTACTCTGTAGCAATCATAATTTAGATTTCATTAATTCATAAGTTTCGTATTAAATATCATCATATTCACTTTGGATCAGTCCCACACACTTCGCGTTGAAATCTCGCCCCACTCTGAATCATTATTGGTATCATAAATATGTGGCATTTATCCTATCTTTAATGTCCTAAACAGTACTCTTTTCATTTCATTAGTAAGACTTAGACCAATCATTATGTTCAATGCCTTGAGAGTTCCTCAGTAGTTCCTCACTACAAACAATAATACTATTGATAGTATTAATTGTAGTTTGAAAATCAGAAACAGAGTATTACTGGGGAAGGATAAGATGATGAACAGTACCATAGTGGCAGATAATACCTGAACTGAAAACTAGTTACATAATTACTACCTGTCATATAGCGTGTTTTTAGTACAACAGTAAGAAAAAAGGGGCTTACTTAGATTTTTAACCAGTAACAACATTTCAACATGTTATCATATTATCAGAACATCCTTATCAAGGATACTAACAATTTTTGTTAAGTCTGAGGGTAGTATGATTAATTCTGTTGATTCTTATAACTAAAGAGATATCATTTTAAAGGAGGGATTATTAGTTTTTCTGATCCACTACTTAGAATATGTAATATGAAGATACTGACCAGAGATTCTATGTTGTTACTCAGAATATGTAATATAAAGATAAACGCTTGCAGTCAAACAATAAATGTCTCAAACAAAGCTCATGTAGGAATCTCAATATAATCGTTTCTTACTACAGTAATTTTCTCAAGAGAAACTGGGACTAAGAAAGGCATCATACCTAGCCCCCATTTTAACCTTTTGGATAGGAAGCCTCAATGGTTCAATCCCAATAGATCCATCATCCTTATGGTCACCCAAAGTCCTCTTTCAGATGTGAGGTCATGATCTAAGATCAGGTGGGCCACATGAACACACAATCCACAAACAGTCAAGCTTTCTTTCAAGAACCAGAACTGGTATTGAACCTACTTCAGAATTATTTTACTCATTCGACCATCAAATTTTATGATAAACACAGTCTTTAAGGGGTACTCTAATCATAGGAATTAATTAACCATTCATCTACACAGAATATAATAAGTTCAAACCTTTGTTTCTTATTACAGTAATGTGGACAGCCCTGTAATTCCCTCCATATAGATCTGAATGTTAATATCAGGGACTCCTTTTGGCCCAATTCATAGTAAAATATATCTCAGTAGTTTATTCTCAAGACAATGAACATATCATCAGAAACTTGTCTATGTTTACATCAGTTTTCATTCAATACTATGATTTGTAAAGATCATTTTCTTGATAGCAAAATATTCGACTGAGTATATGAGATATTCTACTCACCTGGTATATCTAATAAAGGACTTCAAATCAGACATTCACTAGGCTAATGCTCCTTATTGAAATTCCCTGTTTCTATTTTTCCAAACAACACTATATTAGCCTTCTACTCTTCATGAAGAGTTGCCAAAGAAGAGAGGTAAATCCTCTTTATATAGAGAATTTGGATGTCCAAAGTGGGAAATCCTAAGAGGTTTTTTCTCTTTTTTTGAAAAGTCATCTAGGAAAAACAAAAAGTCATATCTATTGGTAGAAACAAGGAGCCATCCTTGGGAAGTTGTAAAGTCACCATTAAGTGGATTTGGATCACAAGTTTATACCCTAATTAGGACTTGAAAGTTGTGGTCCAGCAGCCCAATCCAGTTATATACTGGACTGGTCGAAACTGGGCTTATTTAGGCCCAATTAACCCACTTGAATAATTCAGGTTATTACAATATTATTAAGTAGTTTGATTTTATTATGACTGATATTAGTAAGTTTCTGATCTTATTTAGGAGTATTCTAATATTTGTAAGTTTTTTTCTTAGGGATCAAGCTAACTCCTTTATATAAGAATGTTAAGCCTCATTATTATGAATGCTCAGTTTCAATTAATAAAGCTATCTTTGAGATATTATCTCTTGTGGTGTTTTTTTCTCTTGTGAGGGTGTCCTAGGGGCTAAATCGATGTTTGGATTCGATTAATCCTTTTGGAGATTGATCTATTTTATCAATCATGGATTGTGGCTGCGCCATCTCCCCAAACTCTACACTAGCAAGAGACCTCGTGCGCTGGGCTGCCCTTAGGAGTTAGTCTCGGAGTAGGATAGAGCATCTATATGGCATTCTGAATTATATGTTCAATCTTATGAGGTTCCAACTCTAATTGGAGTAAGAAGGGAGGGAGTTTAATTGTAGTAGTTCAGTAAGTGGGCCTCATTTTGGAGTTCTGCATCCCTCTTAGTAAGTGTGAGCAAGTCACTCAGAAAATCTAGACCCTTAACTTTGCATTATCACATCATTTATGTCTTCAAAATTATTCTTTTCTTGAATTGATAATGGATTTAATTATTTAAATGTTGCACTCGCAAGCATCCATGCCTATGTGGAATAGTGACCCATCAAATGGCACAAGTAACCAATAAAGCGATCAATGGATTGAACAGTGGGTCGACATGAGTGCTAATTTAATAACTAACTCAGTGCTTAAATATGGAGAAAGCAATTATTTTTAGAAGATTTGATTAATTATAATGAGGCCTACTATTTTCACATGTCAAATGCCCTCCTCACTAGGGCTGTCAAAGGGCTGGCCCCTTACCCTACGCTTGTATATTCGGGTTGGGGTTCGGTCAAGTCAAAGCCCTCGAACTCATCGGCGGGCCTACAATACCAAAGCCCCTACCCTACCCTCAAGGGCCAGGGCCAGGTCAGGGCCTAATGAAATAATTTTTTCAATATTATTATATAATAATATTTTATACCATGATAACTCCCCGTTATTTAAGTTATAGGCTCGTGCAATGCAAAAGTCAATGTTTTTTTTTGCAACTTCTAAAAGACTGCATGAAATAAGTTACTTTGTCATCATATAAAATTATAATTTAGGATTTCCTATAAACAATATTATTTAGGATTAAATGAAATAAGTTAATTTAATAGTATTATGATATGAGATTAAGACATTGAAGACACTGTTAAATACCTTAGCATACTAACAGTAGTTATATACTCTAACTAATGTATCTAGTCTTATTTGTCATTAGGCTATTAGTAAAATTGTTGCAGTTAAAGTTATGTTGGTTGTACCCTTTTTTACTAGTTCATGTAATACATTTTTTTATATAGTAATAATATAAACCATCAGATCATGTTTGACAATTCTCATATAGGTCAATTAGATTTATTTTAAATAGCATTAGACTTTTTTCAAATAAATTGTTTAGTATGTGTTTCAAAAAAATATTAGACCACTCTCGAATTAGCATTAACTCTAACTTGTAATTCTTTAAAATATCACTATTAAATTTTATAACAAAGGAATTAAACATAGACTATTGAAAATAAATGACTAAGATGGTTTAATGCATGAGTCAGAAATTTTAATTCCAAATATGAGGACTAGATGTGGGATCCATTTGTATGAAACAATAATCATGAAAGTAAGGGGGTAAAAGGAAATTGGTGTTAATTAATGGCTAATGGATAAAATTCAACTCATTCAATGATGATGCTTATGGCTATTCATCTAAACTCTCAAACTTCAATAAGTAGAATCAAGCACATGCTATTCAAAAGAAAACATAGAATTAAATATAGGTACAATTTTGTGATTTATGGGGATATCAATACAAAAAATTACTTAAGATTTGGTTATTATTATTTGACAAAATATTAAGTCTTTATTATTAAATGTCAATTAGAAGAGTTTTTTTTTATAATTTTGTTTGTAAAAATCCATAAATATATTATATATATTATTTATTTTACATATTAATAGACAAAGGGTCGGGCCGGGCGGGGCCGGGCCCCCTCGAGTTGGCTAAGTTAAGCCCTAGCTCTGCCCTTGAGATTGCGGGCTTTCAAAAATTGGGCCCTACCCTACCTTTGGGCTTTAGGGGAAAAATAAAAGCCTTCGCTTTGAGGACTTTTGCAGGCTGAGCTGGGCCGGGTCCCCTCGCAAAAGGGCCGGATTGACAGCCCTACCCCTCACAAAGTTTTGAGAAATCATGTCCTGGAATATGTTAGTATATTTTCAAATTTAGGATTTTTCTCCAGATACTTTGAAAAGATTCTAGGGAAAATAATTTTATGTTGAAATAAATAGAAATAAATCAATAAATATAATATATATAATAAATAAATAAATAAAGGGGGAAAAAGTAATATTGTTTTTATTAAAGAATGTCCCTTCCCCAACTAGGACGTGACAGCTGCATAATGTGTCGCTAGGGTTTGCCCATGTTGTGCTCATCTTATTTGCAACAACAAACTCAAGCCCTCCAGTCTAGTTTGTCTAATAATTGCACCTAAAGATGGAAAATTATCACCGGCTCACTGTCACTAAGTTATATTCAAATTTGACCAACATGGTTATCAAAATCGTGAAATTTCCAAATTATACAAGCACTGGTGAAATAACAATCTGTATCAGCCAAGCAAATCGTGTTTGCTAATGCTAAATGCTAAATGCTAAATGCTAATGCCTCTGAAATCTTATAACCCCACAATTCAGTTACAACGCACATATATTATGGCTGGCACAATAGGAACCGGTGTCGCGAATATCTAGCTTGAGACTCAATCGGATGAGTAGAATATCATTTCAAACAAGTTTTAAATAGAACAGAATCATTCAGAAACAGATATAAGAGAGGAAGAGAGAGGGAGAGAAAGAGATGGGTTTCCAGTTGGCGTCAGATATCTGGTAGTCGACTTGTCAAAATCGTGCCAGTATACTCTAAAAGGGAGAAAGGGGAGATCAATAGACGATGAGATGAAATGTTGGAAATGAGAGTATGATTTTTTTTTCTTTTTTCTTTTTTCAATTACCTGCTCCGACTATGAGTATGAGCTTCGAAAGCCCAATCCCACTTTGCATTGCCGTCGCTCTCTCTCTCTCTCTGTTCGATCTTGGAAACCCTAATCTTTCTCTCTCTCTCCCTCTCTCTTTCTCTTTCTCTTTCTCTTTGTGTGTGTGTCTATGATGCAGGGCGTGCTTTCAGCGCTTAACAGAGGGAGAACGAAGAAGAAGCAGCAAATGACGACGGGAAAGGCGTGGCGTGAGTGAGAATGAGTCCGCCTCCTCTCCTCCACCACGAGGAACAATGATAAACAAAATCTCAAATGCGTTTCAAAGCTTTTTGAATTAATTCCTAAGTTAAAAAATAAAAAAAAGTTTTCAATCAAAGGCATTCATCCATTTAAAACTATTTTTACATAAAATTACTTTTCTTCAATTTTAATAAATACCCAAATTGCCCTTTATTAGAATAAAATCCTCATTCAATCCCTCTGTATTTTCCTCATCTCCTTTTCCAACATCATCTCGATCATGAAGGATGACCAGCATCTTCATGGCAACTGGTTGAATATAGTACTTGTCAAAACCATGCTATGGCTTTAATGAAAGGTAATTTTTCTATTTTAAAAAATTGAGAGGAAATTTCTCTATAAAGTATATTTAAATTGTCAAATGTCCTTAATTGAAAATTTACCAAAAAATTTTTGAAAATTTTTGACACTTACACTTGTGTCTTTTTTTGAAATATAGCATAAACATTAGGCTTTATTTGAATTTTTCTCTTAGTTAAATGTTTGCTAAAAATATGCAATATACAAACTCATTTTAGTGCATTCAATGGGACTCCCACTAAATTGAAAACAGAGTGTAGATTGTTGGTTTAAATTTGTCTGCAAATAGACTATAACAGTTGCACCTTTTTTACTCAAAAAAAGGTATTTATGGAAATTGTAAGCAATAGGTAAGGATATATATATATATATATATTGCTGATTTAAATTTGTGTGGCTTCAAAGAAAATAAAGCTTGATTGAAACAAATTCTAACGGATGCAGTTTTTCTCACTTGAAAGTGTTTTTATGGAGATTCAGAATTTTTATTTAAAAGGGTAAAAATAAGAAATATCAAATCCAATCCACACCATCATGGTGTTTTAGTGGTTTGTAAGGTCATAGCAGTTGGAAGGTCGAGCTTATGACCTCAATGCAAATGGGTGTCAAAACTATAGTTGGTTAGTGCTAATTCTAGCTCAAGTAGGCCCGTCAATTTGGCCTTGAAAAACAGGGGAGGACCTAGGTAGAAAGTTCTAGGGGGCTGAAGCCCCCCACCAGACCTAAAGGGTGTTAAAAAAAACCTATACATTATGAGAATTTATGGGTTTTTTTTTTCTCTGTAAACATTGCCACCCAAAGGAAAATTTCCTGGGTGTCAAATTTTTGCCCTGGATAACACAATACTTTATTCTCAGCAAAATAGAATAAGATAAACATTTAAACTTATTGCAATGATTTTCTGCATTCATCTAAAGACTAGAATTCAAGCACCTCCTAACCTCTGCATTTCACCGGTTTTCAAGATAACTGTTAGATATAGGGGTCTTCATGGGGCCATTTGTGCCCAGCTGAGGCATTTTTAGGCCTTGCCCACCTTTAAAAAATAGGCATATATCCTGCCCAAGCTTGCCACAGGCATTAAGTGCCCGCCTGAGCCTCCTCATTTAGTCAGTCAGACTAGATTCGGATAAATTATGCTGCTTTTTTCAAAAAACGAATTACTTGAGCAGTTGGAAAATGCTTTAAATTCCTCATTATAGAATTCAGAGAGCTGCCACTGGGGCCTGTCAAAGCCAGAAAAATGAAAGCCCTCATTTTGCAGGCCTTTGAGGGCTGGGACTGGTCTCCTTGTAAAAGGGTCCAATGATAACCTTTTTTTTTAATGTTTTGGGTACCCGCTAAGGAGGCTGAAACCGAGGAGAAAGTCTGCAAACCCAGGACTAGAGCCCATAAAAGTGGAGAAGGGCACACATCTGAAAATAAAAGCCCACACAAGTGAAGAAGAAAGCTCACACATGCAAAAATAGATGCACACACTTAAGTGAAAAAGAAATTCTATACATGAGGAAAAACGGTAGCATATCCAACTTCTAACAGTGGAGCCCACACTAGCTCAGGTGAGGACTGCCGCTCCAAACTGGCAATTCCAGGCAAGACATTGAGCCAAAGTCTGGTGTGTAACGTGATGACCATTGTTTCCAATCTCTTCAAAACTTGAACAACAGAATAATAAAATAAAATTAAATAAAAAAACATCTTCTTCCTGAACTGGTCCTCTTCCAGCGGAGCCAATTAGGGTTAATAGACCACAGAGTCCAATGATGATTCAGTCTTGACAGAATACTCAGTCATCGGCCAGACCTTGTCGACTGAGTTGCTCAACTCAATATTGACATTCTATCAGAATACTTGGCAAGTCATGATCATTACTAACATTTAAATAATCTAGAGCATTAATCAACACAATCATGAAATGGTTGTTAGTTTTTATAAACTATCCAACACCATGCACTTGAAAGAAAATTTCTTTTCTTTGAAAAGCTATATACGATATATTTCAACAGGCAAACCAAGGCAAGACTTGTGAAATTACAATATCGGAAGGAAAGCATTATTTAAAAACAAAAAAAAGAGGAAGGGGTCGCAGGGCGTGGGGGGGGGGGTGCGTGGTGGGGGTGCGGGGGCGGCGCGTGGGTTGGTGAAGAGTAGGAGGGCCTCGGTCGATCGTCTCCTCAGACGAGTGGCCCACCTGTAAGATGCTCCGTGAAGAGCAGTGCCACCAGACCCAGCATGGCAAATCTGCCGTTCCACAGCTCTGCGTCTGACGTCATCAGCCCAACCGACTTGGACTGCACACTCACACCTTTGAACAAGGGCACCAACGATGCGATGGACAGCAGGACAGTGGTCCCCACAAACCAAGGCAATCCGCCGTTCATCAGCTGGGCCACCACGTCGTCGCCTCTCGCCAACTCTACTCCCAATGCGGACACGAATCCCACCATCGCCAACCGTCCATTGATCCTCTCCGGAGCGGGCCCACTAAAGGCCAACACGTCAGAGAACTTGGTGCTGACCTGTTTAATTTACTCAATCACCATATCAAGTCAGAGAGAAATAATTAGATAAGGATTAATTTGGAGAACTTACGACAACCCAACCCCGCCTGAAGTTGAAAGGGTCAATTTGATCCTACAAATATGATTAACAGGTTCAGCTTCAGGTTCGATGGAGGGTAGGTCATCTAGTATAGCTGTAGCCAGTGAGGTTGGATTAGGTTTAAGTTGGATGGTGGATTAGGTTTTATATCCTCTTAAGCTCAAGCTTAAGATAAGGTAAGCTCATGTGTGTGGCTTATGCTTCTGGGACCTATCTGGGGACTTACATGGGGATAGGAGGATTTGAAGGAATCCCTAAGACTGTTTTCTCTACAAAAAATTAGCTTCAGCCGTGGTTTTTATCATTTCCATCTGGGCTCTAATAATTTAATGGGTAATTCTCTCCTTAGCTTAAGCTTATATAAGAAATTTCATAAGCCTAAGTCCTTGGAGCCCACCTTGGTGCATCCAAATGGACTAAACATACGACACTCCTAACTTACACATGTTTATCAATTTTTTATCAAATCCAAATTTACTAAATAGTCAAATCAATTGTTCATCGATCCGAATGGACTGTTGACTATTAACATTTTAAGGCCCAAATGGAGATAATAAAAACCACGGCTAGGACTAAATTTTTTTTGCAAAGAGAATGGTCCTAGGGAGTCCTTCAAATCCCCCCTGCCCATGTGAGTCCCTAGGTTGGCTCCATAGGCATGAACTACAGACTTGAGTTTACTTTATTCTAAGCTTGAGCTCAGGAGAGGAGCTTCTATATCTATATATATATGTGTGTGTATGTTTATCGTGGGAGGGAAATAATCATATAAGAACTAGTTATTACCACATCTTTGTTAGAAGTTTAGGTAGGGCCCATATATCACTCAGTTTAAATCTTGCAATATACAGGGACTTACTGATAGTCATACACCCCAAGTTTCGGTCTAATCCAAATTTACTGAATCGTTGGATCGACCACTCACCATTCCGAATGAATTAAATATGTAGGCTACATATAAAGGGATTAGAGACATGATTGGGGTCAAATTTGATATTTGGGGGGTCAAATTTGATATTTGGGGTGGTCTTCTATAGATCTTTCCATCTTTTTGGTCACATCCCCAAATGATACCCACAAGTAAGCCCCATAAAAAGCTCTATATATATAGGGCTTTAATTCTATGAGAAGTATTCTCACCCACCAATCATAAGAACTTTTTATATGGGCCACTTATAGGTTTCATTTGGGGTTGGGACCACGGGAAATGAAAAGATCTATATGGCATCCCAAATATCAAATTTGGCTCAATCGCATGTCCCTAGGCCATTCATATGTGGCCAATAAATCCAATCCATTTGGATTGGTGTATGGTTGATTTAATGATCTAATAAACTTGGATTTGATAAAAACCTGGAGAGTGTAACTATTAGGGGATTCCCTGTATATAACAAGATTTAGATTGGGTGATAGATTGACCCCACCTAAACTTTTTACAAAACAGTGGTGAGAACTAGTTCTTATATAAGTATATCCCTTTATATAAATATTTATGTGGCACACTACAAAACTTCTCGGGAGCTTTTCACAAAAAAACACCTTCTTTTGAGCCAATAAGATTTTAACACATGTCATCAATCTTCTTAAAATTAGCTATCTATTATTCTTTTGCTTTACAATTATGCAGGGGCAGTTTTCCACTGGATAAATTAAAAGGGGCAAAAAATCCCCTATTTTAAATGGGGAGTTTTAGAGAATTCCTCATATATATATATTGAACATAATCAATATATCCATTACTAAATCCAACTTGATGAAAAAAAAAAAAAGAATGCTAATCTGAACCCTGCACTATCAAATTGGATTTGGTTGATGAGTTTAATTTCATATCATGAGATAAAATCGACTCTTGGTATATCATATATCATGCTAAGGAGTTGATGATGATGATTATATATTTGATCATTTTTCTTTTTTATAACCCAACGTATCCCTCGCCAGCCCAGCTTTAGATCTCCAACCATCGATGTGGGGATGACTCGATTTTGACTAACAAGAATTATTCCTTGGAGGGTAAATACATGACTACACACATATTATTCGGATACTAAAAGAGGCGGGAGTTGAACTATAGACCTTGGGGAGCAAACCCAATGCTCAAACTAACTGCGCTACCACCTTAATGGCAATGATGATGATGATAATGATAATGAAGTAAAGAGACACATCTAGAAGATATATAGATATAGGGTCATTCTACAAAACTCCTCGGGCATTGTATACAAAAAAAAAAGCCCATTTTTTAGCTTATGAGATTTCAATATATGTCATCAACATCTCTTCAATATTAGCTATTCCTTATTTTTTACTTTGTACTTGTGAGGTGATAGATTTTTATTGGATGTCAAAAGGGGCATAAACTCTCATTTTTTAAATAAAGACTTTTGAGAATTCCTCACACATATATTGATAGATAGATACTACTACACATACCTTGGGGATGGGGGATTGGGGGCGGGGGACCTTGGCATTGGGTGGCCGTGCTGATTGAGTTATGGCTTCTGGTGGAGTTGGCTGTTCTTGTGACCCATCCGGCACATTTAAGATAAACATATAAGCAAGACAAGCGATAGATAGCAGCTGGACATTTTCTAAAGTGAAAATGCCCCATTTTATAACAAATAGGAGATAAGAGAATTTTAATAATGTGGAAAAATAATTAATATTACTTTTAAAAAGGAAAAAAAATATCTACATGACCTATCCCTTATTGGAGGATAGAAAGAGAGCAGAAATGTCTCTTTCTAAATGGGGCACTCCTAAAAATTTCTCTATAAGTTAATAATAAAATATTATTTACAACTTGTCATTTATTCTGCTTTTTTTTAAAAATTAAAACTTGCCTACACTAAGCCAAACAAGTATGGTGAAGTCAAACTAAGGATTTGACTCTTATAATCTTCACAAATATATATATGGAGAATATTATTATGCATTCTTTCCTTATCAGATGGTGAGCGATAATAACATGACTTTTCCTATTTACATGTAAAGGTTATTGTTTTTCATAATACCAAAAATGATTTTCCTTCTTTTGCGCATGAATATTTTCAAATATGAATTTGTCCGTCACCAAGGCTGCATAGTAATATTCACCATTATATATATAGCTTTTTACTTAATTTTTTGGAGAAAAAATGTTCATATACTCCACAAAAAAAGGGGAAAAAGAAATAAAATTGGATCATTTTCCCTTTCTTTGTCAGTAGAAAATATGTTACACTTATACACAAATGTGCCTAAAAACTATGACATGTGTCTGGAAAACTGAAAAGCAAGTTGGCTTATACAATACATATGATATTATAACAAAAAAAATGAGCCTTTGGCACAGCCTAACCAAACCCCTCCATTCTAAACACGGTATAGACTAAATATTGTTACCTCTTCAACTTGGCACCGGACGACCATCAGGCCGGTCCGTTGCTGACGTGGAAAATGCGAGGAAGATCCACGTGGCACATGGATTGCCAGAAGGGAGGATTGAAATGGTGCTAACATGGCCATTTGGGTTACAAGAGTGGCAGATGGACTTTGGAAATGGCAAGTAGATTATAATTGAGAAAGATGCTTGCAGAGGAGCAGCAGAAGAACTCTCTCTCTCTCTCTCTCTCTCTCTCTCTCTCTCTCTCTCTCTCTCTCTTCTTGTGACAACGCTATGGAATGGACTTTCTGTTTGAAGCAATAGTAAGAGTAGTTGGGAGCTCGGGTTTATAAAGAGAGAGGTGGTCGTTGGATATGTGGTTGCAGAGAGCGCCATGTAGCCATGTCCTATGGGGACCAGGAAATTATTGAAGTCACGTGGATGGGCTTGTCCTCACATATACTTTAGACTTTAGACGGTGGTGGCGTGGCCATCACATTCACCACCAATGAAAGAAAGAAAGAGGGGGAAAGTGTAGTGGTGGAATGAAAGGCCTGGATTGTTCGAGGTTGTAATTTTACTTCAGTTGGGCAAAGGAAACGTACACAAATTGGTGGGTGGAGTTTTGGAGCTTTAGCCCCATATACATGGCATCCAGACAGACACAGAGACTACTGACACAAACTGTCATCGAGAGAGCAATTGGGTACTCGAGTTAGCAAGCAGTCCAAACTGGTTAAACCCAACCCCTTTCATGTAAGTCACTGGAACGGCAGGTGAGAGAGAATGTGAGAGAGTAGTGGAGCCGAGGTCAGGTTGAGTTGAAGATAGAAAGAAACGAGTATAGAGGAGTATACTATAGACCCAACTTGAACCCAATTGTTTCTATATCAGATTTAAGAATGTCTACCATAAACTGGACTAGAATCGTCAAGGATTGACAGTTGGGTTCAGGTGAGGCTCGCCATCGGGTGAAGAAATGCCTGCAACCTCTTTCCGGAGTTGAGAAAAAAGACCCGCTCCAGGACATGGTAATGGAGCGCTAAACATAGATTCTAAGGCAGCACTAAATCCTAGATTCTAAAGCCCATGTTTCAATCTCTGCTCAGAGCCTACGACGACTGATGTGGGGGTACATGGTGAAAGAATGGATCACTAAACCCGAAACCCATTGCCAAGCACCTCTTGCAGGTTATCATATATTTTAGAGGCAAGATTGCAATTTTCAATATCCTATAAAACAAATCCCGGCCCTTTAATGGGCCGATGGCAACCAGGCAGAAAAAAAGAAAATAGAGCACCGGTACGGATTCAATTAAAGGCCATTGTGTAAAGATTACTAGTCTTCCCATTTTTAAGAAATGGAACATGCTGGGTCCGATGCATCCATTGGCTTGTCCTAGTTTCTAGAAACCATATAGATTGAAAACATCATCGAGGGAAGACTTTAAGCAATGCATGGAATCTACAGTCTATTGCTAGACTGAAAGTTTCAGTAAGAATTCTTCTCGTGACATGGCACTGAGAAACCTCACCCCAGCACACATTCCATACCACCGATTCGAGGGTAGCCAATGATAGACTCTGGAAAGGCCAAAGATTAAAAAGCAGGGTGCACCCAGGGGATTAGTCCCCCAAAAATGTCGGAAAAGGAAAAAACCAATGGCTTTCTTGTTAAATGGATTAGGAGTGGCTGCAAGCAGATTCTAGAACTGATTTTTATAGGCCAAGAGGTATTAGCTACAATCAGTTAACAGCATGTTCTCTAACCAAAACCATTATTGCCATTACCAAATGGAAACAAGGGGTAGAGTTCATATAAACAAACCCATTTATGACCTAGCAATGATATTATGACTCTGGTTGAGTTGTTACTTAAAACATACGTAGCCAAGCTTTTTCATAAGCCATAACGAGCACTGCAACTTGGGTAGCAGCAGAGATTATTAAAAACAGACCGAAGTTTAGAATAATCAGTAATTACACACAATATTATCAAACTAAGGTGGCTAACGAGCTTCAACAGCATGGCCGACTGCTTCCTTGTTCACAAAAGTTTCAACATATTCTTTCCTGCAAATGCACAGCCCTTTATGAGGATCAAATAGATTAATCAAAGAAAAAAAAGAAAAAAAAATTACTAATAATCTCAAAGAGTTAACAATTAACAATTCATAGGGATGTATGTAAACAACAATGGTGTATAGATAGAATAACATCATCCTCGTCCACCTTGCAAGTTCCAGCCAACACCATTTAAAGCATCAAAATCACAATACATACATGTAGAAATTGGCCCGAACCATAATCATGGCCTCCGAAGACATAGAGCCCCAAATTAGATTTGATTGGATTATCTTAAGCTCAAGTCGATTGATTTTTTTTTTATTTGTTTTATGCAACTGATCATTTCCATTATAACTATTGTAGTGGGGAAAATAGATAGGCAGTGAGGAACAAATGGATTCTAACTGAAGTTACAGAAAGATGTAACAAAGTTGACATAAAAATTAAAATGGAAAGTTGCTACGTAGACACCCATCAACAATGGAAGTAGGAACCCTGTTGAAAACAAAAACTTCTAATGCTGCAGAAACACATTCACCTTGCAGGAAGATGATCATGAGGGCGATTATATGGAGTCCAAACTGGTTCTCCCACGAACAGCCGCATTGCCTGCAAAAATACACAATGTGAAATTGTAGATGTTGTTAGTTTCACAACAGATGGGAGCAATTTGGCACGCAAACTATCTGTAGTTAGTTACACAATAGATGCCAGCAATTTGGCTCACTTTCACTCACTCCAAAGTCAATATCATGAGAATCTCAAATGTGACTGATGTGAAACCAGTCAAAATATCTCAGAACTATTTTCTTATGGATCCAAACATTCTCAATAAAAATCCAGTGAGTTGCATCCGATTCTGTCAAGTAGAGGCATTTTCAGTCAGCAAGGGGCATATTGAGAAAGTTCTGTCCAAATCATCAACCTATTGGGGTCAATTAGTACACGGAGTCGTTTGTTTGCACCATTTACATATGTAAATGAGCCTTCATGCGTAATATTTACACATCTCATATTTGTTTGCGTCATTTTAAGCATCACATGTTTAAAGGGAGGTGTGGAAAGCAGGTGGTTTTGGGCCCAAAATTTACACATGTAGAAATGGTAAACCATTACACATTATTGGTACAGGGCGGTGCTTCAGTACCTCTGACAAAAAAAAAAAAAAGAAAAAAAAAGAAAAAAGGGCAGTCCATTTTTTTTTAATCTGTTGGGCCCCTAAATCAAGATTCAAAACATTGGACGGCTTTAAAAAGCAAAAAACAGCCAGAGTCAAACTTCAGTCATTAATTCATCACAGATTTTGAGAAATTTGCGAAGTCGTCCAGACCATAAAATCTATCATTCTAGACTTTTGTAAGCCCCCATTTTCAAAATCCAAACCAACCTCTTTAAAGGTCCAAAACAGCTATGAGACCAAATTTGGTGCCCCGATTCATCATGGATCTTGAGAAATTTGTGAAACATGAACCGTTGGATGTACCAATTTATTTTACACATGCTTTTCACTTCCCTTCTCACCTAGTTCATTTTTTTCAGTTTGCCTATTCATGTGGGCCCCTAAATCATGATCAGAACCGTCAATCTTATTTATAATCTCCCAAGTGGCCATGGCGTCAAATTTCAGGTCTAAGCTCATCAAGGATTTTGTTAGATATTTGTGAAAAGGTCTAGACCGTAAAATCTTCCGTTTTGGACTTATGTGGCCCCATTTTCACGGTCCAAACCATTTCGTCCTCTCTTTAGAAGGCCAAAAAGTGCCAGGTCAAATCTCATGCCTTGATTCATCACAGGTTTTGAGAAATTTGTGAAAAAAGGTGAACCATTAGTTTTACTCAAATTATTTTTTGAAAATACAATTTACGTACTAAAATATACATGTGAAGAGGTGTGAAAATTACAAAACAATGAAATGTGTTTCACATGTGACTCATTTACCTTAATCATTTATGCATGTGAACCATTTTCCTATCACATGTGAAAATGCCAGACATCCCTAAATGAATGTCGCATGGGGCCCAGAACATGCAGTTTTGGATACACATAGGTTCCATATACATGCAGGTGTTGGCCTAACCAGTATCTAGAACTCAAGATAATGGAAAGGTACAATTGTATGTACTAAGAACCATATTTGAACCATTTGTTCAAGCAGAATCTATAATGCTAAGCACTTGGCAAGTAGAGGTGTGACTTGGGTTGGGCTAAGACCTGAATCAGTATGGCCCGAACCAAGAAAAAGCTAAATGAATTGGGCTTGTTTTTGTTGGGGATGGGCTTGGGATTGGGTTTGGTCTTGGGTTTTGAAACCCGCAAGGAACTACGTCAAACTATGATATCTTTTCTGTTTTACCCAATGAAATCATTCCTCGTTCATTGTTTTATCAGTGGGCATACAAGCTACTACTTTCTGGGTACAGTTGAAATGGAGTCAAGGAAAACAAGTGACTACCTTGATGTAGTTGTTAGCATCCAGGGTGAAACGATGATATATTCCAGCGGGTAGAACAATCATGCCACCTTTCTTCACCGCCACACGAATCCAACAGTCATATTGGTCCCTCACGTCAAAATACCCTTCACCAAGATAAGAAAAAAGAGAAGAGAAACACATACAAATACCTTTAAGCATCATAAGAAAATAATAACAATAACACAAACCCATAGGCCATCTTTCAGTGAGTGCGGAACTCAAAAATAGTAGTATCGTAACCACACATACCACTTCCCTCCAAACAATATCGGATCTCTTCATCAGTGTGAAGATGCTCTTCAAAAAAGCTTTTTATCTTGTCCTCATAATTTGGCAGCTTTTCCGGGCACACCTCAATGATGTCCTACAAAAGTAGCCAGCCCATCCTATTAGACACACAAAAACTGCAATGGGCTGTGGATTGTCTCTCCCTCATTCTGAAAGAGACAGTAAACAAAAGAAAAAAAAAACTGAAAGAACGTCAGACCATATAGGAGTAACCCCTATCTTCACGGATTTTCTTTAACTCCTCATCATTATCAACATTATCTGCCTCTAAACGCCAGCTAAGAACTCCTAGCTCTGCAAGATGAAAATAAATCTCAGCAAGTCAGTTCCTAATCTCATTCAGAGCTTGGTGATGAAATGCTGTTGCACAGATAAATACCTGCAAGTTGGTCCAAGGAAACAAATTCCTTTGGTTCCCGATGATGTGGAAGTCTTTGGTCTTCATCACTGTCATCCATATACCAGGCTTCAATGACGGCCTCCCTTCCATCCTAATGCAAAAGAAAACTTACTTTAGAAGGGTCATTCCATGACAGCAGTATGCATTCTCAAAATGATTTGGAAGATGAGGCTAAAGATGTGGTGGTGGGCCAATGGCCTCATTTCCATCCTAAAGCAGAAGAAAAATTAAAGAAAAAAATCGAGGCAGGGAGGGAGGGAGGGTGTTTCATTCTATCACAGCAACATTCATTTTTAATCTATTTGGGAAGTGGGGTGAAAATATGAAGAAGGGGGCCAGTCGTTTGCATGCACACAGAGGGAGGTGAAACCTGAAGTTAAAAGGTACCTGAGTTCATAAAAGGTTCTATTATAGCAAAAGAAAACAAATCAAAACAAAATACACTAACACAGTTCTTTTACATAGCTTTAAGAACACAGTAAGCAATGAATAAGCCCGGATACCAAAAACTGTGCCTGGCGTCAGGATACATGGCCTTTAAGCTTTGAATCAATTGATCAAAAACCAAGTAAAAAGGGGCAAGGCGAAACAACGCAAACTCTTGCACTCTCCCTCAATGATGAGAACTATGTATTAACAAAATCATCATCTTAAACACAAACAAACGTGATACTACAAAATTCATGCCTACGTAGCTCCTTTTCAATGAGACCAAGTCTTTGGCTACATGTATTCAAGTGGAATTTAAGCATGTTGAGCAGTTAGTCAATGGTTTGGCGGACACCACAGCTAAGCCAGGGGTGGATGGCCTCTTCCTATGCATCTGTCCCTCACAGACTTTTGTGCACATTCCTCCATGGGCCCATTATGTACTCCATCAAGGGATGAGATTGGGGAGGATGGAAAGATCCATACGAGGCCACCCACATATCAAGTTTAGCCCTAATCACATATCCTTAACCCCTTCATTCGTGGCCCACATATCCATTCCATTCGGATCGGTGTACAGTTGATCCAACTGTCCAGTAAATTCAAATAAGATCGAACTTTGGCATGTGTGACTATCAAGGAAGTCTCTGTGTTGTAAGGTTTAGATTGGGTGATAGGTAGGCTCCACCTAGAGTTCCCACGAAAAAGTTCGTGAGTAAATCCGAATAAGACTGAAACTTAGGGCATGTGCCTATTAGGGGGTCCCTGTGTATTATGAGGTATGGATTGGGAGATAAATGGGCTCCACCTAGAGTTCTCACGAAAAAGTTTCATGGGAACTTTAGGTGGGGCCCATCTATATCCCAATCCAAACAAGTACCCCCTTAATAGTCACACACCCCAAAGTTCGGTCAAATCAAAATTTATTGGACCGTCAGATTGGACTAGATTTGTGGGTCATGGATGAAGGGGTTAGGGACATGTGATTAGGGTCAAACTTGATATTTGAGGTGATCTTGCATGGATCTTTCCATCTCCCACGGTCCCATCCCTTGGTGTGGTCCACAATAGTCCCCACGGAGGAGTGTGCATGAAATGTCCGTGAGGGACGTATGCACAGGAACTCTCTCTATATATATATGTGAAAAATATTCAAGTGAGAACTACTTCTTACCATGCTTCAGTGAGGAATATTCAAGTAAGAACTACTTCCAATCCCTAGTCCCATACCCAAATGGGGCCCACAAAGTTCTCATACTAACTCTATGAGAACTATTCTCACTAGAAGAAAGCCATATATATTGTTCATATACATATATGGACAATATTCATGTGCATATGTGCCTCACCATTTTTTTCAAAAAAAACTTTAGGTGGGGCCCATCTACCACACAATCCAAACCTTGCAAGTCACAGGCAACCTCTTGATAGTCACACACCCCAAGTTTCAGTTAGATCCGAATTTACTAGACCATTGGATTGACTGTGCACCAATCAGAATGGAATGAAATGGATTTGTGGGCCATGGATGAAGGGGTTAGAGATGTGATTGGGGCCAAACTCGATAGTTATGGTGGTCCTGCATGGATCTTTCCATCTCCCACCCCCCCAGGTCCCGTTCTCATCCTCTAATGGGTTCCACAGTGGGTCCTACAGTCCCTCCATGGGGACGTATGCATACAAAGATTCCCCAGTATATATACACTCATTGTAATTTCTTTTAGTGCCCAATCTTTTGATTGGTGCCTCTGTTTTTGTTTTCTTCATTACTGATGAAATCCTTTGTTATCACCCAAAAATAAGGAAAAAAAAAAAAAAAGAGCACCGAATCTGACAAATGATAGATGCCAAGAGAAACAACCAAGAAAAAACCATCATCATCATCATTATCACCGCTACCCATTTACTTACTCATTGTCCATTCTCTGATTCCTAAATTTCTATCCACCATAAATTTGACCTTCAAGTTCTATCTATTATTCCCATATAAGAACAAATCAACCTCTTTCTGGTAGATGTGGAACAAAAGAGGACGTGCTGACCTTTGCCAATCTGTTTCCCAGTATTTGGATGGTCTAATATGGTATGAAGGAAATTTGAATTTGAAAACAAACCAAACTCTTCAAATAGAGTGTGAAACTTGATCTTCTCTCTTTTTCACTGCAGCGCACCTTATTTAAGCTTGACTCTTTCTGCTCAGTTGATGGCTGACAGGAATATGCCTGACCACAAGTTTCCCGAGCTCCCCATGTTCCCTCCTAGCCTTTACAGCACCAGAGGTGACTCCCCATTTTCAATTAAAATCAAAGCTACAAGGAGGGAAATACTGAAAGATTTTTCCATGCATGCCTCTCCATGTCTCCTTGCAATGGCTTCTATCATTGTTTCTTATCCTCAAGATTAGGAGCATTATTTTTTAATAAATGAGATAGCTCTTTCAAAGAACATTCAAGATCCCAAGGAACTTCCCATGGAAAGGAAATTGTGAAAGGAAGAAGATGCACTTGATGAGATGGGAGTGAGGTAATAAAGCCAAAAGGAGTAGGTAGCTTGGGGTTGGGGAGTTTTAAATTAAACCATTGACCACTATTAGCTAAATGGTGGTAGAGATATGTGGAAGAGGAAGAAGCATTATGGAGGAAGATTATAATGTCCAAGTATGGGAAGGAGACATGGGGGTGGGTTCCTAGATATAGGTTGTTTGGGTTTTGGGCTGCCACTTCAAGTTTTGGGAATGTTTGGCAAGGGTTGGCTTCGAAGTGGGGGAGGGTGTAGTGTTTGTTTCTGTTTGATGATTGGGTGGGGGTTAGTCCTTCATGCCTTATGTATCATAGAGTATTAGTTAAAGAATGCTATGGTTGGGAAGTGAGTGTCAGTTGGGTTTTTTATCAATCAGAGTTGGTAGGATCTCAATCCTTGGTGAGTCTTCTTGCTAACTTTTTTTTTTTTTTTTTTGGTTTAAATGCAAAGATGGAGCTGGCACTTGTATTTGGAAGCTCGATTTCTCAAAAGCGCCCTCTTTGAAGTCCTTATTAGGGAGTTGGACTCATTTAGCGGGGTGTGTAGTCCTCGTCCCACGGTTTAGATGGGAGTGGCTCCGCCAAGAATGGAGTCCTTTGTGACGCAACACAAAGAAGAAGAATAGCCAATGGGCTATTCTTCAAGCCAAAAGGCTTAGAATAAATGGTCACTGTCTAGGCATCATACCAAAGACAAGAATTTAACTCACAGTAGAGAAGAATCTAAAAAATACTCAAATCAATGTTTGTCCCATGAGAACGGATTACATAGATATTTATAACTGATCATCTAATAAAGGAAACAATCCAAATAAAGAATCCTAATTCAAATATAAAATCAATTTCTAACAATAAGAAACTTAAGAACACAACTACGAATAATAAATTAATCTTCACTTATGGGCTTTGGACTTGGGCTTGCGGGCATAAACTTTCAAATGGGGCCCATTAATCTAGCATGCATCAGCTCTTCCCGGCTTGGAGAAACTCGACTTTGGCAAGTTGTCAACTTGGTACTTCTCATATAGATTTGGATTGAGTTACTAAAAGTCAATATCCGTAATCCATGTAGCTTTGGAGAATAGTTTTCCTTTCCACTTGTCCAAAAACTTGTGAAATCTGCAATTCTTTGTAGAAACAAGCTGATTATAAAAAACAACTTCAATTTCTTCTGGAGGAGATTGATTGAAAGGAAGCCGGGGAGCTTGCTCTTCAAAAGATTCATCTTCATGATGTCCATGATAAATTGTCAAATCTTTAGCATTAAATGTGAAGTTGATATTCATATCTAAAAGAAGGTCTAGAACATATGCATCGGAGCTGATTTTCTTCATAATCTTGAATGGTCTTGTAGTTATTGGGTATAGCTTCTTGTATTTTCCTATGAGAAATCATTCTGGCTTTAAACGAACCATAACCATGTCTCCATCAAATTCAACATGCCATTGCCAAGAATCTGCATGCTATTTATAAGTCTCAGTACTTATAGCAATCTATCAGCAAACTTCATCATGAACATTCTTCACGTGTTGAGCAAATTGTTCAGCTTCTTGACTTGGCCTTGCTTCAACTGGTAATGGACTTAAGTCAATAGGAAGACGTGGCTCAACATCAATTACCACTTCAAATGGTGATCTTTCTATGGTTCTCTTGATGGAATTATTATAAGCGAACTCCGCCAGGGGTAAAATAAGATCGCATCAAGCAATATGCTCTCCGACAAGACATCAAAGAAGATTTCCCAAGCTCCTGTTGACAACTTCTATTTGACTATCAGTTTGCGGATGAGATGCATTGGAATATTGGAGCTTTGTGCACATTAGGTGCCATAAGGTCTTCTAGAAGAAACTCATGAATTTTGTATCTCTATTAGACACTATCATCCTGAAAAGACCATGCAAATGAACAACCTTTATAAAGAAAAGAGTAGCAATCTGGCATCTCCTGTATAAGAACAAGTAAAAAAAATGTGACATCTTTGAAAAGCGATCCACAACAACAAATATAGAATCTATCTTCCTTGCTGTTTTGGGTAAGCCCAAGACAAAATCAACACTTAGATCTTTCCAAGGCTCATGTGGAATTGGAAGGGGCTGATATAAACCTATGTTCTTTTGCGCCTTTGTAAGTTGGCATACTTTGCATAATTAACAAATTCTGGCAACATCTGTTTTCAGGCGGGTCCAAAAGAAGCGACTTTCCATAATAGCCAATGTTTTATCACGTCCGAGATGTCCATTACATCCGCCACCATGTAATTCAATATAGGACAAATTCACGGATAGATGTAGTTGGCATGCATAATTGATTTCCATGAAATAGATAACCATCATGAATAGAAAACTTTGGATATTTAGAAAACTCACCATTTAGAAAATTTATGTAAATCCGACTAGAGTCATGATCAGCTGCATACCCTCTATGTAGTTCTTGAATGCCGGGAACATTGATTGAAATTGTTGTAATTATGTGAGCTCGACGACTCAATGCATCGGTGACTTTATTCTTCATGTTAGATTTATAATGCAAAAGAAAAGTGAACTCTTGTAACTATGATGATTGCCACTCATATTCTTTTGAGAATTCAGGTGTTGCAAAGCTTTGTGGTCGGAATATAAGACAAATTCTTGTCCGATTAAATAATGGCTCCAATAACGAAGCACTTGAACCACTACATACTATTCCAGATAAAAACCGAATACTTTTTACAGGAGTTATTTAATTTCTCATTGAAGTAAGCAACTGGGTGACTGTCTTGACTCAATACTCCACTAATACCGATGTATGAAGCATCACAACCAACTTCGAAGACCTTTTCAAAGTTTGAAAGTTTTAAAACATGTGCCCGGTCATTTTCTGCTTAACCTGTTCAAATGCCCGAGATGCCGTCTTTGTCCAAGTGAGCTCTCCTTTCTTCATGCAATTAGTTACAGGGGTCATGATGGAACTGAAATTTCGAATAAGCCTCCTATAAAAAGTAGCCAATCCATGAAAGCTCCAAACTTCATTGATAGTCTTAGGAAGGGACCAATCAATGATTGCTTTGATTTTCTCTGAATTAGCTTCGAACCCTTAGGCCAATAGCAAAGCCCAAAAATATAACTGTAGAACTAAAAAATGAACACTTCTTCAAATTAATGTATGAGGAATAGCTTCTCCATCACTTTGGACCTTGTTATCAAAGAACCAAGGTCTTTCCAATAAAATATGAATAATATTCATAGGAATAATGCCACACCAAATAGAATCTTTATAACCACCAATTTTAAATGTTACCTAGCACCTTTTTGTTACCAGTATTGCTATGTCATTCACCAAAGAGACTTTGTACGGCTTCTGGTGTTTTTTTGTTGGAAGTTTCAGCTTGTCAATTACTTCTTGGGATACCATATTCATCTTGCTTCCACCATTAATGACTAGATTGCATAATCTGTCACAACATACTTTGGAGAGAAATATGGTGGTTCGTCTCCAATCTTCTGCTTCCTTTTCTCTAATCCCAATTGACGTAGTATGGGAAAGAAGATTAGCCAATGGGCTATTTTCCAAGCCAAAAGGCTTAGGATAAACTGTCTAGGTCTCACACCAAAGACAAGAATTCAACTCACAATAGAGAAGAAAGTGAAAACTCATTCAAATCAATGTCTGTCCCATGAGAAGGGATTACATATATATTTATAACTAAGCTATCATCTAATTAACGAAACAATCCAAATAAAGAGTTCCAAATCAAATATAAAATCAATTTCTAAAAATAAGAAACTTAAGAAAGTAACTATTAATAATAAATTAATCTTCATCGCTGTGTTTTGGACTTGGGCTTGCAGGCATAAACTTTTAAATGGTGCTAATTAGTCTGGCCTGCATCATTTTGTTGGTTGGTAGTGGCAGGTAAGATCTTAACAGTAAATATCCATGGGAGGAGGAGCAAGGGGGAGGGTGCCAAACAATATTATAGACATGTGTTTTTCCTTTTTTAGAACAATATTATAGGCATGTGTTGCCTTTGTGGGAGGAAAGGGAGACAATACATCACCTAGTAATACATCATGCTATTGCTTCATATATTTGGGGGCCATTTCCTCAAAGAATGCCTGATGGATAGGTGTTTTTCAGGTTCTTTAGCAGGGGTCACTGAAGCTCGAAAGGGATCTCTAGTGATATTAGGTTATTTAGGGTTTGGGTTTTGGTTTTTTGTTTGGTTGGGGGGGGGGGGGGGGGGGTGTCATTGAAGCTTGAAGGGGATATCTGATGGGGACATAGTACGTCCTCACAAACTCCGCAAGAAGAGGAAGAAGAAGGCCCAAAAGACACACACATATACCTCATTGTTGTTGGCCAATCACAACTAGGTCTTGGATCATGAATCTGGCAAAAATCCACCATTAGATATTAATTCTAACAAAGATCAACAGGCAGATCTAGCCGATCTGATACTTGATTGAGATGAAGACCTTATATTTCAAAATCAGGAAGACCCCACCTTGGGAGTGCCACAAGGAAGGGACGAACAAAGAATCAAGAACTGAAGATCAAGTGGGGTACATTCATGGGACCCATCAAAGTGATTGTACAGTCACATACACCAAATGGTCCATCTTAGCGCAATTAATTCCATTAGTTTCATTATTTAAGTCGAATTGTAAGTAGGTTCCAGTCCAATTTGCTTTTATTTATTTTATTGTTAATGTTTTAATCTCAATTCTCAACCTTTGATATGTTTAATGGCTGCAATCCAGTTTAAGATTAGGTTTTCTTTATAAAAAACAATGCAATGACCTCTTTCTCAGTTAATGAATTAATGCTTTTTGCTACTTCTCCAATGAGATGATCTGGTGTAGGACCATCGGGCGTAACGCCTTGTGGTGTGAGATCGCAAATTAGGTATCTTCTCTTTCTTCCCTCTTATATTTCTAAGTTGTTGGTTTTCCTTTTCAAATCCTCACTTTCCTCTTCAAACAGCCCTAAATGGCTTGGCCATACAACCCATCTCCATCAAATCCTAGATCCATCTTCAATTCCACAAGGCTGACCACCAATCGCCCAAATCCCCATTGACTGACTGCCACCAGCCTTCACTCACAACTGCCAAGCACCATAAACCGTAAGCCCACCTGCTATACATCCCTTTCAGCAAATCCTAGAAGCTTAACAGCTGTCACCCATATACCATTACCTATCATCACTTCCATCAAACCCAACAGCAGACAGACCCATAATTGCTTTGTTCCCTTGTCCCCAAAGCAACACCCAGCCCACTTTCAAGTGCAGCACTCTACTTCAGCCCTTAACAGAACCTATTCCAAGGCCTGTCCCACCAGCAGAACACTATTAGGGTATATTCAGCCCAGTAGGACTCTCGTGCAAGGCTGGCCAAACCTAGCCTAGATCCAAACAGCCCAGTCGCACCCTATTTTGGACCATTTTGAACATCAAATTTTGGGTTTGGGCCTAAGAGAGGAAAAATCCTATGGCGATTTTCTTTCGTCACTATCATTGGGGTTTGCCAGAATTTTGGGTGTGTCAATGGATGTCATTTTGTTGAAGTGGATGGAAGTGGCAACCTCCCAGTTTCTTCGTGGTTCTTGGCCCTTGGACCTTTTTGGGGGGATTATGGTTTCTTTTTGCTTTATTGGTTGGTGTTTTTCTTCTTCTTCTTTTTTTCTTTTCATGCTTTGATCAATACAACTTACCACACATACGGACACACGAGAGAGAAAGATCTTAACGTTTTTTGGATTGATTAGTGAAACTGAGGGGTTTATCAATTACATAAATCTGAGTTTCATGTCCCCCATAAACATGCACAAATTTTTGAACGACCTATTTGAACAGGGCCCATTTGTCAAATCCTCAAAAGGGACAATAAGTATACTTGAAATTGGTTGATCCTTAAGCTAGTGGAAGACTTTTCTTCCACTGCAACTCCCAATTCAGATTTGGGAGGTTCTCATTGTGGGACTGTGGCAAGGCCTAGAGTCACCTCTAACTCCAAAACTGAATTTTTACATGAGAGGTGCAATCTAAATTTTCAATTTTATAATTTAGTTGTGATTGTTAATTGTTTCCTTGATCTCACAGCATCATCTAGCTTAGCCTTACACAGTTCTGCATCAATCTTGGATGAGGCAGAATTTCAAGGAAGATCATTTCCTTTTCCATCATTTGGTAAATTTGGAAAGAGAGAAATGATAGAATATTTAATAGGAAAGACGTGAACAAGGAGGGTCCTATTTCAGTTGTGGCTGAGGCCCACTAAATGGGCTTGCACTAGAAACAAAATTTCAGATCTCAAAATAGAAAATATTATGCAAAATTGGGGAGCTGGTTTACAGAAGGAAGCTTTAAAGAGGAAAATGAAAATTCCTTGTTCTCTTCCACGTCAAGTTCTAAAGTCTGCGGATGGAGCAGCATATGCAAACAGGGGTTGATGGGCACTGGTGGTGTACTGAGAAACCACAAAGGGGAAGTACTTTATATGTTCACTAAGCATGTCTGCATAAAATATTTAAGTGAAGCTGAAGTTTTGGTCATTTTGGAAGCCCTCCAGACTCTTAGTTTCTCTTATAAGCAGAGCCTTATAGTGGAGAGTGATTCACTCAATGCTATATCTTGGGTGATATCAAATAGATGTCCATGAAATATGCAATTCCTACTCAATAAATCAATTGCATAGTATCTTGCTTCAGAGTTCTCATTTCAGAATATTAGTGGGATCCACAAATTGAATGACAGATTGTTTGGTGAAGCAAGGGGTTGATCATCAATGTAATTTAAATGCTTTGGTAATGTAGTTATGGCAGGTGCTAGGTAATGTCTCTTATGCCCATTTGTGGTGGTTCCCTGTATTGGACCAAATTTGGTTGTACTTTTTCTCTTATATTAATAAATTTATTCATTATTGATAAAAAAAAATATATAAAGATCCCTCTACCTCTCCTTGGAGAAATCGTTTGGCAGCCTACTCCCTTGGCAAAATATTTGTCAGATTTGGTTATTTCACTTTATTAATATCATAGTGATACTGAGGTGTCCAGTAAAAAAAGATAAAAGGGCTAAATCATTCATTGTTTTGCATAGTTTCTTTTTTGGTTTGCCTGGGCTGGGGCTGGGGCTAGCAGTTGCCTTCTTTTTTACTCCCCTTGGATTTTTGTTATTTGTTTATTTACACTTGTGCCCTAGCTGTGAGATCCGGCTTTTACTGTCGCTGCTTGTGTGCAAGTTATGAGTTTATTTTGTTTGGTCCTAAATTGTTGGGATGCACTTCCCTTTCTTTAGTTCTTGGGAAATTTCCTTCCACGTCTTTCCTCACCCCATTGATGTTTAGCATGCAGCTAAACACCATATACATTGTATAGCCGGTCTCTTTATCAGTGCTATTGTAACCTAGTATGGTACGCTTTACCTGGTGCTCCTCTATATCTAACTAGGTTAAACTTTACCAGGTGCTCATCTATATCTAAGGGTTTTTCCATACATAGCTGTTAACATATAACTTCAAAAGAAGAAGAAAATTTGAAACTTATCCCATCAATCAGGAGTCAGCTAAGAGAGTTTTACAAATAAACTTCAGCCATTTTAAAATAGACATATTTAAAAAGAGGGGTAGCTGAAAGTGATATACAAATAAACTCGACCGATAAAAAAATATGTATAAATAAACCGCAAGCACTCCAAAAAACAGAAAGCCTCCCAATGTATGCATGGGCATGCAAGATATCAGACAGTGAAAAATAAAAAGAGAGAAGGGAACATTATATCATGCAAAACATGAATATCTACCACTCTATACTAGGATTTCTATGAGACCCTTATATGGAAACATCTAAGATATGAGGAAATTCTCTCTACCGATTATATATATATATATGTTAATGATGATTGTATCCATTCACAGAAGGAACCTTACAGTATAAGAGTTCTATACTAAAACAAAAAGGCCCCCCAAAAAAAGGCAAGGCAATCAAATCTAGTAACAAAGTTGATAATTGTATTCTCTCTAGCTATTATCTACAAGGCATCGATAATGATACACTCAAGTGCCTGTCTATTTGACTGTCTAGCAAAGTTCGATTGCTTTAGACGGTTTGGCAAAGTTTCTATGAATGTCTGAACTTAAGGCGAAACTCTTTTTCAAAATAGAGGTAACCATTTCAAAAATACATGAATGGCGAAAGTAATTACACACGTTTTTGTCCTCTTTTTTCTGACAAGTTTGCCCATATAATTTTTAGAATATGACAAGTCTATCTATACTTCTCTTACTTTACTTCTACTTTATAACAACCATGCCCATGTAACTATTACAGAATGCCATATTAAAAAAACTATCAGTAAAAAGGTCTAACTAAAACAGGTCTATTTCAATCTGTTTTTGCCGAGTCATAGTCAAAAAGACCCTCAAACTAGTCATTCTGACCCTCAAACTAGTCATAGTCAAATCCACATCATGAACACAATAATGTTTTGCCTATGCCTTCCAGTTAGGGCCACTCTTTTGCATTCTACTCTTCCACTCTGCACTATTTAAATATATGCTGTTGGCCCCTCGACATGCTAACATGTCTATTTTCACCACCTCACCAAAAGACCATAATGGTCTTTGTGGTGTATGTCTAATAGATGAATTAAGAAATGATATGAATGCAAAACTCAAGAGAGGGCAAGAGTCTTTAGAATCCAAAGGTTTTAAAATAAGTAGTGCAAAGACATAATATATGTACAAAGACATAATCTACGTATTGCAACTTTAGTGGGCATATATAAAGAGTTGAAACTACTATGAGAATTGAAGCCTGTGAGATACCACAAAAAGATTCGTTCCACTACCTTGGTTCATTAATTAGTAAGGATAGAGAGATTGATGAAGATATCAAACATAGTATAAAAGTAGGATGGCTGAAGTGGAGACTTACTTCTGGAATGCTTTATAACCAACGAATACCAACAGGATTAAAGAGAATGTTACAGGATAGTGATTAAACCAACTATGACCTATGAAGCAAAATATTAGCCAATTAAGACATGCACAAACTAAATGTAATAGAGATAATAATATTGAGGTGGATGTGTGGTAAAACAACGAAGGACAAAATTAGAAATAAGCGATTTCGAAAGCACTTAGGGAGAGAGCATCAATAGGGGATAAAATTAGAAAAACCAATTTAAGATCGTTTGGAAATGCCCACCATGTGCAATGGCTTCAGTCAGGAAAAGTTTGGCTATACAAGTCGATGGCTCACTGCAGGGAAAGGGTAGGCCGAAGAGGACATGGATGGAGGTAGTAAAAATAGAATTGAAGAAGTACAATTTATCTAAGAATTTAGCTCAAGATAGATCGGAATGGAGAAATAGAATTCATGCAGCCTACTCCAACATGATCAAGACAAGACTTTGATGATGATGATGATGAGTGTAACCCTTCAATTTGTCTGATGACTGCATCATCATCATCATCATCATCATCAAAGCCTTGTCCCAACTATGTTAGGGTAGCTGTTACATACAAACTTTTATTAATATATCTAAACTATCTCAAATGATATTCTTACTAATTTTTTCCCTATAGAAGGTACTCATAGCTTTGCCAAGATAAACAACCATGTAGTAAGAAAAAAAGAGAGCTTGTTCATTGAAGGAAACAACAACAAACCCTATACAACAAATTGAAGGTTCATATACATTCAAGGAACTAGAAGGATGGGGAGACCAAGTACAACAGTGGGTAACCAATTACAACATTCGGTAAAGTAGTGAGGAAAGACATGTTAGAATGTGGAGTTACAAAAGCAGTACTTCAAATAGGGTCCAGTGGAAGAGAGGAGGAACTCAAAAATCGGTAGTTCCTAGACAAACACTTGATAAATCTGAGGTAACATAACCGGCACTTAAGAAACAAATATTAGTTAGAGAAATGTCCCATGTTCTTAATGTGTTTCAGGGAATACGTGTTTGAGGGCACTATAATAAATTCTTTTGAGGAGAGTTACTTTATGTCTTTCTTTCAGATTTTCATTCCATTCCTAACTCATCATCATCATTCCTTTACTTATTGTGATCATTAAATCACGCCTACTCATTCACACATATATAGATAGATGGATCGATTATAGAGAGATATAGAGAGAGAAGGATTAGTATTAAGTTCAATAGATAGATAAGAATTTTGTATATGGCTCTCTTTTAAGTTCAATAATACCCCTCTTTGAGCCAACCCAGATATGAAAAAAGGCTCAATTGATGATAATGGGGCTGATCAAAGTTTTTCTTTGTTTTTTTTTTTTTTTTTTTTTTTTTTTTTTTTTTTTTTTTTTTGGGGAATGGTAACTTTTCATTGAAGTACAAGAGGACAATACCAACAGGCTTACAACACGAGAGATGCAAAACCACAAAGCACCAAACAAAAGCAACACCAAAGAAAACAAGAAACTAAAAGGAACCAACAACAAGTGGCACGGCCTTGTGAAGCAGAGCAGAAAAGAAGAATAGCCGAAGGGCTAATCTTCAAGCCAAAAGGCTTAAGGATAGAATGTCTTGGTGCATCACCGAAGACAAACATAACTCGCTCAGCTGAAAACCAAACTCAAATTCTTATTCAATATCAATGTCTATGTGTCCCATGAAGAGGGATTACATTTTTATTTATAGCTAAAGTACTCTCTAATTTAAGTAAAAAACCTAATTCAATTCAAATAAGAAATCCTAAACTAAACATAAGATAAACTTCTAAAAATAAATGAATCCTAACCAATTAAGAAAGTAACTACTATTATAAAAATATAAGACTCCTAATGACAACAAATCTTCACTATTGGGCCTTGTTGGTTTTGGGCCCAATGGTTGGCCAATCATGAATCTAGCCTACATCAGTTCTCCTCCACTTGGAGGAAAACTCGTCCTCAAGTTCTGTAAATGTCAACCTGGGTCGAAAATCATTCAAACAAACTTTTATCTTGCCTTCAGATCCACATTTTCATGACATGGCTTGAAATCTTTTTGCAATCTTCTCCTCCATGTAATAGGAGATCGGAAGTTCTCGACTGTTGGTCTTGACATTGAGCTTGAATGTGTGAACAGACCAGTAGATGCTTCAAGTGTTGACTGTCAAATATCCACATGTGATCTATGAAGTGAAATCAGTGTGGGGAACTTTAACAACTTAAATTGCTTGTGAGATAACTGGAACAATGGATTGTATTGTTGACAACCTAATTGGATTTTCTAGAAAAGGCGGAACAATCAATTCTCTTAGATGTTCAATGGTAATGCCAAACCGATTAATGTCTTTAAAATCTACTTCTTCATGTTCTTCTTGTCCAGCATCATGATCAAATTCTTCAAAGTGCACTTGTTTTTGTTCTTCCTTTACTGCTTGTGGCTCTTGATTATCACTATCTAGATCAAATTCTACATGTGCTAAATTTTCCATGAGATCAACATTGCCTTGATTTTGTGCAGTGGTTGCATTGTGAATATTACCTATCATGGTTGGCATCTCCTTTGGTGCAATCATGAAGGTAATTGCTTCTTTTGGCTCTTCCTTAGATTCTTTGGTAGGAGATGAGGATGCAGAGGACAAAGGAGTTGATGACAATGGAACGAGCATAACTTGCCTTCCTTCCCACATAATAGTATAGGTATTCATCTCTTTATCATTGTGCACTTTCCGATAAAAAAGCCATGGTTTGCCAAAAATAATATGAGCAATATTCATATGAATCACATCACACTAGATTTTATCTTCATAATTGCCAATTTTGACTTCATAATTGGATATACAGGTGGAGGGTCCATCAAGAGGTAGGGGTAGGCCGAAGAAAACATGAATGGAAGTCATTAATTCAGATCTGACGAAGTTGCACTTATCGAAAGATTTAGCTCAAAATAGAACGGAATGGAGAAATAGAATTCATGTAGCCGACCCCAACATGGTTGGGATAAGGCTTTGATGATGATGATGATGATGATGAATTGCCAATTTTGAATGATACCAAGCATCTATGGGTTACTGAAATCACATAACCATTAGACCATGTAATTTTGTAAGGCTTGCGAAGGGATTCAATGGGCAATTGAAGCTTGTCAATGACCTCTTGCGCAACAAAATTGAATGCACTACAATTGTCAACAATAAGATTGGCAACTCTGTCTTGGACTCGTGCCCGCGTATGAAACTTTTTTTATTGTCTCCATTTTTCTTCATCAATCTCATTTCTATTGAAGAGGCGATGGACGACAATTGTGTGATTATCATCTCCGGGAAAAAGTCATTCAACAACATGAGCATGTGGCCATTGCTAAGATGTACATTGTCGCATGCGAGATTGTTTAAGCATACGCTCAACATAAATAGCCTCTGAGTAGGCCTCATAAATGGTGTCATAAAACTTCACCTTTGCTCGTATGTCTGGCCTTAGACCTTTGATATAACATTCTCCATAATTCCTATCACAATCCAATAAGCCACACAGACTTCCCAACTCTTGATATCGGGGGGTATATTCATCAACAGTCAAATAAGATTGCTTGAAATTAATGTGCTGCTCAAAGTATGACTCTTTTTTAAAATACTAATTTCCACATTGACACTCATACATAAAACTTTCAATGTTTCTCATGTTGAATTCAAAGCAAGGATTGCAAAATTAAATTGCCTGAAAAGGATTTGAACCGTCTGATATTGGATAACAGCCTTTGAAACCTTTTTTTTTTTTACTACAGTGGGCCTGGGCTGGGGTCAAGTCAGCCCAGACCAGATCCAACTTGAATTTGAGCTCAGGTGAGATTCAGGTCAGCAATTTAGGCCCAATTGCTTAAAGGGTCTGCTCTCTTCTCTCTGGCTACAGTAATGAAAGGAAAAGAAAGAGAGGAAAAAAAGGGAGATGGGCTTATATGATGTGCAATGAGAGAGAATGAAGGAGAAGTGAAGGCCAGCTAGTTGACGATGACCAGCTTAGGGAACGTGCTGCTACGCGATGGCGAAAACAGTGGTGGTGCTTTGCGGCTGCTGCTAGTGAGCAGATGCGGTGGTGCTATTGTTGTAACGAGAGAGGAGAAAACATTTGAAAACCATTGTTCTGTCGACTGCTGAGAGGCTTCAAACGACACAGGAGCAGAGGAGGCGGGCGCTGTTGGTGGGTTGTTGACGATGACAATGCCGACGACGACGACGACCAATTGCGGTTCGCGTTGCAGTGGAGCTACAAGAATCCAGGAGTGGAGCGACGAAGATCCAAGTACGCCCGATGTCTCTCCCTCTCAGCTTCTTCCTTCTCTTCGCTTTCTGTTTTTCTTTTCTTTTGTTTGGTTTGCTAGGAAGGGGTTGGAAGTCCGAAAGGGGGAGGGTTCTCGTCAGATGGGTTTGCTTGAGGGGGAGGGGAGGCAATCGTCCACTGGGACCTGTCGAGGGTTGAAGGTTGGGTGAAGGGAGAGATGGGGGTTTCGGTTGTCGGGATTAGGGTTTGGCAAAGGGGTCAGGGATGGGGGTGAGGGTCTGGATCAATGGATTGGAAGGGCTAGAATAGTTGGGTTTCGACAGAGGGTTTTGAGGGATATGATTTATGTGATGGGTTGAAGGTTTCGGTGGAGAGGTGATGTGGAGAGGTGAGGTCGGGAGAGGGATTGGATGGGGACAAACAACAGAGGTAGAGGAGAGGAAGATTGTGAACGATGATTGGCAAAGACCAAACAAACGGGAAAGGGATACATTACTTTGAATTAGCGATCAGATAGACGGCAATCCGAAATTGGATCTTCGCTCTGTTATCAATTGAATCAGCACAAGGAAGAAGAATAGTCAACGGGCTAATCTCTAAGCCAAAAGGCTTAAGGATAGAATGTCTTGGTGCATTACCAAAGACAAACAAAACTCTCTCAACTAAGAACCAAACTCAAATTCTTATTCAATATCAATGTCTGTGTGTCCCATGAACAGAGATTACATCTTTATTTATAACTAAAGTACTCTTTAATTTAAGTAAATAACCTAATTCAATCCAAACAAAAAATCCTAAACTAAACATAAGATAAACTTCTAAAAATAAATGAATCCTAACCAATTAAGAAAGCTACTATTATAAAAATATAAGACTCCTAATAACAACTAATCTTCACTGTTGAGCCTTGTTGGTTTTGGGCCCAATGGTTGGCCAATCATGGAGCTGGCCTGCATCACCCTGAATCTCCGATTGAGTACAAAACAATCTCCCAAATGATTGTTCGAATTCAGATATGGATTTCAACCCTAAGACACACTAACACTCATGACAAATACAATGATAGAGGAAAAACCCTGAATTGATTAATTGAATAAGCATATCTATCACAATGAAAGGCTCTTCCTTATATAAGAATGACTGTTTCTAAACTAGGAAAGACCAACCCTAAACAAGTATGACTTCCTAAAATAAATTAAGCAAGTAATAATCTCAACTCAACATAAAATAGGAAATAAATAATTAATTAGAACTATCTAAGGATAGGGATCCCTGATCTTGAGGAGATCATGGATCAAGTGGGGCCCATCAATGTCTGAGAGAGTGTGATCTGGGCTAGATCTGGGATCAACCTGCATCAACTCTCCCCGACTTGGAAAAACTAAACTCCGATGAGTTAAGCGCTTGATATCTCTCATAAAGATCAAGATTGATGCGCTGAAAGACTCTAGCAATGATCCACATAGCGTCGAAGAAAGGATTATTTTGCCAGCGAACATAAAACTTCTGGAAACCTCATTGACGTATAAAAACAATTAGATCATCAAAGATATCAACAATCTCATTAGTAGGTGGGAGATTAAGTAGTAAGGAAATAAGTTGCTTTTCATTATCTCCCTCATTATTATAACCGTGGTAGAGAGTAAGATCCTCGACATGGAAGGAAGAACTAATGCCTAAATCAGAAAGAATGTCGAGAACATAGGCGTTGGGGTAATCTTTTGCAGAATTTTGAATGCACCGGAGTTATGAGGGTGTAACTTCTTATTTAACTCCAGGAGGCAACCTTTCAGGTCGAATACGTACCATAACCATATCTCCTTCATTAAATTCAACAAATCAACGATGTTTGATAGCTTGTTCTTTATAAATATCATTGCTGGCAGAAATATGGCGGCGTACTTCATTGCGCACTTGTTGCATGTGTTAGAAGAAATGTTCAGCATCTGCATTAATTCTTGCATCGACTGCACAGGTATGAGATTAACGGGTAGCCGTAAATGAACTCCTGTAACAGCTTCAAATGGTGAAGTGCCAGTTGACCAATTGGTTGAGTTATTGTATGCAAATTCTGACGATCACGCGCAAGACAGCATAACAATTGTCCAAGACTTTTGTTTACCACTTCTGTTTGTTCATTAGATTGAGAATGATAAGCAGTGGAAAAGTTAAACTTGGTATTGAACAACATCCACAAGGTCTTCCAGAACATAAACTTCGTATCCCAATTAGAAACAATAGTATTAGGAAGATCATGTAGCCGAACAACTTTTTTAAAGAATAATTTAGCCACCTTATAAACATCAACAATTGTAGTACAAAAAAAAAAAAGTGTGTCATTTTTGAAAAACGGTCAACAACGACGAAGATAGAATAATCCTTTTTGGCAGTCATGGGTAAACCTAGCACAAAGTCCATACAAATGTCTTCCCAATGAGTGTGGAGAACAGGCAAAAGCTGATATAATCTAGTGTTCTTCTTGTTTCCTTTAGCAAGCTGATAGGTCTTAAATGTTTCGCAAATATGAATCACATTGGTCTTTATGCGAGGCCAACAATATCTGTTGCTGACGAGAGCAAGCGTTTTGTCACAACCCAAATGTCCACTACATCCTCCTGCATGCAACTCTTGCACAACATAGTCACAAACAGAAGTAGCCGGAAGACAGAGTTGCAACCCTTTAAATAAGAAACCATTATGAAGACCATAATGAGGATGCTGAATATGATCACCATTGATGAGGTCCGCATAAATAGAGCTTAAGTCCTTGTCAGTTGCAAAGTCTTGTTTAATTTGTTCAAAACAACCAGACACATTAACAGACATAGTGGTCAAAAGCTACTTCCGTCAGCTTAATGCATCCGCTATCATGTTATTATCCTTTCCTGCCTTATGTTGAATGCTAAATTTGAACTCTTGTATATATGCACTCCATTTAGCATGGTTAGTACTGATCTTCTGTTGAGAGTATAGACGTTGCAAAGCATCATTGTCAGATTACAGCATAAATTCATTGGCCATCAAATAATGCCTCCTGTGAGGAAGTGTTTGGACAAGGACATAAAATTCCAAATCATAGGCAGGATACTTTCGCTTCACATATGTCCTTCCTAGCTAAGAATACCTCCAACGCCTACATTTGAGGCATCACAAGCAATTTCAAAGAGCTTGTAGAACTGTCACTTCACTAATCTTTTGCTTGATCTTTTCAAAAGCCTGGTGGCCGCACTAGTCCACTTGAATTCACCTTTTCTCATACAGTCCGTAATAGGAGTCATAATACTACTGAAGTTCCTGATAAACCTTTTGTAATAATTGGCAAGACTATGAAAACTGGGAACAATAAAAAACAAAATGTTTTCGCGAATACATTGTTCATAAAGAGGATCAGTGTCAACTTGCTTCGTTTCTACTTGCTCACCATGCTGGACCTCACTATCAAGCTCATTGCCAGTGTATAAATTTCCATGTGAGCATTCATTTGCATAATGCCCTGGTTGCTTACAAGCATGACAAACAATATCCCTTCTATCTATACTTCCACGAACACGATTATCATTCTGATTCTGTGGAAACCGCTGATTTTGTTGTGGGATAACTTGTCTTTGCTGAGTACCTGGCTGAAGATTCTGAAGTGCTTGCTAGGCTAGTCGCTGAAGAGGAGGCCTATAAACTTGTACTTGATTGCGATTATAGGTAGAGTCAGGGCCTCTTCTTGTGGAAGACTCCCTGGTTTGAAAAGCATTGCATTTCCACAACTGAATTTCATGTTGTACTTTCTGAGCTTTATTGAAGATTTCATCAACTGTGGTATAGTCAAACATTGATACTTCTCGTTTGATATCGGCACGCAGGTCATCTCTGTATCTGGTGATAATTAGACGGTCATCTGTTTTTAAGTTACATGTTTGGGTTGTGACAAAGTTTTACGCTGGCTGTCACCTACCTAACGCAACCCTCCTCCTTTACCCGGGCTTGGGACCGGCAGCAAAACTGGCGGAGGAAAGAGGAAAAATCTACAAATGGTCTTTATCGATTTGAAAAAAGCCTATGATAGGGTACTGAGGAATTTAATTTGGTGGGTCTTAAAGAAAAGGAATGTCCCAAGAGGTTACATTGAAATTTTAAAGGATATGTACGAAGGTGCAATAACAAATGTGAAAACCACATGTGGAGAAACGGGCGGATTTTTCGTGACTATAGGCTTACATCAGGGATCATCCTTAAGCCCTTATTTCTTTGCATTAATTATGGATGAGTTAACTGTGCATATTCAAGAAGAAGTACTATGGTGTATGTTGTTCGCAGATGATATAGTATTGGTGGATGAATCAAGAGAGGGTGTAAATGCAAAGCTTGAGAGATGGCGGAGGGTATTAGAATCTAGAGGCTTTAAAATAAGTCGTACAAAGACAAAATATATGGATTGCAATTTCAGTGGACATATACAAAGTGTTGAAACCACTGTCAAAATTGAAACCCATGAGATACCACGTAAAGATTCTTTTCGGTACTTAGGCTCAATGACTAGTAAGGATGAGGAGATTGACGAAGATGTGGAGCATAGGATAAGAGCTGGATGGCTGAAGTGGAGACTAGCTTCGGGAGTACTTTGTGATAGACAAATGCTAACAAAATTGAAGGGAAAATTTTACAGGACAGTGGTTAGACCAGCTATGACATATGGAGCAGAATGTTGACCAATTAAGAAGACACATATTCATAAGATAGATGTAGCGGAAATGAGAATGCTTAGGTGGATGTGTGGTAAAACTAGAAAAGATAAAATTAGAAATGAGCGCTTTCGAGAACATTTAGGGGTAGCACCAATAGGAGATAAGATTAGAGAAACTCGTTTAAGATGGTTTGGGCATGTTGAGCGTAGGCCAGTAATGGCACCGGTGAGAAAAAGTTTGGATATACAGGTGGAGGGTCCATCAAGAGGCAAGGGTAGGCCGAAGAAAACATGGATAAAAGTTATTAATTCAGATTTGAAGAAGTTGCACTTATCGAAAGATTTAGCTCAAAATAGAACGGAATGGAGAAATAGAATTCATGTAGCTGACCCCAACATGGTTGGGATAAGGCTTTGATGATGATGATGATGATGATCTGTTTTTAAGTTACAATGAACAATGTATTCGTGAAAGTTATTTGAGTATTCTTCCACTATTAAAGTACCTAGCTGGAGACTTAGATACTCTTGGTGGAGTGTATCCATATAATCAGAAGGTAGAAAATTGCTTTTGAGCCTATCTTTCATGTTATTCCATAGAATAATAGGGTGGGCCACCGCAAGTTCATTATTTTCAATACTATACCACCAAATTCGAGCAGGACCCTTGAGTTTAAACTTGGTAAAGGCTATCTAATGTTCATCATTCATACCATACCAAGCAAAATAGTTTTCCAGAGAATTAAGCTAATCAACAAAAATTTTCGGGTTGACATCACCACCAAAGTCAGCAATATCAATTTTGACTTTTCTTGTGATGTCATCAAGGGGGGTGCAGCAAGGGGAACCCGGGGGTCTCGTTCAGCAAGAATGCGCTACATAAAATCACGAATGGATTCTTGATTCTCAAGTGTTTCTGGTCGGACAGGTGTGTACACCAGAGACATATTAGATGTCCCTTCTTGATTGACAAACTGCTTAATTTGCAACTCAACAATGGCAGTTTCTGCAACTTTTAGATGTCCCATGACATCTTCTAAGTCTTGACTTAATTTAAGTATGGTCTCATCTTTTTGTCTGTCTGTCATCCAATGCTGGAGATCATCACTTCGTCTAGGTTTTATATATATACTGTTGGATGGGTCTAGGTCGACCCAAACTACAAGCCTTCAAACAGCAAATAGGGCCCAACTTGTAGCTTGAATGTATCCACGTGTGAAGGCCTCTTCCTTACCTTGGCTTTCATGCAGACAAGAAGTAAAAAAAAAAAAAAAAAGTTTTTGTTTTCTTACCTCCAACTTTAACCACAAGCATGCGCAGAGAGGCTAGGGCAAAAACAGGTCCTTAACTTCAACGAGGTTGATGCTGGCGAGGTGGCCTGGGGCAATGCTTACTGCCGTTGGCGACGAGGTGATGCTGTGGCGTGGTGGCAGTCCAAGTATGCCTCTGTCCTTTATTCTCTCTCTCATCTACTTCTTCTTCCTCTGCGGGAGGGATGGGGTCTGACAACAGAAATTAGAGAGGGGCTTAGTTCGGTGGGGGTGTTCAAGTGATTGGGAGAAGCAGACGGTGGTTGAGAGTTCTTAAGACTGGGTGAAGAATGGGGATGTCGGCTGGAGTGGGGTGTCGACTTTTGGAGGTTGAGGTGTCAGTTCCTCAAGGGTTGAGAGTTTGGTTTGTGGATTAAGATCATGGATTCGGGATGAGGGGAAGTGGATTTGAGGTTTCAGTGTTGGTTAGAGATGGCTGGGCACGTTCTAGTGTTTCAGAGTGGGCTGATGGAGATCATGATGGTCTGCGGGAGAGGTTTTGGGGTATTGTAGGGTTTGGCAGTTTGGGGAAGGTGAGTGCAGTTTCAAAAGGGATTTGGGTTTGGTGGATTGGACGATGGGTACAGAGATAGGGTTTCTAGGTTCTCAAGGGTTGAGGTAGGAAAGGTTGAAATCTATGTGGCTAGCGTAAGTGGTTTTGGGGCTGCTAAGGTTGCTGGGGTTTTCGATGATGGAGAGAGATGGTTAACAGCGATTAATAGGTGGAAAGATGGATTCCGGGAAGGACAGATTTCTCCCGGTGACCAGGTCTCGCTTTTGATACCAATCTAGCGCAGCTCTGGATTTTCAATTGGGTGTAGAACAATCACCCAAAGGATTGTTCGAATCCAGAGATGGATTCCAGCCCTAAGGCACACCAACACTCATGAAAAACAAAAAGATATAGGAAAAACTCTGGATTGAGTAATTGAATAGGGATGTCTATTACAAGGAAAGGCTCCTCCATATATAGGAGGGACTATTTCTAAACTAGGAAAGACTAACTCTAAACAAGCATGGCTTATTAAAATAAATTAATAAAGTCCTAGTCTCAACTCAACATAAAATAGGAAATAAATAATTAATTAGAACTATCTAACTAAGGATAATGATCCCTGATCTTAGGGAGATCATGGATCAAGTAGGGCCATCAATGTCTGCGGCTGGGATCGGCCTGCATCAACAAGCTAAGGCACAACATGAGAGAGAGCCACTTCATTCCAATTTCGCATTTTAGATCCAAAGAGTAATCCTGGAAATGATGATTGATGATTTCTGAAGAGGCAATCGGGAACTTAATTTTTCCTAAAAAGGATCCGCAATTCTCAGATCTCTCTTTAGAACACATTGAATTTCTTTCCTTCCATAAGATCCAAATAACAGTTAAAAAGGACAACCTCTACAACTCCTTCCCTTTGTGCGATCCATTTGGAGGACACCATGCTCAATAAAGCACTAGGATGCACTTCGGGAAGACCCAACTATACCCAAAACCAATCAACCACATACCTCCAAATCATCTGAGCAACATTATAGTTCAAGAGGAGGTGGTCCACCGATTCCTCATCTCCCAAACACATGGGACAACAATTGACCACCAACAACTTGAGCTGGTATCAAATCCCAATAAAAAATGATATGCACAGCTTTTAGTTGCCCAATGAACATGGAGTGGGAATAACCCCAATGTTTCGTACTCCTCACTAACCTAATTCCTCTTCCATTGTCTCTTCCACTGTATTTTTTTAGATTTAAATTCTGATTATCAATCCCTATTCCCTCGAGACCACCGCCCCAAACCCCATTTTGAATCCCATCTTGATCCATTAAAAACACCCAAAAAGGAAACTGCTAACCTTCTCACATGTTTTCCCTATTTTTCCTTTCCATTTCAAATTCCAAGTTTTTATAACATGGAATCCATTCATTTCAAGATAAAAACAAACTAATTTATATATCATCCATGACCAATTCAACCACACTACCACTACCCAACGGCAACCCTCTCCAGTTTTGACTAGAAAAGGCCCTCACTTGAACCCCCCAAAAATTATATATAAATAAAGAACAATCGAGACCCTACAATCTTTGATCACAACCCAGATAAAAGACTCTTCATATCCAGGATATTTAGTTCTAACGCAATTTAATACCAAACTGAAATTTAAATTAGAACTTGATGGAATTAAAACCCCTACGGAACTGAATTTCAAATCTGAACTTGCTGGAACTCAACTGCGTTAGGGGCTTTGAACAGTTTCAGTTCCAGTTGCAACGGCGTGTTTGGTTGCAAGCATTTGAGATAGAAACTGCTGAAAGCCAATATCTTCTTCAAACCTCGTTTGTTGCCCTCTTCCGGTCTTTCCCCAAATCTTGGCTTGGCAACTGATTTCAACATCATCCGCAAAACTCTGTAAACTCATGGCATCAAAACCTTTGCTTGGGCTTGGATTGTCTATTGTCAGTCATCCTCAACTCCAAAAATTCAAGAATCTATAATCCAAAGCACTTCTAATATAGAATTCAATCCATTTCATTAATAAAACCATCCATAAGTTGATTTGAGATTTTTAAGCCAAAACCTAAACCAAAACTAGCTCATTTCATCATCAGAATTATAAAAGCATTTCAATTCAACACAACCCCACAAAAATAAAATAAATAAAAAAGAAGAAGCAGAAGAAGAAGGAGAAGAAGTAATACCATGATGACAAAGACCTCCTCCTCCTCTTTCGACGCAGCAGCAAGAATCGGATTCGCAGCAGCGGATTATTGAGCGAAGAGGGGCGGGCTAGGGTGCAACAAAAAGAAGAAGAAGAGGAAGAAGAAAACAATGCTTATAGACTAGAGTCGGCTGCCGATTTACAGAGCGAGAGAAAGTAAAAATAAACAATGCTTATTAGTCCACGCATGCTTATCGGATGGCGAGTCATTGATGAGGGCTTGCAATGTAAAAAGACGAAACTGCACCTCATATTTCCTCTCTTTTTTTGTTATTTATCATACGCTTTGGCAATTGCAATTTGCAAACGTGTAATGAATTGAAGAATCTAGGGATTTTTACGAAAATACTAATCATAAATTTAGATTATACAAATTGATTAAGAAAAAATAGAAAAAATCCAATTTGGAGTTCATACTCCATCAAAAGACAAATATGCGTTAAGCTGGCGTATCATTAGGCATACAAAACCTTACATTCATTTCCCTACCCTTTTTCTTATTCTTCTTCTCTCATTTCTTTTCTTTTCTACATAATTGCTATGCCCTCCTCCTCCTCCTCCTCCTCTTTCTCCTTCTTCTTTTACTAGTACACCTTCTTCTTGTTCTTTTTCTTCTTCTTCTTCTTTTTTATTTTCTTTCCCTTTAATCTCTTTTTCTATTCTAATAATCCCTTCACCCTCTCGTGTTTTTTTTTTCTTGCATTCCTATCGGTCCTCTCTTTCACTCTCTCTGTTTTCTCATACTCTCAACCCTTCAATTTCTCTCTTCTCTATGCCCAGTTATTTTTAGGGCCCGTTTGTGCGGAGAGAGGAATCCGACCTAATTGGAATCCTTTGAACCCATTTTCCTTGGCACTAGAAAACCTTGGCACTAGTAATCCATGGTGTCATTTTTTAAGTGTTTGGTGTAAGAAAGAAAACACACCCGGATTTCTTAGGGTATTGTTTGGTGCAACAACAAATTCCTCGATAATTCCTATGTATTGATGTTTGGTGCAACATATTGCTGGGTTAGAAAATAATCTCATGCTTATAAAAGTAATTTAAAAAGGCAAATGAAAGATTTATTACCTACTACAATACATGACAAACTAAACTACATTCATAAAATTATTTGTGCCCCGTCAAATAATAATTTAAAATATTGGGAGAAATTCGTGTCTTATACAGACGTTCTGTACACGTTTGATCAAAGATCATTTTATTGTGCTATCATAAATATGAAAAAAATAAAATGGTCCTTCTTTTTAATTTCTACAGTGCGTTTTATATAGACGTAGATCTAACCTTAAAATATGACACATCCCACATGGAATATTTGTATTTAGACTATTGCAAAAAAAAAAAAAAAAAAAGGTGTTGACATTCTAGCATGTGGAGAGGTGCTTGCAAGATTCTCAAATGTTCATTGTCATGTATGAATGTGAGCACAACCATCTCATATAGATTCACTACTTGGGTCCAAATCAGTTTAGCTCATCACATTTTGTATGTGCAACTGCATTGTGATCATTTGGACTACTCCTGTACATAAGTTGGTAGGAGATCAAGAAAACTGTGGATGGAACATTTTATTGGAAATTGGAGACAACATAGATCAACACCGCATCAGAGCTTTATAAAAAAAAAAGTCATTTGAGGCCTGTTATCAAATTTGTTTAGAATATATAGAATACCAAAATTTTTTTAGCTTGTCTGATGCAGAATTTGTTTCAAGAAATTGATAATGGTCTTCTCTAGCTAATTTAAAGTTTTTTTTATATAAGTCGTTCACCATTACCATCTCGGAGCATGGAGGCAAAATTCAAGAACCGATCAAATAAATGTTAGTACAGATTTAAAGGAATGGTCCTGTAATGAGGTTTTCATCCAACTCTATACCTTGACACAAAGCACATTCTTTTGCATTGATTTCTTGTCCTTGGTTGATGTAAAAGCAGTGGAAAAGAAAAATCCAACAGACTGGCCATAACAAAAAGCTAGAAATGATAGGCTTTATATGGGTTCTGTTCTAAATCTACCTCCCTTGTTTTTATCTTTTATCTGAGAACCCAATCACTTAATCTGACTAACTGAATGGTGACCCACCAACTCGACTCAAATCAAAACTATTCATTGGGGCTTTGAGTTGAACCATCTATCTTTATACGAGAGTTCAGTTGGCAATTTCAATTTGATTTACAAATTGAATTATTTTTTCTAAACGGCCACCATTAGCTAAGGAAATTCACTCATGATGATAAAAGTTGACAAAGAATTCAAACAATCTCAATACTGCTACTCTTTTAAATTATCGCAACTCCTTTTTGTGACTGTAGAATTTTCAGGAATGTAAGCGATCTGGCATAAAATACAGTAATAAAGGTACCGTGACATTTTAACAAGGTGCTTTTATGTGATACCGCATAATTCAATTAAGATTTTACAATTTCTATTCTATATTGCGAAGGAAGTTGCGTACGTGAAAATTCTGTGAATTCTTTTAAACTTTCGGCATTAGGCATGAATTTTCATGATTGCCACTACTACTCTCAAATGGCTGGGATGACCGTTGTAGTCTTTTTTTTTTTTTTTTAATAACTTAGGGTATCTTTGGGACAACGCAAGATGTGGGAGTCGAACTTGAAACCTTGGGAAGCAAACCCAAAGCTCAAACCAACTGAGCCACCACTATTCTTTGGAAATGGTTGGGATGACCTGTGTAGCTTTGAACCATTTTTTTTTAAATGATGGTATAGGTTTCACCTGTAGAGGTCAAGTTTTAGGAATACCTAACTCAACTGGAACAAACCCATAACTAGCATTTAAAGCTTGGATCGCGTGAATCTCAAGTGAATAAATGGCGTGCATTGATCAGGTGGGAATGAGATTTGAAGAAAGAAACGCCGGTGTCATTTATACAAATTGATGGCAGGCCCACTTAAAAAAACATCCAACTTTAGTAGTGTTCAATTCATGTAATATATAAAACCCATTTGGATATGGATTAAAATTCAACCAAATATTGTTCATATCACAAGTTTCTTGCCTTAAATTTCTTGGCCGCAAACTTTAACACAGCACATAGCAAATTTAATTTTTTTCCCCTATGGCCAATATGAAATACAGGGGCTCTCTAAGGGGGCCTTGCAGAGAACATGGGGACTCATAGAGAACTTGCCACTAAACGGACTCTTGCTCCCAAGGTTGTACATTTGTAGCCTGCCCTAGCATGGGAAAGGGCAATTCAAATGCACCATTTACAACTACAGAAGGAACATTGACAAAGTGCATAGCTCCATTGTTATCCCCATTTGTCAGAAATATGTACAGGCAGATTAAAATAATATCTGCATCTTGAGTTGGGAAAGCAAAACTAATTCAACTTCCTATGCTTGCTTATGAGGCAAATCTAACACTTGCAACTTGCAAGTCTGCTAGCGAAAATGACCTTGACAAGAAAGGCCTCTGTGGGGGCGCCAATGCATCCATTGGAGATTTCCCTCTAGGGTGCAATGGTGGCAAGCAAGGCTCATGATCCTCATTTGAATTGCTCTCAGAACTGCTCATAGCTACTGCAAAAGCCAATGTGCTTTGGCTGGAGTTTCTGGGTCTCTTAGAGATGCCTCTCCTGTAATTATGACACACATGTTTGTCAAGGAAATAAATTCCATGTTAATGCATTATTAATCATGACATAGAAAAGGTAGACAGCTGGTAGAAATTCAAAGAGAGATAGAGAGAGGTTGGGTGTGGTGAGGCCCCACATTCTAATGAGATTTATGCATAAACATCATCATCATAGGCCAACATATGAAAAAGTTCAGAGAGAAGTAAATTTTATGTATCATTCATATGAATTTGAGGAAGCTCATCAGAATTTAGAGAATGCCTATGATAGTATTGATATGCTTTAAAAAAGTAGAGAAGAAAGAAAAAAAGAAAGAAAGAAAGTCTATGATAGGTGCAGGACAACTGATTTGGTTAATTATGAAGCAAAGAAAGTATGAAAGAACATTGACAAGTGTGAGAAGCATGTGTGAGGAGTTGCATTAGTTCTCAATTGGAGTTAGATTTGACCCAAAATCTGGGCAATAAGCACTTTCTTATTATTTAAGTCATGAAGAATTTCATGAAAAATTTCTCAAATGAAGTTACTTTTTGTATGTTGTTTATAGAGGATATTATATCATTAGTAACACAAGAAAATAAGTAAGTGATAAGCAACATAATTGGAGAAAGATTGTTGAGTCAATTGGTTTAAAATCAGTAGATCAGAAAGGGAATCAAAGGCAAGTTCATTGAAATTTAATTTTAGTGACACTATATGATAGATTTTGCTATATGAGAGCAATTATAGAACTGAGTAAAATATTGTAATTATGATCAGCATAATGCAGGCAAAGTGTTGACAAGTAAACAAAGTATTAGGCAACCATTGAAAGTCACTTTGCTTAAGAGGGCAGGGCATTTTTGTAAAATGGGAGTAACAAGTTGCATGATAAAAAAGGATGAGAAGAGCTAAGATGCTAAAATGGAGTGTTGAATTCTGAGATATACTAAAATTAGGAAGAAGTCATAAAAGGAAACTTACTGGTAGATTTAGTAGAAAAGAAATATTAATGAAACTTATGAGAAATCTTAATCTTAAAAACCAACCTCCCCATCTATTGATTATTGCTTATTGGACTTGAGTCAGATGACCCATTTTTTAGCCACCCACGTGTTTATACTTCACACCTTTTATTGGTCTCTAAAAGCAAATCATGTGCAATAAAGAGTTACATGGTTAGCAACCCCAATTGTGACCCAGCCCTACATGATTCAACCCCTGAGTATGACACTCTTCCCACTCACATGCTATATGGATATAATCCATACGAAAAACTTGAAAGAGCCATGGTTCAAATCCTCCTACAAGTAAAAAGGCCTGATGATACCACATTATCTGATGGATCTAGTGCAAGAGAGCAAAAAATATACTAGGCTTTGCACCCAGTTTTATTACAAAGATTAATGACAAAAAACAGTGTTAAAAAGGAAAGAATCAAATGAAGAGCAAATACTGTGATGTTTCAAGACTTCAACAAAACTAAAGAAACCTCACATTTTACTACATTTGCCAAACCATAATCTGTAAGCACGAAAATGTGGATAAGTAAGATCAGATCTTGCCCATCTCCATCTAATGAATTTGGAACCAAGCCACACAAGTTCAAGGTCTTAACAATTCAACTGATTTTCTTTATGGGTTCTTATACTTACTACCTTATCTACTGAAAATAACCCCCAATAGTTCAAACCAATTCAAGAACAAGTTCCCAGAACTACACTACCAAAAAGAAAAGCCAAATTGGATTCAGTGCTATGTATATCAAAACAAAAATATCAACATTGTGAAACAGATCTAAGCACAAAGAAAGTTAGTTGGAGTATACCTTCATTGTACCAATAGTTACAAAAGCTAGAAGATGGAGAAATGATGTTAACTTTGTTCGTTGTATGCCTTATCTGCCTTAAAAGCTATTCTAGCAACTATTATAAGAAACCTACAAAACATGAAATTGTATGCTCCAAAAATCTAATTTCTGAAAGCATGCCAAGCAACAGTAAAACCATTAAGCACAACAACTAAAAGTTATAAGTCAAAGAAAAATGAAAAAGGAAAAAAATGGACCAAGTAAAAGGCTAAGACACACAATTGAACAAAAGTGTTAATCGATCCATTCCCAACACTAGTTGAATACACTAAGATAAAAGCAGAGGCAATACCAATGTAGTAGATCCAACTGCAAAATTCTGTTTTTTTTTAACCTATATACTTCCACGATATGGTAATGTCACTACAACCTCTCCTTCCAGTCCAAAATCACCAATTGATAAGGGAAACACAAGGTCTTGTCATAACCACATTGTTAATATCATATTGTTCAAGATAATAGTTTATAATAGAAGAAGAATTAGGCAAAAGCATTACCTTTTACACTTACTATATCCAATCTAGTACATCCACTAGAAGCAAAATATAATGAGGAACTACAACCACTTAAATTTTTAAGGGAATATCTATCAACAAATTTAAAATAAGAGGTTGCATAAAAAACTCACACAAAATGAGAGTACCCAACCATTATCTTTCATCCCACATTTGTTGTGCAATATTATCTCGCAAGACAACAGCGAACTCCTTATCTAAATTAGTTGCATAGGGTGTAGCATGTATTTCCTCCTCAATATCATGCTCTTCTCCATCCTCATAGTTTAAATTCTCATTTCTATTACTTCGAAACAACTCATCACCTGCATTCCACCTATGAATGAAATTGTGAAGGACACATGTTGCAACCACTATCTTAGCTTGTGTCTTAAATGGATAATGTGTACCAATTTGAAGGATGGGAAATCTTTTTTTCAAAACCGCAAAGGTTCGCTCTACGACATTCCTTAATTTTGAATGCCGCAAGTTATAAAGTTCTTGTGATGTTCTTGGTGCATTTGTGGAGTACTCCTTAAGATGATATCGTACACCACGATATGGTGCAAGAAAGCCACGAGCATTTGCATATCCAGCATCAACAAGGAAGTATTTCCCTATAAAACAAATTTATAGACAATAAAGTTCATATTAGGCTATATTATATATATATATAATATTAGACTATATTATATAAACTGTCATATTAGGCAGTATTATATATATAAATAAATATATATAAAGATAATAGCTGAAATATGTATTACCAACTAGAACTTTCATCCTATTATGTAATCTTTTGTAAACTGCATCTTGAAGCACCTTAGAATCTGAAGCAGAACCTTCCCAACCAGCAAGTACGTAACTAAACCGCATGTCAAAAGTTACAGCACACATCACATTTTGTGAAATCCGTCCCTTTCTGTTGCAATACCGACCATGACCGTCAGTGCGTACACAAGCAGGAACATGTGTCCCATCTATAGTTCCAATACAATCCTAGTATGAATAAGTTCGACCAAAATGTTAAAATTCAAAATAAATGTTAATTATAAACAAAAGCCATACAACCAACAAGAAGAGTGAATATCAACATTGTACCTTGAAGTAAGGATGGTATCTAGAATTTGTTCTGATTTCAACTGGAGTATCCTGTGTTGGTGGAGTTATGTAATGTTTGCTAAGTGCGATAACAGCATTGAGAACCTTATTGAAGTATCTGCTTATTGTCTCTCCAGAGTGTTGGAAACAGTTTTGCATGACACGGTTACGCTCATTGTGTCCAACAGTGTATAGAAAAATTGCCACTTGCTCTTCAACAATTATATTTCGTGAATCACGTAATAAAGCTCAGCCTCGCATCTCTTCACAAAGTTTTAGATAACAACCAGTATCCATTCTTAAAAGATCAAAACAAACTCGATCATGCCCAATACAAATTTCATGCACAAAACCAGTTCCTGATAATAATGATTGGTGGACCCTATTCCTAATGCCATAAGAATAGTAGTAACCGAGGATACATATTAAGGTCACTGCTTGTGCACAAAAGATGAAAAATTCCATATCATCGTCATCAGTAATCGCATTATCCATTGCAAATGAAAAAACTCTGCAAACATAAAGCATTATCATCATGAAAAATATAAGAGAGAGCATGATGCATAATTAGTATTATCCTAAGCAACATATAGGTAGTGAGTACAATAGTCATAACAGTCTAAATAATTACAACCTAGGTTGAGTTCAAAACATAAGGGTCTTTAAGTACAACCCAAGTTTAGTTCAAAATATAACGGTCTTGACTTACAGTCATATTTTTAACAAAATATTAGTCAAAAGCAATTTGATGCACATCACTCTTGTCCAAGCTCACTCATCAACCATGTCTTGCGAGACAAGGGATCCAATGCCATGAACGTCTCCCGCTTATTTCCATTTTCTAGGATTCGCAATGCCTTGTAATACATAGAACCATCCAAGTCAAGCTCACCCAATGCTTCAACACACTTCAACATAGGTTGATGGCCAATTGCATGTTTGTTGGCATAGTCGGTAATTGCAGTAGCAATGGTTTCTACAGCACCCACCAAAACTAGTCCTATATTTGAACGATTTCTTGCCAAGTGACGAGAGGTTAATCGTGTGTCAGTGCTAGTTCGGGTTCGTTTGTTTCTTGTTGCTCCATCTTCATCAAGAAGCTCTGTGTTTCCTTCAGCTACAAAGTCCTCACGATCCACTGTATCATCATAATCAGGTGTTGACCTATAAAAATTGCAAATACTACAGCGAAGACACCTCATCTCAGCTTAATTTAGGCTACAGAGGTTATTTGCAGATCTTGGGGAATCACTGTGAAAACCGGCATTCCATGAAGATCAAGATAGTTGGAACTCTCAGAGGAAGTTCAAATTTCGGGTTGAACAGACATCATCGAACTCAAAAGCCACAAGCATGTCAGCCTGAGGTCAGTTCCCCCAAGCCAGGGGGTCACTGACCAAAGTTCTGCTTCCCGATGTCCAAGATTAATGAAATTTAGACGCGAAGCTTCAGTCATGCTCAGAAGATACTTTGCAAATTTTCAAGATGAAAAGATTCTGTTTGGCCTAAATTTCATTACATGTCAGCTTAGAGGACAATAATCCTGAATTTGGGGCTCATCGGCTAAGATCTTACTTCCAGAAGGCCAAAGCAGATAAAATTTGGAACAAATGCTCAAAGAATGCCCCAAGTTATTCTCCCAAAGTTTCAAGTCAAGGGGAGGCTGTTCGGATAGAAAACAGGCTAACTATCTCAATGAGGAGTGAATAGTGACCTAACGCATGCAATGAATAGGTTACTGTTCGAAATCCTACTTCCTCAAATCTAAACTGCATAAAATTTGGATGAATACTCCAAGATGTTCTTGACGTCAGTCCCTCCAAGTTTCAAATCAAACCGGGGTCATTTGGGCTTCAAACAGCTGAAACAAGGGCCCACTGTCATAAAAAAGTCAACTGGAGAGTTGACCAAGTTCAGATGGTCAAACAAAGCTGAAACTTTTGTGACACACTCAAAATAGTGTCAAGAAGTGTTCCTCCAAGTTTCGTGGCGATTGGACGTCGTTTGGACCCTGAACAGGCAGAAACAATCCACATATGCAAAATTCCAAGAATGGGCCTTGGGAGTGACCGGGGCCCACAAACAAAAGGAGTTGACCAAGTTCAGGTGGTCAAACAGAGCTGAAACTTCTATGACACACTCAAAATAGTGTTAAGAAGTATCCCTCCAAGTTTCGTGGCGATTGGACACCGTTTGGGCCCCGGACAGGCGGAAACAAGCCACATATGCAAAATTCTAAGAATGGGCCTTCGGAGTGACCGGGGCCCACAAACAAAAGGAGTTGACCAAGTTCAGGTGGTCAAACAGAGCTGAAACTTCTGTGACACACTCAAAATACTGTCAAGAAGCATCCCTTCAAGTTTCGTGGTGATTGGACACCGTTTGGGCCCCGAACAGGCCGAAACAAGCCACATATGCAAAAATCCAAGAATGGTCCTTGGGAGTGACCGGGGCCCACAAACAAAAGGAGTTGACCAAGTTCAGGTGGTCAAACAGAGCTGAAATTTCTATGAAACACTTAAGATGGTGTCAAGCAACATCTCTCCAAGTTTCGTGATGATTGGACATCATTCGGGCCTCAAACAATGGAAAATAGACCGCATATGCAATGTTCCAAACGTGGGCCTTGTCCGTGACCGGGGCCCAATTAATGAAAAAGTTGACCAACTTTCTGAAGTCAAAATGGGCTGAAATTTTTATGAGATGTATAAAATAGTGTTAAGAAGCATCCCTCCAAGTTTGGTGGCAATAGGACTTCGTTTGAGCCCGAAACAGATGAAAATGGGCCACATACGCGAAAAACCTGAAATTGGGCCTCGTCCGTGGCCCAGTCTGCGGTCACGGACCTTCAAAGGATGTTTCCCACGATTTTGGGTGGTTTCCCTCCACTCCTCTTCGAAATCCAACTCCCCACAACTGCTATTAACTCCCCAAAACTGCACAAAACTGATTGGGAGTCTATAAAAAGAGAAAATTTGGGAGAAACAAAGGACACACACACATAAGGAAGAAAAGTGAAGAAATTGAAGAAAGTCACCACCTAAGGCAACAAGAAGCAAACTCCAGCAGCACTTCCACGACCATTCCCACCTTCTTTTCTTAGTTTTGAAGGTGAGCAAGAAAATTCAGAAGGAGAGAAGGAAGTGGAATGGCCAAAGTCCATACCATGTTCGTACGACGCCAATTTTTGAGAGGATGACATTGTCACCTCTGTTTCTCTCATTCGTAGGGCTTCTTAGCCATTACAAGAGTTGTGAAAGAAGCCTCTCTAGGCCTCATTTTGTTCCTTGAAAATGATAGGTTCAAATGACACAACTCCGGCTTCAATTTTGCCCATTTCGGACTTGAAACAAAAATGCAGTCCGTAAGCACGAATGATGAGTTACAGCGGTTTCAATTGATTCCATGATAAAATGTGATCTTCTTGATGGTTGTCCACCGCTCCAAAGTCATGAGAATGGAGTTCCAACACTTGAAAGAAGTTCCAAGAAAGAACCAGCGCGAACAGCACAAAAAACGGAGGCACAAGGCCATTGTCTGTCAGTGACCGTGACCCCCGGTCACTGGCCGGTTCCAGTGACCGGGTGAGTCACGGTCACTGGAAGGCCCCAGTGACCGCGGGTGAGTCACGGTCACTGGAATGGGGCAGTGACCGTGGGTCACAGTCACCCCCCATTTTTTTCCCTTTTTCACATTTTCTTCCACCTTATGTACATTTTCTTGTATTTTCTAAATTGAGATCACATCTGAGACTTGAGGGAGGGGTTGTAAACTTTCAAAATGTATATAAACAACCTGCATCCCCGCGGTCAGGGCACTTGAACCCATGTAAACAAAAGGGAAATTAATGATGAACTGTAATTATTTCCCATTCTTCTTAACGCTTAAAGTGTGTGAATGTCGGACCTTGATTCCGTAATTCATTTCCACGCCTACATTTTTAAGCGCGATCAGAAGATTGGCACCGTCTGTGGGAAATTATATGCCCTAATTTGTGATCGAATTTGGTGAAAAATATATGAAAGCACTGAAAATTGCTGAAAAGTGCTGCTGCTGCCCTGAAAACTGCCACTGTTGCCCTGAAAACTGTCGCTGTTGCACTGTAACTGCTGCTGTTGCACTGAAAGTGCCGCTGTTGCACTGTAACTGCTGCTGTTGCACTGAAAGTGCTGCTGTTGTGCTGAAGAGTGCTGCTGTTTCACTGAAACTGCTGCTGTTGCACTGAAAGTGCCGCTGTTGCACTGTAACTGCTGCTATTGCACTGAAAGTGCTGCTGTTGTGTTGAAGAGTGCTGCTGTTTCACTGAAACTGTTGCTGTTGCACTGAGAGTGCTGCTGTTTCACTGAAACTGCTGCTATTGCACTGTAACTGCTGCTATTGCACTAGAAACTGCCGCTGTTGTGCTGGAAACTGCTGCTGTTTCACTGAAAACTGCTGCTAAAAGCCTGTGACCGGGGCACACGGTCACTTACCTATTTTTATGATGACAAAGGCTTATTTAACCTCCAATTACACCCATACAAGACCTTTGATGTCTGCAATGGGTTTGAAAATATCATTAAAGGACTTTTGCACCTTGAAGTGCATATTGTTCATACAAATGAAGGCATTGGGCACCTTGATGTGCGTACACTTGCCATTTAATTGGAAGAATTTGCACTTTGATGTGCATAACTTGATTGAAGAATTTGCACCTTGATGTGTATGAACCAAATCATCACCCTTTTTCATTTTAGAAGAGTGATGATTCAGTTCAAAGGGCTTCTGACCCATATAAAAAGTTTATTAAATCAGTGATAAGACCAACGACATTGTAATTATGCCTTGTCCGGCGTCAACCACTGATGGATCTTGTGTGGTCATTGTGATAGTGGTGCAGGCTTGATCCTGTGGGCACTATCCCTTTGATTGATCCAACCCTCTCTTGCTTATAAGTCTGACACAGATAGTCTAGATATGCTGCTGAAATTTTGATAGCAAGGACTAGTCAGCAAAGCGTGCTTTTAAGCCTGACTCGATAAACCCGAAATGCAGCAGAAATTCTGACAGTAGGGATAGTCAGCAAAGCATAATGAGATGGGATTTATGCCTATATCTAACCATTTCGGTTCAAAACCATGTTGGTCTAGATGGCATCTATAAACCATTCTGGCTAGCCCAAGAGGCAGCCATGTTGGTTATACTACTAATATAGTCTCATCGGCTAACTTTTTGCAGGAAACAGCATGGGTTCTTTGATTATCACTTTTGACGAAGCTAAAGAGAGATTGTTCAAAATCTCCATGGCTCAGATCACAAGGGCACCCAAAAGGGGCCGAATGAACACCAATGCTCCTGCATCAAGGGTCTCGATTTTTCAAAGGCTTTCTACTCCCTTAAGCTACATGACCTCGACCTACGATGGGTCATCAGAAACCCTGAAGCCCATCAAGAAGGCAAAGACTCCTCAAACTTGGGTCTCCAAATATGCCCAAAACCCCTTTGGAGTCTTTCACAAAGGTCACTATGACTTAAAACACAAAGTGAGGTCGGAAGGCAGTAATCTTCATATCACCAAGCCTCGACTGGGGGTAAGGCAGGTTTGGTTTACGAACAACAAAACAGAGATACTCATTGGTTCACAGCGGGAGGCTTTGCAGACTACTAAGTCCTCATTTATGCATCCTAAACAAAGGGTACATCTCAAAAAGCAAACCACTCACAAGCAAGCCCTAGCCCATGAAAAGGGTAAGAAGGATGTTGTTATTCCAAATTGCCGTATGTGGTCACCACAGCCACGTATGCAGAAGTCTAGAAAAGCTGAGGAGAAACCCTTGGCCCCACTTGAAAAAAATGTCTTTTACCCTTTGACCCAAAAGGAGGGACGGAGGTTCGGCAGGAGGCGTTTACCTTCTGTTATTGTGGCACCATCACCATCACTTTCAACCCAGCGCCCGTCATATGGCACTACAAACAAGAAATATGCTGAACGATTGGTCATCAAAAATTTGACCGATCTCGTTCAATTTAAAAATTTGCTTCAACAAAAGAAAGAGCAGAAGAAGAAAATTGAAAGAAATGCTGTTAACATCCTTTCACTTCCCACTTCCGACCCTATAGATTGGGAGCAAGTTGCTAGCACTTCTAGGACATTAGTTGCTAGATTCAGAGATCAAACTCTAGCAGCCAGATTGGCCCAGCAAATAAAGAAGAGGGCTTTGGCTTGCTCCAAGAGACATGCTCGGAAGCAGTCACAGCATAGAATCACTCAAAAATGGGTGATTAAAGAAGATGAGCCAAATCTAACCTCCTCATGTATGGTCGGACCTGGCTCAACCAGGAGAGTTACTCGGAGTATGGCTCGAACTCAGTCCCAAGATCCTGATTCGAACTCTCATTCAGATAGGACCTCTGACGATCATGATTCTGATAAGGACTCAATAACTCTCCTGGATACCGAAGATAGTCAATCCACTCTTCCTACATCCTCTTACCCCCGTCAGTACACCATATTTATGGCTGAAGGGAGTGGGACCGGTAATGAAAAGGATGCCGGTAGAGGCAAAGATGTTAGCGAAGAAAATGCTGACGAAAATCAAGAGAATGACGTCAGTGATGTTGTCAAACAACAAGGAGCTATGATCGACCACTTAACTGCCCAAGTGAAAATCTTAACAGATAAGTTAGGTGGTCCGGTTGGAGCTCAAATAAATCCTCTGTTCGCCAACAGAAGAGAACAAGCAATGATCATGGAGAATGCCACTAAAATTGACCTTCTCACAGCCCAATTTAAGTCCCTAACAGACAAGGTGATAGCAGCAGGTTTTACTGGTGGTGATCATTCATCAATCCTTGGTCTTCATGCAAATCCTGAAAAACATGTGACCTTCAAAGAAGTTGAAGAGATACTGACAAAATCAAAAGTGGAGACCAGAATGAAAAAGAAAGGTATTACACCCAAGTATCCCCCGGAATTTGATCTGGTTCCATTTCCACCAGATTATAAACTTCCGACTTTCCAACTATACCTTGGGAAAGGGTCAGCATATCAGCATATTGTGCATTTCAAATCACTCCTAGGAAGCCTGCCAGAGTTAGATGCACTAAAAATAAGACTATTCGTCGGCACATTGAAAGGAGTCGCCTTCGATTGGTACAAGCAGTTACCAGAACTCTCATTCATGACATGGCCGATCATAGAAAAGAAGTTCTTACTCCATTTTCAGGAGGAGGATCAAACAGTCACCTTTGCTATGCTCAGCAGCACAAGGCAGGGAGACAACGAAACTGCACAGGCCTTTATCAATAGATGGAGAGCATTATCCTATAACTGCTTGGAACAACCATCTCAAAGGGCAACGATCGAAATGTGCAAAACCAATTTGCGACCAGAAATCAAGGCTATCATACTTAGTCATAAAACTAAGTCTTTGGCTCGATTGGTTGAAGTTGCCACTGATGTAGAACTAACTCTCAAAGAGATCAGTCAAAGTCAAAGCTATATTGAAGATGCCTTCTCTGAGAACTCTTAAATAACTCAAGGGATTGCAGGGCAAACTTGCCTACATTTGCAGCCTCAACTCTAGGCAAATCTCTCATCCTCTACATTCGAACTCTTGATCACTCTTTGGGGGCATTACCAGCTCAAAAGAAAAACGAGGAAATTACACCACTATATTATTTCCAATGAAATGTATTTGGTTTCCAACACCAATCCACTGAAGGCATTTGTGACAAAAGCTGGTGCACTGGGTGATCGTCTATCCAAATGATCTATTATTTTCTCTCAATATGAACTGCTGTAAAGGATCCAATGCTGTCCCTCCATGGCATAGAACACTGCAGCTAATGAACTTGTTGCAGCTTTCAACGAGACTATTTGCAAAATTTTGAAGAAAATGGTCTCTGGCAACAAAAGGTTGGAGTACCAAACTTCCAGAAGCATTGTGGGCATACAGAACTACTGTTCGTAGTCCGACCAAGTCAACACCATATTCGTTGGTTTATGGTTGTGAAATTGTGATACCCTTATAAATTCAACTTCCTTCTCTTTGGGTAGCTATGATGAAAAAATACACTGAAAAAAAAAAAGAATACCAAGCTCAGACTCCAAGAGCTAAAGAGCCTTGATGAGAAAAGGCTTGCCGCTTGACAAAGCATCGAGCTCTATCACACTCATATGACTGGATCTTTTGATAAGAAGGTAAAAAATACAGAGCTTACAAGAAAAGAGACTTAGTCCTTGCAGTCAAAAGGCAGATGTTCTCCACACACATGTCAAAAGGCAAATTTAAAGTCAAACGGGAAGGACCTTTTATTGTCAACAAGGTTTACTCCAATGGTGCACGCGCACTCCTCAAACTCGAAGGAGACAGATGCATGATATTTATCAATGGAAAACTTCTCAAAAATATACCTGAATGTCATTGGTACACCCAAACCATGTACAATGTACTCAAACCATGTACAGTGTACATTCTCACTCCTAACCAAAATCAAAATCCTCTGGTTTCGAGCCTCACAACCTATGACTCATAACCAAAATCTCTTAGACTTGTATAAAATGACTATGAGGATCAAGTCCCACGACCCCTCTAGTCAAACTTTTGTTACTTGGATAACGTCCTTACAAGACCCTTTGTAACATCCAGCCATATAGATTAAGTCTTTTTGCAGACCCTGTATAGCAAAACTCAACTGTGTGGAACAAGTCTTTTTTTAGACCCCATATAGCTAATCCTTAGTCGTATAGAACAAGTCTTTTGTAGACCCTATATGACTACCTTCGGTTATATAGAACAAGTCTTTTTGCAGACCCTGTATAACCAAAATCAAAACAAAAAAACAAAACCAAATCATTGTCCTAAGGAATAAGTCAAGGATCCCGGGGAAAGCCTCACACATGGGCACTGGATAACATCCACTTTGTTTGACCCCTTTCGACACCAAAAGGATCAAGTCATGGACCCTGGAGAAAGCCTCACACATGGGCACCGGATAACGTCCACTTATATGACTCCCTTATTTTCGATTTGTGGATCCAAAAGATCGCAAATCACACCCTCATACAAGTCTGAGAGAACCAAACCAAACAAACCATCCACATAAACCACATCAAACATCTACAAAAAATCAAACAAAACACCCATACCAATGACAAAATGGAGGAAAAGAAAGTTTTTCCGTTGATATTCATTTGAAGTTTAAGTACAAAGAATGAAGTCAATGTATACATGGCCACCCAAGCTGATCAAGATAAAAGAGTTATATAAGAAGCTGCGGCGATGAAATCTAGTCTAAGAACTTCTCAAGTCGCCTCTCTCAGGATATGCCCTTTATAGCTTGGCTAAGCTGGGACAACAGCATCAACGTCGGTTTCATTCAGTTTCATACTCATTTCACTTTCGGACAATAGTATCAACGTCAACTTCATTCAGTTTGATACTCATTTTAGTTTCAAGGAATTAAACAAAGTCATTCAAGGTTGTCTGCTTCGCCTTTACTTTGGTACGAATGCACTCTTCATAGGCCTGGTTCTTTGAACTAGACTTTTCTAAGCCATCTACGGTGACTCAAAGCTTCAAAACATCATCTTTCAAGGATAAAAACTGTTGCTACAATGTGATGATCTATGATTGCAATGTTCCTCACAACAAAAGTTTTGGTTCTATCTCAAGACACAACATGGTGAACCCACTTTGGGCATTTTGCCCCAAACAAAAGTATGTGTTTTCTTGAAAGCCAACCTAATCCAAATTTTAAGTTCATCTCGGGACAAACCCAATTTTGAGCCAAATTTGTCATCTCAATTGCTTTGAATCAAAATCCACAAAAGCCAATCTTTTTCATACTTCCTCATGTCAAGTCAAGTCAAAACCTAAACTATGATTTTTGAAAATAAACCAAAAAATCCATGAAAATTCCAAACCCAAATCCATTTTAAATTTAAACTTTGATTTTTCTTAAAACCTCAGGGATTTCTTTTGTGGGTGTTCCCCACTGTCCCCACAGAGATGTCACTTTGAATATCTGTAATAAATAGGTCATGAGAGAATCAAATCCATTTCCAAAATCCAAACAAAAAAACTCATAAACTTCCGAATTTTCTAAAATACCTCAGGGATTCTTTTGTGGGTGTTCCCCATACTCCCCACGGAGATGCTACTTTTGATATCTGTGAAAATAGGGCAAAGAAATTCAGATTTTTTATGTCTTTTCAAAATTCCGTCATCAAACCCTTCATGGTTTTTATCAAAATTTTCAAATCCCAAAGTTTAGGCCTACAACCTACCTTGACAAACTGTCTTTTCATCAAGCCATCCATCATTCCCACAGATTGGCTATTTCGAGGCACAATGATTATTATACCATAATCATTGCACCTCGAGGGGGCACTTGTTGACCTATAAAAATTGCAAATACTGCAGCGAAGACACCTCATCTCAGCTTAATTTAGGCTACAGACGTTATTTGCAGATCTTGGGGAATCACTGTGAGAACCGGCATTCCATGAAGATCAAGATAGCTGGAACTCTCAGAGGAAGTTCAAATTTCGGGTTGAACAGACATCATCGAACTCAAAAGCCACAAGCATGTCAGCCTGAGGTCAGTTCCCCCAAGCCAGGGGGTCACTGACCAAAGTTCTGCTTCCCGATGTCCAAAATTAATGAAATTTAGACGCGAAGCTTCAGTCATGCTCAGAAGATACTTTGCAAATTTTCAAGATGAAAAGATTCTGTTTGGCCTAAATTTCATTACATGTCAGCTTAGAGGACAGTAATCCCGAATTTGGGGGTCACCGGCTAAGATCTTACTTCCAGAAGGCCAAAGCAGATAAAATTTGGAACAAATGCTCAAAGAATGCCCCAAGTTATTCTCCCAAAGTTTCAAGTCAAGGGGAGGCTGTTCGGATAGAAAATAGGCTAACTATCTCAATGAGGAGTGAATAGTGACCTAACGCATGCAATGAATAGGTTACTGTTCGAAATCCTACTTCCTCAAATCTAAACTGCATAAAATTTGGATGAATACTCCAAGATGTTCTTGACGTCAGTCCCTCCAAGTTTCAAATCAAACCGGGGTCATTTGGGCTTCAAACAGCTGAAACAAGGGCCCACTGTCATAAAAAAGTCAACTGGAGAGTTGACCAAGTTCAGATGGTCAAACAAAGCTGAAACTTCTGTGACACACTCAAAATAGTGTCAAGAAGTGGTCCTCCAAGTTTCGTGGCGATTGGACGTCGTTTGGACCCCGAACAGGCGGAAACAATCCACATATGCAAAATTCCAAGAATGGGCCTTGGGAGTGACCAGGGCCCACACACAAAAGGAGTTGACCAAGTTCAGGTGGTCAAACAGAGCTGAAACTTCTGTGACACACTCAAAATACTGTGAAGAAGCATCCCTTCAAGTTTCGTGGCGATTGGACACCGTTTGGGCCCCGAACAGGCCGAAACAAGCCACATATGCAAAAATCCAAGAATGGGCCTTGGGAGTGACCGGGGCCCACAAACAAAAGGAGTTGACCAAGTTCAGGTGGTCAAACAGAGCTGAAACTTCTGTGACACACTCAAAATACTGTCAACAAGCATCCCTTCGAGTTTCGTGGCGATTGGACACCGTTTGGGCCCCGAACAGGCCGAAACAAGCCACATATGCAAAAATCCAAGAATGGTCCTTGGGAGTGACCGGGGCCCACAAACAAAAGGAGTTGACCAAGTTCAGGTGGTCAAACAGAGCTGAAATTTCTATGAAACACTTAAGATTGTGTCAACCAACACCTCTCCAAGTTTCGTGATGATTGGACATCATTCGGGCCTCAAACAATGGAAAATAGACCGCATATGCAATGTTCCAAACGTGGTCCTTGTCCGTGACCGGGGCCCAATTAATGAGAAAGTTGACCAACTTTCTGAAGTCAAAATGGGCTGAAATTTTTATGAGATGTATAAAATAGTGTTAAGAAGCATCCCTCCAAGTTTGGTGGCAATCGGACTTCGTTTGAGCCCAAAACGGATGAAAATGTGCCACATACTCGAAAAACCTGAAATTGGGCCTCGTCCGTGGCCCAGTATGCGGTCACGGACCTTCAAAGGATGTTTCCCACGATTTTGGGTGGTTTCCCTCCACTCCTCTTCGAAATCCAACTCCACACAACTGCTATTAACTCCCCAAAACTGCACAAAACTGATTGGGAGTCTATAAAAAGAGAAAATTTGGGAGAAACAAAGGACACACACACATAAGGAAGAAAAGTGAAGAAATTGAAGAAAGTCACCACCTAAGGCAACAAGAAGCAAACTCCAGCAGCACTTCCACGACCATTCCCACCTTCTTTTCTTAGTTTTGAAGGTGAGCAAGAAAATTCAGAAGGAGAGAAGGAAGTGGAATGGCCAAAGTCCATACCATGTTCGTACGACGCCAATTTTTGAGAGGATGACATTGTCACCTCTGTTTCTCTCATTCGTAGGGCTTCTTAGCTATTACAAGAGTTGTGAAAGAATCCTCTCTAGGCCTCATTTTGTTCCTTGAAAATGATAGGTTCAAATGATACAACTCTGGCTTCAAATTTGCCCATTTCGGACTTGAAACAAAAATGCAGTCCGTAAGCACGAATGATGAGTTACAGCGGTTTCAATTGATTCCATGATAAAATGTGATCTTCTTGATGGTTGTCCACCGCTCCAAAGTCATGAGAATGGAGTTCCAACACTTGAAAGAAGTTCCAAGAAAGAACCAGCGTGAACAGCACAAAAAACGAAGGCACAAGGCCATTGTCTGTCAGTGACCGTGACCCCCGGTCACTGGCAGGTTCCAGTGACCGCGGGTGAGTCACGGTCACTGGAATGGGGCAGTGACCGCGGGTCACGGTCACCCCCCATTTTTTCCCCTTTTTCACATTTTCTTCCACCTTATGTACATTTTCTTGTATTTTCCAAATTGAGATCACATCTGAGACTTGAGGGAGGGGTTGTAAACTTTCAAAATGTATGTAAACAACCTGCATCCCCGCGGTCAGGGCACTTGAACCCATGTGAACAAAAGGGAAATTAATGATGAACTCTAATTATTTCACATTCTTCTTAACACTTAAAGTGCGTGAATGTCGGACCTTGATTCCGTAATTCATTTCCACGCCTACATTTTTAAGCGCGATCATCAGGGTCATTAGCTGTAAAACTTTCCCTGCCATCAGCAATAGTATCACCAAAAATTTCAGCCAACATGTAATAATCTGGACACATCTTAGTCCTATAAGATGCAACATCTGGATGTGCCTGCAATGGTTTGATTTTGAGATTTAAATATAAATTCTTATCATTTAATATAATAGTTATAACAAAAACTTTTTATACTCACCTCTATATACTCATCCCAAACTGGACCTTCTGCTGTCACCATTTTACGAGCCTCACACCATCTAAACCCACTTAAATTTAACAAACTTTTCATTATCCCATATGTCTTTTTCAATGTTTTGAAACGATTTTTTAATTTGTCTTTGGTAAAATCTAGGCCAAAGATTTTTATCATCTCTTTTGTGAGCTCATTCCACCCTTCTGTAGTATAGCCACCTTTTATCGATCGTCCTGCTCTAGATTGTTCTACCATCAGTTGGATGAGCATTTCATCCTGAGCATAACTCCACTTCATATTACGTTTATCCTTTCCCCCACCATGTCCAACCAATATATGTTGCTCATTTTCTTTTTGGCGGTCCATCCCTACATAAACCATTCAAATATGTGATGTTTATTTTACTTCACTGAGTAGCCTAATTTCTTCCTAGCAAGGGCTATCAATGTAATCTCAATATAAAGGAAAAAAAAAATCAAAGGAAGTGATATCAGTGATAAAAGAAGAAGAAAAGGAATAAAACGCTTGAATTCAAATAAATAATGCATAAATATTAGTATAACAAGGAATTAGATGAAATACTAAATCAAAAAAAAGCCATATGCACACAAGTTTCTGTGAAAAAAAAACTCAAGTCTTTGCTTTTAAGCAAGAAAACAATACAGGGCCTTAATGTGGTTATATAGTTTGGTTTATTATTATTATTATTACTAAGTTGGCTTGGTGACTATAATAAAGAACAACAAAAACAATATCACCATTAGCATCATAAAAGTATGAATATGAGCAATTCAATGTGAATAATATTTCCCAACAGAAAATCTGTGCAATCAACCCAACATCTCTATTATGATTTGTAGTAAAAGACAAACAAAAAATAAAAAATAAAAAATAAAAATAAACAAAGAATGCACACATGTACATTTGGAGCAGCCATCATCAGTTTCACAGAAGTGACACAAATCTTTTGACTCTCCAATTGATTCCCAGCCTATATTATTGATATTGAACATCCTATTAACCTTTCAGAATTCACAACATACATAATCATGCACTAACTCCTTCACCAAACACTATCTCTTCATTTTCTTTCCATATCAGTTTCCTATGTGTGACTCCAAATGCTTGTATTTTGATGATCTATCTCCAACAACCTTCTTCTCAAATCTATTCTATGCATTTTCAACTAAGTAATGGAGGAAAATAAAAATAAGAGATCCATGAAAGAAATAATAATAATAATAATAATAATTTTAAAATAAATTAAAAATAGAGGGCCTTTTGGGTTTTTGGGAAGATTGGGAACCAATGTCAGTAACAGAGAAATGGGGGGGGGGGGGGGGGGGGAGCATCCACATCGGTAGGAGAGGAATGGAGAGGGAGAGAGAGAGAGAAGATCATCCATGTTAGTAGCAGAGAAATGGAGGGAGAGAGAGGAGCAACCATGTCAGTAGCAAAGAAATAGAGGAAAAGAGACAGGAGCATCCATGTCAGTAGCAGAGAAATGGGGAAAGAGAGAGAGAGCTTTGGGTATTTAGGATCCCTGAACCGAGACCAGAATGACTCCATCCAGGAACACAACGAGCGATCACTTCTAACTGATCATAGAACTGACCTTCACCGATACATGAGTCGGATCCAGTTGGAAGCACAGCTTCAATCGGAAGCGCCATAGACCGAATACCCTATTCACTAGTATTTTATTTACTTTTGGTCCGTCCATGGCAGTAGCAGAGACACGGAGAGGGAGAAAAAGGCTGCTTATTTGCCATGGAGTAGAATAAAAAAGGGTTATAATTGGTTAAAGTAGTTGGATTTTTCACCTTGAGGTGTTTGGAGTGACTGCAAATATTGGGCAAAGTAAACGGAGTTGCTTAGGTGCCAATTACTTTATTTCACTCAACCCAAATAACTTTTACTCCTATCCACCATCCAAAACTACTTCGAGTTCTTATTATCATATCCGAAATGGCAGCATGAACAGTGACGAGTTCAAAACCAATTTACAGAAGGCTGATTTTTTTGCTTTTTCAATCATCTTGATTTGGGATGAAGAAAAAGCTATGATTGTCAAAATGGTTCGATTCACGATTCAAATCTTATCGGATGCAAAACCATTCTTACCCGATCATATGAAATTCGGGACCTTGGGTGGGTGATCCTATCCTTTCTGCTCTGATGGCCACCATAGAGATCTAGGATGAAGAAAAAACCATGTTGTCAAAATGGTTCGATTCTCGATTCAAAATACAAAATGATTCTTATACAATCATACGAGATCCGGGACCTTGGCTGGGTGGTCATGTGCTTTTTGATCTGATGGCCTTGGGGATGGGTTATTTCCCAAAAAGGGAATGGCCTGCACGTAGAGATTAGTGGCCTATTTGTATTTGGGAAAAATGGAGCATCCATGGCTGTCGCAAAAAGGAAAAAATGTATTTGGGGAAAATAGAGCATCCAGGGCTTTGTAGGAGTGCAGGAGCGAGAGATGAAGAATATGAGCAGCATGTATGCAAGGGAGGGAAAGACATACCAGATCGTTGATGGCTTCCTTGCAACGATGACTCTTGCAACAGGAGGAAGAGCTGGTTTTCCTTTCGCAGAATCTCCTGCTTTTATAGAAGCCCCTAATCGAAAGAGGAAAACGCTTTCTGATTGGGAGTGGTAGGAAGCAAAGATCCCCTCTAAGTCGGAAAAAATCTCCGCAAATCGAGACGGAAATCCGGGGAGATAACTGCGCCCAAACAGTGTTCCTTCCTTTCACCATGGAATGAGGAGGGTTTTCTGCTGAAAATCCGGTAACCAAACGAAGCCTTAGTTTTTGTTTTGTTTCTTTTCCTCTCTTGTAAGTCCTCTCCCTTTTCCTCCTACCGTCATCCCACTCGATTCCCTTCTTCTTCTCCTTCTTTTCTCATTTTTTTTCCTTTCATCTCTCTTTTCTTTCATTTTTTTCATCTTTAGCCGTAAACCAAAAATATCAAAAAATTACTCTCTGGATTGTTGCCTGTGAGTTCTACGGCATTGCTATAAATCGTTCTATGGCTAAGCCGTAAGGAACTTACGACTTCACCGTATGGTCAGCTGTAAGCGAAAAGTACAAAAAAAAAAAAAACTCTCTGGATAGCAGCCCTTAATTTCTACGGCTTAGCCATAAGGTCAACTGTAATAGAACTCAATAACTTTCAAGTAATGATATCATTACTTGAAAATTATAAATTCATGCATGAATCAAATTATTTGGGTCAATTTCTATGCTTTTTACATAATTTATATCTCTCAGTATAAAAATATTTAAAGACTAAATATTGGAAACCAAATTAGACATATAAAATATTAAAAATGGTAGTGATATTGTTACCTGAAAGTTATGAATTCATTGATTATTTGGGTCAATTTCTATGCCCTCTTCATAGTTTATATATCTCAGTGTAAAGATATTTATAGAATAAAATTTGAGAACCAAACTGGATATATAAAGTGTTAAAAATGGTAACGATATCGTTACTTAACAGTTATAAATACATGCACGAATCAAATTTTTTAGGTCAATTTCTATGCCCTCTACTTAATTTATATATCTTAGTATAAAGATATTCAGAGAATGAATTTTGAGAACCAAATTGGACATTTAAAGTGTTAAAAATGGTAATAATATTGTTTCCTGAAAGTTATAAATTTATTGATTATTTAGGTCAATTTCTATGTCCTCTGCATAGTTTATGTATCTCAGTATAGAGATATTTAGAGAATGAATTTTGGGAACCAAACTAAACATGTAGAGCTTTAAAAATGGTAATGATATCGTTATCTGACGACTTAGTTGTAAGTGAAAAAAACTCAGGGCATATTTGTCTTTTGATAAAGTACGAACTCCAAATGAAATCTTTTTAAACCTTTTTTAATCAATTGATATAATCTAAATTTAGAATTAATTTTTTGATAAAAGTCCCAAGAATCTATAAGCGAACCAGCGAAGGTACATTGTATCTGACCAGTGACGGCGACCCCCTCCTTGGATCTGTGGGTGTACTGGTGGGCGCACGGATATGGCAAATGTTGGATAATTCAAACCAGCTGAGAGAGAGAAAGAGAGAGGAGTGGCTATAACTCCTCAAAATTTACACACCCAATTATCTTAGGAAAGAGATCTAAATATCTGACTCATTTTTTCTTCTTTTGGATCTCCCCCTTTTAATCGTTTCATTTTATTTAAAGACAGAAACAATGGCTTTCCCATTTCACAGCATGGTTGGCAAGTGGGCAAACTACTATTGGAATGAGTTTTGCTAAGGGCTCACAATACATTTGATTGTTCTATTGACTTATTAGATTGCTACGTAAGTCAAACACCTTGTAGATTTGATTTGGATAGACTTTTAAAGGAATCCGATCAATTAAAACGGCTCATTATATTTTATTGATTTAATTATTGATTAGGTAAAATCGTAATTGGGTCACGAAAATCTAATGAAGATTTGTTAAAGTTCCATATTTGATTTCCCATTTTGTTGTTATGTTGTCTAATAATTTTGGTAATTGCCTTAATTTTAATACTTTTGCTATCAATACCGTATATATAAAGAAATAAAAGTGAGTGAGACTTAGTTCCTAAGAAGACTCCATTTTCAACGGAGTCTTCATTGGCGCCACCTACTATTGAACTTACTCGCAAGCACGTGACCTGTAGGATAAAGGTCAATAGAAGACCACATTTCTAATGGAGTTTTAAGTTGAAGACTCCATTAGCAATGGAGTTTTCAAGTTGAAGACTCCATTAGCAATGGAGTGTTCAACTTAAAATTACCCGTTTTCTACTTTTTTTTTAAGTTTTTCCAATATTTATTGCTTTTTTAAAATATACTTTTTCTATTTTATTTCCAGAAAATCAAAGACGAAGACTCCATTAGGAATGGAGTCTTCACTGAAGATTCTATTCGCAATGGAGTCTTCGTCTTTGTAATTTCTGATTTTATTTTTAATTTTTTTTCAAAAATTAAATAACAAAGACGCCATTTTTGATGGCGTCTTCACTGAAGACGCTATTTTCAATAGCGTTTTATATGAAGACTGTATTTCTAATGGAGTCATATAGTAGTTTGGGACATAAGTTTAAAATGGCCTTAGTTTTTTAAATAAGTAATAAAAAAAATATTATTTCGGGAAATGGCTCCGAGGTGGAATCCAATGGAGGCGCTGAGGAGTAACTTTTATGGGTAACAGCATAGTCCAATCTAGCACACAAATTGACAAATATTTAGGCATTTTTAGCACCTGTTTGAAAAAACATTTAGCATGCCGACATGTCCTGAGCCCTTAACAATTCAAATTCAAGCCTTTTTCCGACTTCCCATATCAATAGTTTACTGCTAGAAAGAAAAGATGCTTGTACAGAGCTGCCTTGCAAGAAAAGGATCTCGATTTTCATTGGGTAGACGGAATTTCATTATTGCTAGTGCTTCAAAGCCTGCGCCAATGTAAGCCATGAAAAACAATTAAAGTTTATTTTAAAAAATTAAATTCTTTACTATTTTAATAAAATATAAGTAAATATTATTATATAAATCATAATACAAACAAAGTTAAAATTAAATTTAAAATATTAGATATTTCAAGAATAAAATTTATACACAATATTTGGTCACATTCTCATACCTTTGATATGATTTGAAGCCAAAATGAAACTAAGTTGCAGCTACTTGACATGGTTGTAAACTCTAACCCATTTGATATATAAAATTATATTCTCAAAGTAAGCAACATTAGGAAGTTTTTGTAGGAAATCGTGTGGCCCGCATGCCACGGGTCCCACGTCAGATCAAGCAGGGCAGATGCCAACAGAGATGCAATCCCACTTTAGTGTAAGACTTGATCTGGGCTCCATAATAAGACTCCCAAGAGGATCAGTGGATGTGGGCTTCTGGTGGAAGATGTCTCTAGTAAGTGTGACTCTTCGGGACTTGTCTATATAAGGATAAGGGAGCCCTAGGGTTTGGGACGATCATTATTCTCTCCATTCCCGCAGGAAAGATAAGAGGCGAAGAGATCCACGGAGCTTCCCATCACCGGAACGCACATAGATTTCCGGCCGCGTGACGGAGTCTCCTCATCCGAATCCATCAATTGGTATCAGAGCCCGGTGCAGTGCATTCTACCGGTTCAGATTTTGCAGAAGCACCGTGGATTAGAGTAGATCTGAATTTTTTTTTCAGATGTGTGAGCCTCGGTTTTATTTCGTTTCTGCAACTTGAAGCAGGAAGAAGACGAGCATAGTTCCGTGTTTTTTTTTTCTTCTGGTCCTTTTTGCAGCAGCGCACGTGACTGGAAACTCATGAGATGATTTGATGTTTTGTATCCATCAAAATCTCCACTGTCGTTTTTCTACAAGCAAAAAGGCACATGAGATGATTTGACTGCACGGAATTCCATAACTTTCCCATCTCATCTTTTGTGGAAAGAACAGTAACGAGGCTTTGTTTGAAAGCCACGTGAAGCCGAAACTGCAACGTCCTCCATCATCACAGCAACAAGGTGGAAAACAGAGTGTTTTCCTTGTATTCTTTTTATGCAACAAGTGGAAACATAACGAAGGCGTGACGACCACGACAAGTGCAAGATCAAGCCGTCGCTGTCTGTGCTTTGGGAAGCGTGACACAGAGATTGTTACCTTACGCAGACAAGGGTGTGGATCCATCGTGTGGATCACCGTCAAATTTCAAACTGCGATATCTTGATCGTCCGGAGTCAGATCGACGATCCGTTTGCTTCTACGCAATCCTTGCGAGCAGATTTACGCATTGGCAGCAAAAGGAAGACGATCCAGTGATTGAAATAAAAGGGTGGTATTTTCTCCTCATACGGTCAGTGGTATCTAACCAATCCTTTAATTAAAAATAAATAGAAATCATGTCTTCCAAATCAGCCCTGCATGATCTTGCAAAGGCTGATATTTTTAACGGCAAGAACTTAGCCGTGTGGAAGCGTCGGATGGAAGCGTTGCTGCATTTTGACGGATTAACTTATGTGATTGAATCCGATCCGGTGCCTAAGCCCGCTGATGATGCCTCTAAGGAGGACCATGAATTATATGAGCAATGGGTCTTTGATAATAAATCAGCGAGGCATCTATTGATTGGATTCATATCCAGTGAGTTGGTGAAACAGTTTGAGCACTTCACCACAGCAAAAGAAATCTGGGACTATGCCATGGATAAGTATGATGAAACCTCCAAATCACATTTAATGGAGGCATTTAGCGCATATGTCAATTATAAGATGCCAGAGGGGTCATCTATAAGAGATCACATTGATAAAATGTCGGTCCGACATAGTAACCTTGCAGCCTTGGGAAAAGAAATGGACGAAGATTTTCAGATCATGTACTTGCTGATGAGTCTTCCACCTTCGTGGGAGAATGTATCTCAAACCCTTAGCCTTCAAAAGGGTGTAACCCTTAGTGAGGTTGAAGCAAAATTACTTGCTGAAGGACAAAGGCAGGCTGCCCGTGGTATAACACCTACAAATTCTGCTATGGTTGCTAAAACTAAGAGTTATAGCGGTGCGTTAACCGCCAATGTGAAAAATAAAAAGAAATTTCAAGGCAATCCAAAACGGAAAGGGCCTAAAAATGGTGTTTGCTTTAATTGTGGGAAGCCTGGACACTTTAGTTCTCAATGCAGAAAGAAAAAGGGTGAGAATAGCCAGCAAGGTAAAGTGACCAAAGAACACAGAGATTATGTTGAGATGGTCACTGAGTCCATGATGGTGGACACCAATGACAAGAATTGGTGGATTGACTCTGGAGCCACCAGACACATATCAAGGACCAAGGCTGTATTTATCGAATTCAAAGAGATGAAACCCGGAGAACAAAATATATACATGGGGAATGAAACATTCTGTGATGTGTTGGGGATAGGGAAAGTCAAAATTCCCTTACCAACCGGCAAATCCCTTTATCTCTCCGATGTCTTCTTTGCTCCCGCAATGAGGAGGAGCATCATCTCTGTGAGCCAGTTGGCAAGGAATGGATTTGAAATTAGATTCCAAGATAATGGGGTTACTATTGGAATGCGCGGTCAAGTTTTAGTCCATGGTTTTCTTTCTGAAAATTTGTATTTGCTGGATATTCTTCATAATGAAATAAAGTCCACTTCTGATTATTCTGTGTGTGTGAATGTATGCATGAATGGTTTGGCAATGTTATGGCATTTGAGATTGGGCCACATTAATAAAAACAGAATCAGTAGAATGGTTAAAGATGGACTTTTACCAGACCTAGGTAAAATTGAGTATCCTATATGTGAACCATGCATAAGTGGAAAAATGGTCAAGAAACCATTTCCGAAAGGAACTCGAAGTTCTGAAATATTGACCATAATTCATTCAGACATATGTGGACCATTGAATGTACACAATAGAACCGGAGAGGACTATTTCATTACATTCATTGATGATTACAGCAGATATGGTTATGTGTATCTCATTAAATATAAACATGAGGCATTAAAAATGTTCCAAACATATGCTGCTGAGGTCCAAAATCAAAAGGGCAAGAAAATAAAAAGGATTAGGTCTGATAGAGGGGGTGAATACACTTCCGAACTGTTTAAAGAATATTGTGCACGTGAGGGAATCATTCATGAATATTCAATCCCATATACCCCACAGCAAAATGGCATGGCCGAGAGGAGGAATAGGACCTTAATGGATATGGTAAGGTCAATGATCAGCCATGCGAGTCTTCCGCTGTATTTGTGGGGAGAAGCATTAAATACTGCACAATATATTTTAAACAGAGTACCTTCTAAGAGTGTGCCCAAGACCCCATATGAGTTATGGACTGGTACTAAACCAAAATTAGAACATGTGAGAGTTTGGGGCTGCCCTGTACACGTCCTGCTACCACCACAGGAAAGACATAAACTGCAAGCAAAAACGAAGAAAAATTGTTCTTTCGTTGGCTACCCATTACATTCTAAAGGATATCGTGTATATGATCACGATAATAGGATAATCATGGAATGCCGAGATGTGTTTTTCCTTGAGGATCCGACGGTCAGTCCTAGAGTAAGACCACAGAGTGTGGAATTATATGAAATCTCTATGGGCAAGGGGGTTCAAGCAAGTGGGGGTTCCGACGAAGAGGACGTTGGACCTAGAATTCCTGGCCAGGGCCCACTTGAGGTGATTGAACAACCCGATGAGCCAGTTGGCAGACCGATTCGGGCGAGGAAACAACCGGTATATCTAGATGATTATTGCAGTTTATTAGAAACCGTGCAAGATTTGGATCCAACCTCCTACTCTCAAGCGGTCAAAGCGCAGGATGCGTAGTGTTGGCTAGAGGCTATGAGAGAGGAGATGGAATCAATTGAAAAGAACCAAGTATGGCAATTGGTAGATCTACCCAAAGATCGAAAGCCATTGGATGTAAATGGGTTCTTCGAAAGAAATTTAAAAAGGATGGATCCTTGGATAAATATAAAGCACGGTTAGTAGCTAAGGGATTCACACAAGTGGAAGGAATAGATTACGAGGAGACATTTTCTCCAGTTGTAAAATTCCAATCCATACGAACCTTAGTAGCATTGGTAGCATGTCGTGACCTTGAATTGCACCAGATGGATGTAAAAACAGCATTCTTGAACGGCGAATTAGAAGAAGAAATTTATATGAAACAACCCGAGGGTTTTGTGGTGCAAGGTCATGAGGACAAAGTGTACAAACTTAATAGGGCGTTATATGGATTAAAACAGGCCTCAAGACAATGGTATAGAAAATTTCATCAGGCCATATGTGAAATAGGATTTGTCCCCAATAGTGCAGACACATGTTTCTATATTAAACGCAGTGGGAGTAGTTATTTATATTTGTCATTATATGTGGATGACATTTTGATCGCCAGTAATAAATTGGAAGCCATAAATGAAATCAAACAATGGTTAAAGTCAAGATTCGAGATGAAAGACATGGGTGAGGCAGAGTATGTCCTTGGCATTGAAATAACCCGTGATCGTCCGAATAGGATATTGACTTTATCACAGAGATCTTATTTGGAAGCTGTGTTGAAAAGGTTTGATATGGCTAACTGTAAACCAATTGATACTCCCATCTGCAGGAGCACAAAATTGTCAAGCGATCAAGGACCCACAAATGAGCAGGATAGGGAAATGATGAGATCAAAACCTTATGCTCAAATTGTGGGCAGCATCATGTATGCGATGCTGTGTACGAGACCAGATCTTGCATTCGCCGTGGGTCTCGTAAGCAGATTCCTAAGTAACCCAGGATTACCGCATTGGTATGCAGTTAAGAGGATTCTGCGGTACATCAAAGGAACAGTGAATCTTCGCCTATGTTATCAAGGTGAAGTCCTGGAACTGCGCGGCTACTCAGATGCTGATTGGGCCGGTGATTTAGACCAGAGAAAGTCAACAACCGGCTATGTGTTTACCCTCGGAGGAGGTGCAATTTCTTGGGGTAGCAAGAAACAGACCTCCACGGCTATGTCAACAGCCGAAGCAGAGTATATAGCTTGCAGTACAGCAGTCCAGGAGGCTCTTTGGTTAAAATACTTCCTATGTGATTTGGAGGTAATAAATGAGAAGGAGCCTGTCCCAATGAGCATAGACAGTACGTCGGCCATTTCTATGATGAATGAGCAAAAGATTAACAGTCGATCAAAACATGTTGAAATAAAATATCACTTTGTTAGAGAGAAGGCTGAAAAGAATGATATAGAAATTTTTTATGTGCCTTCAGAAGAATTGATGGCTGATGCTCTCACCAAGGCTTTGCCTGCAGAGGTTTTTGCAAGGCATGTGATGCGTATGGGACTAAGAAATATTTGATGTACATGGCATTCGTGCCAAGTGGGAGATTGTAGGAAATCGTGTGGCCCGCATGCCACGGGTCCCACGTCAGATCAAGCAGGGCAGATGCCAACAGAGATGCAATCCCACTTTAGTGTAAGACTTGATCTGGGCCCCATAATAAGACTCCCAAGAGGATCAGTGGATGTGGGCTTCTGGTGGAAGATGTCTCTAGTAAGTGTGACTCTTCGGGACTTGTCTATATAAGGATAAGGGAGCCCTAGGGTTTGGGACGATCATTATTCTCTCCATTCCCGCAGGAAAGATAAGAGGCGAAGAGATCCACGGAGCTTCCCATCACCGGAACGCACATAGATTTCCGGCCGCGTGACGGAGTCTCCTCATCCGAATCCATCAGTTTTGATTTAGATTATAGGTGGGTCAATTATTAATATGATCTAATATTTATAATCATTAAATATTGGGATTCTTAAAGATGGTGATGATGTTTGTTTCAAGTCTAATATACATCAAGAAATCTCAACCAATATACATTAAGAAATCCCAATCCCACCCTACCTTTGCAGTTGGCCTACATTGAAGTGTGTCTCACATTAAATTTTGAAATCTTTATTTTATAATGAAAATTAATATAGAATTAGATATAATAGAAATATATAATTGACTCTTTCATGTAGTTTTGATTTTCTTTAGATGCAACATTCACACCATTTGTGACGTCCATTCAATTGTGCCTTGTGACTGATCCTAGCCATCCAATTGCCAGCATCTATCTATAAGTAATTGCAATAGAGTTCTGAGTTCTGATTATTTCATTATTTAGGCAGTGGCATGATCACTAGTATTATGATGGTCCACTTGAAATCAATGGTCAATACATATGATTACACAGTTATGCATCTCAAGATAAAAAAGAATTATTAAGTGATATCTATGGATCTCTTTGGAGGACATGAGTATAATGAGAGATTTTAGGAACATAGTGAGAGATTTTAGGTGTTTTAGATTTTATAGGAAAGATGATAGATCTATTTTAAGAGAGATGAGAAAAATTTTAGATTTTATAGATGCCACGTGTTGCCCTCTTATGCGCTTTCCGCTACAAGAAAAAACCTTTTTGTCAACGCATTTCTGCGTTGGCAAAGATTAGTATCTATGTTGCTAAACATATTTTGCAACGTAATTAAGCGCGTTGCTAGTACGTTGCCAAAGCCTCGTCAATAAAAGTATTTCGCGACGCAAGTTGACCGCGTTGCGGAAAGTTAACTTTTTAGCAACGTATAATTCGTTGCGAAAATACGTTGCCAAAAGATGGTCTATTGGGGAAATTAGTTGACATACGCCGACACAATAGGTGCATTGGCAAAAAACATTGGGGATTTGCTAACACACGTAATGCGTTGGCAAAAGTCCAATTTTTGCAATACACGTGGCACGTTGGCAAAAGTCTACTTTCAGCAATACACGTGTTACGTTGGCAAATGTTCACTTTCCGCAATGCATGCAGTGTGTTGGAAAAAGTCCACTTTTCGTAATGCACGCGGCGCGTTGGCAAAAGTCCAACTTCCGCAATGCATGTGACTCATTGGCAAAAGTCCACTTTTTGCAACGCACCTGGCGTGTTGTTAAAAGTCTACTTTTAGCAACACAATGTCTGCGTTGGTAAATAAATTTTTTTTGCTCCGTCAACACAAATAATTGCGTTGGAAAAAGTGTTACATATCACGTTGATATGTTCAAAATTTGTTTTTGCCAATGCCACTATTAGTGTTAGCAAATGTATAACATCACACCTAACATTTCCTAATTTTTTATACACAACCTGTATTCATATAAACTCATTGCAATTGAAAATAATTTCTCAATCTCAAATATTAAAATAAAAAACCAACCTCAATGTACATTCATAATGAAATTCATTCAAACGTCAAACCATTTGCATTTATAATAAAATTATATCCAATTTAATTCCAAAACATACCTCAATCCTTATATCAAAATAAAAAAAGACAATATAAAAATATTTAGACAGTTTATTAAATTAAAGCAAATTCTCTCTCTATCTCTCTCTCTTTCTTTCTCTCTTGTTCATCAAAGCTGCCATGCATTCCATGATGTAGCTCATCCATCTGTGGAAAAAGAAGAAAGAAATACATCAAACATGTTTTCAAGCACATTTCAAGTATAATATATGTGTAAAAAATTTGGCTTGAGATTAGAGAAGCCATTGGAGTTTTTAATCAAGAGGCTTAATAAATATATATGCATATTTTATTCCAAACTAAAACAAAAATGCTAAAACTGATGTATTGAGATTCATATGATAAATATGAATTTACTGACCAAGAAGTTTCCCCATGATTGGCTCCTGATACGGTTGCCCCACTAGGTGATGATGTCGAAAAGAATCCCGCCCGCTGTAAGGCATCCATTGCCATAGCCTGGAAAGCCAGGAATTATTCAATTCTTTTATTTGCAACTTCAATTTGCTCTTTGAGGCTCCGCACCTTATGATCATGTGCTCGAGTTTGAATAACACTCCTAGAAGATGATGGCTTCAGTCCAACCCCGAATCCCTTCAAATACCCTGGTCTCGGGCCAAGCACCTTAATCGACATCTCCTCCTCGCTCATCGGAGTTGCACCAGGCTGTGAACACCTATCTCGCACCTTTACTAATTCATCCTGTCATTTTTACAAGAAATTAATAATTAATTATATTGAGAAATAATAATATTACTATCAAAATAGATTAAGAACCAAAGTAAAAAAGTAATAACTATTATTACATATGTAATAAGCAATAAGTAAGCTATAAACAAAGTAGTCTATCCACTGTATTACAACTAGTATCACAGGATTCTAGTGATATATGTGCATACACACACACATATATATATACATACATACATGATTTTCTTTGCATTTCGGATTCACCCAATCGTTCTTCAATTTACTCCAGTGGGAGTCCTTAAAAAAGTCCACAAAGTGGGGTTTTTGGCCTCCATTCTCTGCTGCCTGATTTCATTAATAAGTTTTATGAGTAAGGTTATATGTAAGTACTCGAAAATAATTAACATTATTTTTTGAAATTATCAATAATTAACATGACCATGATATACATTGTTGATGGAAATGACCTCGACCCGCATGCATGATTGTAGGGCAGTAGTGCACGGGATGCTTTGGCTTTCTCTGACTTAGCCTACCAAAATTAAGAAAACAAATAAAAAAAGTTAGTCAATCCCAATTATATTGAATCTGAACCAATAGAGATTCACGACAAATAGCTTGGTAACATGTATAACACATCGATGTTTCCTTCCACTTCTCATTAGTCCATATATGGTCAATCATGTAGTTCCAATGCTCTGGCTTAACGTTATTAGGTGGCTGAGTTTTGGGGTCAACACCTTCTTCCAACATATTCTTATACTGAAGATGCAAGCTGCACTTCCAACCCCTGTATAATGTCTGAAATTTTTTATCAACTGCCGCTTGTACTTTGGGATCAGTTGTGTAATCATTGATCTCAAACTTCTCCTGCAAACATAATATTATTGTATTGATATTCATTAAATAATACAAATTAACCTTATTAGTTAATTAATAAATTTCAATTACCAAAGCTCGTTGTATGATGGCCGCTCTAAGTGAACTATCAATATCAGTCCATGTATTGATGCACTGTAGCGGTGCCACCCCTTTAATCTCTTTGCCAAGCTCCATCACAAAAGAAAGGGCATTAAGGCCCACTGGCACATTGTAGTCATTTGAGAACTCCATTGAGAGTTTTTTACCGGATCACGCTACAAGCCTCTTAGTCCTCCTACCTTTTGTTGGGCCTCGTACAGACCTTTTGGTTGAGTTTAAGGCTGGAAAAAAAAATATTGTTTAAGCTTGCATGCATAATACATTAGAATAAGATAAAAATTATAAGTGAAGAATATTAGATTCTTACCTACACTATTGGCATGGATGTTGGTGCATTCACTAATGGTGCATGTTGGGTTTGTGCAAGTTGGGACTGTGCCGGAGGAGCATGTGGGGTCTGCGCAAGTTGGGACTGTGCCAAAAGAGCAGTGGGGTCTGGGCAGATTGGGATTGTGCCTCCGGGATTAAGGACCACGTGGGTATGAAAACTGGTAGATGACGAGCCGATTGATGTTTGTCAATTATTGATGCGACCTAAAAGGAAAGAAAATAACAGCTTATGTGTACATATATCACTAATTATCAATAATTAATATATTATGTGCACAATATCATTAATTATCAATAATAAAAGAAGTGTCATTGGTAAAGAAAAATTAGTCTTAGATAATACTCACACACATTGCCTTTTTAATTCGAGATCCAAAACACTCATCATCACCATCACTAACATACTCTTTATCATCCTCACTGGAGTAACTTGGTCCATCCTCACCCTCTGGTGGACTATACTCCTCATCGTCTTCCTCAACCATGTATCTTTTTCTCTTCTTAATTGAATTCGTATGGGTGATCTTCTCAATCGACGCTCTCCAAGAATTTGCCGCCCTGTGCAACCCCAAAGCTTTAAGTCTCACTTGGTTTTCCGCAATGGTAGCCATTCTTTCCTTCTCAATATCTGACATCTTCTCCCTCAGAGACCTGGGTTTAACCCATAATTTTCCATTCTTAGGCATTTTAGCAAATTCTAGTTACTGAAAAATGATAAAAACATGCATGAATAGTCAACTAATATCAAAATCTGATTAAGAATAGATGTTGGCATATATTTAACTACCTACATAGTTTGCCAGTGAGAAAACGCCGGCATCAATATATTTGTAATAAATACATAACAAAAAATTGAATAAAGATAAATAGTAAATTTCTAGAAGTTAGGCTGAATAGAACATTTATCTGGTTGCAAACCAATAAATTTATTAAGAGCATTTATCCATATGCAAAGGAAAACAAATACTACATATAACATTCGATATCAGGATCTATATCCAAATTGGAATGCCATTGTTGGACATCTTCTTCAACATCTTCATTCTCTATCATTGTTTCATCCTTGTCATCACTATGGTCCATCATTTGTGCATCACCAATATGTACTCGGCTACTTAAATATAAAACCCTATCTCTTGGAATAATCTCGGGATCAATACCATCCCTACAATATTGAATATTAGTATCTTCCATGACCATTTGGATAGCCCCGGTTGTTTCTTCCTACTGGTATGCATCATTAGGCTCGGATACTTCTGCTAAGCTACGTTCATCGCCATCCAACTCTAGTATAACCCATAATCCCCAATGTTGGACTCATTGTACGACTTGCCAATTTATACTTAATTTTGTATCTTTAACGTAGAAGATTTGTTGCACCTGACTTCGCAAGACAAAGGGATCACTTTGATACCATCGACTGTTGACATCAATACTTGTGCAATGGGCATCTGTTTGTATTGTTCTCCTACTATCGGTCTTGAACCATTCACATTGGAACAAAACAACTTTATGCCCATACAGGTATTTCATTTCCCAAATTTTGCATAGATGTAACACTCCGATCCCCTTTGAGCCGGTTTAGTGGCTCATTAGTGTGTTTTTATGTTGTTTATTCCTTTTGAACTTGGTTTCGGGTCATGGATAGGTAGTTGGGTAGTCTTTGACCTGGTATAGGTAGTTCTAAGCCTTTTTTCGTAATTTTGCTTTTGCTTTGAGTGCATCATATTTGCATCATCTTGGTGTCAACCCGTGTATTTTTTTGAGCTCGTTAATTTCCGTAACTGTCTCGAACCCATTCGGATTCAATTGGAGGAGTTGGACCTTTGTGTGACTTGAATTGTAATTAGCCTAAACTTGACAGACTTTGTTTTAAACTCCAAAACTATATATATGAGTCATCAGCCAGATGTCTTCTCTCTTGCTCATTTGCTTCATCGATGCATGCAACAAACTCCAGAGAAAGCTTCACGTCCTTTCTTTCTTCTCTTTCTCTTCACTTCTCTCGGTTGGTGTTGGGTTGATTGGGTTCTCTCCTCTCTGTGATAATTCTCTGTCTGTGCCTTGAGGTAAGTAGGTTTTGAATTCTTCCCTCCAATTGGGTTTATTCTTATCCAAGCTCTGTATCTCTCATACTTCTCATGCATGGGTTTCTCTTTGATTTGCTTGGGTTTTAGTTGGATTGGAGCTTGATCTCAGTGGATTTGACAAGCTTTGAGGCAAGTATAAGAACCAGCCATTAATTAAATCTCTAATCAGTCGAAACTTTCTAATTTCAGTACTCTTACGGTGAAGCTACGGCAAAGCCGTGGACTCCACCATAACTCAGCCATGAAATGTATCAGATCAGAGGTAGAAGATGACAGGATTAGCCGTGTTTTGAAGGGAACCACGGTTAAGCCGTAGTGCATGTTACGGCTAGGCCGTAAGATGTCTACGGCTAAGCCGTAGGTCACCCACGGCTAAGCTGTGAGATCTGAAATTCCTGAACTTAAACTTAGGTTAATGGTGTGACTTTGTAGGATTTATATTCAGGTAACCACACATGTGAACCGGCCCAATGGATTCTTGGACCGCATGAATAATCTGTGAGGCTGTGACTCATTCATGTGAGCATTGATTTACTGTTAAGCACCTCCCCATGGGTGTTGGTTTAAGGGACTTCGGTGCACGTGAGGATTATATTGCAACACTTTAATGGCAACGGTGCATTGAATAACTTAAAACTACACCAACATGCACGGTTAGTGACAGTGAACAACTAGAATAGAGTTGGCTCGTAATCAACCTTGATTCTGCGTTAATCTGAGATGCATTGCATATTGAGTACAGTTTTGTCCTCTGTTCTACTGATTTATATCTATGCATTACTAGATCCTTTTGCTTTCGTTCTGTATATCTGTTTTATTCTTCGCTCTGTATGATGCTTTGATCTATGCTATGCGTTGACTTAATTTCGCTATGCTCTGTATTTCTCTGGCTTTGAAATCTCTGCTTCAGTGGGTATTCCCTGGTGGCTCTACCTAGATATTAATATGTGAGGATAAGATCCGGTCTATGCCATCGGTGAGTCCAAAGTGGATAATCTCCTTTCTTTTTAGATTTGATTTGATTGGTATCAGTCTGGCTCTACTCAGCCTCAGCCCTAGGATACCCGACGGGGTTGCCTCTGGCTTGGTTCTCTGTGCTTTGTATCACTGAAGTGTAGCTTTGTCTTGGGACCCCGGAACCCAGGAAACCGAGACCCACTTGTACCCTTGGCCAGGTCGGTGGTGCTCTCATCTGTCTGCTCGGCTCTCTATCTGAGAGAATATGGCCAACGTAGTAGCCACCTAGTTCAGTATTTCTATGCTTTGATTCGTTTATCATGTTTTAAATTCTATGCACGATTTGCTTAGCATACTAATCTGAAACTCTGTGTGTAACCTTTGTCATTATTCAATTTGATACTATGAGTGTTTCGTCCCTGTTACTTATATTTGCTGGATCGTTTTATTCACTGTGTTGTCTGTGGTGTTGCAGGCGTAGATCCCTTACCCAGCTCCCCGGCGGTCGAGGAGGCTGCAGGGTAGAGCTTAGAGACACCCTCCAGCCTGGCAGAGTGGGCTTGATCGCCTCTGTCGAGTGCGTACCTGCATGTCATCATGGTTTTGGTTTTTGGAGATCATGTATTTTGTACTTGGGACTTCGTCACTCTTGTGTATTATTTGTATATCTTTATTTTTGGTGTATTTTGGTGTGTACTTAGACTTGTATTTGGTTTTATCGCCATGTATGTTATTTTCGTCTTTTCTTATATCGCATATCACAGTTGGTTTTCCGTTTGTTTTCTTTGTTTTAGCTTCCACTATTTCGTTTGTTTTGCTGGCTATGATATTTACAGCTTCCGCGTACGCTTAGTCTGCACGTGTTAGATCCCTTGTGTGTGTGCATTTAGACTAGGTTTGGATGCACGTGCACGGGAGTACGTGTCACTGGTTTGGCTTTTCGCTAACCCCCGATTTCTGGGCTCGGGTTGTGACAATAAGTATCCGTAGAAGTCAATCGTTTGACCTTTATGGTCACCTTGTACAACCAACCCACTATTTTGGGTTTTACGACGATAGTCTCGATCTCTAGTATGGAATCGGACTCCATTAGAGATGCAACCCGAATAAATATTGACTATTGCATCGGGACCATTTGCTAATGATCAGAGGTCATCAGTTGCTTCTGGCGACCCTTGCGACCGCATTTGATTGATCTGCATCAACAACATATAGTAGATGTATTAAGTTACTATAAAGTCAAGCATAATTGAAAATATTTTATATAACTTATACGTAATTTAAACCAGTTTGGAAAATCTTGTCGTTATATCTGACTGATATCTTGTTCGTTTGAATTCTGTAGTAGATTCTTGTGTTCCCTAATTATAGAAATTTGAATCATAAGTAAAAATATGCAAAACTCAAAAAGTTTACAAATTATGCATACACTTGATTAGATGATCACATACTCTAAGTATTGCTCTACTTCGATGTTATTATACAGCACAAACCACTACGCCATATTAAGTTCCTTCTCGGACACCTCGGGAGCTTTTGTGAATCATCCAAAAGGACGAACGTTTTGTGCGAAGCCCGTTAATCCCAAACCACGATGACCACCATCAGCATTCCGTTCGTCTCGATTAAATACGGTTTCAACCTCATTAAGGTACATTGAGCAAAAAGTTAGACATTCTTTGACAATATAAGCCTCGGCAATTGAACCTTCAGGCCAAGCTCAATTGGCAACGTATCCTTTCAAAGTCCCTAGAAATCTTCAAACAAACACTAACTTGAATTAAGTTACAAACGCAATACAATTAGGCTAGAATATAACTTTAAAAGCACACTAGAATGCTAACAATTACCTTTCAATTGGGTACATCCAACGATATTGCACTGGTCTAGCAAGCATGGCCTCACATGGCAAGTGGACCGCTAAATGGAGCATCACATCAAAGAATGCTAGAGGAAAAATCTTTCCCAACTTGTAGAGTATGAGAACTATGCGTTCCTCTAATTTCTCCAAATCATTTTTCCTCAATGTCTTGGAGCACAACTCCTCAAAAAAATTACCCAACTCGAACAATGTAGTACAAATATCCTTGCTGAGGTATCCACGCATTCCAATCGGCATAAATCGTTGTAGAAGGACATGACAATCATGGCTTTTTAAACTCGATAATCTACCATTTGTTGTGGTCACACATCTCGAGATGTTTGCTGCATAGCCATCTGGAAACTTTATAGATTTCAAAAATTCACAAAACCCTTTTTTCCTTCGGGGTCAATGTGTACATTGTTGGGGGCATCACAGATTCAACATCGGCACGCTTCTGTATGTGCAATTCTTTTCTAATGCCCATGTCCACCAAATCTCGACGTGCTTTTTCTGTATCCTTGTTCTTCCTGTCTATGTTCAATAAAGTTCGAAGGAACTCATCACATATATTTTTCTCGATGTGCATAACGTCTAAGTTGTGCTAGAGTTTTAGTTTCTTCCAGTACTGAAGCTCATAAAAGATGCTTTTTTTTTGTCCAATTCAGTTCTTCAATGCTACGGGGTCTTTTCTTGTTGCTTTTATGCTTCCCAAACTTGACAGTTGGCAAGCGATCTATCTACTCTAATGTCTTCTCCACCGGTAACTCCAAGGATTTTGTTCGAAGCTCAACCTTACCATTAAAGGCCTTACTCCTTCGCCAATAGTGGTTCTCAGGCAAATAACATCGATGGCCCGTGTACCCAATCTTACTTCTCAAACCTTGCGACAATGGATTATCGTTACAAATTGGACAGGCTAAATAACCTTTTGTACTCCAACCAGACATGTTACCATACGCAGGAAAGTCGTTTATGGTCCACATTATAGCTGCATGCATTCGAAAAGTCTGGTTGCTAAAGGCATCATAAGTCAGTATACCATTTTCCCACAATTAATTCAACTTTTTAATTAGTGGTCGCATGTAAACATCGATTTCTCTTCCAGGTGCTTGCGGTCCTGGAATAAGTAAGGACATCATGAAAAATGGCTCCTTCATGCACTTCTAGGATGGAAGGTTGTAGGGCATAAGTATTACAAGCCACATACTATAGGAGTTGCTCATGTTTCCAAAAGCATTGAATCCATTTGTGGCTAGCCCTAGTCTTACATTACGAGGCTCAGATGTGAACTCAGGATAGTTTATATCAAAGTCCTTCCACTCCTGACAATCAGTTGGATGCCTCAATATCCCATCATCAACACGTTTATCACTATGCCATCTCATATCCATAGCCGTCTTTCTAGACATGTACAATCTCTGCAACCTCGGAGTCAGTTAGAAGTAGTGCAGGACTTTACGAGGGATCTTCTTACCATTGCCATCATTAACCTTATATCTAGACTCCCCACATATCGGACATTTTTCTAAATCTGCATTCTCTTTCCAAAATAGTGCACAATCATGCTGACAAGCATGGATGACCTCGTATCCCATGCCTAACTCACGTAAGAACTTCTTGGCTTCATAGATTGAACTCGGAACTAAATTACCTTCTGGTAAAAGATCCAGCAATACCCCCATCAACATATCAAATGACTTATTGCTCCACTTGCACAATACCTTCACATGAAGCATTGTAATCACGAACTTTAAAAGAGTATACTTTTTGCAACCTGGGTACGCCTCACGCTGGGCAGCTTCCAACAATTTTTCAATATTTTTTACCTCCTCCTTCTGGATGGTATCAGTAGCTTCTGCAGATCCGGATTCTCCCCAATCATGGTCCATGCAAGTCCCTCGGTAATAGTCTTCCATTAATTCAGGAAGTTCATCCCCAACAACGTCTTCATTATCTGTTATTTCATTATTACCATCATCATCGTCACCATCATCCGATACATAAGGATGATTGTCAGGAACGGGCTCACCGTGGTAGACCCAATGCTTATAAGATAGCATCATCCCATGAAGGATCAAATGATTTTTCACAACTTCACTGGTATGCCAATCAACATTCAAACACTTATTACACGGGCACTGAATCTTACCATCTTGACCTGCATTCTCCATTGCAAACTCAACAAATGACCTAACCCCTTCACGATACTGCTCACTTGAACCTTGTTTAAACCCAATTAGGGTCATCCAACTCTTGTCCATAGCTGATTACAAGCAAAATCAAGTTTAAGTCAAATGTCATATCACTATAATTTGAGTTTAAAAATAATTTTTTCTTGAATTTTTTTTATAACCCTTAGGTTTCCATAACTCTAGATATGTTTCAAGAAATGTTGAATTAGGTCTTTGATGTGCCCCACAAGTGAAAAAAATTCACCGTGTGGAGATTGTACCAGTGCCTTTTGCAAAGAGTGGTGTGCAAACCATTTTAACACCCTTTCAGGTGAGCAAAGTTTGGTATATAACCTCTAAATGGGCTCATTTACACACTATTTTCATACCTTAATGTGTAAATGAGTACAAACAAAAATGAAGATGTATATTCATTACACATAGGAATCATTTACATATGTAAATGATGGCAAACAGAGGACCCCTTATGGAATTGTTTCAGTCCCCTTTCATTGTCATCAGGCCTATAATTAGGGGAAAGTGAGACATTATGAGGATCCTTTGACTATCGTACCTCCAACCATGGAAGCAAATGGGTCTAAGGTGGATCCAAGCTGGGATGTGTCTTTGTAGGTCAGGATCTAGATCCGGATCTAACACGGAACCTATATGTTATATCCAGATCTAGAACCAACTGAAAAAAAAAGGGATCTAGTTCCAAAATAAGTTGTGCAATGCATTAGTATAAATGGATAAAAGGACTTTCAAATAAAATTCTCAAATATACGAGTAGGTCTACTAAATGGTAAATGATTAAAGCGAAGTAGATCCTCAAATATCAATATTACTCAATCTATGTAGGCCCTTAAATTGTATATTATTATTTAATACATGGACAAATCATTCTGGATTCAGATGTTCACTCGAAAAATACAAGGATCTATATTTAGATCAAAATTCCTTCCGAATCCACAAATAGGTTCCACAACCGCTTTATTAGGAGCTAGAGACTTTGGATACTTGGATAATCAAATAACCATTTGCAACCCTACTCCAACCAGTTAGAGACTATTTCTTTTTTCTTCATTGATTTTTATTTATTCATTTATTTTTTTGTAACTAGATTTCATTACCAACCACTTAGAGACTTGAAGGCTGAAGATTTAAGAGAGAGTTAGAGAAGAAGAGGGCGGGTTGTTGGCTTGTTGCTCCAGCGCTTATGCTATTATTATCCATTCTTTATTCTCCTTGTTTTCTAGTCTTTTAGTTCCACTATTTGTGTCATGTAATCTTTAGCTGTAGAGGGGCCTTTTGTCCCCCAAGTGCCTGTAGCCCTATACCTAGATTAGGGGTACCCAGATTCAAAATCAATAAAATGAACATTAGATTGTTTATTTGTTTGTGATTTAACTCTGTTTAAAGGAGGGATGCTCAGAGTCAGTAGCTGTAGTTACAAAATATCAACAACAAATCTGAGGAATGATTGCACTATCAAAATCATCAGCAGTGGCTGCTGAGGGAAAAACTCATAATCCAACTGAGATGCATTCAACAGAAACAAAATCCCGTATGCATGTATGTTAATCCAAACCATTTAATGGCCATCACAAAGACCGGATCAACCATTCAATGCAACTTTTCGGATAAACTCATTTGCAATGGGGCATGGATAGTCTGGATTTAGTTCAATGTATGATGGATAGTCTAATGTGTATGGATCATCATGATCTAGCAGGTAGACAACTTTAACCAAGCTGTAGCTACGTCTAAATCACCTATCCAAATGTTAAAGCAGTTGCCAATAATTGCCTAGGATAGGAAGGCATTTATTACTAGGCAAAATTTGCTTCTTCAATACAAGATCCTGCATTCCTACTTCAATTTATTCAGGCAAGTCGATACATAGCATCTCAGAGTCATGCACTGGAGTACCAAATAGCAGTTCTAAGGTTGATCAACAGTTGATGTACATGTTTCTTTTCTAAAATTGTTTTGAACTAGGTAACTCAGAATGGATACTAATGCTAGTAACACCTTGATGTCTGATATCTATTGGACTGTGGAATCTTGTTGAGATGTAAAGAGTACACTACTGAATGTCTACAGAATCTCACTGCCAACAATGAGAATCTAAGGAGTGCTATTATGTTCTAAGGAGTACTGTTACCCGACCAGAAGTTCTCAAAACCTTATTCATTAAATGTATCCTCTGCTAGAAAGCCTAAAAACCGAGCACCAATATAAATATATATGCAGTGCAACCCATATACCAAACAACCAATGCAAGCAACATCCATCTTCTCACCCATATTCCACCATCATCAACCTCCACATTCTGAATCCATCAAACCAAACAACCCATACATAGAACCCATACCCAAATCAGTACCCATCTCTTAGTATCTCTTAGCGTACCCATCTCTTAGCTTTCACCGTCTTCTTCATCCAACCGGTCACTCTCTCCCTCACAAACTTCAAACAATTACTTCCCACATGCAACAGAGACATGTGATTTTCATATAAAAAAGAATCCAAACCCAATAAAAGAAATCAAATGAAAAGGAAATGTGTAAGAGGAAAGATGATGAAAAAATACTTACAATCGGTAGCACCGTTCACAAAACCACAGAGGTTCCGGAATCTAAAACAAGGCAGGGGAGGAGAAGATGCCGTGGATTCTGAAAAAAGGGGATTCAACCCTTGCACTTGCTGCTGTTGGAGAAGATGGTTGCTGCGTCTTCTTTGCAAACAAAGAAGAAGATGGTGTGGTGGCGGGAGTTCTAGCGGGAAGAAAATAAAAATCATTAGTTGGAAATTTATCAAAATGGCAAGTGGATCCGGATTTCTTGCTCTATCCTCCATCATATTTCCTAATTCTCTACCCTTTCCTCGTTTTTTTTTCTTCTCTCTAGCTTGCTCCGGAAGTCCCCCAATTTGATCACTGCAATATAACAAAGCTTTAAATGGGGGTGGGCTCTCAATCACGCACAGGCCCAACCCGAGAATGGCATGCTGGCCTGCCTAGATGGAAATAAAAAAAAGAGTAGTAAAGAGAAATAAAAATTAAAATAAAAAATAATAATAATAAATAAATAAAGTCATAAATAATAAAAGAGAGTGATGGTCAGTTCACGTGTGGGCCCTACCCCAACTTCAAAATTTTAAAAATGTAGATTTTGATGATGGAACTTTTATTTGCAATTACTCAGTACATGGCCCATCCAACACTGGCCCCATTAAAGGGATTTTTAAATATTACCTAGGCCGGCCACATATTATGTGGAATTCAAAATGGGTTTTTGCCAATGCACACAGTGCATTGGCAATTAAGATTGGTCTTCACTAACACACATAATGCGTTGGCATTGTTCAAGGTGCCTTTACCAACGCACATAAGTGTGTTGCAAATAGGTCAAACCAGAGCCAATATTTTTTTTTAAGTTGCCAAAGGGGAGCATTTCGTTGCCAAAAATTTCTCTCTTCTAGGGGGAATTTTGGTTGCGTACCAATGTAATTTCGATACCTTTTTGCCAACGCAACCTCTTTTGCGTTGGTAAAAATATATTACTTTGTAACTTTTGCCAACGTATCATTATTTGCGTTAGCAAAAGATAACATTTAACAATGCCTTTACAATGACGTTGGCAAAAACGGTTGGGGATTACGCAATTTGGCGTAGTCCAAAGGGGGGAAATCTCTTAATATATACTAGCACTTCAAAGCCCTCGCCTAAGCAGGCCATAAAAAAATAATAATTAATTCTTATTAAAGTTATTAATAATTTAAATAAAATATTAATAAATATTATGATATAAATCATAGCGAAAACATAGTTAAAATACTGAATCTTTTTTTTTTTTGAAAGGAGAAAATATTTTCTTTGAATCATAGATGTATAAGAGTTGAGAGTAAAAAAAAAGACCCCGTTGATATTAAATCATCCTTGAATGATTAAAGGAATTACATGTGGTCTAAGGAAAAAAAAAAGTTGATATTTGTTTATTGGCAAGCACTTGTTTCAATAGTTGTTCTTGGTTGGTCTTCTCCGCATCTCTCGACAGTTGCGCTTCTTTCATTTTATGCAAATCTTTTAATTCCTGTACTTGTTTTAATTTGTGTACTTGTCTCAATAAAGTTATTTGTTTTTGATATTACAATGGAAGTACTTGGTTCAATATCTTGAAATTTCATATTTTCTTTATAATTTAATACTGCATAGCAAACATTCAAATAAATTAGTAAAAGAAACGATATGAAAGAAATTGTATTGATGGCATTAAAATAAAACTTATAATTTTTAATTTCTGACAATAGAATGGTTGATTCTTAAGTGTACTAATTTCTTTAATTTTCTTGACTGGGATACTTCTTTCTGACATTAGTTTGTTCATCATTGTGTCTAGTTTTATATGAAATAAATATTGCTTCTACAATACTTTTTTATTTCATTTTTCAATAGTTCATACCAATTAACCTGCAAAATAATTAAAATTTTAATATTTATATATATACATGATGATAGTTAAAATAAAGAAGTAACTTTATGTAAATAAAAATAAATGTAAAATGCCTTATTTACACATTCTTGAAATTCTTCTTTTGTTGCATTTATGATAATTTTAAGTACTTCATCGTGCAATAAAAATGATGTTTACTTGGTGTGATCCATAACTATTATAGTTGCAATATATTTAACAATAAAAAAAATAAAAACAATTGTTTTATAATATGTGCAATAGATAAATATGTTAATTTGATTAACATAATAGCTAGATGATATGCAAATTTGGTTAGATTGAGGTTATCATGATTCATAGAGCTCCTATTTTACAACAATCTTAAGAATCTTAAGAACGCCATTGTTAACTACAATGACTCATGATTAAATAATCAAGATTTCTATGCTACAGATTACCATAAACAGTGTAGGGTTTAATATAATTCTTTATCTAAATAGTGTCAGTTAAAGGGCTATAAATTACTATAAACAATTTAAGAATATAACAATTATTTCTGTAAGTAGTAAATCTAAATAGTGTCAGTCAAATGGCTACATATTACCATGAAATAGTTTAAGAATATAATAATTAGCTCTGTAAATACCCAAATCAAATAGAAGGAATTCAAAATAAGATGCAGTTAGGAGCATGACGTATATACATCGTCAAGTTTGGTGGATTCACATGGACCGCTTGGGGCACTGAGATAGTATTTAAAAGATTAGCGCTTAGGCAAGGGCCACAAAAAAAAAGTTTTATCGACAATATAAGGGACATGAGAATTCTGTGTTGTATAGACTATAATGCATGCTTAGAAGTAAGAGTCGAATACCTTAACTTATGTACCTCTCCAATGGAAGAATGAGAAAATATGTGGTCATTCTACTTCTTCTATCGTTATGATTTATGAATAGAATAGAGAAGTCAGAAGAAATAGAGAGTATAAATTGATGCAACTTATATCCTGGGTTTATTTTTTTAAAGAGTTTTCATGATGAGATATTCACTTGAAGTTCAAACTTTAGGATAAAACTTATATAAATTGATGTAACTTATATCTTGGGTTTTCTTTTTTTAAAGAGTTTTTCTTATCACAAATGAATAAATAACATATATCTTAGGTTTCATTTTTTTAAAGAGCTTTTCTTATGACAAATTATTTACTATTCTAAATACAATAATTGAAATAAAATAGGAAAAATTAATGACAAACAAAAATAAATATTTTCAATTAATTTATAAAACCCATAAAAGTTTTTTTTGGTGGGGGGGGGGGGAGTGGAAATAGAAAAATAAATCAAAAAAAGAAATATTAACTTGATGTGAATTTAATCAATCTACTTAAAACTGCAAGTGCACAGTTGTCTTGTTGAGACAGTGGCAAATACAGGTCGATCCCACAGAGAGCACTTTTGAACTTTTTAATTAACAATCTGAATTTTTTTTCAAAAGAAAAGCAATAATAAAAAAAATGTGATATGCAAATTAGAAACTAAATAAATTAATAATAATGATAAGAAATAGATCAGAGCAGCCAGAATCCACTAAATTATTTAAAATTCCAATTTATGTTATTAATTTACCCTTTTGTCTCAATTATTACTCAGATCAGAAACAAGTCAATGTTTCTGATCCGGATGATTTGACTATTGCAAAAACCAACTTTAATTAAGAAAAACAAAATCAATACCCAAGACCTCCTTCACCTCATAAAAGAATGAACATCCTAAGTATCACCTATCAAACTAAGCATAGACTATCAAAGATAACTATAGATCTAAGCATAATCTATCAAAATAAGTATAAATGATCAAAATTTATTCATTAAGAACACAAATCAGAGGTTTGCCTTTGGCATGAAGACAGATCTATTATTATATTTTAAAAGCACATTAACAAGAGACAATCAGAAAAGAGTAAAATAATAAATATAAATTAGAACATTAAAATACTTAGCTTCATCTTTCGCTCTAATCAGAAACTCAGCCCACCATTGCAAAGAACATCAAAAATAACTTCATTGATTCCTTCTTCTTATACAATGGTCTCTCAGAATTCTCTCTTTTAGATCCTAGTTTCTGGAACAAGGCTCCAGAATACCTTTAAAATAAAAATAGAAATTAATGGAAGGGAGAGGTGGAGAAGAGAGAGAGAGATCTGGGCCTTCCAAATCTGGCTGGGAATGAGGAAGAGCCTCCCATGACCTCCTTTTATAGTTTTCTAGCTCCTTGGGTTCATTGAATCTGGACCTCTTTTTGGTGGATTGAGAGATAAGATCAGCTGCATGTTGATTGGGTTTATCTCCTTAGATGAGAGAGATTTAGAGATAAGATGAAGTGAAAGCTTTCAGCATTCTTATCTGATCTTCTTATGGGCTCCACAAAGAAATGTGCAACAGTTGTACTTCAATGGTGTAGATGCAATTGCAATCCCGTCTAAAAATGTACATGCAACTTCTCAGGCCCATAACTTTCTCATTTTAGCTCCGATTTGTGCAATCTTGGGCTCCACGGATATCTACTCTGAAAGAGCTTTCCAACGGTGGGTCATTTGCACTGATCCGACATCTGGATTGAGAGTTATGATCATTTTAAGATAGGCTATTTTGAGAAAAACGGGATTGTATTTTAATTTGCAATGGACTCTATCTCTAAGAATATTTCTTGGTTCAATAGGATGAGATAAGATCTTCTGGAAGCCTTAGCTGATCTTCAGATGGGATCCACGGGCAGATGAACTCTAAGAGTGTGGATCTTCAAGCAGTGGGACCCAAATCATCCTAGGGTTCTGTGGGTCCTACTAATTTCATTTCCTGCACATTCTGATTGAACACATCAAATACTGAAGAGCCCACATTGAAGTGGAACCCGTCCGGACAGAGTTCTACTCCAACTGGGGTTCTTCGGAGAAAAATTGCAAACATTCTTAATTAATGCATAAAATGTGCAAAAATTGTACAAATTCCAATAATTAGGTGAAAATGCATGAAATGATGAAATTAAATGAATAATGATGCATTTAACCTAATTAAGTCCCTAATCCAATCTAAAATGATGCCTAAATTGTGCAAATTCATGGACGTAACACACCCCCCAACCAGCATTTTGCTAGTCCCTTAGCAAAAGTTGCGAATAAAAAGTTTGAAGTTCTTTGACTTAATCTAAGAAAACAAGTAAGAATGAAAACAAAACCACTTTCGCTGGTACTCTCGGTTGCATTTAGCATATGCAACAAGCCCTTAAACCCCTAGGTTCCCCCTAGTGGACGAGTTGTGCCTCGTGAGAGTTTGCAGTGAATATACCCACAAAATTCTTTTTTTTTTCAAAAGTAGCCAAAAAAAAAAATTTTTTTTTTCTCAAAAGAAAATCCACTCCTATCGAATACATTCGAAATCCGGAATGATCGAGAATTTAGACTTTTCAAAATTTGGTCCACTATTCTATTTTCAAAAACTTTCTCAAATTCATACCAAAACTTGTGTGCACGGTGAAAAATGTATACAGAACTATCAGTTTTGAATATTCCACACCAATGCCACTTAAACAGAATTCTTCTTTAAATCGTCTGATCCCCCAAAAATCTAGCCAAAATAAATTCCTCCTCTCAAGGCTACTATGACGGCTTCACACTGTTGTTAAGGGTCAGAAAACTTCTCCATTCTTCTCCCCTTTTTTTTTAATTATTATTATTATTATTATTTTTTTTTTTTGAACACACACCATTTTAATCTTATGTGACTGTGCAATGCCCAGGTCCCTTAAGCTTTCTAATTAACCCATGTAACAAGCGTTAGGCCAATAACTCCCAAACCAGATGGCTTTAGGGCACTAGGTATGGTTATACCCCTACGGGCTTACTAGCTCGAGTTAAAAAGGCTACGAACCCAAACTAGTCACAAAACATTATTCATCACTTTTTTTTTTTTTTTTTTGCAAAGAAACGTGGAGAAGCACTTTGATCCCCAAACAAAAGGCAGCCTTTTTCAATTTGCCCGAATTAATTCCTTTTGATGAACCAGGAGAGAAAATATTTGTAAACTAAATCTCAGGTTCTCATCGAATCCTCAGAGAAATTCTGAAAGCAACCATTTTAGCTTCCTATCCAAACTTCAAGAAATGTAAAGTGTATATAGTAGGGACAAATTTAGGTAATCCTCTAATAAGCTTCTTCATTCAGAAAAAGTGGACTTTCTTTTTACTTCCTTCCAAATGTATGAAAATTCCAGATTCCTTATATATTTTCAATTTGCTTCAATTCCTTTGAAAAAAAATTTTTTTTCCTGAATTTTCTTTAAAAAAAAAAAAAAAACCTAAGACATCAAAGAAAATGCAACAAAAGCTAGTCCACCTCGGACCGTCATGAGGGTCTTTTAACGTCAGATTCCCAGACGAATTGACTACTGTGGCCATGTTTCATCTTGTCTCATCAAGTAATCATTTTGGTCCCTACCGATGTAACCCGTCTCAGACCAAATTTCTTTGGTCTTACTCAGCGGTTCCCGTATCAGTAGTCTTCTTTTTTCCTTACCCGATGAGGACCAGACTAATCCATTGCACTTTTTTCCATTTTCCCTAAGAACTGAATTACAGTTCAATCTTGCACAACGGTAGCAACATCCTAGCCTCTTTGCTCTACGTTTAATGGCATAGAGGCTCCTACCATCAAATGGCAGTGATTGTTTAACTTTCATTTCTTGTTCAAAGGCCTTCCTTATTTTCATCACGATGATGAACTTGATGTCAGAAGGAAGTACATCAAGCTTTGACACGACCCACATGCAATGCACAATACTTGAAACCATTGGGTTGCCTCCCAACAAGCGCTAAGTTTAACGTCTTCAGCCGGACCAAGGAATCCTAGATATATTTTTTAAGAAAGAAAAGAAAAAAAAAAATAAAATATAATAAAAATAAAAAGCAAGCGATTAAGCGGCATACACCCCCCCCAACCTAAACCTAACATTGTCCTCAATGTTATGAATAAAGAATGCACTGGGGTAAATACGATGATGATGATGACTACTCAGTGTAAATGGGATCCTGTAGAAGGATCTCTTCAGTGTGTTTGTCTTTGAGCTCAAGAAATGGTTTCAACCGTTGTCCATTAACTTTGAAAACATCCCCATTTTTGGGATTTTCAATTTCCACAGCACCATGAAAGTAAACAGTCCGGACAATGAATGGACCAGTCCACCGAGTTCTTAACTTCCCTGGAAAGAGATGTAACCGGGAATTATATAAAAGGACTTTCATACCCGGTTCAAATGATTTTCTCAAAATTGACGTATCATGTTTTAGCTTCATCCTTTCCTTGTAGATCTTGGTATTCCCATAGGCATCATTTCTAAGTTCTTCCAACTCATTGAGTTGCAATTTGCGCAGATTACCCGCAGTGGGTAAATCAAAATTAAACTTCTTAATAGCCCAATAAGCTCGGTGTTCAAGTTCAACAGGTAAGTGGCAAGCCTTCCCATAGACCAACCTATATGGGGACATCCCAATAGGTGTCTTATAAGCGGTTCGATAGGCCCATAGTGCATCGAGTAAACGTAAAGACCAGTCTTTCCGAGTAGGATTGATTGTCTTTTCCAAAATTTGCTTAATTTGCCTATTCGAAATTTCTACCTGGCCACTTGTTTGGGGGTGATAAGGTGTAGCAACCTTATGGGTGACAGAATATTTCTTTAATAAACTTTCAAAGGGACGGTTGCAAAAGTGGGTGCCCCCGTCACTAATGATCGCCCTAGGGGTACCGAACCGAGAGAAAATGTGATCCTTGACAAATTTTATTACCACATGGTGGTCATTTCTCTTAGTTGGTATGGCCTCGACCCACTTGGAAACATAATCTACAGCCAGCAAAATGTAGAGATTTCCAAAAGAATTTGGAAATGCCCCCATGAAGTCAATTCCCCACACATCAAAAATTTCTACAATAAGTATGGGATTAAGGGGCATCATGTTCCTCCGGTTGAGCTTTCCAAGCCTTTGACACCTCTCACAGTTTAGACAGAAAGTGTGGCAATCTTTAAAGATTGTGGGCCAGTAAAATCCACATTGTAAAATTTTTGCAGCTGTCTTTTTTGAACTAAAATGGCCCCCACATGCATGGTCATGGCAGAATGAAATGACCGAGTAATGGTCATGATCAGGAATGCATCTCCTGATGATCTGGTCTGGACAATACTTAAAAAGATAGGGGTCATCCCAGAAAAAGTACCTGACCTCAACTAGAAATTTTGATCGATCTTGTTTCGACCAATGGGTAGGCATCCTCCCTGTAACAAGGTAATTGACTATATCTGCAAACCAAGGAATCTGGGAAATACTCATTAATTGTTCATCCGGAAAATTTTCATTCACTGGGCCCTCATCTGATGGCTCCAAGGGTAACCTCGAAAGATGATCTGCTACGACATTTTCACACCCTTTCTTGTCTCTTATTTCCAAATCAAATTCTTGTAGCAAGAGGATCCATCGGATCAATCGGGCTTTCGCATCCTTTTTCGAAAGAAGGTATCTTAAGGCTGCATGATCCGTATAAATGATTACTTTGGATCCTATTAGGTAGGACCGAAATTTCTCCAAGGCAAAAATCACAGCTAATAATTCCTTTTCAGTAGTAGTATAATTTAGCTGTGCATCATTGAGGGTCCGACTTGCATAGTAAATCACATGAGGCAATTTTCCAACCCGTTGACCTAAAACGACCCCTATAGCTGTATCTGATGCATCACACACGAGCTCAAATGGAATGGTCCAATCAGGTGGTTGGATTATAGGGGCTGAGGTTAGGTCCTTTTTTAATCTTTCAAACGCCTTTAGACATTTCTCATCAAATTCAAATGGAGCTTCTTTTGTCAGCAGATGGCACAAAGGTTTAGCAATTTTACTGAAATCCTTGATAAATCTCCGATAAAAACCAGCATGGCCCAAGAATGATCTAACCTGCTTAACAGATTTTGGCGGTGGCAATTTTGAAATCAAATCAATTTTCGCTTTGTCCACCTCAATTCCTTTCTTGGAAATAATGTGTCCCAGAACTATGCCTTTTTTCACCATGAAATGACATTTCTCCCAATTCAAAACAAGAATTTTCTTTCTACATCTTTCAAGTACTAGTGATAGATGATGTAAGCAGTCGTCAAATGAATTTCCAAAGATTGAGAAATCATCCATAAAAACTTCTATGAATCTTTCCACCATGTCAGAAAATATGCTGAGCATGCACCTCTGAAAGGTGGCTGGTGCATTGCATAACCCAAAGGGCATACGTCTGTAGGCAAATGTGCCAAATGGACAGGTGAAGGTAGTCTTATCCTGATCCTCGGGTGCAATTGGAATCTGATTGTAGCCGGAATAACCATCAAGAAAACAGTAGTAAGCATGACCGGCTAGCCTTTCGAGCATTTGATCCATGAATGGGAGTGGAAAGTGATCTTTTCGGGTGACCGAGTTCAACTTCCTATAGTCAATGCATACTCTCCATCCAGTCTGTATTCTAGTAGGTACCAATTCATTGCCCTCATTTTGAACCACTGTAATTCCTGATTTTTTAGGTACCACTTGTACTGGGCTCACCCATGCACTATCAGAGATGGGGTAGATCACCCCTGCATCTAGTAATTTTAGAACTTCTGACCTAACCACTTCCTTCATTGTTGGGTTCAATCTCCTTTGTGGTTCACGAGAGGTGTTTGCATTTTCTTCCAAATGGATTCGATGTTGGACCACAGATGGGCATATTCCTTTGATGTCTGCTATGGACCACCTTATAGCTTCCTGGTGTTCGCCAAGAATTTTTATGAGTTTTTCCTCCTGATCTGTGTCCAAGTCTGAAGCTATAATTACTGGAAGGGTGTCTAATGGACCTAAAAATACATATTTTAATGTATCTGGCAGCTGCTTGAGTTCTAACTTGGGAGGTGTTACAATAGATGGAACAGGTGGGGAAGCAGATGGGGTCAAAATGACGTGCTTCGGTTGCCACCTAGTGCAATCCATGACTGGGGTTGAGTTCAAAAGGGCATTTATTTCTTCAATATGTCCATCCATGTCAAAATGAGTTCCGAAATGTGCCAGACAAACCTCCAATGGATCCTCAGAATTCAAATAGGGCAAGTGATTTTCCACCAATTCATGAATATAACTAACTTCAAATACCCCATCATCCTCATCAGGAGGTTGTTTACTAACATTAAAAATGTTCACTTGAACTGTCATGGTCCCAAATGAAATTTGCATTACTCCATTCCTACAATTGATCAAAGCATTGGAAGTCGCTAGGAATGGTCTTCCTAAGATCACTGGTATTTTGGGTGAAACCCCAGATGTGTTTGTTGTATCCAAGACAACAAAATCGACTGGAAACACAAAGTTTTCTACTTTGATTAAAACGTCTTCGATTACCCCCTTAGGGTATCGAATTGATGCATCTGCCAATTGCAAGGTCACATGAGTCTTTTTCAGCTCCCCCAAACCTAATTCTTCGTAAACAGAGTACGGAAGTAGGTTCACACTCGCACCCAAGTCTAGCAAAGCTTGCTCTATATGATGGTCCCCTATTTGACATGAAATGGTTGGGCACCCTGGATCCTTGTATTTGATCGGGGTTGGACAGGAAATGATCGAGCTTGCTTGTTGAGCTAGAAAAACTTTCTTGGGCACATTGGTAGTCCTTTTAAAGGTGCAAAGGTCCTTCAAAAATTTGGCATAGGCCGGAATTTGTTGGATAGCATCAAGAAGTGGGATATTGATTCTCACCTGTTTGAATACTTCTAGCATTTTATCCAACTGGGCAGTTGACTTGGCTGGGCCTAATCTCTGGGGGTATGGTGCCTTAGGAATATAGGTCTGAGGAGTGGGCTCACTAGGGGATGCTTCAGCATTAACTCGATTCTCCTTGGCTAGGTGAGACTCTATCTTGGACTCAGCATTCTCAATTAATTCCTCAATTTCCATTTTCTCACTCGATTTTTCCTTAGGTTCCGTGGGTAGTTCTACCTTGTTATCAACCTGTGTACCTGACCTAAGAGTGATTATCGATTTGACTTGCTCTAGGCCTTTTCCTTTGTTATCATGAAAAACTTGGCCCTTAGGATTAGGTTCAGGTTGACTAGGGAAGGTTCCCTTATCTCTAGTACTCAAGGAATTGGCCAATTGACCCATTTGGAGTTCTAGTTTTGCAAGGGATTGAGTGTGGCCATTCAAAAGTTGAGTGTTGGTCTGCTGAAATTGAACAGTACTCTGAGTCATGAGTTTTAAGGCATCTTCTAAAGAATCTATCCTCTGGGTCAATGGATTGGGGTTGAGGTTGGGTTTTTGGAAGCCGGGTGGGGTATTGGCTTGAGATTGAATGGTCTGTGATGGGCCACCCTGAGTTAGACCCTTGGTCCAAGAAAAGTTCGGGTTGTCCCTCCAACCTGGATTGTAAGTATTGGAATACGGGTCATACCGTTGACGATTATCAAAACGAGTGTTTTGATAAAGAGCATTTACTTCCTCAATAGATTCAGCTTGATCCAAAGTTGTTGGGTCAAGCTCTCCACTCATTGTCTGATTATAATTCAGTGACCCCAAAGTGTTTGGAGTGGGTTTTTGGTTCATTTCTAAGGCCTCTATTCTCCCATTAATGTAGCCAGCTTGGCCTCTGCTTCAATTTTGGGTTCAAGTTTGAACATTCCCCCCTTTTCTGGAATGGTAGTTTTAGGGGGCTCCCTCTTGATAGGAGCCCACTGCAATGTATTTTCAGCAGTTTCTTCTAAAAATGTCCATGCTTCTTCTGTTGTTTTCTGTGTAAAATTCCCACCACAAAAAGATTCTACCCTTTGTTTAGTTGGGTAATCCATGCCTTCGTACACAATCTGGACCAACCGGATTTTTTCAAATCCATGGTGGGGACACTGGATCAAAAGGTCTTTGAACCGTTCTAGATAATTGTAAAGTGTCTCCCCATCCATCTGATAAAACCCATTAATGGCCTGCCTAATCGAAGCGGTTTTCTGCTTAGAGTAGAATTTTTTATAAAATTCTTCGACTAGCTTGGCCCACGTAGTGATGGACCCGGCCTGTAAGGCATACAGCCATGCCTTAGCTTTCTCTTTTAGAGAAAAAGGAAATAATCTAAGCTTTAGCGTTTCCTCAGTCATTTGATTTATCCTCATGGTCCCACAGATATCTTCAAATTCCCTAACATGTTGGTATGGATTCTCTTGGTCTATCCCACGAAAGACTGGGAGCATCTGGATCATGCCAGATTTGATCTCAAAGGTAGCATTGGTCTGGGGCAACCTGATACAGGACGGTTGAGTTGTCCTGGTGGGGTACATGTAATCCTTTAAAGTCATGGGTGGGTCCCCTTGGTCAACTTCCGCCATTTTTTGTTCAAATTCTTCAAAAATTGAAGAATTTCCTACAACGGAGAGATGTAGGTCGGGTTCAATTCTGACTAGCCTTTTTTTCTTACGTTCCCACGCTATACTTCTCTCAGACTGATTTTTCTTTGTTCGCATACACTGGTTTAGACCTAAAAAAAAAAAAATTAACCTAATCTATATGCAGGGTCCTAATAGTCCTAGTATGATGCACAAGCAGTCATGCACAATCATTGAGCACAAGAAGGTTCATAATGTTACTCACTAGACAGCTCCTAACTGGTTGAAGAGAGCACGTGGGCCTCCAATTTGATCTTATGAAACCTCAGTTGACCAGGTGAGCCACCAAGGAGTGGTGGGGATGAACCCGCTTAAGAACCAGTACCCTGAACAGACAAGCTGTCGCACTCTCAGGAGCAAAGGCTTTTCTAGACATCAACTTTGGTCAAAGAACACAACTGGTGCAACCGTCAGTGGTCTTCGTCCTACTGAGCTCGAGTCCTATGGTCTCGTTGCTACTTGATTTTAATTTAAATTAGGTGCTAGTGTGAAATGATTAGACTTAGGTGGGCAAGGATCTGGTGATGAAATCCAGTCCTTATCTTGTTTGGATAGCCTGCCCTTAACTAAGTGTGTGGGTCCAATTTAGTTTGTGTGCCAAGCAAGCAATCACAATTTGAGGAAATTTAAATCACACAAGCCCACTTGCAGATAAAGATTCGTGGGTTAAAGATAGAGAATCTTACAACCAATCCAAGCAATCTTATCTTCTTGCAAGCTTATCTTTAACTTCAATTTGATTTTCCAATTTTGAATTTTGAAAGCAATCTTGTTTGCCTAAAAGCAAATCCAGCAGTTTCCTGTTCCCACAAGCAACCTATCCAAATCTCCTGAAACAAGCAACCTATCCAAAGAAAATTCAAAAATTAGTAAATCTTATCACCTAAGATAATCAGAAAAATAAAACTCTATCTAACCTAATCTAAAAGTTGCAATCTTATCCTAATCTATAAAAAGAGATTAAAAAAAAAATCAAAAGATGACAAAGTTAATCCAAACTCTATTACAAGCAAATTCAAATTAGTAACCAAAATCAAAATCCTATCTAATCTAATCTAGAAAATTAGAAATTCAAACCTATCTACTCAAGTTGCAAGATATTATTAGAATTCAAAATGAAAAGCTATCCAAATTAATCAAATCTTATCTAATCATAATTTTCAGATTTGAAATTCAAACTTATCTCAACAACTTTGGAAATTCAAATGCAAAATTCAAAAGTTAGTAGAAAAATACAAGAAACTCTAATCTAATCCTAAAAAAATCTGAAATTCTATCTAATCTAATTTAGAAATTTGGTTTTTTTTTTTACTGAAATTCGAAATTAAAAGATTTTTTATTTTTTTTCTCTTAAAAAAAATTCCGGAAATTCAATAAAATGAAAAGAAAATCAGAAAAATCATTAAAAAAATCAGGAAAAAAAAATTTTTTTTTTAGAAAAACTAACTAAATAAAAACTAATGATGTAAAATACAATTGTATGGATGATGCAAACTAATGCAACCTATGTATGCTCATGAACCTAAATATGACTAAAAAAAAAATTCAGATTTTAATAAAAAAAAATTCAGAATTGGCTCCCCGGCAACGGCGCCAAAAACTTGATGTGAATTTAATCAATCTACTTAAAACTGCAAGTGCACAGTTGTCTTGTTGAGACAGTGGCAAATACAGGTCGATCCCACAGAGAGCACTTTTGAACTTTTTAATTAACAATCTGAATTTTTTTCCAAAAGAAAAACAATAATAAAAAAAATGTGATATGCAAATTAGAAACTAAATAAATTAATAATAATGATAAGAAATAGATCAGAGCAGCCAGAATCCACTAAATTATTTAAAATTCCAATTTATGTTATTAATTTACCCTTTTGTCTCTATTATTACTCAGATCAGAAACAAGTCAATGTTTCTGATCCGGATGATTTGACTATTGCAAAAACCAACTTTAATTAAGAAAAACAAAATCAATACCCAAGACCTCCTTCACCTCATAAAAGAATGAACATCCTAAGTATCACCTATCAAACTAAGCATAGACTATCAAAGATAACTATAGATCTAAGCATAATCTATCAAAGTAAGTATAAATGATCAAAATTTATTCATTAAGAACACAAATCAGAGGTTTGCCTTTGGCATGAAGACAGATCTATTATTATATTTTAAAAGCACATTAACAAGAGACAATCAGAAAAGAGTAAAATAATAAATATAAATTAGAACATTAAAATACTTAGCTTCATCTTTCGCTCTAATCAGAAACTCAGCCCACCATTGCAAAGAACATCAAAAATAACTTCATTGATTCCTTCTTCTTATACAATGGTCTCTCAGAATTCTCTCTTTTAGATCCTAGTTTCTGGAACAAGGCTCCAGAATACCTTTAAAATAAAAATAGAAATTAATGGAAGGGAGAGGTGGAGAAGAGAGAGAGAGATCTGGGCCTTCCAAATCTGGCTGGGAATGAGGAAGAGCCTCCCATGACCTCCTTTTATAGTTTTCTAGCTCCTTGGGTTCATTGAATCTGGACCTCTTTTTGGTGGATTGAGAGATAAGATCAGCTGCATGTTGATTGGGTTTATCTCCTTAGATGAGAGAGATTTAGAGATAAGATGAAGTGAAAGCTTTCAGCATTCTTATCTGATCTTCTTATGGGCTCCACAAAGAAATGTGCAACAGTTGTACTTCAATGGTGTAGATGCAATTGCAATCCCGTCTAAAAATGTACATGCAACTTCTCAGGCCCATAACTTTCTCATTTTAGCTCCGATTTGTGCAATCTTGGGCTCCACGGATATCTACTCTGAAAGAGCTTTCCAACGGTGGGTCATTTGCACTGATCCGACATCTGGATTGAGAGTTATGATCATTTTAAGATAGGCTATTTTGAGAAAAACGGGATTGTATTTTAATTTGCAATGGACTCTATCTCTAAGAATATTTCTTGGTTCAATAGGATGAGATAAGATCTTCTGGAAGCCTTAGCTGATCTTCAGATGGGATCCACGGGCAGATGAACTCTAAGAGTGTGGATCTTCAAGCAGTGGGACCCAAATCATCCTAGGGTTCTGTGGGTCCTACTAATTTCATTTCCTGCACATTCTGATTGAACACATCAAATACTGAAGAGCCCACATTGAAGTGGAACCCGTCCGGACAGAGTTCTACTCCAACTGGGGTTCTTCGGAGAAAAATTGCAAACATTCTTAATTAATGCATAAAATGTGCAAAAATTGTACAAATTCCAATAATTAGGTGAAAATGCATGAAATGATGAAATTAAATGAATAATGATGCATTTAACCTAATTAAGTCCCTAATCCAATCTAAAATGATGCCTAAATTGTGCAAATTCATGGACGTAACACTATGTGAATTCATTATATATTTGTCCTTATCCCCTAAAACCAAAAGGTAAAAGATAAACAAAAAATAAAAAGATTAATAGAAAAAAGATAACGTACAGTTTTTTCTTTATAATGTTTCAATAAATCTTAAATTCGAATATATTCTAATTTTCTAGGCTTGGGTTTAGCATAGGCCTTCATATAAGCCTATAGGTTCAATTATGTATAGACCGGTAGCCTTAGATCCAAACATTAAATATATATATTATGCCTAACTTAGTTGCAATTCAAATAAATTTGGAGGTGTGGTCTATATCATTAGGCCATAGTTTCTTCGACCTATGATTTAGTCTGTATCTTTCCATTCACTATAATCACATAATTATATTTTCTTTCACCGACCCATATCTTATTCAAAACTCAAAATTTTGACGTACTGACATTATGTATTTGCATATGAACCCGATACACATTTGAAAAATTCAATCTTGTGTTGGTAAGCCATAGGGTAGTGGCTTTGTCGTAGCACAAATAATAACACTTTTTGCTTAATCAGTTGAAGAAAAGAAGAATATATATTTTTATAAATAAGGTCAATAAGAAACTAAATAAAACTTTGATCATATGGGATCCTTTTGATTTTGGTTTGGGTACACAGAGGACCCAAAACCAGAATTATGAAAAAGACAGAAATCTAAATAGTTATTCTCATTAAAAAAGATTAAAAAGTTAATGACATGGTGCTCCAAAAAAGGCTAAAAAGAAAATATCTTAATATATATAGTATAAAATGTAAGGCTAGAGCTAGCAAATCCAATCAACATGAATAAAAAATAAGAACGGAGAGAATAACTACATAATATGTAAATACCTAGTGATTAAAAAAGATTAAAAATTTAATGACATGGTGCTCCAAAAAAGGCTAAAAAGAAAATATCTTAATATATATAGTATAAAATGTAGGGCTAGAGCTAGCAAATCCAATCAACATGAATAAAAAATAAGAATGGAGAAAATAACTACATAATATGTAAATACCTAGTGATCTAAGCTCGTCTCTCTATCTTTCTCAAATATCCTTCTAGAGTATAGGAGAATGGAAGAAAGATGTGAAAATCTCATATGTGTGAAAATCTCATATGTGCTTGTGAGTAAAGAAGAGAAGGATGGGTGTAGAGTTATTAAAAAAAGGAGAATGAGACACACTGGAACTCATTTTCATTAGGAAGTTTCATGAAAATGAAGTCTCATCAGAACCAAGAGTTCGATTAAAGAGTTTCATGTAAACCAATAGTCCAGTTAAAGAGTACGGGCATGGCCAATAGCTATCTATGTGATTTATCTAAACCATGAGCCCACTCTCCTTTTCTATGGATTACTATGGATTATTATGATGTCCAGTGTAAGACGTATGACTTGGTGTCATACTTGTATCCCGATGATAAACAGTTAGGATTAATCTAAGACTTTGAATTAATGTGGCCCAAAACTTTGATCATATGCGATCCTTTTGATTTCGGTCTGGGTACATAGAGGACCCAGAACTAAAATCATGAAAAAGAAGCCAATTTAAATAGTTATTTTCATTTAAAAAATATTAAAAGGGTAATGACATGGTGTTCCAAAAAGTCTTAAAAAAATCGAGAGATTTTAGAGAGGTACATGGATATATAAGATAAGAGTCCTTTAGAGAGTAGAGATGGATGAAGTTGTAGAGGAATGAGAGAGAGAAAATTAGGGAGGGAGAGATTTCATAGAAAACCGAGGAGAGATTTTAGCAAAATTGAGAGATTTTAGAGATATGGTATAGATAGAGTTTAGCTAATATGGATGGAATCTTTAAATTGCGTCACATGTCACTCTCTCAAGAAGAGAATTGCGCTATGTGTCGCAATCCCATGAAAAGGGGTATTGTTATATTATATATAATACTAGTGCTTAATGGCCCGCGCCAAACGCGAGCCATGAAAAATATAATTATGTTTTATTAAAAGTTATTAATTTTAAATAAAATAAAAATGAATTTTATCACATAATTATATAAAGCATAACAAAAACATAGTTAAAATTTTGAATCTTTATTTTTATAAAAGGAAACAAATAATAATAATAATAATAATAATAATAATAATAATAATAATAATGAGATGAGACAGAAGCAAGATAATAATTCATCTAAGGTTTTTAAATCTTTAAAAAAGAAAAAAAGGTATAATCTGGAATTCAAATTATATGTGGTGGATTTTGTTTTGACTTGTATTTTATTTCTTTTATGTATTTTTTTTATTTGTTTCTTCTTGATAGGCAAAACACATGGATGATTTAACAAATCTAATAAGTTCGACTGGAATCCAAAATAAAAAAACCACTATGACAATTAATAATAAAAACAAATGGTGAATAATTTTGATTTAAAAATGAAGATTGAGAGAATCAACAAAATCTCAAATAGAACTAAAAATAATAGAAAATAAAAGTGATAAATAAAATCTAGTGCTTGAAGGCCCACGCTTAATGCGGGCCATTGAAAAAAAATTAAATTTTATTTATAAAGATAATTAATATTTTCATATAAGCACTTGGTTTAACTCCTTTTGCAACTATTTTAGTGTTATAAAGTTGAAATTGAGTAAATAAAAGAAGATAGCAAAAAAAAAATCATTTACAATATAGAAAATATTAACAATTTTAATAAAGTGTAAAAGTCATATTGTAAAATGTGATCGTGAGCATAGTACATAATCAATAGAGAAAGACAAAGAAATTATAATAAAGGTGAAAAAAAAGAGCAATAAGAGGAAATAAATAGCCTTAGATTTTATGGATTAGAGAATTGGGTAGATGTTGAAGGTCACTAATGACTATTACATGGCTGATATCTATTACATTAACATGTCAACAAAGGTGGTTTCATAGACTTGATCAACAAATGACAGTCATATCTTTAATATTAAGAAAAATTTTCTAATTTATTTTTGTTATGCCACCTAAGTGAATAGTTTTCTTTTTTAAGGCAAGTACTCACACACTTGCACGGGCCCCTTGTCATCAGGTATTGGTGCTGTCATGTAACCAGAGGAGGGTCGTGGTGGCCATGGCCCCTCCAAAATTTTCAGAAAAATCCCTTACATTTAGGAAAAAAATTTCATTCATTTTTACATTTAGCCCTTCTGAGAATTTCCTAATTACACTGTGGCCTCTCCATGGAAATTTTTCTTGTTCTATGGGTGGGTGTTGCAACGGTGCTTATTCCAATGAAAGAGAGATCCCAAGTAAATAACTTGGGTCAACAAAGGGTGGTGTTATTCCTGCACCTTAGGGACATGTTTGTGTAACACTTTTCCATAGAAAAGTAAATGGCTTTCCTCGATAAACCTACTTTTCCTGTGTTTGGTGTAACATATTTCCATGGGCTTGCTTTTTTCGTCATGTCAGCTTTTTCTTTGGAAACATAGAAAATGGAGTTTCTATGTGGGGCCATGAGAATTCCATTTTTGTAGAAAAGTTGCCTCCCTTTTATAACCTCATTTCCTATTCCATTTCCACATCTCATTTTGTGGGCTCTTATTGGTAATTAGGCTTCTAAGAAATTATTATAAATAACTTAATTATATGTAAGTTAGATAAGTTTTTCATGGAAAACTGCTGCACTAAATAGAAAAAATTAGTTTTCAATAAGGAATCCACATCCACACCAAACAACATTTACATCATTTCATTAAGGAAAAACACTTCACACCAAACGTGAATTTTACGGTTCTACGGAACTCCTTTTTGAGGTATCCAATTACCATGGAAATTGCCAATGTGGCAATTTCCTCTTTCTGTGAAAATGCTAAGTACACAATCATGCCCTAGGGGTGGAATTTGCACCTCAAAAATCTCACGAAGGGTGATGAAAAATTTCAAGCCCCACCATTCATATAGTAGGGCCCCTCCCAAACTAAAGGTTTGGATAAATAATCCCTTCCCTCCATCCACCCAATAGTGTTAAATCAAATTTGGCCTGGAATGACTCATCAACATGCTCTTGGTTGCTGCATCACGAAGTCGTGCGCAAACCACATCAAGCCTGAATCATACATTTCTAGTAAACATCTAGGCCGTATGTGGAATATGATCACATCATGAGGGCGAAATTGACCGTGGGGCCCATTTAAGAAAAAGTAGGCAGATTAAAGTATGTGGCCTTTACTATCTTTATTAGGATCTACGATGTGGCATCTCCATATATTGGAGTAAAAAAACCTTATCCACATCCATGTGCTTTGAATCACATAGGAGGAGCGTACAACTTCACATTCGAAACTGAAATGGATTCGAGAGGTCGAGCTGTTTACAGCCCATGCCATGGCCATAAATGCTTATTTCAATTCTTAGTAATATCGTACTGGTTCATTGTTTTCCACCAAAAACTGCTTTATCGTTTAACGTAATTATTATGGAAACTATGATAAAGGCTAGCAACTGGGTTCACTGTGGCTGCATGTAACAAAGTACATGTTTACTTGTCCATTCACAATGGAAAAAATGGAAAAGAAAAAGAAACATGTTGGAAACATAGATTCGAATATAGCATTTCCCTTTCACCCACGGCAGAGTTCCTACAGGGGCAGTGCATAATTTTCAATTTTTACCTTGTGAGGCCCCCAGATCAAAAGTCACCCTATAGAAGTGTTAGTCCCGTTTGGGAGATCTTTTCCATAACATGCTGTGGACGTACGTATGAAGATTATGCTATTTGATTTTTAGGATAGCTTTAAGGAGAGATATTTAATAACTGTAAACGCTTAATATAGAATCAACGAGATTTTGTTATGAGATTTTTAGGATACCTTTAAAGAGAGTGATTTTAGGGTAAGAGATTAGAGATTATATTTTAAGAGGATTTGCGTGAGAAGTATTGAAATCTTGGGATCCTAAAACTTAGCTTTAAGGAGAGTGATTTTAGGATATTAGATTATAGATTATATTGAGAGGTATTGGAATCTTGGGATGCAAAAACTTGTAGGGGTTGCCACTTGCCACTCCCTCACGAAAAGGGGCTGCCATGTGTCGCTCTCTCACGAAAAGGATATTGTTATAATATAAATAATAATGGAATTCCAAATCTCCTTTTTTTTTTTCTTAATGATGGAAACCCTTTCTTTCATTCTTTCTTTTTTTTTTAATGAAAAAAAGTGGGTAGAGTCCTTTTATGATAGGAGTGTCAACCTCTTCCTTTCATTTTGTTTAAGGATGGCAGACACCTTAAATAAGGGTCTGGGTCTGCATTTTTTTAAACAGTGGTATTATTATTATTATTTCTATTGGAGGGCAGATTCCTCTTTACATGAAGACCCGAATCTCCAATTTTAATTTTAAAAAATGGTGGAGAAGATGAAAAAGAGAGATGCAAGATGCAATGATGTGGACTGGAGGGCGGATCCCTTCTTTGAAAAGGGTCCGAATCTGCTTTCTTGTTTAATGAAAATGCAGTGGATTAGAGGGCAGATTCCTTAAGGATCCGAATTTCCTTTTCGTTTAATGGAGATGCAGTAAAAAAGGAAGTAGATGTAGTGAAAAAGATCAAATGAGGATTGGAGGGCGAATCTCTTATATAATAAGGGTCCAAGTCTCCTTTCCATTTTAATGATGATGCAGTGAGAAAGGAAGAAACAAAAATGATAAAAGAGATGTAGGAGACGATGCAAAAGTTTTTTTTTCTTTTCACCTTTTTTTTTTCCTTCTTTCTACTTCCCTTCTTTGTTTCTTCTTACTCTCGTCTCTGTGCTCTCTTCCGTTTCTCTTTTCAAACTTTTCCAACTCCAACCAAGAGTCTTTCTTTGAAAACTTTCCACTTTTATAACAAATCTTTTTCATATGTTTCCTTTCTCTTTTCAAACTTTTCCAACTCTAACCGAAAGTCCTCTGAAAACTTTCCACTTTTATAACAAATCTTTTTGAAACGGCTCATGGGATGGGATAACTTGAATCGTTTGGGAAGTTTCAAAACTTCTACATCCTGGTATATTGTTGAACTAGCAAAATGCCCCTGTGCTTAGCAGGAGCAATACAAGTTATATAGGAAAAATTTTTGTTTAATTTCTATCATGTAAATAAAACATTGAGTTTGATTTCATATATTTATATTATATAAAATCTAAAATAGAAATATTTCTCAAAGACAAAAATTTGTAGGCTTAAAATTATAATCACCCATAGAAAGGATGCTATGTCATGTTTGAGAATCATGAAACATAAAATAATATGATTTCTAAGATCACAATTGCAAATTTAGGTAAATAATTAATATAAGAATTTTTAATAATTATGAAACTTGAAATGTGATTTTTTTTATAAATTATATTGAAATGGAAAACCTTAAAAGAAATTTAAAATATGATAATGTGCATTTTGAGGTGGGTTTGTTTTTGAGTTAGTTGGGTTCAAGGTAGGTATGAGTTTTTGGACTTTATGTGGAACCGTGTTTAGGATGGGCTCAAGCTTTTAGTTTTCTTTACTCACTTTCACATTGACAAAATTGATAAAATTATCATCATTTACCTTTCTTTGCAACAAACTTGAAAAGTATAATAGTAATAGGAATAATATAATTAGTTGAGTTGAATGCTGAGACTGTACCAAGCAACTCCATTAACTGCTCATAGCCTTTAATATCAATTCAACTATTTACAAATTCTAAAAATTTACTCAAGTTGACTAATATACTAGATAGATTAGAATTTGAAGATTTCATAGCTAGTGATATGATTGGGAGGGAAACCTATCCAATGTAGGCAAGAACTTTAGAGATGAGGATATGAAGGAAAAGGAAAGTGGTTGCTGTTTTTCTAAACGCTAGGTGTGTTGACAGAAAAAATGCAATAGTAATTAAATATTTCTATAAAAATTTATCCCTTTATATGAGTGTGTATGAGAGAGACAGAAAGGGAGAGAGAGAGAGAGAAAGAGATATTACCATGTAACTTATAGGCTTTATATTGAAATATATCTCTATAATCACTTTAAACCCAATAATCTTTCAAACAAATCCATAAAATAAAAGAATATTAAATAAATAAAAAAAAGAAATCTCATTATCAATTTTTCTTAGATCACTTATTTTTTAGCACAAGAACTGTTTCCAATCTTGAATATGTGAACATTCAAAGGAAACCTTCAAATATGTTTGTAGTAAGATTTCAGCTTCATGCCTTGTTTGTGCTTATTTAAAGAAATACAAGCCCAAGAGCTTGATAACACGTAGAGTGGATGGATAATATGTTTGACTCCCCATTAACCTATAGAAACCAAAAGGAGTAGTAATTAAATGACCAAGAAATGCAATTATACAAAAGAAATGGAAAAGGTAAAATAATATTATTCACTACAAGATGCAAAGGTTGACAATCTAGTTTTGCGCACATAACCAAGGATCTCAGATTAAAGTATCAAACTTGCATATTATGCCCCCCTTCCAAAAAAAAAAAAACAAAACAAAACAAAAAAATTACCATGATAAGTGGTTTATGCTTAAAATTTGTGATATGTTGTATTTAACATAATAACTTCTAAATGTAACAAGTAACTAACTTTAAACAATTTTTTATTAGAATTCATAAAAAAGTTGCATGTGAAAAGATAATTAAATCCAAAAAAAGTGAGAGATGGCAAGAATACATCCAAACATAATCACCAGGAAAATGAAAAAAGTAAAAAGAAAAAATCAACAATGAGACTACCACATCTACTCTCTTCCCCTCTAGTTCTCCAAATTAACCATTCCTAGACCAAATTTCCAAACATAGTGGAAAAAAATTATCACTTTTGAATTCCTAGGATTCAACTATGCAAACAAAGAGTACTTTAATAGCAATAAAAAATCAATATTGAAATGCATGGTTGGTTGTAAATTTCTTTACAAATTTGGTAAAATATGAGAATTCCCACTTACTACGAAACTTAGAACTCCAAGGAGGAAGGGCCGACAAGAATCTACAGCCCCTTTCTTACTTGAATTATCATATCTGCGCTTGAAATAAATCCTTTGCAAAATAGGAAAAAAAACCCATGAAGAAACCCATCTCAGTACTATGCAAAAAAATTGATCAATTGGAGTTGGAAATGGGTTGTAAAAGTGTAAAAACTTGAATTTTTATTTTAATGAGAATTAATCTTATCAATTGTTTTAATCTTCATGGACCCCATATGTGATTATTATTATTTTTATGATTTTATGCTATTTAAATTTGGATAATTAATTAGTTAATATATAGGTCCTATAAATTACTAGAGTTTGAGAATCTTAGAGTTGTGCTCAAATTTAGAGTTTTATTGGATCAAACTTCTTTAGTTGTATTGTTTTATCCTAACTCTACTTGGAGATGGAATTCAATTTGAATTAAGCTTCTTTGGCTAAGTTTAGTTAGGACTAGAACTTCTTTTAGGACTCTTGCTTTTATTTTTCTATAAATAGATAACCCTCCTTTACTCTTGAATCACATCTACGAATCCCTCATTTGTGTTAGAATTTCCTCTTTCCTCTTAACGTATGATTCCTCTACTTTCTCTCCTTCCATTCATGTTACTATTACAACGAACATTTTAGTTTTTTTTTCTAATTTTATTTTAGCATGCTAGTTCTTGTCTCCTTAATCCAGTTTTACTATGATTATGCACTCACCATGATCGTGGTGGGCCATGTTACGACCTGAGCCCAAGAAATCGGGAATTAAGTTTAAACCTAATCAGTGACACACGTACTCCCATGCATACACATTTAAACCCTATCTAAATGTACACGCACAAGGAAAAATCACACGTGCAAAATACAGTGTACATGGACGCTGTAAGTATCATTGCATTAAAAAGAGGATACACTAACATAGAAAACAATATCTACAAAAGATAACATGATAAGGGACCAAGGCTTTATAATAGAAAGACAATAAGTTTCTATATAACACAAACTGCAAGGTGATATACTCCAATACAGAACAAAATGCATCCCACATATCTAAAGGAAACCTATGCTAGTGCGATGCTGCTCTTTGGAGATGAACCGTAAGGGAGGTGTAGGCAAGTTCCTTGCAATGAAGAGAAGAAGAGGCTCGAAAAAGGAGAAACCGTTGAGAGGAAGAGAGGAAGAGACTGACATTGAAGTGAGAGATGAGATGAGAGAAAGAGAAGTCGGTGCTCTCTCTCCTTATATAAGATAAGTCTAAGATAAGTATGAAATGGACTTTATAAGAAAGTCCTTGTATTTCAAGGAAATTTCAATTTGAGTAAACTAAACATCCAACGGAAACAAGCGAAGTCGTTTGCATGTGAGTCAATTACAGAAGTCAACAAGCTTGACGAGTTGCACGTGATGACACTAAGATGATGCATGAATGGCGAAATCTTACAATATCTAAAATTACGAAAAGGGGTTTGTATCTACCTAATCCAGGTTAAAGTCAAACCAACTACCTATCCATGACCCGAAATGTAACTCAAAAGGATAAAATGACATTCCCTAAACAACTTCGTTAGAAAATGACCAAAAAGAACATTAATTAGTCACTAAATTGGATTAAGTGGGGTCGGAGTGTCACAGGCAACACTTACATCATCTTCACGATGGCCCTCTGCATAATCCTCGAACCCATCCCACCAGCATGAAACTAACCCACCCGAACCAGGAGCCGGAACACACCCTGAACCCATCTCTATTTTTTTTTTCTTTTTTTCTTTCATTCTTCTTCTTCTTCTTCTTTCTTCAGTTTATTTTCTTTAACCTCTCAACCATCACCATGTCCTCCCTTGTCTTGGACCATTCTCCACTTTCTCCTTTCTTTTTCCTTTTCTCCATTGCAACTCAGTCACTTAATGCCCAACCCATCTCTGTATTTTTCTTTTCTTTTTTCCTTCACTTATTTTTCTTTACTTCTTCCTCCTCCACCACAGCAAATCTGAGGTCTCTATCCCCACCATTTACATCTTAACCATCACACTCTTCTGCATCGTCTTCTTCTTTTCATCTTTGTCTTGCCAAATAGACCCCGACCCTCTCATCAATGCACCGAACAACCCCCCTCCATCATTATGTTTTTCTTCTTCCCGTTCTTTTCTCTGTACCCACTTCTCACTCTTCTTCATCCCTGTGCTTTCTCTTTTTCTCCTTTCTTTTCTCTCCCTATTCCTAGCATAAGAACCCAGCCCAGAACTGGTACCCATCTCGGTACCAGTCCAGCCATGTTAGTAACATCCTCTATATAGCCTTCTTCCTCTCCCTTCCAATCTTCTTTCTTGTTTCCTTTAATCACGTTCTTCTTCTTTTACATCCTTTTTTTTTGTTTCTTTTTCTTGTTTTTCTTCTCCTATCACATCCCGAGCCCAAGAACTCGGGTCTTAAGATTAAACCTAAAATAGTGACACGTGTACTCCCGTGTAAACACACCTAAACCCAAGTCTAAGTGAAAACACACAAGGGAAAGTCACACGTGTAATTGCTATTAGTGGACCTTTGTCCAAGCATTTATACACAGAAGCTGTCATTATCATTCACAGAAATAAGAGGACACAACATAATTAGAAACATATCTACATGTAATAAAATGAAAAGGAAACGCGTCTTTACAAAAAGAGAAAAAAGTTTTTGAAAAGATGGATCATTTATACAATAGACAAAATACATGGAGTCATAGCCCATACATAATAAAATAAACTTAATGCAACCACAACCCAAATATACGAGCTATACTAATCTAAGTCGTGCTCTGGGATGGATTGGTCAGATATGAACTGCTGTTCACTCGTCTAATCCCGATGGGACTTCGAAGATCTCCTCTGAAGTCTCGTCGACCTTCAAAGGATCGAAAGAGGGACCTGAGCCTGTAACACCAATGGACAATGAGTGAATCAAACTATTCAGCAAAGCATAAGCAAAATTAAGGTAACACGCGTTGTATCTATAAGAATCACTAACAGGTGATCATTGATTGATTTTCAATTTAGTATGCTAGGCATGTTGTGCATTAGAATAGAGTATGTTATAAGATTGAATTAACAGAAATACTTTACTACATGGCTACTACATTTGCCATATCATCCATCTAGGGATCTATGCGTTGAGAACGCCGTCGACCGGGCGAAGGTACGAATGGGTCTTCAGTTTCTGGAGTTCGGAAGCTCCAAGAAAAGCACGCTGTAGCGGCAACGTTCATGCTATATCAGAATCAATCCCGTCGGGTATCACAAGGCTAAGGCTGAGTAGAGCCAAAACATTTCGATTCATATACATGAACTTAAGTAAATCATAGAATTCATTGTTAGATTTTGTGGACTCAATCCATCAGTTGATGTAATAAATTGATTAATTTCTTTATTTATTAATAAAATCATGCTTTACTTTCATGAGATGAATGTTATTTGACTACTTCATGCATATGACCAATACATATGACATAATGGTTCATGAGTTGAACCGGGTCCCATTAGTATATTAGATGTGATATATGTGCATGGATGAGATCCACACGCGGGAGATATATGTCACAAATCTTATACTTAAATAGCTTCACAACCAGTAATGAGACTGGGCATCTTATTTGATAAGGTTGCAGCACTTTGATCACTATGAGATAGTGTGATTTGTCTCGATCATCAGAATGTAAGATTTTGGATCACGTTGCTGGTACATTAGATGTATTGAAGGACCATGAGATGCACCTTATGGAATTCCGTCTCAATAATAAGGTATGCTCTCATAATTCCCTAACAATAGGCTCTCAATCCTGAGATATTGATGAACTCAAGTTTCTATCTATTCATTTGCTTTGAGTCACCAATGATCACGCTTAAAAATGTAGGCGTGGAAATGAATTACGGAATCAAGGTCCGACATTCACGCACTTTAAGCGGTAAGAAGAATGGGAAATAATTACAGTTCATCATTAATTTCCCTTTTGTTTACATGGGTTCAAGTGCCCTGACCGCGGGGATGCAGGTTGTTTACATACATTTTGAAAGTTTACAACCCCTCCCTCAAGTCTCAGATGTGATCTCAATTTGGAAAATACAAGAAAATGTAAATAAGGTGGAAGAAATTGTGAAAAAGGGGAAAAAATGGGGGGTGACCGTGACCCGCGGTCACTGCCCCATTCCAGTGACCGTGACTCACCCGCGGTCACTGGGGCCTTCCAGTGACCATGACTCACCCGTGGTCACTGGGGCCTTCCAGTGACCGTGACTCACCCGCGGTCACTGGAACCTGCCAGTGACCGGGGGTCACGGTCACTGACAGACAATGGCCTTGTGCCTCCGTTTTTTGTGCTGTTCGCGCTGGTTCTTTCTTGGAACTTCTTTCAAGTGTTGGAACTCCATTCTCATGACTTTGGAGCGGTGGACAACCATCAAGAAGATCACATTTTATCATGGAATCAATTGAAACCGCTGTAACTCATCATTCGTGCTTACGGACTGCATTTTTGTTTCAAGTCCGAAATGGGCAAATTTGAAGCTGGAGTTGTGTCATTTGAACCTATCATTTTCAAGGAACAAAATGAGGCCTAGAGAGGCTTCTTTCACAACTCTTGTAATGGCTAAGAAGCCCTACGAATGAGAGAAACAGAGGTGACAATGTCATCCTCTCAAAAATTGGCGTCGTACGAACATGGTATGGACTTTGGCCATTCCACTTCCTTCTCTCCTTCTGAATTTTCTTGCTCACCTTCAAAACTAAGAAAAGAAGGTGGGAATGGTCGTGGAAGTGCTGCTGGAGTTTGCTTCTTGTTGCCTTAGGTGGTGACTTTCTTTAATTTCTTCACTTTTCTTCCATATGTGTGTGTGTTCCTTTTTTGTTTTTTCAAAATTTTCTCTTTTTATAGACTCCCAATCAGTTTTGTGCAGTTTTGGGAGTTAATAGCAGTTGTGGGGAGTTGGATTTCGAAGAGGAGTGGAGGGAAACCACCCAAAATCGTGGGAAACATCCTTTGAAGGTCCGTGACCGCAGACTGGGCCACGGACGAGGCCCAATTTCAGGTTTTTCGCATATGTGGCCCATTTTCATCTGTTTTGGGCTCAAACGAAGTCCGATTGCCACCAAACTTGGAGGGATGCTTCTTAACACTATTTTCTACATCTCATAAAAATTTCAGCCCTTTTTGACTTCAGGACGTTGGTCAACTTTTTCATCAATTGGGCCCCGGTCACGGACAAGGCCCATTTTTGGAACATTGCATATGCGGTCTATTTTCCATTGTTTGAGGCCCGAATGATGTCCAATCATCACGAAACTTGGAGAGATGTTGCTTGACACCATCTTAAGTGTTTCATAGAAGTTTCAGTTCTGTTTGACCACCTGAACATGGTCAACTCCTTTTGTTTGTGGGCCCCGGTCACTCCCAAGGCCCATTCTTGGATTTTTGCATATGTGGTTTGTTTCCGCCTGTTCGGGGCCCAAACGACGTCCAATCGCCACGAAACTTGGAGGGATGCTTCTTGACACTATTTTGAGTGTGTCACAAAATTTTCAGCTCTGCTTGACCACCTGACCTTGGTCAACTCCTTTTGTATGTGGGCCCCGGTCACTCTCAAGGCCCATTCTTGGATTTTTGCATATGTGGATTGTTTCCGCCTGTTCGGGGCCCAAACGGTGTCCAATCGCCACAAAAATTGGAGGAACACTTCTTGACACTATTTTGAGTGTGTCACAGAAGTTTCAACTCTGTTTCACCAGCTGAACTTGGTCAACTGCTTTTGTTTGTGGGCCCCGGTCACTCCCAAAGCCCATTATTGGATTTTTGCATATGTGGCTTGTTTCCGCCTGTTCGGGGTCCAAACGACATCCAATCTCCACGAAACTTGGAGGAACACTTCTTGACACTATTTTGAGTGTGTCACAGAAGTTTCAGCTCTGTTTGACCACCTGAACTTGGTCAACTCCTTTTGTTTGTGGGCCCCGGTCACTCTCAAGGCCCAATCTTGAACTTTTGCTTATGTGGCTTGTTTCCGCCTGTTCGGGGTCCAAACGACGTCCAATCGCCACGAAACTTGGAGGAACACTTCTTGACACTATTTTGAGTGTGTCACAGAAGTTTTAGCTCTATTTAACCACCTGAATTTGGTCAACTCCTTTTGTCTGTTGGCCCTGGTCACTCTCAAGGCCCAATCTTGAACTTTTGCTTATGTGGCTTGTTTCCGCCTGTTCGGGGTCCAAACGACATCCAATCTCCACGAAACTTGGAGGAACACTTCTTGACACTATTTTGAGTGTGTCACAGAAGTTTCAGCTCTGTTTGACCACCTGAACTTGGTCAACTCCTTTTGTTTGTGGGCCCCGGTCACTCTCAAGGCCCAATCTTGAACTTTTGCTTATGTGGCTTGTTTCCGCCTGTTCGGGGTCCAAACGACGTCCAATCGCCACGAAACTTGGAGGAACACTTCTTGACACTATTTTGAGTGTGTCACAGAAGTTTTAGCTCTATTTAACCACCTGAATTTGGTCAACTCCTTTTGTCTGTTGGCCCTGGTCACTCTCAAGGCCCAATCTTGAACTTTTGCTTATGTGGCTTGTTTCCTCCTGTTCAGGGTCCAAACGACGTCCAATCGCCACGAAACTTGGAGGAACACTTCCTGACACTATTTTGAGTGTGTCGCAGAAGTTTCAGCTTTGTTTGACCAGCTGAACTTGGTCAACTGCTTTTGTTTGTGGGCCCCGGTCACTCCCAAAGCCCATTATTGGATTTTTGCATATGTGGCTTGTTTCCGCCTGTTCGGGGTCCAAACGACATCCAATCTCCACGAAACTTGGAGGAACACTTCTTGACACTATTTTGAGTGTGTCACAGATGTTTCAGCTCTGTTTGACCACCTGAACTTGGTCAACTCCTTTTGTTTGTGGGCCCCGGTCACTCTCAAGGCCCAATCTTGAACTTTTGCTTATGTGGCTTGTTTCCTCCTGTTCGGGGTCCAAACGACGTCCAATCGCCACGAAACTTGGAGGAACACTTCTTGACACTATTTTGAGTGTGTCACAGAAGTTTCAGCTCTGTTTGACCAGCTGAACTTGGTCAACTGCTTTTGTTTGTGGGCCCCGGTCACTCCCAAAGCCCATTATTGGATTTTTGCATATGTGGCTTGTTTCCGCCTGTTCGGGGTCCAAACGACATCCAATCTCCACGAAACTTGGAGGAACACTTCTTGACACTATTTTGAGTGTGTCACAGAAGTTTCAGCTCTGTTTGACCACCTGAACTTGGTCAACTCCTTTTGTTTGTGGGCCCCGGTCACTCTCAAGGCCCAATCTTGAACTTTTGCTTATGTGGCTTGTTTCCGCCTGTTCGGGGTCCAAACGACGTCCAATCGCCACGAAACTTGGAGGAACACTTCTTGACACTATTTTGAGTGTGTCACAGAAGTTTTAGCTCTGTTTAACCACCTGAATTTGGTCAACTCCTTTTGTTTGTTGGCCCCGGTCACTCTCAAGGCCCAATCTTGAACTTTTGCTTATGTGGCTTGTTTCCGCCTGTTCGGGGTCCAAACGACGTCCAATCGCCACGAAACTTGGAGGAACACTTTTTGACACTATTTTGAGTGTGTCACAGAACTTTCAGCTCTTTTTGACCACCTGAACTTGGTCAACTCCTTTTGTTTGTGGGCCCCGGTCACTCTCAAGGCCCATTCTTGAACTTTTGCATATGTAGCTTGTTTCCGCCTGTTCGGGGTCCAAACGACGTCCAATCGCCACGAAACTTGGAGGAACACTTCTTGACACTATTTTGAGTGTGTCACAGAACTTTCAGCTCTGTTTCACCACCTGAATTTGGTCAACTCCTTTTGTTTGTGGGCCCCGGTCACTCTCAAGGCCTAATCTTGAACTTTTGCTTATGTGGCTTGTTTTCGCCTGTTCGGGGTCCAAACGACGTCCAATCGCCACGAAACTTGGAGGAACACTTCTTGACACTATTTTGAGTGTGTCACAGAAGTTTCAGCTCTATTTGACCATCTGAACTTGGTCAACTCCTTTTGTTGGTGGGCCCCGGTCACTCTCAAGGCCCATTCTTGAACTTTTGCATATGTGGCTTGTTTCCGCCTGTTCGGGGTCCAAACGATGTCCAATCGCCACGAAACTTGGAGAAAAACTTCTTGACACTATTTTGAGTGTGTCACAGAAGTCTCAGCTTTGTTTGACCATCTGAACTTGGTCAACTCTCCAGTTGACTTTTTTATGACAGTGGGCCCTTGTTTCAGTTATTTGAAGCCCAAATGACCCTTGTTTGATTTGAAACTTGGAAGGACTGACGTCAAGAACATCTTGGAGTATTCATCCAAATTTCATACAGTTTGGATTTGAGGAAGTAGGATTTCGAACAGTAACCTATTCATTGCATGCGTAGGTCATCATTCACTGCACATTGAGATAGTTGGCCTGTTTTCTATCCAAACAGCCTCCCCTTGACTTGAAACTTTCGGAGAATAACTTGGGGCATTCTTTGAGCATTTGTTCCAAATTTTATCTGCTTTGGCCTTCTGGAAGTAAGATTTTTAGCCGATGACCCCCAAATTCGGGATTATTGTCCTCTAAGCTGACATGTAATGAAATTTAGGCCAAACAGAGTCTTTTCATCTTGAAAATTTGCAAAGTATCTTCTGAGCATGACTGAAGCTTCACGTCTAAATCTCATTAATTTTGGACATCGGGAAGCAGGACTTTGGTCAGTGACCCCCTGGCTTGGGGGGAACTGACTTCAGGCTGACATGCTTGTGGCTTTTGAGTTTGATGATCTCTGTTCAACCCGAAATTTGAACTTCCTCTGAGAGTTCCAGCTATCTTGATCTTCATGGAATGCCGGTTCTCACAGTGATTCCCCAGGATCTGCAAATAACCTCTGTAGTCTAAATTAAGCTGAGATGAGGTGTCTTCGCTGCAGTATTTGCAATTTTTATGGGTCAACAACCAATGAGTGAGGCCGACTGTAGGTTAACACCTTGGTGTCTTGGGTATGTGGTAGTAGAACTGTGGGAACGTTGAATGATCAAGATGAAATCTATCTCTATTATCCCTTTGTGCCAATTAATAGATTTGTCATTAGTAAGTGCGCACCCATCTCAATTAAGAGTTAATTGGATGGTATTGATGATTACTGTGATTAATTGGAGCTCAAGGATAATAAGATGTGGAACTTAGATTGGAAGAGACTGATTTATTCCAATTGATCCACGGATATTGATAGAGGGGCCTACTTGTGGTAATTGGGAGGTTTAGGGTCTTCATTGTAATTTATTCCTAAGACTGGAGTGCAATTGCATTTATATAGTGGTGTTATTTGCAATTAACTGTGGGCCCGGATTACACATGAGATGTGGGGTCACGGTGTTCCAGTTGGAGCCAGCTTTCTAAGGAATCCCTAGTGGTCCCCACGCTAGCCCAAGTTATTGGAAAATACTAATCCGACTCGAACTCTAGAAAGAAGGGATTAGAAAGGAGAAAGTTGCTTTAGAAGTAAAACTTCTATTTCAATTAGGCAAGGAAGAGATTTGTAAGTTTATAAAATCTCTTGGACGTCTAGAACAGTCTCTCACGCCCAAAACCCTGTTCGTGCAAGAGTTGCACTAGTTTCTCTCTCCTTCTCTCTTCTAGTTCTTTGGAGTTTCGAGTTGGGATTTCTCCTGAAGATTCCACCACTCTTCTTGAGAAAAGAAGTCCAATTCGGGTCATAGCGTGGAAGGCTAAGAGGTGTTGAAGAAATCCATTAGAGCACTGCGGATCTCCAAAGGTATGATCTACTTCTTGTATGTCGTAGATTATTATGAATGTTTAGTGCTGGTAGAATATTTACTGTACATGGTCACGAGATTGAGGGTAATGCATCCTAGATTGGGTTTTGGTCTTATGGATAATTGATCCCTGTGTCAAGTGGGTCAAAAGTTTAGAAAATCTATCCACGAGACCCACCTACTTCCAACATTCATTCATTGAGGAAAGACAATAGCCTACTATTTAAATTTAAGTCAGGTGTGCAATATGTTCATACTCAATTCATTCACATTCAATTAAATGTCAAGGTCAATAGAAATGTATATTGCAATAGAATCAATTGAAAAATAATCATTCAATTCAATCATTAGTGGAAGCATAGAAGTCAAGAACCGAAATTCAATATGCTATGCAATTCAATTCAGTTTCATGAGATCATAGTGGTTTACTAGGCAAACCTAATTTCATCATCCATTGTTTCTAACCATTCATGTTGATACAGTTTTAAGTTATCCGATACACAGTTGGCTTTCTTTTAATGTTACATTGTATTGGGAATGTGTATCAAAGTCCCTTAAACTAACACCCATGGGGAGGTGCTTAATAAATGAACAATACATATGAATGAGTCTCAGCCCTCAAGACTCTTCATGATGCTCAATTATTCCTTTGGCCAGTTAATGGGGTATGAGGAGCCAAAACCAAGGCCCTACAAGGTGTAAGGTCCAAACTCGAGTTAATCATAATTTACAATAATTAATTTTGTTTTACTTTAATTAATATGTAATTAGGCTAATTCAACTCAAATCCCTTTGGGTTTGGGTCGTGGATAGGTAGTCGGGTCGGGTTCGAACCTTACTTATATCGTCAAGGGCCTTTTTTTATTTTAGAATTACATGGTTTTGCATCATCAAGGCATCATATTAATTGCATCGAGTGTGTCTCATCTTGAGTGTCATCTTTCATGTTTGGCCCAACTCAATTCGGATTCATTACAACCCATTTGAAGCCCAACTGACTCAAATTGGAAATATAGGAAACTAGTGGGCCTGTCTGCAATTTCCAGAAAACCCAATCCATTTAAAAACCAAGACCCACTTCGTCCTTCTTCCCCTTCCCTCATTTTTGCTGGAGCAAGAAGTTTCCTCTCCTCTTCCATGCTCTGTTCTTCACCTTGACTTCATTTTGGGTATTAGAAGCCATGTATGCAAAAGATTTGAGCCTCTTCTTCTTCTTTTTCACTTTACTTGTTCTCCTTCTTGGAATCTAAGGCATCATTTCCTTCCTTGTGCTTGTAGAAGCCTTGAGGTAAGAAAATCCCATCACCATTTCCTTCCTTGAGTTCAATTGAGTCAAAAAGACTCAAGCTTGGAGCATGCATGCCTCACATTCTCATTTTCCTCAATTCATGCTTAGATCATCCTCTACTGAAGCCTTCTCCACCACGAAACCAAAGGGCAATTTGATTTCAGTGAAGCATTGCACTTAAGGCCAGTATAAGGGTACATATTCTCTACAAGCATGATCAATTTTGTTGATTCTGGATAAGCTCCTTCTAAGTACCAATTTACAGCTCTCTTTTGATCTTTAATTAAAATTGTAAGATTAGTCTAAGTGTTAATGTTGGGGTTGTGAATGAATGATGAAAATGGATGGTAGGGAGACCCAAGAGTGTAGCATAAAGGGGTCTCATTGGTGTTGGATGCAGGGGAGGTAAAGAGGAGCAAAAAGAGAATTCAGTTTGAAACTGATTCCACCCAGAGTAGAGTATTTCAAGGCCGACCGGTCGGTCCTGAAGCCCGATCGGTTGAATTCTTGTTCTGGGAGGTGTCCGACTGGTTGGACACAATATCCAATCGGTCGGGTAACACAAAGTGCTGTATTAGAAATTCTATTTAAAATTTGGTTCCATGATTGACCATAGGCCTTCCATGGTCCATAGTGTGGCATAAGGAGGGGCTACACCTTTGAACCTTGGTGAAGCCAATGTGTTTTAAGCTAATCCTACCTTAGGATTGTAAATATAATCGAAGACCATTTAGGGCCTTAGAAGTGGAACCTTTACCTCATTCAAATTAGCCCAACGGTAATTGTACACTAAGAAGGAAGAGTGTTGAGCTGTTACTCATTCCCTCTTGACTTCTGGTTATCTCGTGACGTTACGTCATGGGTGTTAACATAGGAAGTGGTGTCCTTCACTTATAGATTGTAACACTAAGATTTTGGTAACACATTGACACCGGACGTTTTTTTAATACGCCGTATTGAATGACTAATGAGACACGGAATGTCTTAGCATAGGGTTGGCTAGTAAACTTCCTTGTTAACCTCTCAATCTAAATGCATTCATATTGTTAAGTAAACCTTGCCCTCAACATGATTTAATCATGTACCCATTCTTCCTGGTGAACCTTGAGGTAAAATTGGAGACAAAGCTTCTACTGAGCATGAACCCGCGAGCCAAGACAGGTGTAACTAAGGTTGTGAGGGTTCGAGCTCTAATAGCTCATTTAAATATGCATTGTTGATTATCAGTTACTCCGTTTAATCTTGATTTTTATGATTGGTTACAACGTCAAGACTGATATGCGTTACTGTATAGTATGAGTCAATCGCTATGTATAAAAGTATGAATTCAGATCAGTCTTGATACATTGAGTCGGCACACTTAGCTTGCACCCATAGGAGGTTCGACAGGACTGAATGAGGGTATTTAATATGTTACCTATTGCAGTAGTTTTATAAAGAGTTGGTCAACGCTCTTAGGATAGCTTGACGGTCTTGGTCCGATCGCTAGTGATTTCTCACAGTACGATATGTTTTCTTACCATAGAGAAAATAACTACGTGGAAGCCAATTAGTGTAATGTTGTCTTTTTATCTATGATTCTTTATTCATGCTTATTCACATGCACAACATGCATAGTTTCCGTTATTGATCTCTTTCAATCATTATGTCGTTTAATTTCAATTATTACATCATAATAGGCTTACGTAACCTTATATTTGTTTGACTGTTGTGTTAACAGTGCTACCCTTGCTGTTATAAGTATGGAACCCAGTGCTAATAAAGCAGTTGAAACGCCCCCGGAGGGAACCACAGTGGTTCCTTGGGAAACTAGTGGAATAAGGATGATATCTTTTATTAGTCATCCTCTACAGAGCGTAACATGGATCTTTTTTTATTTTGGGGTTTTTAGTGTGTAGCCTTGGTTTGGCTTGTAATAGAACTTGTCATCTTGCATTTTGTTTATATTTATGAGACTATTGTACCATGTGCATGTGGATTGGAAATTAACAGACTTTGGTTTTATTAATAAATTAGCAAATGCTTTATTAATGTTTATGATATGTACAGGTGAATTCTCTAAGTTTCCGCTTAGTTATTCAAATATTGGATAGTGTTTATGGATCTTCCTTATACGTACCTGTGGAATTACCGTTGTGACAATTCGTATGTGTCTTCATATGACACGAATTGTCATGGGTTACGTGTGCCGCGCCTCGAGATCCACTATAAATCCCCAATTCTCAGGTTTGGGGCATGACACAAGGTCTCCTAACAATACCTAGATTAACCTTGGTTTTCAGTGGCCTCACAACTTACCTATGGGTGACTTACGGCTTAGCCGTAATTATCTAGATTCTCCCGCATTTACAGTTGAACTATGGTTTGTCTTACGACTTAGTCGTGTTTGTTCTACGGTTGAGCCACAGTTTGGCTACGGCTTCGTCATAGTACATTGTACAGCTTGACTATGGCTTAACTATAGGAGGTTTTTGATTTTTCATACTCTCATGGTTTCAAACCGTAAAATTGTTTACGACTGGACCACGGCTAAGTTATGGCATAGCCTTGGTACAACTTACAGCTTAGCCGTAGCACATCTAATGGCTTAGACGTAGCTTGGTCGTGGTATAAATTTCAAATTTACTGCTATCTAGAGTTGGAGCCATGGAAGACCTACGGGTAAACTTCAGATTTTTCTGGAGCAATTTGATTCCGTTCAGAACTTGTAAATTATATGCGATCCAAACAAGGTAAAATAAAAGTATAAAAAAAGGGCTATAAAATACATTAAAATTAATGAAAGATTTGTAGGAATCATAAGAATTAAGATATACCAACATAAATTCAACCAAAATTTGCTTATACTTGCCTTCAATTAAGCTTTTTCAACTATTAATTCTTTCCTTTGGCTCAATTTGGGTAGTTTTGAACCTAATTTCCATGCATGCAAAAATTGAGAAAATAGATGAGTGCATGCAGTAAAATGAGAGCCCTTTAGACTCAAGGCAACTATAATGAAAAACAAAACTCTTACCTTGAAGATGGATTAGAAGAAGAAGGTGCTTAAGTCTTTCACTTCAAAGGCAAGAGGAGAGCTCAAAGATGATAGAATGGAGAATAAGAATTTGAGGTTACACATGCAAAGCTTCTATCCCCATGATTCCAAAGAAAAAGTGGTGAAAAGATAGAAACAGAAGAAGAAGACGATGTTAGAGAGGAGTGCATACAATAAGAAAGGGTCAAATGGTTAATTGGACCCTTTTATATGACACAAGTTTTCTGAAGTTTATATGTAAGTCCCTATTTCTTGGAATAATTTCAATTTAAGTTAAGTGAACGACCAACAAATTCAAACGACTTCATTTGCATTTGAGTCAATTATGGAAGTTAACAGGCTTGACGAAGCACATGTGATGATTCCAATATGATGCATGAATGACGTAAATTTATAAAGTCTAAAATTACGAAAAAGGGCTCGTATTTGCCTAATCTAGGTCAAACTCAACCCAACTACCTATCCATGACCCAAAACATGACTCATTAAGACAAAACATTATTAACTAGACCAATTCTCTGGAAAATCACTAATAAGTAAATCAAGTAGTTGCTAAACATACTTAATTTGGGTTGGAATGTTACATCTCCCTCTATTGTTTTGTCTTCTTTTTCTCTTTTCCTCTGTTTATTACTCTCTGTTTGCCTTCTCTACTACCTTGTTGTCTTCTTCCTCATTAAAATAGCCATGTTGTTCATCTTCTAGCCAAACAGCACCCATCTTCATCTTCTTCTTTGTTTTCACCTTCTTTTTTGCTTCTATCTTCTTTATTTCTGTTTTTTTCTTTCTTTTCTTGTTTCATTTTTTTCCTCTCAATTGTCTCCTATATCATTGCTACTTCTTCTCTCTCTCTCTCTCTTGTTCTTGTTTCTCTTCTTTTCTCCTTTCATTGCCCATCTCTTCTCCTTCATGCTTTTTTTTTCTATTCCTTCTATTCTTCTTTTTTCGTCAACTGGTCCACTTTTCTTCAACTAACATCACCAAAGTTCCATAATAGAATAGCACTCCATCTTAGTTCCACCTTCTGTTGCTTCCACTCCAACATCTTTCCTTTTATCCCAGTTTGAGTTCTCCACCCTGCATTAACCAAATTGAATTTGAACACTTGGCCATCTGATGTATTTGTTTAAAATCAAGTTTCTCACCCCACTCAGTGATTTTCTAAGCCCACTCAACTGAACCTTTGAAGCCCACTGTCCATGGCCCATTAGATGAATCTGTTCAACCTAAATCCTCAACCCGTTCACTAGTCATTGGCCAGGTTCAACCCAATTAACTTACATATCTGCATGACCTAATTATTTTGGCTCACTTGCATTATCCAACTCACGGCCAAAATCTACTTGCATCAAAATTGTACTCAAATCTGATCTATAGGTTTTATTCATAATGTAAGCCCAAGTTCATGACTCATTCCCAAGCTTGACCCATGTCTAGTAATTAGTGCATGAACCTAATCATTGGGCTCAACTGCTAAATTTATTTGTTAAACATCATTATCAAGAACCTACTCTGAGATATTTAGACGTCCAAGTCAGGTCAAATTCGCTGATCACCGACAATCGAAGCAAGTAGTCTTACAATGATACCTTAGTACTTGAGTTTTCTAGTCCTTGCCTTAATTTGATTTAAAATGTGAAATTTTGGGAACTACTGAAATAATCTTAGATTATTAGAATATTTTGTTGCTTTTGACATGCGTATATATGATGGTTACATCATACCTGTTTTTGTTTCCTTGCCACTATCATGCTACAATTGATTCTTCATGAAATTTATTATTGATCATTAATCATCAGTGGATTTAAAATGCCAAAAAATGTGAGAAATCTTTGTAACACTCCGACCCGAGTTGATCCGGTTTAGTGTGTAATTGCGTGTGTTTTTATCGCTAAGAGTGTTTTGATTTGGTTTTCCTTTGGTTTTGACTCGTAGAGAGATCGTTGAGTTGAGTTTGACTTGGTCTAGTTAGTTCGAGCCCTTTTTCGTAATTTTCGCTTTTGATTGACCTTGTCAGTTTTGCGTCATTCTGACGTTAGCGCGTGTATTTCGTCGAGCTTGTCGATTGTCGTAACTGTCTTGAATCCGAATGAGTTCGTTTGCTCTCGTTGGACTGTCATTTGACTCAAACTGATATTTGTATAAGCTATTTGGCCTTAAATGTAATTTAGACTCAAATTAAGTATAAAAATCCCACCAACTCCCTGTCTCTCTCTCGATCGTCTCTCTCGCTCTCTGTTTGTCTCTCTCTCTCGACAGCTCTCTTTCTCTCCTTCTCCTTTCTGTTTCTGTGCTTGAGGGAGGAAGAAAGGAGCTCGTTTGTGCGTGTGTTTCCGGTGGACTGAGCCAATCAGCGTGTGGATTTCGTCCGTGAGGCAAGTATAAGCCCAAGTTGTATGAACATCGATTGATAGTGATTTGATCGTCTTGTTTTTTATGTTTCATTGTGTTTCTCCGTATTAGACAGCTCTATTCAGCTCATTTTGCTGTTTTCTTCCGGTTTCCAGCTGTTTTGTGCACTTTCTGTGTGACTGTAACAAGTTCAGAAAAATGAGTCCGTGCACTCACGGCTAAGCCGTGAAATGTGCTACGGCTAAGCCGTAAAATGGCTTACGGCTAAGCCGAGACCCAACCGTAAACCAAACCGTAGAACAGTACAGACTGTTAGCTGAAAATAACTGGATGTTGGCAATTTGACATTCTTCTATGGCCCAGCCTGATCTAAGCCGTACATTGTCTTACGGCTAAGCCGTGGACCAGGATACAGCTGAGCCGTAGAGCAAAATACGGTTAAGCCGTAAATCCGAAGGGATATTTGGGGAACCTCAGCTCAGCCGCAGTGCATATTACGGCTAAGCCGTAAGATGCCACGGCTAAGCCGTAAGGTTACCTACGGCTACACCGTGAGACCCTGAGAATTAAATGAAAAGGGACTAGGTTTAAGCAAAAGACCGTATATGACTTTCATGTTAGAATGTAGCTAACCTGGACATGCCCAATGGAATGTTTGAATGACATGAATGATCTCAAGGGCTGTGAATCATTCATGCTGGTTATCCAGTTGTTTAGCACCCCCCCATGGGTGTTGGTTTAAGGGACTTCGATGCACACTCGAGACACTGCAACACTAGACAATGGTGCATCGGATAACTTAAAACTACATCAACATGCACGGTTAGAGACGCTGGATAATTAGTGTAGGATTGGCTTGTAATGGATCCTTGATTCGTATAAGTACTGGATTGGTTTGAGTTGTACAGCATATTGATTACGGTTTATGCCCTCTTATGTGTTCTACGCTGGACCTCTCGATTCTGTGGGAAATGCAGCAACCCCAGAGCGAAGCCCGGGTGGAACCATTCTATTATTGTGTATTGTGTTATACCGTTGCTCCATTGGAGAACTTGCATCAGTTATGAGTCAGTGATTGTGATTGATACTCATTGTCAGCACTTCCTGTAATTGCTTATGTACATTCAGTCCGTATATGCGATGCACTTCCTATTGTTGTTCAGCATGATATGTGAGATCTGTAAGTGATAAGTGATTGATTGATTGATTGAGGTGCATCATCCGATTGATTGTGATTGGTCTTGGCACTACTGAGCCTCAGCCTTAGGATACCCGACGGGGTTAACTTTGGTTTAGTTTAAGTGTTTGCCTCTGCAGAGTGTGATTGTCCTGGGACTCCGGACCCCGGGAACTAGAGACCCATGCGTACCCTGGCCCGGTCGCTGGTGTTCTCATCCTGATTGCTCTCGTAAGGGAGAAAATGGCCAATGTAGTAGCCACTTGATTGTTACCTGTTTATGATTCTGATAGCATGCTTATTCGTTTGCATAATTGTTTAGTATACAGACAAAATTTCTATGGATATTGCATTATGACTATTGTTCGGTATTCTTCAGTTTTAGACACAATTCGTGTTATCTTCTTGTTGGCTTATACTTTGCTAAGTCGTTGTACTTATACGTTTGTCTTGTGTGTTGCAGGCTCAGATCCCTCTTCCGATCCTGCGTCGGTCGACCCGACTGCAGGAGAGGCTCGCGAGGCCCCCTCCGGCCTAGAGGAGTGGACTTGATCCATCCTCCAGAGTACGGTTTGCATCATTTTGGATTTCCCCATTCTTTGTGTTGGAGTCTATTGAGGGGACTTTTTCTGTAATTATAATGTGGGCTTGAGTGATATCTGTATATTGATTTTGATCGTTGTAAGCCCACTATTTTGGTCATACGTTCTTGTATTGGTTCTTATTGCCAGTTCATGTTATTTTGTAATCTCCCATTGTCTTTTGGTATATTGTGGTATGCCTTGATACGTACAGCTTCCGCGTACAGTTGTTTGCACGTGTGAATGATCCCTTGTGTGTGTATGCTTGGACGGGGTCTAGGTGTGCATGCACGGGAGTACGTGTGTCATTGATGACGTGTGATTCAATTTGTGATCTCAACCCTGGGCTAAATTTGTGATTGAGAAAGGTTTGAATTTTCAAATTTGATATGTGTACTCTTAAGGCATTCTTTAAAGTATGGGCAATACATCGTGGGGACGCTCACTCGTGAATTTTAGCCCTTTTTGGGTATGACATTAGGATTGGGGCTCCTTTGTGCGATATTGTTAGTCTGCAGTTAGTTCCCACTTGGATTTGGAGATTACTGGTATTCTCAGGCATTGTGCCAACTTTGTATATATATAAAACGATTTGTACCTATGGGGTACCTTGGGCTTGGTTTAGACCTAACTTTGGTGAGTACACTTTGATATTTTATTTACTGCGGAGATTCCTGATGCCTTTTGTATTTGTTGATTTGGTCGTTTGCTCACTTACTTGAAATACCTTGAATTTCGGTTACATTACCTTTTTGTCACTTTCAACATATTGCATTTACCTTACTTGATATACCTCGTATATGCGAACCATGGCTCTAAATTTGTTTTTCTTAGATTGTTATCTGTTTGCTAGGTATTGACCCATAAAAAATTACAAATATTGCAGTGAAGACATTACAAGCAAATTTCAAACCAAGGATGCATAAACCTTGGGCTTGTGGAATGGCAAGTCAAGTACTACATCCAGTTATTCAGAGTTGGTGTAATCTATTCAGAAGACTTTAGATGAGCTCGGAATGCAGTATTTCAAACTTCAGAGCTAGTGGACTTCATTTTGTCACTCAACTCACTAAATACCAAATTCATGGTTCATTAGCTCAAAAACTGGGGTTCACTGAACACACTCAAGGTTTTGGATTATTAAAGTGTATGAAAGTCACATGACAACTCTAAAGTAGCTTAGGAATAATGTTTCAAAGTTTCAAAGCATTTGAACTTCATCTCAGCTCAAACCAAGCTTCAGTGACCGTTTGCCAGCTCCTTGGGGGTCACTGTGGAAATTGACACCTCGTGAAGATCAAATCAGCTGAAACTTTCGGAGGAAGCTCAAATTATGCTCAAGGGAGACTTTACAAATTTTTAGGTCAAACAGACATCAATTGACCCTAAATCTACAAACATGTCAACTTTGGGTCAACGAGCCCCAAGCCATGGGGTCACTGATCAAAGTCCTGCTTGTTGACGTCCAAAACCAATGAAAATTGGGCACAAAGCTTCAGTCATACTACAAAGAGGTTTTGCAAATTTTCAAGTCAAATAGATTTCGTTTGATCCCACTACCACTGCATGTCAACTCAAAAGTCAATAACCCCCAAGCCATGGAGGTCACTGATCAAAATCCTACTTCTAGGAGGGCAAAGCTGTAACACTTCGACCCAATTTGATTCGGATTAGCAACTAATTCCTGATGAATTGGTTGCTAATTGTGTTTTGCTCTTGTTTTTGTTTGGTTTCGGGTTATAGATAGGTAGATGGGTTGAGTTTGACTTGGTTTAGGTAGATATAAGCCCTTTTTCGTAATATTAGATTTTGTTAGATGTCGTCATTCATGCATCATCTTGACTTCAATGTGTATCTTTTGTTACACTTGTTGATTCCTGTAACTACGTCGTTTGCCAAATATGACGTCTGCTTCTGTTAGACCCGCAATTGACTCGAACTGGAATTTAACTTGAACGATTGGACTCTCTGGTAATTTGTTTTATCCTTATCTATATATACGTCACCGACCTTCTCCTTCTCTCATTGTTCTGTCTCTCTCTCTCTCTCTCGAGTCTTCTTCTTCTCGTTTCTCCTTTCTTTTCGTTGATCTAACAAGGGAAGGAAGTTATGCATGTCCACGTTTGAGCATCACTCGTGTGATTTGAGGTGAGCTTGAGTTTCTTGAAGTGCTTCTTCTCCTCCTTCTTCGTCTCGTTCTCGTTATCGATTGTTACATGTACTCATGGTTCTCTTTTCTTCTTTCTTTGCATGCATGGAGATTAGAAGCACGTTGGTAGTGTGAATTGAGCCCAAGGACAATAGAGAGTATGTTAGACCCCATTTAAGGCAAGTATAAGCATAACTTGGCTAAACCATGTGGGTATATGTTTGATTGTGATTAAGTCGAGTATTCTTGCTTATGAATGAAGTTTACAGCCCATCTTGTGTTTGTTTCCCTCTATTACATGTGAATTAGCGATCTTGTATATGTTTCCTTGTTTCTGTAACCAGTTCAGAAAATACTCCCGTGTGTTCCACAGCTAACCTGCAATTCACCTGCTGCTTAAAGTCCAGAGAGGGAAAAACCCAGTTTTCTTCTACGGCCAGGACACGGCTAAGCCATATATTGTCCTACGGCTGAGCCGTAAAATAGTACAGGGTAAACTTTTATGGATTAACTGAGAGTTAGCTTTTCCCCAGACCTTCTACGGCCTAGCCATGTCTAAGCCATTCACTGTGCTACGGCTAAGCCGTAGAACAAAACACGGCTGAGCCGTAGAACAAAATACGATTGAACCGTAAATGCGGATGAACAGTAAGAGGAACCATGGCTGAGCCGCAGTGCATATTACGGCTAAGCCGTAAGATGCCTCCGGCTAAGCTGTATGCTCTCCTACGGCTAAGCCATTCCACCCCTGAGCAATGTCTAAAACTAGATAGGACTAAGGGAGAGACTGATATGGCCTTCATGATAAAATGTAGATCACCTAGACTTGCCCAATGGTATGAATGTATGATATGAATGATCTCGAGGGCTGCGATTCATTCATGCACGTTATCCAGTTGTTAAGCACCTCCCCATGGGTGTTGGTTTAAGGGACTTCGGTGCACATTCAGATACAATGCAACACTAGACAACGGTGCATCGAACAACTTAAAACTACATCATCCTGCACGGTTAAAAACACTGGATAACTAGAATATGATTGGCTAGTAAAAGACCGTGATCCTTGCAAGGAAATCTGATTGCATTGCATATTGACTTCGGTTCTTGCCCTCTTATACGCGTTCTATACTGGGGCAACGATTTGATATTTCCTGGCTCTGTCTATGGTTTATCCTGGGTGGAACAGCGGTCTTGCATGTTTGATACTACCCGTTTGATGCACATAAGTTTGAGTTGTTGTTTTATTCGAATTGTATGATCAGTATCGCTCGTATGATCTCTTATTTTATCTACTATCTGTCTGACAAGACATGCATGTCACATTCTGATGAGATGTACACGTTATGTTATGCACCTGATATGATATGCACGGTATAATAAGATTTACATGTTCTTATATTGTTTTATTCCACATAGTCCGGCACTACTGAGCCTCAACCTTAGGATCCTGACGGGGTGAATTTGGCATAGTTACAGGATTCCGGACCCCAGGGAACCGAGACCCATCTGGCCCATGGTGTTCTCAGCACATTTATAAGATCCCTAATTTGGGAGCATATGGCGTATGTAGTAGCCACCTCGTATGTATATGCTATGTGCACATTGATCCAGTGAGCATATGTTAATTTGCATGCACGACTGCCTAGAATACTAAATTGAAAGGTTATGATTATTCATGTCTTTTATTCTATTAGAGACCACATGTGTTAACTTATTACTACTTATACTTCGCTAAATTGTTGTACTCATAGATTGTCCTTGGTGTTGCAGGCTCAGGTATCCCGACCGAGTTCTTGTCGGCCATTCAGTTTGCTAGGGAGACTTCAGTGGTCTCTTCAGAGTTTGCGGAGTGTATGTACTCACGCTATTGGAGTGTGCTAGACTGATACATGCATATTATCTGCTTCCCAGTGTTATTCTTGATGTGTATACTCATGAGTTGCTTCTGTTGTATAATTCTGATATTTATGTAACCTTTTACCTCTATTTCATCTTGCTTGCTTGTCCTTCCTAGTGTTTTGTTTTGGTACCTACAGTTTCCGAGTCCTCGTATGGTACGTTTGATTTTCCCTTGTGCGTGCGTACTCAGACTGGGTCTAAGTGCATATGCACAAGAGTATGTGTGTCACTGGTTAGATTTTTCTTTTACTAACCCTCGATCACCTGGGCTCGAGTCGTGACAAAAGCTGACGACATTCGGATCAGAGATTCAAAATATGTTCAAAGTTAATTTCTCAAAGTTTCAACTCAATTGAACAACGCTCGGGTAGAAAACAAGCCAACTACCTACAGTGTGGGTAAATAGTAATTTGGAACATGCAACAAATAAATCACTGTTCGAAGTCCAACTTGTCCAAATCCAAAATGCATGAAATTTAGATGGACACTCCAAGATACTCCTAACATCATTCCCTCCAAGTTTCAAATCAAACTGAGCTCAGTTGGGCCTCAAACAGCCAAAACAAGGGCCCATTTTCATGAAAAGTCAAGGGGAGAGTTGACCGATTTCAAAGGGTCAAAATAGGCTGAAACTTCTATAGCACACTCAAAATAGTATCAAGAAGCATCCCTCCAAGTTTCGTGAAGATTGGACATCGTTCGGCCTCAAATAGGCGAAAACGAGTCATATATGCAAAAGTCCAAAAATGGGCCTTAGGAGTGACCCGGCCTATTCATCGAGGGAGTTGACCAACTTCAAATGGTCAAAACAAGCTAAAACTTCTATGACACACTCAAAATAGTGTCAAGAAGTATCTCTCCAAGTTTTGTGGAGATTAGACATTGTCCGGGCCCCAAACAAGCGAAAACGAGTCATATATGTAAAAGTTCAAAAATGTGCCTTGGGAGTGATCGCGGCCCATTCATCAAGGGAGTTGACCAACTTTAGATGGTCAAAATGAGCTAAAACTTTTATGGCATTCTCAAAATAGTGTCAAGAAGCATCCCTCCAAGTTTCGTAGTGATTGGACATCGTTTGGACCCCAAACAAGCAAAAACGGGTCACAAATGCAAAAGCCTGAAATTGGACCTTGTCTGTGACCGCAGCTGTGGTCACGGACCTCCAAAGGATACTTCCTGTGGTTTTTGTAAGGTTCCGAATCCCACTAATCCTAATCTACATTAATTAATTGCATTCTATGTTAATTAAAACTTGTTAAGGTTAATCTAGTTTAAAAATGATTGGGTTTGGGTCTTAGATAGGGAGTTGAGTGGAGTTTGGACTTTACCTCAGTAGTTGAGGACCTTTTTGAAAATTTGTCTTGCATCTTATGGGTACCTCGTCAATCACTCATTGTGTAATTTTTCATGGAGATCATCTTTCGTGTTGGGCTTGATTTGATCCAAACTCGTCTTGAGGCAATTGAGGTCCATGTGGCCTAAACTGTAATTTCATGAAAAACTTGGACTTGCATGTGAAATGCAGGAAAACTTTAAGTTAAAAGAGAACTCAATGTCCCTTCTTTCTTTTTTTTCTTTCCTCCTTATGTTGGCTGCTAGAGTTGTTTCTTTTCTCTTCAATCTTCATCTTCACTTCAAGATTTGGAGGGCTACTAGGCTTGGGAGGTCTTGCATGCATTGGTAGAGACGTTTCTTCTTCTCCTTCTTCTTCTTCCTCTTCTCCTTCCCTGTGCATTTCTCCCATTAGAGTATTTCCTTCTCCAAGCTACAGCTACATAAGGTGAGGACTTACCTCCATTTCATTCATTTGAGTTTATTAGAGTCATAAGGACTCAACTACATGACATGCATGCAAATCTAAATCCCATTCTTCATTGCATGTTCTATTTGTAGAGAACCCATTTTCATTTGGAGGTTTTCCCCTAGCCACACAACAAGAAGGACTTAGGAAGGACAAACACTGTTAAGAGGCAAGTATGAGAGTTTATATGTGCTGCATGTGTGATTAAGTCATTGATTCTTGAGTCAGTTCTTTAAATTCTCCAATTCCGTTCATCTTTTCATTGTTTAATTGTGTACAAATGGGGTGTGGATCGAGTTAGGGTGATAAAAATGGAATAGAGGGGTATTTTGGTATTGAATACCATTCAGTATACTATAATTAAGTCATGTAAACTCCCCACAACTTAGGTTCTGTATTGATCCTGTATTGAAACTGAGCTACAGAACCGAGTTCAGGTTTCTGAAGCGTACGATGAAGCTACGGCTAAGCCATGAGTGTTTACGGCTCAAAGTCCAAAGAGTAACAAAATTGGTTTTTGTACTATGGCTTACCCACGGCTCCACTGTGAAATGCACTACGGCTAAGCCGTGCCCAGCCCGTACCCAAGCCGTAAGCCTTCTTATGGGGGACTTTCCAGAGAGCTCGAAAAACCTGTTTGTTCTATGGCTTACAGACGGTTACGTCGTGTAATGCCTTACGGCTCAGCCGTAACTCAACCGTAACCTAGCCGTAGGCTTAGCATGGCTAAGCCGTAGGCTAATATACGGCTAAGCCGTAAATGCGCCAGAACTATTGGAGGAAACCTGAACTACTCGACTAAGCCATAAGAACTCAGTGAATTTAGGACATTAGGAATTCTCTATTGACCTTATAGGGCCTTAGTATTGGCACCTTCCATACCACCACACTGGCCCAACTGTAATTACACGTTAAGAGAATGAACGATTTTTGGATGATCTCCTAATGTCAAGTCATGGATGTTGGCATAAGAAGGGGTGTCCTTTATATATATAAGGTAATACCAAGATGTGGTAACATAATAACACCGGACGTATTGTGAGTACACCGTATTGAATGACCTTGGGGATCATGGGTTACCTAATATCGAGTGAATAGTGATTTCTTGGACATTTACTCAATCCAAATACATCCACATTGATTAAATACCATGCCTTCAACATGATTTGTCTATGCATTCTCCCTCTCTTTAGTCAAACCCTGAGGCAATTCATACCTGAGTTTCTAATGAGTGCGTGTTTGATAAGCCAGAGCTTTTACTGAGTGCGTACTTGCTAACCAAAAAGGAGTATAGCCAAAGTTCGAGCCTTCGTAACTCATATGAATATGCCTCGTTTAATTATTTGTCTGTATTCATGATTGATTATATTTCCAGACTGATATTCTCTATGTATGTTATGGCAAGTATGATTTGAAACATGGGAGAGGTGAATCCAAGTTGGCACCACTTAGCTTGTGCCCTTTGGGGTATTATTAAGTCACTACTATAGTAGTTTACAGAGGAGTTGTCGGCACTCTTCGGAAAGCTAGCTTGATCTCCTAGCGACCCATATATATGTATGCTTCCTTTTGGGAGAATAGAGCCTCGTGGATGCCAATTAGTGTGTACTATATCTTGATTTTGATTCCTCATTTATTGATACTCATGCACTTCATGTTTAGTAGACTATTATTGCTCTCCTATCCAGTGTATATTAATAAGTTCATTTGATATATTATGCTAGTTTCATATGCTCAATACTTGCTTAACCATCGTGTTAACCGTGTTACCCTTGGTATTGCAGGTACGGAACTAAATCCCAACCCGGTTGTTGACGCGCCCCCGGATAGTACCCCAACGGTATCTCGAGGTATAGATGAATGGAAGGATGGCGATGTCTTTTATTAGCCATCCTACGGAGTGCGCCGGTTCTGGAGATGTTACAGTCAATTTTTGGCTTACCCTTCGGAATGTGCAAATTGAACCTTTTTGTACCCAATTTCTTTAAGTAGCAGTTTGGATTGTACAACATGTTATTTAAGTCTTAAGCACTAACATATATATCTATATCTATCTATGAATATTTGAAGATATGTCTCTCTTGTTTTGCTTTTGATCCTTGCAGAGTATTTCGCAGGAGTTCGTTTATGATGAATTATATTCCTACGTGTGTTGGCATACCTCACACATTCCTGTGGAATCTCCCTTGTAGGAATTCGTGCACAATTCTTCAGGATACGGATTACTACGGGATTACGTATCCAAGCCCTAGGGGCCCACTTAAATCCCCAATTTTCAGGATCAAGGCGTGTCAGTTTTGGACGGTTCTTCTCCACTCCTCTTTGGAGTGTAACTGCCCACAACTCCTTTTAACTCCCTCAAACCACCAAAAACCACCTGAAGACTCTATAAATCGGGCAATGTTTGAACAGAAAGAGGGGACGAAGAGAATTTCAAGAACAAGCAAGGCTCACAGCAGCATTCCACGACCTTTTCCTCTTTTTTTCTCAGTTACCAAGGTGAGCAAGAAGGTTCAGAAGAGGAGAAGAAGATGGAGGTGGCTAAAGAACAAACCATATTCATACATTGATGACTATTTGAAGGATGATACTGTCACCTTTGTTTTTCTCATTCGGAGGGTTTCTTAGACATTACAAAGGTTGTGAACAAGCCTCTTTGAGCCTCATTCTGTTCCTTGAAAGCTATTGGTTCAGAATGACACAACTTCGGCTTCATATGATATCCTCTTCGGACTTGAACGAAAGACAGTCCATAAACATGAATGATGAATTACAAAGTTTTCAATCGATTCCATGGTTGAATTTGATCTTCTCGATGGTTGTTCAACACCCCAATAGTCATAAAAAGGAGTCTCAGCACTTGAAAAGAGTTGAAAAGAAGGACTAGCATGAATAGCACGAAAACAGAGGCAAAACAGTGACCGTGACTCACGGTCACTAGCCTGGGGAAGTGACCATGGGTCACAGTCACCCCCATTTTTCTTTTTTTTTTTTTTTTTTTTTTTGCAATTTCTCCCACTTTGTGTACATTTTTTGTATTTTCTAAATAGAGATCACATCTAAGACTTGAGGGAGGGGTTGTAAACTTTGCATACTCATGTAAACAGCCTGCATCCCCACGGTCAGAGCATTAGAACCTATGTAAACAAAGGGAAATTAATGATGAACTGTAGTTAATTCTCATTCTTCTTAATGCTTGAAGTGCGTGAATATTGGACATTGAATCCATTACACATTTCCACGCCATTTTAAGCGCGATCACTAGGTTTTATGGTTCGTATTACTTGTTGAGTTTTACTCACTCTTGTTTTTCCCCCACAGATTTCAAGGTTGAACCGAAATCGAGACTAAGGGATGAGCTGCGAAACCTTCAGCCTTAGATTTGAGGATTGATTTAGAAATTTATTAGATTTTGAGAAATTTATGAGTCATCATCACTTCAGATTTATTATGGATTGATTTTATTTGTTTAGCTTGAGATGTTATTCATGATATTCCATTTAGATTATTTATTAAATTTTGGATTTTTTTAATTTAATTATTGTGGACCCATTATGTCTAGTGATTTGAGGGTCCTAAGGACCTCAGATTTCGGGGCATGACAAAAAGTATCTCATAATGTAAGCAAAAAAGTACTGATATCGTAGAAACTTTTTACATAACGACATATTTGTATCTTATAACCTTTGGTGTAGCTTGCTATTGCCTTGTATGCTATAGTGAAAATACAAAAATAATAAAATAAAATCACCATTAAATTAAAGAAAAAAAAGAGAGACTAAAATCCTTACCGTTTAATCCCCCAGAACATGAAAAGGTACTTAACTATGAAATATCCTAATTGTAACAACCCAAATTTTAATTTTAAATTAGAAATAATCTTGACCCTTGATTTATTTTGTGATGGAGCTCACCGGTGATTTTTTTTTTTATATTTATATTTGGTTAAATTAATAAGCTACCATGTAGGTCCCTTAAATTGCAAGAGTTTGAGAATCTTGAAGTTGTGCTCAAATTTGGAGTTTTATTTGAATTAAACCTCCTTAAGTGTAATGATTTATCCCAACTCTACTTGAGGATGAAATTCCATTTGATTTAAACTTCTTTGGTCTTCCTATAAATAGAAACCTCTCTCTCTCTCTCTGTCTTGAACCACACCTACGGACCCTAAGTCCTCTCCCTCTCTTGTGTAGAGTCTTTTCTTTCCTCTTAAGGTTTCCTCTTAAGGTATGACCCTCTCATCTTTCTCTTTCGTTTTTGCAAGTAACTATGATAGGTAATTCTACCATTTTCTATATAGCATGTGTTTCTTTAAAGCCTTTTGTTTCACGATAATGTTACTCATGCCATGTTATTGAACCATTGTCATCATTAGTATCCCATCCCTTCAATCATGCACTGACCGTTATCATCTGTGGACCACACATCATGTCGCTTTTCATCATCTTCCCCCAGCGCCCATTAAATTATCCAAACTCAGTATCTCTAGCCCATCAAGTTTAGGGCAACTCAGCTGGACCCAGTTGTGATTTGTGAAACCCACCTCAGGCCATGCCCGTTTACTGTCTCACCTTCATCGTTAAAATAGACCCACAACCCACTTAGATCATCACCTCCCCTCATCACCATGCAGTAAGCCGTGCGGACCCAGCAAGCCATAAGTCATCATCTGCGTGTCTACCTTCCTTCTTCTTCATCTTCTTCTTCGTTCTTCCTCTCTGTTTCTTCTTCCCTCTATTCCTAATTTTCTTCTTCTCTTTCTCCTTCCGTTCTGCTTCCTCTGTTCTTCCTCTGGAACTGGACCCAGTGCAGTTCTGCATCTTCTTCTTGATTAGCTATTTCTCTTCTTCTATTTTTCTGTTTTCTTCTTGTCTTTGTTTCCTTCTTTTTTTTCTCCTTCTGCTGTTCTCTCCTACTTCTTCTCTGCATATCTCCATCTTTTCTGGTTCTTTTCATCTTCTTCCCTCCTTCCTTGCCCAGACCGAACCCAAGCAATTCAGACCTTCTTCTATTTTCCTTTTTCCCTCTGTTTCCTCCGTTTCTTTCTCCTTCCCTGTTCTCTGCAACCCATCTCTAGCTCTACTGCCCAGCCGGTCAGTCCATCTCTTCTCCGTCGTTCATCTTCCTGTTTCTTCGACGTTTTTCTTTCCTTCTTTTTCTCTTCTGCGTTTTCTCCTGTCTTCCTACATCTTCTCCTCCTGTTTTCGTTTGATTTTCTCCCTCTTGCTCTCTTTTCATTCTTCTCTGTTTTCCTCCTCCTTGTCCTATTTTTCTTCTTCTTCGTTCCTCTTCTTGTTCTCATTCTCTCCTTTCTACCAGCAGCCAACAATCCATGCCATCTTCTTCTTTTCTTTTTGTTTTCTCTTCTGGATTTTCTCTTCCCTGTTTCTCTTCTTTCTTGGTTTCCTCTCATCCAAACGGAGCCCATCTACCTTTTCTTCTTGTTTCTTCTTCTTTCCCCTCTTGGCTGTTCCTTCTCCTTCTTCTCTCCTTCCTTGAATTTGCTTCTTCTTGTTTCTTTTATTCCTGCTCTTTCTCTTCCTTCTTTAGTTTTCTTTCTTTCTTACTCCTCTGCTGACTTCTTCTTCCCCCTTGTTTTCTGCTTCCTTCTTTCTTCCTCTCTTCTTTCTCCTTCGGTTTCTTTCTTATTTTTCCCTGCTTCTTTCTCCCTGTACCGACTGGAAAACCAGTCCGGAACTGGTACCCATCTCGGTACCAGTTCAGCTGGGTTGGTACTCCTTCTGCATCGTCTCTTCCTTCCCTTATTCTTCTTTCCCGCAGCTCCCTCAAACAGCCCCTTAGACATGCTCAGACCGGACCGAACCATGAAGCTAGGCATCACCTTGACCCCTGAAACCGTGCCCACTTCAGCAAATTAGACTGAAGCCATCTTCATCTCTTCTTCTCCTTCTTTCCTCTGCCATATCTGCGATCATTATCTTCTCTGTTTTGCTGTTCCTTCCATCCCTTTCTCGTTCCAATCCAAACAGCCTTCTTGTCTTCCTCTTTTCTGTTTCTTCCTTGCTTCTGTATGGTTTTCTCCTTTGGTTTCCATTGCATTGAAATCCCAGGCCATCTAAAACCCAGATTCTGATCATCTTACTTATATCTGTGGCCCATTTGGAGTACTAGGCTCATTCAAATTGTGCAGACCCCGCGTTACAACCAGCGTTACTAGGGGTTCACTCACTAGTTCCTATAACATTTGTTAATCCAAGCCCCACCCAGTTGAACTCATTCTACCCACTATTGCTGGCACACTTAACTTGCAACATAATACATGACACTTGGACCCACTCCCAGCTGCTACACAGTTCATTGACTCAAGTCCAACACGTTTAATTTATGTGAAAGCCCAAGTGCATGACCCAATAGTTTGAGCCTAACCTATTTAGCTTATGTGCAAGCATCACCCTATTACCTATGGCTCACTTGTAGAACCTAATAAATCAGGCCCAAACCTATATGTGTTAAGCCATGATACATGCTATGCCCCGATCCTGGGAATTGGGGTTAGAATGGGCCCCACGGGGTGTGCATACGTAATCCCATAGTAATTCATGGATGTGACACACACACACACACACACAAATCACTACAAAGGAGATTCCACAGGAATGTGTAGAGAAGTTTTTCCAACAATAAATTACATTTAATAGTAAAAAGTCTGTGTAATACATCTGTAATGATCATAAACAATAACAACAGAAACATCATCCATTTGATAAATAAGTCTGAAGTCTATACTTAACCAACCACATTTATATAACAACACTTACTTAAACATAATTAAAAATCCAAAAGTGTATATGTGTCTATCAAATCATAAACACTCAACAAAGATCCCATGGTTGTTCTTCGTAGGACGACTAATAGAAGACGTCTGCATTACACTCATTTCGTCCCTGAGGTTCCGTTGAGGTTCTTGCCAGGGCATATCGTTCGCCATACTGGGTTGGGTTCAGCACCTGTAACACCAAGGGTAGTACTGTTAACACAACGGTTAAGCAAGTATATAGAGATATATAAGACTATCATGATGTATCAAATGAATTAAAATACATATTAATTAAAAGAAAGCAATAGCGGAAAACTAGGTAGATTGTGCACGAATTAAGCATGAGTAGTGAATCATAAACAATAAATCAAAACATACTAAATGGCATCTATGAGGATATATTCTCCCAAAAGAGAGCATATCATCTAGAGGGAGCATACATATGGGTCGCTAGGGGATCAGACTAGCTTCCCGAGGAGCGCCGATAACTCCTCCGTGGACTACTGCAGTAGCGACATAAAATACCCAAACTGATCCCATCGAACTTAATAAGGGCACAAGCTAAGTGGTGCTGACTTAATGTATCAAGACCGACTTGAATTTATATCTTTTATGCATTTCAGTCATACTTATCATATCGTACATAAGGGAATATCGGTTTTGAAATCGTATTCAATCATGGAAATCAGAGTTAACAAGGTAATTGATAATTAACAATTCATAATTGTATGAGCTAAGAGAGCTCGAACCCTCTCAACCTTGGTTACACCCATTTTGACTAATAGGCACGCACTCAGTAAAAACTCAGGCCCAACAGGGACGTAGTCAGTAGAAGCTCAAGCCTGACAGACACGCACTTAGTAGAAGCTTAGGTCTGATTAGTCTCAAGGTTTGCTAGGAAGAGTGGGCATATGACTAAATCATGTTAAGGGCAAGGTATCTTAACAATATGAATGCATTTAGATTTAAATAGGTATCAAGGATGTTTACAAGCCAACCCTAAGCTAGATAATCCGTGATTCCCAAGGTCATTTAACACGATTATTTATAAAATGTTTAGTGCCATTGTTTTACCAATTCTTGGCATTACATTGTGTATGAAAAGGATACCTCTTCTTATGCCAACACCCATGACGTGACATCGGAGATTCATCTGAAAAATCGAATGGGATAAGTGACAGCTCTACACTCATCCTCCTTATAATTTGATCACCATTGGGCTCATTTAGTTGGAGAGAATGTGCCATCACTAAAGCCCTACAAGGTCATTGGAAATCTCTGATATCCTAAGTTCACAATGTTCTTATGGCTTAGCCAAGTGGCTCATATTTTCTTTTTAATTTCATATGCATTTACGGTTCAATCATATGTTGGCCTACGGCTTGGCCATGCTAAACGTACGGCTAGGTTTACAGCTAGATTATAGCGTAGCCATAGTAGAGTTCACGGCATACCCGTGCGTGAGCTATAGAGAAATTTTGGGTTTTGGGGCTCTCTGGAAGGTTCACCGTAGAATAGCCTACAGCTAGGTCACGGTGTGGTTACAGTTTAACTGTAGTACATTCCACGGCTTAGCCGAGAGTTAGCCGTAGTACAAAAATGAATTGTGACAATCTCGGGACTTGAAGCCGTACGCACTTACAGCTTAGCCATGGCTTCGCCATAAGCTTCAAAAACCTGAAAATGGTTTTGAAGTCTGAGTTCAGCACAGAACTCTCAATTCAATGGGTTACAATGAACTTTCCATTGCCTCTACATATCACTATAAGTTTTAAATGATCATCCCAACACCTACATTTTGGAATCATAATCTAATTCATTCCATTTAACACATGTGGGCTTAATTCAAAGAGGAAAGTGCTATAATTTAACCTTTGAATGATCAATTCAAGAATCAACTAGTTAAACATACATGTAGTACCATATATACTCCAATATTTGCCTTAACACAGTGCTTGACCCTACCCAACTCCTCCTTGGTGTGTAATTAGGGGAAATCCTCAATGGAAAGTCGGTTCTCTACATAAAAGACTTGCAACTAGTGAATGTGAGGTAAAGTGTATGCATGTTATGTAATTGAGTCTTTTTTACTCTAACAAACCCAAAGATGTGAAATAAAGGTAAAACTTCACCTTAAGGACTGTAGCTTGGAGAAGATTGTGATTTCTAAGAAAAACATGCCCAAAGGAAGAAAAAGAGGATGGCTGGATGCTATTACTATTGCATGCAAGCTCCAAATCCTTGTTTCTAGCTCTAAGGTGAAGTGAAGATGAAGAAAGGTGAAGAGAGGGGATGGCTCCAACGAACACGATGAGAAGAAAAAGAAGACGACGATGTTGGGTTCTCCTTTTAAACATAAATTTTTCTAAATTTTGCATGCAAGTTCTCTTTCTTTGAGGAAATTACAGCTTAAGTCAAATGGACTTCAATTGAGCCAAGATGGATCTAAATTGAGTTGGGCCCAACATGAAAGTTGACCCACAAGATGAAATGCACATGATGCAATTAATGCGGTGCCAAAATGATACAACAATGTGACTATAAATTACAAGAAGGTCCTTAACTAACTAAATGAAGTTTGAACCTAATTACCTATCCAACTGAGACCGACTAAAAATTAAGAACAAGATGAATTAGAACTAAAATACACATGTTAATAGAACATCAAGCTTAATTAATATAAACTATAATTAAGTTGGGCCGAGACCTTACAATACATGACCCATACCCAGGCTTGACCCATGTTTAATACTTAGTGCATGAATCTTAGCATTAGGCCCCAACTAATTAGTTACCAATATAAAACCTACTAATTGCTCACCTATCATAGGAACTCTCATCAAACTTGCAGATCAGAATGAAACAAATTCTCCGAAGACTGACAATCGAGGCAAGTAGTCTTACTATGATTCCTTAGACATAGAGTTTTCAAGCCTTGTCTCATTTTGATTTAAATACGTGATATTATAAACTATTAAAATAATCCTAGATTATTAGGATGCCTTGTTACCTTTGACATGCTTGTACATGATAATTATGATAGACTTAGTCTTGTTTTCTTACCACTATCATGTTGAAATTGATTTTTCGTGAAACTTATTGTTGATCATTAATTATCATTGAATCTAAATGCTGAAACATGTGGAAAATCTTGATAATATATTGTTCAATTGTGATCTCAACCCTTAGTTATCTTTGTGATTTAAAAAGGCTTTGAACTTCAAATTTGATACGTGTACTCTCAAAGGCATTCTCTAAAATATGGGAAATGCACCGTGGGGACGCTCATACATGGATTTTAGCCCCCTTTGGGTATGACATTGGAATTGGGGCCTCTTCGTGCGACATTTCTAATCTACAGCTAGACCCACTTTGTTTTAGAGTTTACCGGTATCTCAGGCTTCGTGCCAACTTTGGATATAAAAATAGCTTGTACTTGGCGGGTACTTTGTACTTGGCGGAGGCTTAACTTTGACGAGTACACTTTGATATTTTGTTTACTACGGATATGCCTTTTCTTTTTATTTGCTGATTTGACCATTTGCTCACTTGTTTGAAATACATTGAATTTCGATCACATTATCTTCTTGTCACTTTTAAGATATTGCACTTACCTTATTTGATATACTTTTTATATGCAAACCATGACTCAAAATTTGATTCCTTAAATTGTTACCTGTTTGCTAGGTTTTATGGTTCGTTTTACTTATTGAGTTTTACTCACTCTTGTTTTTCCCCCACGGATTTTTAAGGTTGATCCGAAACCTAAGGAAATCTAGCTTGCTTTACGGAATCGGGACTGAAGGATAAACTACGAAAACTTCAGCCTTAGATTTAGAGGATTGATTTTAGGATTTTATTAGAGTTGATAACTTGAATATTATGTTTTGACGATTACTCACCTTTTGTTTTTAATCATTCTGTCAGTGGATTGATTTTATTAAGATGTTAATCATGTTATTCCATCTAAATTAATTTAGTAAAGTTTGAAACTTTATTTAATTTATTGTTGTAGACCCGTCATGCCTCGAGATTTGAGGGTCCCTAGGACCTCGGATTTTGGAGCGTGACACTAACAGCCAATGCCAGACATCCATAAAAGTAGAAAGGAGTTAAAAAAATAGATTGATGGAATTATAAAAACACATTGAAAAAGAAAAATCATTGTCGTAGGCATACAACCATTTAGCAAAAATACGATATAGGAAAATTTTGGATAAAGGATCCAAAAATGGTGTTAGAAATTTGGCTTCAGATGCGAAATGTCAAAAATGTCAAATACTGACACATATGATTTTTACATGAAAGTTTGAGACTAAACTCTTGGCATGTTATGTATGTCTCTAGAATTACTATTTTTTTTCTCAATTGCATCTTATGTTGATTCAAATTATGATTTTGTATAAAGTTTTTTCCCCAAATTTTACGATCTTAATAATAGCTATATTATGTGGGTTTCAATTGTGTATGTGTTATGAAGATATATTAGTAAGATTAGAAAAAAAAAACTAACTAAATGTTTCAATATAAATGTGTACATGTGTGGGTGTGTGTGCGGGCGGTCGGGCAAGCTGCATTTGTGTGAGTATGTTAAAATATACCACTTCTGCTTAATAAAAGGTAAAAGATTGAAAAATATTTATAATATCCTATTTATCTTCTAATTATGCTTCAAAGTCTTCAATGTGTATTAAAATTATACAACGTGAACAAAAAGCATACTCACAAATAGACTTCCTTGGATTGCAAATATTTTATTTAATGACTTAATTGTGAGATTTGTAGGGGTTGTAAACATTTTATCTGTTGACTTAATTATGAGTATTCTATATAAGTGTGACGTTTGCTCTATTAAGAATTACCCGTAATAAAAAAAAAGGAAAAGAACAAAGAAACAAGCAGTTAAAAATGGACAGCATAAATAATTTGTCCACTATTTAAAAAAGATGAAATGAGTTATTAATTAAATTGGGTTGTACAATGAAAGTGCTCCACTGTTGTATACACATAATAAAATATTTCCTAAATAGATGGCTTATTAATTTGTCAAATCAAAACATTAGATTCTTAGGCAATTAAGTTTAACATTGTAGAGACTTTTTCATATTCGTACAGAGTAGGCAAAATGATTTTCATTGGATAATTATAAACCAATCTTGATGGTGATTTTAACAATTAAAAAACTAGTAGGGTTGTGATTTAGATGAGTCTAGATGTATTTTAAAAAAACTAATGTTTTCCTATCCTTCTTGATGAGACTGTGCTATGGATGAATGTAGGTGTTGCATCATACAAAAAGGCAAACCTCTGAAAAGGATATCTGGGATTTTTGTTTATAACACTCTCCTGCTTGAATGTAGAAAGAAATTTACAAAATCTAATCCTAATTCATCCCCAGATGGCAAGCCAAGCTTATTGTAGGTTCGATAGAAAAATAATCTCACTCCCAGTTCACATATCCTAAACTATTTTCAAACCTCACAAGAACTTGAAACAAATAAATTGCTAAGCATACAACCAATTAATGTGTAGAGAAAAAGACCCACGTCCTTTCTTTAACGACTTGAATCAGAAAATTGCCCACATACAATAAAACCAATAGAACCTTTAATGTGTGGAGAAAAAAACCCATATCCTTTCTTCGACTACTTGAATCATTTCAAAGCAAACAATCAAAAACCCTAACCGAAGATAATGAAATTATTTTATTTCCACATATCATGAAACTAAAACAATAACATAACACTTTTAACCCTAACAGAGGGGAAAAAGGAATAATTAAAAGGAAAATAATTGCATGTTGGATTTTGTAAAAATAAAAACTCTGCCAGTTTTGCTGCCGGTCCCAAGCCTGGGTAAAGGAGGAGAGTTACGTTAGGTAGGTGACAGCCAGCATAAAACTTTGTCACAACCTAAACATGAATTCTGAGAAAATGATATTTCACGATAAGGTTAGGGCGTTCCCTGCTTTAAGCGACGCATTGCAGCATCGTCCAGCTGCAGTGAAAGGTGTGCAAGGCCTACCGCATGATGTTGGGTTAGTGCGGTTAAAGAAGTTAGTCCATAAGAAGAAAAGGAGGAATAGGAAAATTAGACTTGCTACTTGGAATATAGGAACCTTGACAGGCAAGAGCATGGAGTTGGTTGAGGTAATGAAAAGAAGAAGAATTAGTGTAGCTTGTATATAGGAGACAAGATGGAAAGGGAATAAAGCTAAGGAATGGAGTAATATAAGAAATGGAGTATGTATAGTTGTAGATAAGGATTTGAAAGAGAAAATTATTGGCGTAAAGAGGTTTGGTGATAAAATTATAGCAATTAAACTAGTACTAGAGGAAGACATAATTCATATCATCAGTACATATGCTCCCCAAGTAGGATTAGAGGAAAGTGTGAAAAGACAATTTTGGGAGGAGTTGGATGATTTAATGCAAGAAATTCCAAATATTGATAAGATTTTCCTTGGAGGGGATGTAAACGGGCATATAGGAAAAGATAATAGAGGATATGAGAGAGTGCATGGAGTGCATGGATTTGGAGAAAAGAATGAATTCGGAAACACTATATTGGACTTTGCAATGGCATTTGATCTTATAGTAGCAGATACTTACTTTAAAAAAAGAGGTGAGCATTTAATTACATATAAAAGTGGGAGTAATCGGAGTCAGATAGACTTTTTTCTAGTTAGAAAATAGGATCGATTGGCTTGTAAAGATTGTAAGGTTATCCCAAGAGAGAGTTTGACTACGCAACATAGGCTCGGACTTTTAGATATTTGCATTAGAAGTAGAAAAAGAGCGGTAGTATATAAAATGGACCCTAAAACAAGGTGGAGAGATTTGAAGGGGGAAAAAGCAAATATATTTAAGGACAAAATGATTGAGAAGAGAGAATGGAATATTGAAGGAGAAACTACAGTAATGTAGAATCACATGGCTAATTGCATTAGGAATGTTGCAAAGGAGGTACTTGGAAAATCAAAAAAGAAGAGAAATATTAATAAAGAAATATGGTGGTGGAGTATGGAGGTTCAGGAAGTTATTCGACAGAAAAAACATTGCTACAAAGTTTGGCAGGAGATTAGGAGTATAGAAAATTTTGAGTTGTATAAAAAGGCAAAGAAAAAAGCTAAGAAAGTAATAAGTAGTGCAAAATTCAAAGCATATGAAGACCTCTATAATAGGTTGGGAACAAGAGAAGGAGAAAAGGATATTTTTAAGCTCGTAAAAATAAGAGAAAAGAAAAGTAGGGACTTAGATCATGTCAAATGTATCAAGGACAATGAGGAAAATATTTTGGTTAAGGACAACGATATTAAAAAAAGGTGAAAGGAATATTTTAGCAAACTTCTAAATGAAGAACATTTGGGCGATACAAGAGTAGAGGATATTTCATCACAAGAGCATACTTTTCTCCGTAAAATTAGAGGGGTGGAAGTGAAGGAAGCATTGAAGCGAATGAGGACAGGAAAGGCAACAGGCCCGAATGGTATTTCGATAGAGGTATGGAAATGCTTAGGAGAGGTTGGAGTAAGTTGGTTATGTAGACTATTCAATGAGATACTTGTGACAAAGAAAATGCCGGATGAATGGAAAAAAAGCATTGTAGTACCGATATATAAGAATAAAAGAGATATACAAAATTGTACCAACTATCGAGGGATTAAACTTATAAGTCATACTATGAAGTTATGGGAGAGAATAATGGAGCAAAGACTGAGAAAGAAGACCAAGATTTCTAAAACTCAATTTGGTTTTATGCCAGGGAGATCAACTATGGAAGCTATCTTTTCACTTAGGCAATTAATGAAAAAATACCGAGCAAAGAGGAAAAACCTACATATGGTCTTTATCGATTTGGAGAAAGCCTATAATAAGGTACCGAGGAATTTAATTTGGTGGGTTTTAAAGAAAAGGAATATCCCCAGATGTTACATTGAAAATTTTAAAGATATGTACGAAGGAGCAATAACAAATGTGAGAACCACATGTGGAGAAATATGTGGATTTTCTATGACTATAGGTTTACATCAGGAATCAACCTTAAGCCCTTATCTCTTTGCATTAATTATGGATGAGTTTATTGTGCATATTCAAGAAGAAGTATCATGGTGTATGTTGTTTGTAGATGATATAGTTTTGGTGGATGAATGCCAACGAAATTGAAGGGCAAATTTTACAAGACAGTGGTTAGACTAACTATGACATATGGTGCAGAATATTGGCCAATTAAGAAGACGTATATTCATAAGATAGATGTAGCGGAAATGAGAATGCTTAGGTAGATGTGTGGTAAAACTAAGAAAAATAAAATTTGAAATAAGCGCTTTCGAGAACATTTAGGGGTAGCACCAATAGGGGAGAAGATTAGAGAAATTCGTTTAAGATGGTTTGGGCATGTTGAGCGTAGGCTAGTAATGGCACAGGTGGAGGGCCCATCAAGAGGTAGGGGCAGACCGAAGAAAACATGGATGGAAGTCATTAATTCAAATTTGAAAAAGTTTTATTTATCGAAAGATTTAGCTCAAAATAAAACGGAATGATGAAATAGAATTCATGTAGCCGACCCCAACATGGTTGAGATAAGGCTTTGATGATGATGATGATGATAATGATTTTGTAATAATAAAAGGGAAAAGCTACTTATGAGCAAAATCAAGACGAGAAACCTGAGATTTAATGGAGTTGATGATGCCGATGTCATGGTGTTTGCTTCTTATAGATATGAGAATAGAGAATTGCTCTTTAGCTTGTCTTTCTTCTTTCATGGTCAAATCAAGGAGAGGTATTGGAAGAAAAGGTGGAGGCGGGGTAGAGTTTCATCTCCCTCTGTTAGTTCGAAGGAAGACAAAAGAGATACTTAGAGAAGAAGAGGACTAAGCAAAGGAGTTGAGATCCCAAACATTATCACATTTTGTGGAAATGTTTTGAAAGGTTAAGAAGGAGAAACGCTCCACGTTATTATAGTGTTAAGAGAAGGGGAAATTTGAAAAAGAGAGGGATTCGAGGAGTCAACATAAATCAGTAGTCAAAATCAAATTTGAAATTGGCAATTGGATTCAGCTCCTTTCATATATAATAATTGGTCTTGTGGCCCTTTTTGTTTGGTCACTTTGTGGGGCCCACCTTTGGACTTTGTAGACCAAAAATATTTATTTTCTTCTTTTTGGGAATTGAATGTCAGCTCTATCCACCTTACCACGCATTTGCTTTTTTAAAAGATTACCAAAATATTAATTTAACAAAGTTTGACGATTTAAGCCAATAGTAATTGGGTCCAGATCCACAAACAATAATTTTTATGTTAAGCAATTTTTTGGTGTCTACAACTAAGAATACATATAAAATCAAACCATTCTTCAAATGACAATACGAGTCCACCCCACTCCCCATGTGTTCGTTTAGCTAACTTTCCTTGAGAACATTACTCATCCTATTTTTAAACTCATTCCACATACTGATTTATTTGTTAATTAACCATTGGGCATGATATAAGGTTAAGTAATTCTACCCACTAGAGGTCACTTATACCTTTGGTTCAGTCGATGCGGCTGATTCCCTTAATGACAATCATTAACTCCAACCTATCATGCTACCAAACTAATTAAGATCTCTGAGCAATCATAGCTTAGCCATGACCATTCTATGGTTGAGCCATAGTTACACTTATGGTTCAGTTGGCCGGTCTTAACCGTAAGTCCTCTTACGGCTTAACCGTAAGTCCTCTTACGACTAGCCATAAAGCTTGCTGTAGAACATACTCTCAAAATCGGTTCACTGGGAAGTCGTGACCTAGCCATAGTTGACCTACGAATTAGCCATAGGTGAGCACAGTTTCACCCCTTTTGTAGTTTTCTTCCTGAACCCATCCTTAGACAACATAAACTCCAGATCCACGAATTATTCAACAAAAAAACTATCTAAATCACAATTTATCCAATATTAGACGAGAAAATGAACATTTAAACATTAGTTGTAATTATCCACTTGCCTCATATCTCCGCACCAAAAACTTATATCTGCAATGGCTAGATCCAATAACTCATAAACCCCTACCCAGATTCGATCCTCCAATCCAGATAACCCTACAAATCAAAGGTAATGCAAAATCTACTAAGCTAATAGAATTTCCCTAATAAAAATAAAAAGGACTACATGAAAGCTTTTACTGGACTTGCAGATACTATTAGCCGGAATAAAGGAAGAGGAAGAAGATGCAGAGGCGAAAATGGCGGATGAGTCTCCTTTCCTCTTGAGAGCTTGGGTTCTCTGAAGGTTGCTGGGGTTGTGGTTGTGGAAAAAAGTGTGGAGAAAAGAAAAAAGAATGAAAATGATCGGGAGGTAATTAGGTTTAAGCCTTGTAGTAGAAAAAGTTTACTAAATTTACAAAGGGGGTTTTTTGTTCTTTTAAAGAGTTTTAAGTAATTCAAAAAAAAAGGGCTTTTGGCTATCAAAGGTCCAATGGCTTGGGTCCGAGGCCCAAGAAGGTTTGGCCTACCATTCTCCAATGGGCCCTACAACAAAAATGCCCTAGATGAAATGATCTAATTCTTTAAAATAGCCTATCACACCTCCATCTAGCCCGCTCAACTCGACTCAAACACGATAACCTACCAACTATTTGGCAGAATCTCTTGTATCTCCTGATCCTTCTGTTCGGCACTGGTATTAGAACCTTGACACCAAAAGTAGTAGAGTCAGATTGATGTAATCTGGCAAGAGGTAAACTACAAGTAATAATGTTAAGAACACTGAAATAGATCAAATTTATATCTTAAGTCAAATAAACCAAATGCTAAGCAAATGAGATGAATACACAGAAACCGGTTACCCCGCAAGTATGATGCACAAACACAAGTAATCCCGCCAGATTCCATATGCAAACATGGGTAACCTCGCCAGATATAACATATAACACAACTGTACACCGTATCACACAGCATACACTAGTACTGTGGTGTACGTTCGCCTCCAACTGAAGTCGGTTAGATATATAAATGAATACATAGATGTATATGGATGCTCAATGAAGTCATGCCATGAAATTCCCAAACTCACAACATCCATATCATTAATAATTAAAGTGTTAAGGTTACATAATTAGAAGCGTATTATGCTCATGTGGTATTTTCTATTTTACTAAAGGTAAGTTCTACACGACCTAATGGTCATACTTAGTTAAGTATACACAAAAGATCAAACATTTCTTCAAGATGACAATACGAGCCCACGATGCTATTAGTCTACTTTGGTGTCTATTATGTGACACATCCTGAAGCTCGCATTCCCATTATGAGTCCAGCCTAATCCCTATGTGTACATTTAGCTAACTCCTTAAAAATGACAATACGAGCCCACGACGCCATTAGTCTACTTTCAATGTCTATTATGTGATGTATCCCGAAGCTCGCATTCCCATTATGAGTCCAGCCTAATCTCCATGTGTACATTTAGATAACTTTCCTTGAGAATAAAACCCATCTTATTTTCAGACCTATTCTACATACTGATTTATTTGTCAATTAACTATTGGGCATGATATAAGGTTAAGTGATTCTACCCCCATAAAGGGCACTTACCTGTGGTTCAGCCATTGTAGCTTATTTCTTTAACTGCGATTATCAATTCTAAACTACCATGCTACCAATTTAGTTATGGTTTTTGGGCACTTGTGACTTAGCCGTGATCATACTACAGCCAAGCCATAATTACACTTATGGTGTGACTGGCCAGTATTACGGCTTAGCCATAAGTCATTTTAGCCATAAGTAGACGTAAGGCTTGCCATAGAACATACTCCCAAAATCGGCTCACGGGAAAGTAAGTTGTAACCAAGCCATATTTGATCAACGGCTTAGTCGTAGGTGCTCATAATTTAGCCTTTTTGGGGGGTTTTGTTCAAAAACCCATCCTTAGGCAACCTAAACTCCATATCTATGAATTAATGAACAAAACAACCATCTAAATCACAATTTAGCCAATATTAGATAAGGGAAACTGAATATTCGAACATTAATTGTAGTTATCCACTTGCATCAAACTCTGTACCCAAAACTCAAATCTGTAATGGCTAGATCCAATCATGCATAAACCTCTATTCAGATTAGATCCTCCAGTCCAAATAACTCTACAAACCAAAGGCAATGCACAGATTTTCTTAAACTATTAAACATGCCCTAATAAAATGAGAAAAAAAAACTACATGAAGGCCTTAGGTTTTGTTGCTTACCGAAGTTGTAGAAGCTATTAACTAGACATGAGGAGAGGGAGAAGATGAAGAGGTGATGATGGCTGATGAATTTCCTTTCCTCTTGATAGCTTGGTTCTTTGAAGGTTGTTAGGGCTATGGTTGCAAAAGAGAGGCAAATGAGAAAAAAGAAGAGATAAAATGATTGGAAGATAATAGGACTTAGGTTTAAGGCTTGTAAAGATAATTTATTAAATTAACAGAACAGGGTTTTTGCTCTTTTGGGGGGTTTTAGGTTATTCAGAAAAGGGGCTTTTAGCTCACAAGGTCCAATAGCTTGGGTTTAAAGCCTAAGAAGGTTTGGCTTGTGTCACACCCCGATCCCGGGAATTTGGGGATTCGAGTGGGCCCCCAGGGCGTGGATATGTAATCCCGTAGAAGTCCGTGTCCTGAAGGATTAGGCACGAATTCCTACAAGGGAGATTTCACAGGAACGTGTGAGGTAAGCCATCACACGTAGGGATATAACTCATTATAAGCGAATGCCTGCGAAATACTCAGTAATAATCAAGAGCAAGTTAAAGAACATGTCCTTTTTCATACATAGATAGGTATATACCAAAGTGCTGAAGTCTTTTAATTACATTCTATGTAATCCAATTGTTATTTGAGGGTTAGGTACAAAAAGGTCTACTGTGTACTTTCCCCAATGGAGAATCCAAAATGTGATTGTAACTCCTCCAGAACTGATGCTCTCCGTAGGATGACTAATAAAAGACATCGTCATCTTTTCATTCAACTATACCCCAAGGTACCGTTGGGGCACTCTCCGGGGGCGCGTCAACACCCGAGTTGGAACTGGGTTCTGTACCTGCAATATCAAGGGTAACACTGTTAACAAAACGGTTAAGCAAGTACTGAGGCATATGAAACAAGTATAACATAATATATCAAGGGAACTTAACAGTATACACTGATTTAAAGGGAGCAATGAAAGTTTACTAGACATATGGTGCATGAATGACAATGGATGAGGAATTACAATTAAAACATCATACATACTGAATGGCAACCATGATGCTCTATTCTCCCAAAAAGGGAGCATACATATGGGTTGCTAGGGGATCAAACTAGCTTCCCAAGGAGCGTCGACAACTCCTCCGTAAGCTACTGCAGTAGTGACATACATATACCCAAAGGGCACAAGTTAAGTGGTGCCAACTTGGATTCAATCAAACTAGTCATAACATATGTAAGGAATAGTTAATCATGAAGGCAGGCAAATAATTAAGCAAAGCATATGCATATGGGCTACAAAGGCCCGAACCTCGGCTATACCCTTGGTGAGCAAGCACACACTCAGTAGAAGCTCTGGCTTGTCAGACACGCACTCATTAGAAGCTCAGGTCTGAATTGCCTTGGGGTTTGCTAGAGGAAGTAAATCCGATAACAAATCATGTCGAAGGTGATATATCATAGCAATATGAATGCATTCAGATTAAGTAAGTATCCAAGAATCACTAAACACCCTATATTATGGAACCCATGATCCCCAAGGACATTCAACACGATGTACTCATAAGACGTCCAGTATCATTGTGTTACCGCGTCTTGGTATCATCTCGTATGCATACATGACACCCCTTTCTTATGCCAACATCCATGACTTGCCATTGGGAGATCATCCGGAAATCATTCGTTCTCTCCAACATGTGATTACCATTGGTCCGGTGTAGTCGTGTGGAAGGTGCCCACTAAAGCCCTACAAGTCATTAAGGGTTTCTAACATCCTATGCTCACTGGGTCCTTACGGCTTAGCCGTGTTCAAGGTTACGGCTTAGCCGAGTGGTTCATGATACTTTTTAAATTTCAGGCGTATTTACGGCTTAACCGTATATTGGTGTACGGCTTAGCCGTGCTAAGCCTACGGCTAGGCTACGGTTGAGTTACGGCTTAGCCGTAGTTTATTTCACGGTACAGCCGTAGGTAAGCCGCAGTACAAAACCGGGTTTTGTTGCTCTCTGGATTTTGAGCCGTAAATACTCACGGTTTAGCCGTAGCTTCGCCAAAAGCTTCAGAAAACCTGAAGTCAGTTCTGTAGCTCATTTTCAGTACAAGATCAATACAGAACCTCATTGCGGGGAGTTTCTATGACTTGATTAAAATGTACCTGATGGAGTTCAACACTCACACACCCTCCTATTACATGCTTACATCCTAACTCACTCAATACCACATTTGAATAAATTAAAACAATGAAAATGGCTGAAATTGGAAAAATGTAAGGAGCTAACTCAATAGTCAATAACTTAATCATGCATGCAATACATATAACTCAAATACTTGCCTCTTAACAGTGTTTGCCCTCCCCAAGTTGTTCTTGTTGTGTGGTTAGGGGAAAAACTCCGAATTGAAATGGGTTCTCTACAATAGAGCATGCAATGAGGAAAATGGAGTTTAGATTCACATGCATGTCATGTCGTGGAGCCCTTATGACTCTAATAAACCCAAAGTGAATGAAATGGAGGCAATCCTTCCCCTTGTACTGCTGTAGTATTGGAGAAGGTTGTGATTCTAAGGAAGAGGTACCCAAGGAAGAAGAAGAGGATGGATGGACGCTATGAGTAACACATGCAAGCTCCAGTTCTTCGTTTCTAGTTCTATACGTGAAGTGAGGAGGGCTGAAAAGAGGTGGCTCCAGCAATAGGAAGAAGAATCAAGGAGGAAGAATGAACGTGGAGTCTTTTTCAACTTAAAACTTCATGCATTTAACATGCAGGTCCATAAGTTCTACAAAATTACAGTCTAGGCTAAGTGCACCTCAATTGGCCCAAAACAAGTTCGGATTAAATTGAGCCCAATACAAAAGATGGTCTACGTGGAAAATTACACGGAGGACAATGGATGAGGTGTCCAAAAGATGTGAGGACAATTTACAAAAAGGGCCTCGACTACGGAAGTAAGGTTCAAACTTCGCCCAACTACCTATCTAAGACCCCAAACCCAATAGTTTTGAATTAAATTAGCCTTAGTCAGGTTTACTGAGTATAAAACAAGATTAATTAACGAAGATTAAGGTTAGTGGGATCCGGATCCTTACAGCATGCCCATCTCCAATGGGCCTTACAACAAAGTGCCATACATGAAATGATTTAAACTTCCAAAATGGCCTATCACACAACCATTTAACCCACTCAATTCGACTCGAACATGATAAACCAACCCGACCCACAAATTAAAGGCATGGGACCTAACATTTCACCTCACCTAAAGGACATTTGGTCCTTCAAATGACTGACACACCTCAGGAAGAAAGTGCGAATACTGCTTCTTTACTTTGCCTTTGAACTCTCACGTAGCTTCCTCCAGATAGTGATGTCTCCATTGAACCTTCACCCAATGGATGATGCAATTCCTCAACACCTGCTCTTTGGTGTCAACAACCACCATTAGCTACTTGGTGTAAGTCATATCATTAGATAGCTTACAGGACCTTTGTATTTTAGCTCATGATTGGGCATCATTCTCTTATTATTTTCATTTCATCATATGCATTTCATTAAAATCATTATCTTCCATTAAGAGTCCAACTTGAGTAAGCCCATTCTAGCCCAAGTAGAACTCACTTGCCCAATTTGTAAAACACCCAAACTATTGGACTTGCTTGCAAATCCTAGAAAATCCTAAGTATATGTAACACTCCGACCCGAGTTGATCCGGATTAGCGAGTAATTGCGTGTGATTTTATCGTTAAGAGTGTTTTGGCTTTTGTTTTTATTTGGTTTTGAGTCTTGGAGAGATTGTTTGGGTTGAGTTGACTTGGTCTAGGTAGTTCGAGCCCTTTTTCGTAATTTTGGCTTTTGATTGACCTTGTCAGTTTTGCGTCATTCTGACGTCAGCGCGTGTATTTCGTTGAGCTTGTCGTTTTTCGTAACTGTCTTGGATCCGAATGATTTCGTTTGCTCTCATTGGACCGTCATTTGACTCAAACTGATATTCGTGTAAACTGTTTGGACCTAGACGCAAATTTGACTCATTTTAAGTATAAATATCCCACCAACTCTCTTTTCTCTCTCGATCGTCTCTGTCTCTCAGCTCGTCTCTCTCTCGTCAGCTCTCTTTCTCTCCTTCTCCTTCTCTGTTTCGTTTGCTTGAGGGAGGAAGAAAGGAGCTCGTTTGTGTGTGTTTCCAGCGGACTGAGCCAAGCAACGAAGTGAGTTCCATCCGTGAGGCAAGTATAAGCCCAAGTTGTATGAACACCGATTGATATGGATTCGATTGTTGTGTTTTGATTCTTCATTGTGTTTCTCAGTGTTAGACAGCCCTATTGAGCTTATTTTACTGTTAGCTCCTCATTTTCAGTCGTTCTGTACACTTTCTGTATGTCTGTAACAATTCCAGAAAAATGACTCCGTGCACTCACGGCTAAGCCGTGAAATGTGCTACGGCTAAGCCGTAAGATGGCTTACGGCTAAGCCGAGACCCAGCCGTAACCCTAACCGTAGAACAGTACAGACTGTTATCTGAAAATAACTGAGAGTTGGCAAATTGCCATTCTTCTACGGCCCAGCCTGATCTAAGCCGTACATTGTCTTGCGGCTAAGCCGTGGACCAGGATACGGCTGAGCCGTAGAGTAAAATACGGTTGAGCCGTAAATCCGGGTGGATATTTGGGGAACCTCGGCTCAGCCGCAGTGTATAATACGGCTAAGTCGTAAGATGCCTCGGCTAAGCCGTAAGGTCACCTACGGCTACACCGTGAAACCCTGAGAATTGAATGAAAAGGATTAGGTTTAAGCAAAAGACCGTATATGACTTTCACATTAGAATGTAGCGAACCTGAATATGCCCAATGGAATGTCGGAATGACAGGAATGAGATCGAGGGCTGCGAATCATTCATGCAGTTATCCAGTTGTTTAGCACCTCCCCATGGGTGTTGGTTTAAGGGACTTCGGTGCACACTCCAGACACTGCAACACTAGACAATGGTGCATCGGATAACTTAAAACTACATCAACATGCACGGTTAGAAACACTAGATAATTAGTGTAGGATTGGCTTGTAATTGATCCTTGATTCATATAAGTACTTGATTTGTTTGATTTGTATAGCATATTGATTACGGTTATGCCCTCTTATGTGTTCTGCGCTGGACCTCTCGATTCTGTGGGAAATGCAGCAACCCCAGAGCGAAGCCCGGGCGGGACCATTCTATTATTGTGTTTTACCGTTGCTCCATTGGAGTACTTGCATCAGTGTTTAGTGTTATTGGTACCTGAGGTTATCAGTGCCTCTTTTTCGGCTTATTTGCATTCAGTACCTTCAGTATCAGTATCCGCTTATTGTATTCAGTATTCAGTATCAGTATGTGTGATGCACTTCCTCTTGTTTGTTCAGCATGATATGTGATCTGTATGTGATATGACATGATTGATTGATTGAGGTGCATCATCCGATTGATTGTGATTGGTATTGGCACTACTGAGCCTCAGCCTTAGGATACCCGACGGGGTTAACTTTGGTTTAGTTTATGTGTTTGCCTCTGCAGAGTGTTCTGTCCTGGGACTCCGGACCCCGGGAACTAGAGACCCATGCATACCCTGGCCCGGTCGCTGGTGTTCTCATTCCGTCCTCTCTCGTAAGGGAGAAAATGGCCAATGTAGTAGTCAGTTTGACTGTTATCTGTTTATGATTCTTACAGCATGCTTATTCAATTGCATAATTGCTTAGTATACGAACATGATTTCTATGGATCTTGCACTGTGACTATTATTCTTGATTAGACACAATTTGTGTTATCTTCTTGTTGGCTTATACTTTGCTAAGTCGTCGTACTTATTAGTTGTCTTTGTGTGTTGCAGGCTCAGATCCCTCTTCCGATCCTGCGTCGGTCGACCCGACTCCAGGAGAGGCTCACGAGGCCCCCTCCGGCCTAGAGGAGTGGACTTGATCCATCCTCCAGAGTACGGTTTGCATCATTTTGTTCTCCCCATTCTTTGAGTCCGAGTCTATTGAGGGGATTTTTCTGTACTTGTAATGTGGGCTTTGAGTGATATCTGTATTTTGATTTTTGATTGTTGTAAGCCCGCTATATGGTCATACGTTCTTGTAAATTGTTCTTGTTATCAGTTCATGATCTTTTGTAATCCATTGTAGCTTTTGGTATGTCGTTGTATGCCTTGATACGTACAGCTTCCGCGTACAGTTGTTTGCACGTGTGAATGATCCCTTGTGGGTGTATGCTTGGACGGGGTCCAGGTGTGCATGCACGGGAGTACGTGTGTCATTGGTTAGACTATCTCTGACCCCCGGTCCCTGGGTTCGGGTTGTGACATACGTATTGTATGGTATCAGAGCATTGTCTCTATCTTAGTTTGTAAGCATGTAGGCATATAGGACGTGGTGAGATTCCGTAGTCCAGTCTTGGACTGTTGTGTTTGGTCCCCTTGTCTTGTGAGTCTGTGTGAGTACCTAATGTGATAGCAGATTGACTTTTGTGTTTTGCAGGCTATGGCATCGGGATCTGGAACACACGACACCAACAATCAGGGAGATAATGAGAGTGGATCAGCCGCTCCTCAGCCCCTTGTGAATTTTGACGAGCGCTTTTTGACTATGCTACAGGCGATCCATTCTTTGCAGGCACAGGTCGTTTCGTTAGTAGACCGACAGAGCCAAGTACCAGTTCAGCGGCCTGTAGAGCAGCAAGTGGTTTTTCAGCCTAAAGAGAGCGATTCAAATGCGCTGTACGATAAATTCAGGAAACGTGGAGCCACAGAATTCTATGGCAATGAAGATGCGTTGAAGGCTGATCAGTGGCTAGAGCATATCGGAGATCTCTTCTCGACCATTATCTGTGATGACCGGCAGAAGGTTATGCTTACGGCCTCGATGTTCCGAGAGGTGGCAAGGACGTGGTGGAAGTGTGTCAGTGCAGCCTATCTGACTATGCCTAGTGAAGCTGTGTGGGAGACGTTCCAAAAACAATTCAGAAGAAAGTTCATCCCTGCTCATGTCCGGCGTGTGAAGGAGGTTGAGTTTCTGGCCTTACAGCAGCAGCAGCTGACCGTTTCAGAGTATATTCACCGCTTTATCCAGTTGTCCCATTTTGCTGAGGACATGATCAATACTGAGGAGAAGAAGGTGAATCGCTTCATTTCTGGTCTGCATCCGAGATACGCGAATTTTGTGACCGCCTTTCAGAGACCAGCTACTTTTGATGATGCGGTCGATAGAGCACATGCTGCGGAAGCCAACCACCTAGCAGAGAGAGCTATGGACTTCAAGAGGAGTGCACCAGTGGGGTCTAAGGGACAGATCCAGAAGAAATGGAAAGGGAAGCAAGGAACTTCGAGTTTCTCCGGGAGCAGATGCGAGTTTTGTGGATTGGGACATCCGACGGAGAGGTGTTGGAAGAAGTCCGGAGCTTGTTTGAGTTGCGGATCTATGGAGCATAAGATAGCTCAGTGCCCGAAAGCCAGGACTTTCCAGTCGTCTCGATCTATGGGGTCATCCAAGTCTCTGAGTTCAGCAGCATCGAATAGCCCCCAGCCGTCTCGCCAGAACCAGAAGCCACAGCGTCAGACTGCTCGCTTGTACGCAGCCTCCCATGATCATGCAGAAGATGCGAAGGTGGTGGAAGGTAAAGTTCTCATTGCCCGAGCTGAAGCACATACACTATTTGATTCGGGATCTACGCGTTCGTATGTTGCACCTCGTTTTGCGGAACAGTTACCGCAACCCCCTCAGCCGCTACCCTATTTGCTGGTGGTGTCCACTCCGGTGGGCAAGAGAGTGGAGTGTAGTGTATACTACCCTCAGTGTGACGTGGTGATTGAAGGTCGCCAGCTGCCAGTTGATTTGATCTTGTTGTCCATGTTGGATTTCGATGTGATCCTTGGAATGGACTGGCTAGCGCGGTATCGTGCCTGTGTTAACTGTTACAACAGGACGATTTACTTCGATTTTGAGAAGGGGTTTCATTTTGAGGGCAATCAGGAGAGATGCCCGAGGCGTGTCATCTCCGCATGCAAGGCGGATCGTTTGATACGCAGAGGTTGTGCAGGTTTTCTTGCTTTCGTCTCGGAGAAGAAGGAGGTGAAGCAGTTGAGTGAGATTCCGGTAGTACGTGAGTTCCCGGATGTATTTCCGGAGGAAGTACCCGAGTTACCCCCTGTCCGAGATGTAGAGTTTGCGATCGATCTAGTGCCCGGTACAGCACCCATTAGTTTAGCTCCTTATCGTATGGCCCCTGCCGAGTTACTCGAATTGAAGACGCAATTACAAGATTTGTTGGAGAAGGGTTTCATACGGCCGAGTGTGTCACCGTGGGGAGCGCCAGTGCTGTTTGTGAAGAAGAAGGACGGTACCTTACGGATGTGCATAGATTACCGGCGATTGAATAAAGTCACGATCAAGAACAAATACCCATTGCCGCGTATTGACGAGTTGTTTGACCAACTTCAAGGTGCTGCCTATTTTTCCAAGATTGATTTGAGATCGGGGTATCATCAACTCCGGGTGAAGGGAGAAGATATTGCGAAGACTGCTTTCAGGACACGGTATGGACATTTTGAGTTCCTCGTGATGCCATTTGGATTAACCAATGCACCTGCTGCCTTTATGGCCTTGATGAACAGGATCTTCGCTCCTTTCTTGGATCGGTTTGTGGTGGTCTTTATTGATGATATTTTGGTGTATTCGAAGACCCCAGAGGAGCATGAGGAACATCTACGTCGAGCCTTGCAGTTGTTGAACGAACATCGCTTATATGCCAAATTGTCGAAGTGTGATTTTTGGCTCGAGCAGGTAGCTTTTCTTGGTCATACCATTTCACGAGATGGGTTGGCAGTGGATCAGACGAAAGTTGAGGCAGTGATGAATTGGCCCAGCCCAAAGACAGTGACGGAGATACGGAGTTTTCTTGGATTGGCTGGTTATTATCGTCGATTTATTCAAGATTTCGCCAAGATTTCTGCCCCGTTGACTCGATTGACCAGGAAGAATGTTCCTTTTCTTTGGACGGACGAATGTGAACGCCATTTCCAGATGTTGAAGGAGAAGCTTACTTCGGCTCCAGTTTTGACGTTACCGGATGGGCATGAAGGATTTATGATCTACTCTGATGCTTCTCGAGTCGGTTTGGGATGTGTTTTGATGCAACATGGCAAAGTGATTGCCTATGGCTCGAGACAACTTCGGGAGCACGAGAAGAACTATGCCACACATGACTTAGAGTTGGCAGCCATCGTTTTTGCGTTGAAGATGTGGAGACATTATTTGTATGGCGTGACATTTGAAGTGCATTCAGATCATCACAGTCTACAGTATCTCTTCACGCAGTCTGAGTTGAATATGAGGCAACGAAGGTGGCTTGAGTTGATCAAGGATTTTGACTTCCCCATTAAGTATCATCCAGGGAAAGGCAATGTTGTTGCAGATGCCTTGAGTAGGAAGTCGGAGATTCTCCAGGCTTTGGACAGCCTCTATTTTGTGAGGCATGCTCAGCCAGTGGAACTGCAATTGGTGGAGAACTATTTGACACTTGCCAGTACAGTAAGCTTTCAGCCTGACATCATTCAGCGTATTAAAGACCAGCAGTTTGGAGATGCGATGTTGAAGCGAATCCGGGATAGCATTGCAGATCGACCAGACTTCCGCTTGGAGGGTGATGTTTTGTATTTCAGGAGCAGGCTATGTGTGCCAGCAGTAGATGCTTTGAAGGAGAGTTTGATGACCGAAGCACACCATGCTCGTTATTCTATGCACCCTGGAAGTACGAAGATGTACCGAGCTCTCAAGGACAGATTCTGGTGGAATAATATGAAGAGAGAAATTGCTGGGTTTGTTGCCAGATGTTTGACTTGCCAAAAGGTGAAAGCTGACCATCAGAGACCGCCAGGTTCCTTACATCCATTGCATATTCCCCAGTGGAAATGGGAGCACATTACGATGGACTTTGTTTCAGGACTACCCCTGACGAGCAAGAAGAACAGTGCCATTTGGGTGATCGTGGACAGATTGACGAAGACAGCCCATTTTCTTCCATTCAAGAAAGGCATGACATTTTCTGAGATGGCGAAGAAGTCCGTTGATGAGATCGTTAGACTACATGGTACGCCTGTATCGATTGTGTCAGATCGAGATAGCCGCTTTGTTTCTTCGTTTTGGAGAGCATTTCAGGAAGCCATGGGAACGAAGTTGAGCTTCAGTACGGCGTATCACCCGCAGACTGATGGACAGTCAGAACGAACTATTCAGACGCTCGAAGACATGTTACGGGCCAGTGTACTGACTTTTGAGAAAGAATGGGATCTGCATCTCTCGTTGTGCGAGTTTGCGTATAACAATAGTTTCCACGAGAGTATTGGAATGGCACCCTATGAAGCTCTGTATGGACGGAAATGTAGAAGTCCTGTTTGCTGGGAAGAAGTTGGAACAAGGAGTTTTCACGGACCGACAATCATTGCTGAGACTACAGAGAAAGTTCAGAAGGTCATTGATAATTTGAAGATTGCCCGATCGAGACAGAAGAGTTATGCAGATACGAGGAGAAGAACATTAGCATTTCAGGTTGGAGATTGGGTATTTTTGAAGGTCTCATTGATGAAAGGTACAATACGATTTGGCCAAAAAGGCAAGTTAGCGCCAAGATATGTGGGTCCATTTGAGATCAAGAGCCGGATTGGCGATTTAGCATACAGATTGATTCTACCCGTGGAGTTTTCTGGAGTACATGACGTTTTCCATGTGTCAATGCTTCGCAAGTATGTTCGAGACCCGACGCATGTGATTCGATACGATGATATTCAGATGCAACCTAATGCGTCATACGTTGAGCGTCCGCTCCGTATTGTTGGGACCAGAGAACAGCTCTTGCGTACGAGGACTATTCGATGGGTCAAGGTACTCTGGGAACATCATGGACCTAATGAAGCCACGTGGGAATTAGAAGATCAGATGGCGCGTCAGTATCCTTACCTCTTTGCTCAGGTACGCATTCATTCCGAGGACGGAATGATGTCTAAGTGGGGGAGGATGTAACACTCCGACCCGAGTTGATCCGGATTAGCGAGTAATTGCGTGTGATTTTATCGTTAAGAGTGTTTTGGCTTTTGTTTTTATTTGGTTTTGAGTCTTGGAGAGATTGTTTGGGTTGAGTTGACTTGGTCTAGGTAGTTCGAGCCCTTTTTCGTAATTTTGGCTTTTGATTGACCTTGTCAGTTTTGCGTCATTCTGACGTCAGCGTGTGTATTTCGTTGAGCTTGTCGTTTTTCGTAACTGTCTTGGATCCGAATGATTTCGTTTGCTCTCATTGGACCGTCATTTGACTCAAACTGATATTCGTGTAAACTGTTTGGACCTAGACGCAAATTTGACTCATTTTAAGTATAAATATCCCACCAACTCTCTTTTCTCTCTCGATCGTCTCTGTCTCTCAGCTCGTCTCTCTCTCGTCAGCTCTCTTTCTCTCCTTCTCCTTCTCTGTTTCGTTTGCTTGAGGGAGGAAGAAAAGAGCTCGTTTGTGTGTGTTTCCAGCGGACTGAGCCAAGCAACGAAGTGAGTTCCATCCGTGAGGCAAGTATAAGCCCAAGTTGTATGAACACCGATTGATATGGATTCGATTGTTGTGTTTTGATTCTTCATTGTGTTTCTCAGTGTTAGACAGCCCTATTGAGCTTATTTTACTGTTAGCTCCTCATTTTCAGTCGTTCTGTACACTTTCTGTATGTCTGTAACAATTCCAGAAAAATGACTCCGTGCACTCACGGCTAAGCCGTGAAATGTGCTACGGCTAAGCCGTAAGATGGCTTACGGCTAAGCCGAGACCCAGCCGTAACCCTAACCGTAGAACAGTATAGACTGTTATCTGAAAATAACTGAGAGTTGGCAAATTGCCATTCTTCTACGGCCCAGCCTGATCTAAGCCGTACATTGTCTTGCGGCTAAGCCGTGGACCAGGATACGGCTGAGCCGTAGAGTAAAATACGGTTGAGCCGTAAATCCGGGTGGATATTTGGGGAACCTCGGCTCAGCCGCAGTGTATAATACGGCTAAGCCGTAAGATGCCTCGGCTAAGCCGTAAGGTCACCTACGGCTACACCGTGAAACCCTGAGAATTGAATGAAAAGGATTAGGTTTAAGCAAAAGACCGTATATGACTTTCACATTAGAATGTAGCGAACCTGAATATGCCCAATGGAATGTTGGAATGACATGAATGAGATCGAGGGCTGCGAATCATTCATGCAGTTATCCAGTTGTTTAGCACCTCCCCATGGGTGTTGGTTTAAGGGACTTCGGTGCACACTCCAGACACTGCAACACTAGACAATGGTGCATCGGATAACTTAAAACTACATCAACATGCACGGTTAGAAACACTGGATAATTAGTGTAGGATTGGCTTGTAATTGATCCTTGATTCATATAAGTACTTGATTTGTTTGATTTGTATAGCATATTGATTACGGTTATGCCCTCTTATGTGTTCTGCGCTGGACCTCTCGATTCTGTGGGAAATGCAGCAACCCCAGAGCGAAGCCCGGGCGGGACCATTCTATTATTGTGTTTTACCGTTGCTCCATTGGAGTACTTGCATCAGTGTTTAGTGTTATTGGTACCTGAGTTTATCAGTGCCTCTTTTCCGGCTTATTTGCATTCAGTACCTTCAGTATCAGTATCCGCTTATTATATTCAGTATTCAGTATCAGTATGTGTGATGCACTTCCTCTTGTTTGTTCAGCATGATATGTGATCTGTATGTGATATGACATGATTGATTGATTGAGGTGCATCATCCGATTGATTGTGATTGGTATTGGCACTACTGAGCCTCAGCCTTAGGATACCCGACGGGGTTAACTTTGGTTTAGTTTATGTGTTTGCCTCTGCAGAGTGTTCTGTCCTGGGACTCCGGACCCCGGGAACTAGAGACCCATGCGTACCCTGGCCCGGTCGCTGGTGTTCTCATTCCGTCCGCTCTCGTAAGGGAGAAAATGGCCAATGTAGTAGCCACTTTGACTGTTATCTGTTTATGATTCTTACAGCATGCTTATTCAATTGCATAATTGCTTAGTATACGAACATGATTTCTATGGATCTTGCACTGTGACTATTATTCTTGATTAGACACAATTTGTGTTATCTTCTTGTTGGCTTATACTTTGCGAAGTCGTCGTACTTATTAGTTGTCTTTGTGTGTTGCAGGCTCAGATCCCTCTTCCGATCCTGCGTCGGTCGACCCGACTCCAGGAGAGGCTCGCGAGGCCCCCTCCGGCCTAGAGGAGTGGACTTGATCCATCCTCCAGAGTACGGTTTGCATCATTTTGTTCTCCCCATTCTTTGAGTCCGAGTCTATTGAGGGGATTTTTCTGTACTTGTAATGTGGGCTTTGAGTGATATCTGTATTTTGATTTTTGATTGTTGTAAGCCCGCTATATGGTCATACGTTCTTGTAAATTGTTCTTGTTATCAGTTCATGATCTTTTGTAATCCATTGTAGCTTTTGGTATGTCGTTGTATGCCTTGATACGTACAGCTTCCGCGTACAGTTGTTTGCACGTGTGAATGATCCCTTGTGGGTGTATGCTTGGACGGGGTCCAGGTGTGCATGCACGGGAGTACGTGTGTCATTGGTTAGACTATCTCTGACCCCCGGTCCCTGGGCTCGGGTTGTGACAGTATAAAAGGTAGCAACCATTTCAAATGCAAAACCATAACCTCCTCTTACCTCTATCTGTCATACCTCCTACCAAAGAAGAGAGAGAACCCTTGCTTCCAACCACTTAAGAGCACCATACTCTTCTTCCCCCATCTCTTCTTTTATAATCTTTAAGCTTGGTTGGTTGAAAACTCTTGCTCTCTCTCCTTCTCTACAACACTACTAGCCAAGAAAGACTTGTATGCCAAAAAGGAACACTCCATCTTCTTCCCTAGCACTATCTTCTTCATCTTCAAACCTTCAACGGAGGCTCCAAAGACTTCCCAGGGTATAGTGGGGTAATCTTTTGGCAACATCTTCTAGTCATCTTCTTCCTTAGAGCACCATGGGTTATTGTGGGCATCCTTAGGATTTAGTCACATGGAGTGGCCGGTTATATGCATCATGCCATTATTTTTATTTTGTCATTATATCATGCCATATTGATGGACTTGCATTCGATTTTGTAGACCGTACGGTCAGATTTATGTCTTATACACTTGAACCCATATCTTGGGCATACTTTCATTAGACTTATGTTTGAGACATGTAGCTTTTACATGAAATCATGATTTCTAAAAGACTTTATTTAAGTAGATTTATTAAGAAATGATTAAGCAGGTACTTGTTTATGTTCAATACTATCCAAATTGTGCAATGTGTGTATTAAGCACTAAGTTCTACAGTTTTTTTTAAATGTACACGTGTTTATGGATTTTCCTCATATGTGGAATCGATGAAGTTTCTTTTGTAATGGTCCATGTTTGCCTTAGTACAACTTAAATTGCTACAGGATTACATGTGCCACATCACAGCCTAGCATAATTTCCCTAATCTCAGGCTCGGCGCGTAACACAACTCTTATCTAATTCTTATGCAACCTAAGATTATGATCCTTCTTGCACAGATACACACTATCACAACCTCTTGCCGTTCACTGCAATAGATCCAAACCTTGCTTAACTCCTTGGACATTCTTCCACGAGAGAGTTAGAAGGCAAGAATCTCTAGGACTTACAACAATACTTTTCTCCCTAATAGATGCTCTAGAAAAAGATGATTTCTAATGTATAATCTTCACTCAAAATAATGAGATCTGTATCTCGAATGTATATTCTCAATCTCATAACGGAAGATGGATACTATAGAGTAGAGGGAAACACCCTCTTTGTAGAATAAGAACTACCAATTGGTTTCCTTCGTTAGGACGGTAGAGCCCGCTTGACCAAATAGGAAACAATTTTTATCAAGAAAGTGGGTTTCCTTCGTTAGGACAGTAGAGCCCGCTTGACCACGTGCTATGTGCTTTTCAGTTTCGCTTAAGTACGACTTCAGGGGCTTGAGCGTAGTCGCCTTTGTCTTGAGCCCTCGAGCACGCTTGTATGTCCGCTCAAGCACATGCCCTTACCTCAGCTCTTTTGGCGACGGAACCACAGCCAATTCTAAAAGAATTATAAAATATAATTCAATGGACGAAGAGTTTTGTCAAACCCATGAATTAGCAAATTACAAAATCCTTACATTAAAAGACATCATATTTGTAAATAAAAGACCATTCATGATTATAGTCATCAAATGCCGCACACTTTAGAGAAGATACAAGCCACAATGCCAATATTTAACACATGGGAATGGATAGAGAACTAATCTCTAGCCCATTGCTGCATAATACATGGTTACTTTCCAGCATAGTAATCAATGAGCCTTAAATACATGCTAAGCTTAGTGGGGATGTATACTATGGAAGGAGAGCAGTTGGATGCTAATAAGAGCATGTAAAATGATCTAATGGGCCTCAAAAGCAACCCCTGCCTTCTTCCCAAAGAGACTGCTGATGTACTCCTTTCTGGAGGGATGGTCCTCCTGAGGCCGGCTGTAAGCAGTCCAAACCGGTTCTCCAATAAACAAACGCATCAACTGCATGCAAACAATAAAAGATGCAAATGAATAGAAGCCAACCCTATCTAGCATTTTACCCAAAAATAAATGGCAGGTCAACTGCTCCTTTCGAACAAAAAGTCTCAGAATTTGGTTGGGAAAGTTTTATAGTGTATTCTTCTTTTTCACACTTCAGATTCGACGGACAAGCATTTACTCAAATGAACCAAGGATCCCACTTTGTTTGAAACAAGCACATGATAGAAACGAAAGACATATTATGTCTTAAAAGTGGGTGGTCCATTGGTCACGAATTTCCCAGCACCAAATGCCTTTTGTTCTGGAGTAGTTATAGAACTTGGATTCAAAATAATCTATTGCTTGCAATATTTCCTAATCGGTTGCAAACCCCACTTGGCAATAAGGAATTCTCTTTAGTTTTGGTAACTATGATAAAGTCGGAAACCCTATGTAAAGCTAAATAAATAAGCATGATCAGTCCATTTCCATCTCTCTCAACTCAATAGAGACTAAAGAGGCATTCATCTTCTTAAAGATCCAAACAGCTCAATTTCAAGCATGGATACCATACATGAATGCCTAACCCTAGTTCAGTTTTTGTACTTTTGTTATTATTGATTTCAAGATGCATCCATAAACAGAAGATTAAGGGTGTTTGGATGTGAGGTAGATTAGAGTGGAGTGAAATAAAATTTTTGAATTTAAAATTTCCACCCCTTTTTTTAAAAAAATTCAAAATTTCCACATTCTTCTTCAAAAAAAATCAAATAAGTCATCATTAAATTACAAAAAAATCTCTACTTTTTATACAAAAGGTCAAAAAGTTTCCATATCAAGTAACTAAGAACGAAAAGTCATCATAACCCCATCATATATTATTCTTTCTTAATTTTGAGTTTACTCTATTTTATTTTACTCTTTCCCACATCCAAATACATCCTACAGAGAGAATTCATGGCAAACTAATAGGATATGTATCCAATCCTATCCATAGTACTTGTTAAGCTGATAATTTTGGTTAGATGTTCATGAATTTGAAATATCATATACTTGATTTTTATGAACTGAGAATATATCATTTATCCCATTTTATCATTTGTTACACTAAATGATCGCTATGGAAATTATTCCCTTCTATTCCAATTTGAATGTTAATGGACACTAGAATCAAACCTCAGTTCAGATGCAACCAAAATTTGGGTCCAGACCTGTTTCAGATATTTGATTTTGTCATAATATTCTATTAAGATTACCAATTTTGCAGAATATCAGGATGTCTCTATGGATATAAGACTCTCACTCTCACCATACAATCTAGGGATTGATCCCTAGGTGGGTAGATTAAGGTAGTCCTCCGTTCACCACGAGCCAAGCCGGCTAAAACAAAACAAAATGAAACAATTCATTTTCTAATATAGCTTAGATGCTAGCCTAACCAAATCCATGTAGAGGGCACATTCGGATTTGAGGACTTCTAGCATGTATTCCTCCTATCCGCAATTCATTAATCCATCTGAGGTATGAACACATATGAAATATACCTGGATCTAAACCATTTGCGGTCTAGCATGTAATTCATATATATTTATATATATATATATATATATATATTTACCCCCCTCACATCCAAAACTACACATGCCTTGATTAAGCCGATAGAAATTTATTACCTTTACGTAGTTGCCAGTGTCCAGAGTGAAGCGATGGTAGATACCAGCAGGCAGGACGATCATGTCTCCCTCCTTGATCCAGATACGGATCCAATGGTCATCTTTGTCTCTCACATCGAAATACCCACTCCCTTCCAAACAGTAACGTATCTCTTCATCTGCATGGATATGCTCCCTGTAGAAATTCCTCAACTTCTCCTCATAATTCTCCTCTCTCTCAGGGCACAAGTCCAAAAGGTCCTGCACAAACTCACCAGGTCATCACTCCACTCAGTACCACTGTCACCAATAATGTTAATGGGTCATTTGTCAATGGAGTTAATAAAATGATGGATATTCAAAGTTTACTGTTTTTCTTGGGCTATTATGAAAAAAACATTGTTGAAAATAAAATAAATTAAAGTAGATAATGCTAAAATAAATTTTAACAAAATGCACAGAATTTAGGAAACTAATGCAAAAATATCATGATGTTAACATTAAATTGCATTATTCATAAATTATTTATAGTATTGTCAATTTCTCATGATATTAATGACTTATTAATGTTTCAAGAAATAAACATATTTCTACCATGGTATAATAAAAGTATCAGCAGTATTACCTAATCAACTAATCAGATTTAACTTAATTTAATTAATTAATATCTGCTAGACATGATCTTGATTGGTCATGGGCTCAAAAATCACATTGACCAGATTGATATCCACTGTTCAGTAGAATCATACAAAGAGACATTACTAAAGTTATAGATGCAATTTAGCATGAATTCAGTGGTAAAAATCACTTCGATCAGAGTCCCATTACCAATCATGGGAGGAGGTTCATATCTAACAGCCTTAAATGGTCGAACTCTATGTCCTAATTGAAAATGACAACATGGTATAGCAGGCCACATCTCTTAATTATAAACACAAGTATATTCAGTATATCCAATGAAACTATAGAAACAAAATCAGTCACGAATACATTGTATTTCTGATGTACAGCATCTAACGAAAAAAGAGTTATAGTTTTTCCAAAAAGAAAAAAGAAAAGAAAAAGGGATTGTCTAATGAGCAAACCATGTAGTTGTATCCTCGACTCTCCCTGATTTGCCGCAGGTCCTCATTATTCTCATAATCTTTTGGGTTCAAGTGCCAATACAAGACCCCCAACTCTATCAACAAAAACGAAAACAGATAGTGTTATATGTATGCTATGATGATTACAATTAGTAATATGGAAATTAAGAGTAGGGTGGTGAAGAGGAAATCAAAGAGGGAGTGTTTGGCATAGCGAGAGACAAAGCATCTAGGCCTGATGGCTTCTCCCTTGCATTTTACCAAGAAGGTTGGTCCACTAATAAATCAGATCTCATGGAGGTGAGGAATTTTATAGCAGGCAAATGATTCCAAATGAGCCTGAATTCCATGTTTATATCATTAAACCAAAGGAGGAAGGAGCCGTAGAGTTATTGAGATTCAGGCTGATCAGTGATCGGCCTCGTTCGGAGTTTGTGCAAAGTCATCTCAAAACTGCTAGAAAATAAGGTGGGGAGTTGATGGAACGTATCATTACTTCGAAGCCCTTTCCAATCTAAGGTGCAATTTTTCAAGGAAGACAAATTTTAAATGCATGCTAATTGCAGATGAGTGGATTGAGAATAAATAGTGAAGGGAAGTGAGGTAAGGCCTGCATGATTGACCCAAAAAGAGCATAGGACAATATCAATAGGTCTTTTCTCAAGTATCTTATGGAAAAAGTGGGATTGGGGTAAATTAGTGGGGGGTGCATTAGATACTTGAATGCATCTTGACAATACATTCTTTGTCCTTGTGCATGGATCCCTCAAAGGTTTCTTTGCAAGGACCTAAGACAAAGAGATTTACTCTTACTCTTACTCTTCCTCTTCACAATGGTGGTTGAAGCCCTAGAAGTCTCACTACATTTCTGAAAAAGCTTTCCAGTCAGATCTAATTTATCTATCTCACATTGTCATTTGCAGATGATACAATTATCTTCTACGACACCCTCTGTTCCCTACTTAAAAGTTTAAACTGAATTTGAGGTGCTTCGATTTTGAAGCGCTTTAAGGCTTGAGGCTGAATATAACCAAAAGCTCCATGGTGAAGTCTCGCTACATTTCTGAAAAGGCTTTCTAGTCGGATCTAATTTATCTATCTCACATTGTCATTTGCAGATGATACAATTATCTTTTATGACACCCTCTGTTCCCTAGTTAAAAGTTTAATTTGAACTTGAGGTGCTTCGATTTTGAAGCGCTTTAAGGCTTGAGGCTGAATGTAACTAAAAGCTCCATGGCGGAGTTGACATTAGATGATTTGTTCCGCTCTTTTCTGGTGTCTTCAATGGGATTTAAGAGGCAGATTGTTCCATTTAACTATCTTGGGCTTTTGCTATGTTCAAACCCTTGTACTCATTTTGAAAGGATTTTTGTATGTTGGCTAATTTATGGGTTGGACAAAGCTCTGAGTCTATAAAGTTGTACTTGATATTCTTTTAAAGGGACTATAGTTCGAGTTGCCAAAAGGAGCCAAAGAGAAGAATTGAAGAAAACTTGGAAGACTATCCAATCGATCGGACAAAGATGGGATCAATTGGATCTAGAAAGAGTTACAATCAAATAAGTGAAATTCGGAAAAAGTACCCAGATAGAATGGTACCCGATCAATCAGATATGATCCCTAATTGATCAGATGACAAAAAAAAAACCCACCATCCTATAGGATTTTATTTCCTTTTTAAAGTGGGAGTTTTCTGTTTTGTATCAATTCTTATCCTTGTCGAAATACTATTATGAGGCACGAAATTGGGGCTATAAAAAGGGTTCACTCTCAACCCTAAAGACAAATCTCATTAACTTAAGTAGAGATTACATATTAGATATCTTCTTTAAAGCTTTCATTGAGAGTTAAATGGCTGAAGTTTTTTCCTAGAGAGTAGTTGCTTCTACATCTCTTGTAAAAGTTTTGAGGCCATTTTAAGTAATTAATGTGTGAGTTGATCAAGTAGAGAATAGTACATGGCAAAGGAGAGTTGTGTTGCAGAAGGAGTTGTGCAAGAATAACTCAGTCCTTAAGGTGCAAAAAGGATGTAAGTATATCTTATCACTATTCAAATTTGCTTGATAGTTATCCTTATTGGATACGTGGTTTTTTACTCAGTAACGTTTTTCCATGCTTTTGTGTTTGATTTATTTTCCGCTGCGTGGTTCATTGGTTGCACACATATTGTTAAGTTGATTGTGTTGATTCATTCTAGAGGCCCACCCAAAACCTTCACCTTTTATGAGGGATCTATTTGTAGAAAGGTTATGGAGAAATAGTAATCTTGGAAAATAAATATAATCTCTCTCCCTACAGCCAAATAGCTCTTATTAAACAAACACCATTCAACCTACCTATTTCCTAACTATTCCTCTATTCAGAATTTAGGTCGCAAGTGGTTGTTTTTCTAAATAAGATCCAAGGAAACTTCTGATAAGATAGAAAAGGAGATGAAGAAATGATGCACTTTAAAATTGAGGTGATGTCGCAGCCAATGAAAAGTAATGACCTTAGAATTGGTGAGTGAAGAGAAGCTTTGTGAACAAAAATTAATGAGAAAAAATGTTTAAAGGGACCGAAAAAAAAAAGGAAAAAAAGGTAAGGAGCCAAATGAAATGGTATGATGGTTGTCTGTAAGCTCTCTCTCTCTCTCTCTCTCTCTCTCTCTCTCTCTCTCTCTCAGATGCTCAAAAGTAAGAGGAGTTAAGCTGGGGGAGATTCTCTCAAAGGGAGTTCATTTCCTAGCAGAGAGTGGTGATCTAGTAAGATTTTGGAAGAACACATGGGTTGGGAATAAATTGGTACCAACAACATTCAAAAATAAGAATTCATCAAGAACTTTAAAACATTGGATAAGGAAAATGGAATTAGGATCTATCAGTTAAAAGAGATTTTATGGCTTTGTCATTGTCGTGTGTGGTGAGAAAGAGACTTTGGGTGACAAAGCAAGTGGAATCTTATCGAGCAAATCTACCCTCTCCTTTATTTCCCTAGATCCTCTATTTCTTTTCCTTCCAAGTTCGTTTGGAAACCCTTAGGGCCTATTCTGTTGCTAGAATTCACAAAATTCATGTCCGGGGAATTCTAAAATTCCCAGACATAGTGGAATTCCTTCATAGACATAGTGGAATTCTTGAATACTCCCTTATACTTAAGCATTTAGAAATTTCAGCAAAAGGTGAAGGATGTGGAATTATGAAATTCCAAAGGATTAATGGAGTCTTCTCAAGTGGTGTTATTCAGAAGTTTTAATAAATGAACGTGGCATTTGCAAATGCGAGGGAACAAAATGTCACATCATGTACCAAAAACCCCCAACCACCTAAATTCTTGGCAAGAATTCTTATAAAAGAACAGGCCCTTAGGTCATGTTCTTTTACAAGAATTTTGGGACATGTTGTCACATCTTATCCCTTAGCATCTGCAAATGCCACGTTCGTTTGCTAGTATTTCAGAATTCCACCACTTGAAAGGACTCAATTAACCCTTAGGACTTTCAGAATTTCACCTCCTCTCACATTTTGCTCAAATTCCTGAATGCTCATGTACAAGAGAGCATCTAGGACTTCCAGTGAGAATTTCAAAATTCTCCAAATATAAACTCTGTGAATTCTAGCAAAAGAACAAGCCCTTAGTAACACTCCCCCACTGCACCCATATATTTAGTGCTGAACCAATGGGGAATTGGTGGACCATCTGTTTTTGCATTGCCCTTTTTTCTTTTCTGTGTGTGCTTTTGTTTGCCTATTCAATTTTTCTTTTATTTTATTTTATAGAATCCTTGAAAACCCTCACGGATGGAAGGATTTTGTGACCTTCCAAAAAGAAACAGACGCCAAATTCTGTAGAATATGCTACCTCTTTCTATTTTATGAGGAGTAGGAAAGGAGTGAAACCAAAGACTTTCTGAAGGGAAACAGGCACATTCCTACATGCTGTTTTCAAGATCGAATTAAACAATCTATTATGATTAATTGGGGTTGGGGTGTTTTAGTTAATTAGGACTTTTGAGCGCTATCCATATTTGAATTCCACAAGTGTTGGTCAGCATTTGTAATCGGACAGCCTCGATAATTGGCTGGAGCTTAGATTAGTACGCCTCCTCTAAACAGGAAATCCAGGAAGGCAGGCCTCGGACGCCAGTGGGGTGAGTTGATGTTAGGCAGATAGTGTTATCCTTTTCTGGCCATGTTGACGGAGAAGGGATTCAAAAAGAGCCCCAAACAAAATGTCCGATTGCTTATTCCCTACTCGCTTTCATAGTTGGTTGCTGACTGAAGATTGAAGGTGATTTTAGTCTATGCAACCAGCAATGGCCAGGGCAAGTGGTAAAGCAAATGTGCCTTTGGCATCCAACAGCAAATTAATTCAAGCTTTAGCTGCCCAAACAAAATGCTGATGCTGCTTTCCATCCATCATGTGGCCAGAGGGAACATAATTCACAGATAAGAAATTGGGAGCATCTGGTCTAAAGAGTCTAGTGGCGGTGATGGCAGTCGTCGTGGGGGGCGCCTTTTATTGAATATATAAATTAACAACTAGTGAATTTTGATGGGTACCCTTGAATTTTGATGGGGTACCCTTGCCTTATTTTATTTTTTTCTCAGAAAAAAAAAAAAGAAGAAGCCTTAAATCTTGTAAGCTTTCAAAAGAAAGAATTAAGAGAGAGAGAGAGAGAGAGAGAGTATATATAATTTATTGTAATCTTTCAAAAGAAAAGAATAATTTAGAGAGAAAAGGAGATTATAAATAACTAAAAGAGGAGAGAGATTAAAAAAATACCATGCAGCTTGCTTAAAAGAACAAACTCCTTTGGATTCCGATGATGGGGGAGTCTCTGATCCTCATCATTTTCTTCCATAAACCATGCCTGCAACCAATTTCTCACATGTTTTTTCAAATCACCCAATCCAAATATATAAAATCTCACTGATCAGCCGCTCAAAACACACGGACACTGGATACTATCACATCTCATACGCACCTCAAGGGCCATAGGATCTAGTGCTCTCCCTCCCTGTCTCTCGTCGTTTGTCCGCTGCAGCAGCTGTGGCCTTCTCCTTGTTGCTGGACCCTGGTTTTATTCTTTATTTATATCACCAGTGTGATGGCGGATCATGAATTCAACTTGCTACAAACTGTGTGGAGAGATAAAAACAGCAACAAAAACTCCAGAAATTGTCAAAATTGTCCAGCTAATGATGTTGACATCGATAGGGGCCCCCGCCTTTTGCTTCATGCCACGTGGACAGATGTCTGTTGTTTGTGCTGCTATAAATAAATGAATAAATAAATATCTTGATTGGCTTTATTCTCCTATCAAATTTATAACACAAACGTTCGTTTCAATTCTTCATTCATAGTTTAGGGTTTTTGTTTTCCTTTTTCAATGGTTGTCATTTTGAGGGAGGCTGGATGGGTAAGGGTTCAGAGTGACTCACCATATTAATAATTTTTTTAATCTTAAAAGTTGGCAAATGACTATTGGATGGATGAAACCCTAATCCAAGTTATCTAACCCATGCCCCATAATGGCATCTCACACTAGGGCAGACCTATCTAAATCATGTGCAGGCGGACACACTCATTTGGCCCGGGGATCCCTCCTAAATAAATAGCGAAAATTATAATTTTGCTTCAAAATTTTGCATGAAAATGTGACACCCACTCCTAAAACTCTAATTACAAATGTATATTTATTTTCAAAACACAACTGCCAGTTTAGAATTTAGATACGCACCGTTCAAATCAAAACTTTGGATCCACCACTACTTAGTACTAGGCCTCTCTAGATGAGTGGGCTGGGCATGGGGAAGGGCCTGCATGAGCAGGGGCCTAGAATGGGTTACCCTGCCCACCTGCAACCTTGCCCATTGCCATTCCCTAGTTGCTAACAGGCTACAACTATTGCCCCGCATATACTGATTAGAAGCTTCTGAAAAATTTTTGCCAGAATTCGGGACTAACTTTGTGGCCAGAAATCGGGCATGAATTCTGGCCCAAATCGATAACAAGTAAGAGTGGGGTGATGCTGGGAGAAGGAAACTTTGGCCAGCTCATCGTCCATGAGTTGCTCTATCCAAACATAATAACCGACTCTTGCCTTCTTTTCATACAAAATTAAAATCAAAAAAGAAAATAATACAATAAGGGAGATTTTCAAATAAGGACTTCAATTTTTGCCTTAAAAAAAACACATTAGTTTTAAAAATTTTCAAATTAGTCCCTAGTTTTTTTAATAAGTTTTCAATTAAGGACCTCTAGACATTTTAAGGTATTTTCTAATGACTTTTTCCATACATTTTTTTAAATACCCAAGTTACAATTCATTTAAAGACATGACATGGCTCCGACAGCCACTTTTTCAGCCAGTCACCGTGGGGTGGTTGTCATTGATCATTATGAGAACGCTTGCAAAGGAAATGAGGAAAACATAGAGAAAGTGAAAAGAGGTTTTATTTTAATTAAAGGCAGTTATGGTATTATGAAAAAATTGAGGGAAAAAGTTTTCTAAAAGAGATTTAACTGGATGGATGTCCTTAATTGAAAACTTTCTAAAAATTTAGAGAATAATTTGGATTTTTTAAAAAAACTGTCTTTTTTTGAAATAAGGCAAAAAATAAGGGCAATTTAGGTGGAAGTCTGATTTCTCAAACTTAATTAGGTAGAAATCCACATCTTAAGTTCTTAGTTACAAGCGTCTACTAGTGCTATAAGATTTAATTCTTGGAGTTTATTCTATCATAACAACAATTCTACCCCTAGAGGGTTTCTTGTTTCTTATTTATTTAGAGTTGACTTTTGGAATAATGGGCAGCCCGCAAATGGCGACTAGCTGTTGGCGATTGGCTTCCGATGACTTTTCAAGCAACTTTCAGGCCACTTTTTAGGCAACTTTTCAGACACTTTTCCAATTGTGACAAGTTGGCAGCCGTCGATCGACAGACGGCAAACCGGCAAACCAACAACCGATGGAAGGTAGTTGCTACTCGGTGGACGGCAACGAACAAACAGTGGCTAGCAGACCAATGACTGGCAACCGATAAACATGGACCAACGACTAGTGGACAGGGACTAACAAACCAACGACCTATGACCAATGGACAGTGGACCGGGACCAGTAAACCAGTGACTAGTGACTGGCCAACAATGACCAACTGACAGTAAACGATGCTCGTCAGATGGTGACGGACGGATGGTGGACAACGAGCCCCCGGTGATTGGCGACAAGTGACCGGCAGACAACGATTGGCGCAGACGACTATCTATCGGCAACGGCAACCATCGACCATCAACCAATGGCCGACCTTCGGAATAATAGATGGAGGTCACTAGAATAATGGCCGGTCACCACTAGTCTCCGAAACAATGGCTTGTCAGTGACCCCCAAGTCACTGGTGGTTTAGAAATTGAAAATTGGAATGCATTCAGTGCTGGGCTGTATTAGAAACAGGAATATGTGTGAGAAAAAGGAACAAGTTCAAACAGGAACATGAGAAATAGGGACATATTCGATGTGTTAGTGTATGCGAGAAACAAGAACATAAGAAATAGGAACGTAAAAAACGGGGACATGTTCTATGTGTTAATGTATGTAAAAAATAGGAACATGTTTCATAATTTGTTGACCGATAAAAAATTACAAATGTTACAATGAAAACATTAGAAGCAAATTCCAAAGCATAGGCACATAAATCTTAGGATTGTGGAATGCCAAGTCAAGTACTATATCTAGATGTTCAGAACTAATACAATCCACTCAAAAGACTTTAGATGAGCTCAGAGTGCAGTACTTCAAACTTCAGAGTTAGTGAATTTCATTTGGTCACTTGACTCACCAAACTTCAAATTCAAAGTTCATTAGCTCAGACTCTATGGGTCATTGAACACACTCAAGTTTTCAAGTTACCAAAGTGGTTGAAAATTACATGACAGCTCCAAATTATGCTTCAAAATTTGAAAGATTTAGACTTCATTTTAGTTCAAGTTCAAGCTTCAGTGACTATCTTCCAACTCCTTGGGGTCATTGTGACAACAGATACTTCCACATGTCAGAACCAGCTAAAACTCCTGGAGGAATCTCAAATTATATTCAGAAGGGGCTTTGCAAAGTTTCAGGTCAAGTGAATGTCATTTGACCCAAAGTCAACAAACAGTATTAGTAGTGTGAACATGAGTGGAAAACAGGAACATGTTCAAATACAAACATGAGAAACAATAACATGAGAAATAGGAACATAAGAAATGGGAACATGAGAAATAGGAACATACATGGAAAGGGGACTATGTGTTAGTGTGAAATAGGAACATCTAAGCGAGGACATGAAAACAGGACTGTGTTAATGTGGAACAGGAAGATGGAAATAGGACTATGTGTTAGTGTACAACAGGAACATGAAATTAGAGCCATATGTTAGCATGAAATCGAAACTTATGGTTAGTATGAAATGGGAACTTATGGTATGTAAACAGGAACATATTTCATGTATTAGTGTGAAAGAGGAACATGCATAGAAACAGAACTATGTGTTAGTGTCACAACCCGAGCCCAGAAATCGGGGGTTAGCGAAAAGCCAAACCAGTGACACACGTACTCCTGTGCACGTGCATCCAAACCCAGTCCAGATGCACACACACAAGGGATCTAACACGTGCGGACTAAGCGTACGCGGAAGCTGTACATATCATAGCAGGCAACAAAGCATATAGCGAAAGCCAAAACAAATGCGGGACGAAAAAGACAACGATATATATATATATATAACTCTAAAAAACCATATACAAATCTGAGTACACGCCAAAATAGCGATATACAAAATGATACAGAGTACAAAGTCCAAAGTGCCAAAATACAAAATATCAAAACCAAACAACTAGGCCACTGATGATATGCATGTACGCACTCGGCAGAGGTGATCAGGCCTACTCTGCCAAACCGGAGGGTGCCTCTACACTCGGCCCTACAGCCTCCTCGACCGCCGGGGAGTCGGGCAAGGGATCTGCGCCTGCAACACCACAGACAACACAAATGAATACAACGATCCAGCAAATACAAGTAACAGGGATGAAACACTCATAGTATCAAATAGAATAATGACAGAAGATTAAATACAGAGTTTCCATCTTCGTATGCTAAGCAAATCGTGCATAGAAGTAAAGCATGATAAGTGAATCAAAACATAGAAATACTGAACTAAGTGGCTACTACGTTAACCATATTCTCTCCAATAGAGAGCAGAGCAGAGCAGAGCAGAGGAGAACACCACTGACCGGGCCAGGGTACAAGTGGGTCTCCGTTTCCTGGGTTCCGGGGTCCCAAGACAAAGCGACACTGCAGTGATACAGAGATACAGAGGTCTAAGCCAGAGGTAACCCCGTCGGGCATCCTAGGGCTGAGGCTGAGTAGAGCCAGACTAATACCAATCAAATCAAATCCAAAAGAAGGGAGATTATCCGCTTTGGACTCACCGATGACAAGGACCGGATCTTATCCTCACGTGTTAATCTCTGGGCAGAGCCACCAGGGAATACCCAATAATCAGAGACACACAAAGCCAACAAAGCATATATTAAGCCAAAGCACAGCATAGATCAAAGCTTAGTGCGGAACGAAGAATAGAACAGATATACAGGACGAAAGCAAAAATAGACATAGATTTGCATAACAGAGGGCAAAACTGTAAACAATATGCAATGCATCTCAGATTAATACGGAATCAAGGTTAATTACAAGCCAATACTAATCTAGTTGTTCACTGTCACTAACCGTGCATGTTGATGTAGTTTTAAGTTATTCGATGCACCGTTGCCATCTTAGTGTTGCAATGTAATCCTCACGTGCACCGAAGTCCCTTAACCCAACACCCATGGGGAGGTGCTTAACAGTCAAGCAACGCTCACATGAATAAGTCACAGCCTAACAAACTATTCATGCAATCCGACGAATCCATTGGGCCGGTTTACGTGTATGGTTCCTTGTATAAAAGCCCTACAAAGTCACACCATTATCCTAAGTTTAATTCATATTTTACAGGTCTTACGGTTTGGCCATGGGTGACCTACGGCTTAGCCGTATGCAGCTTACGGCCTAGCCGTAACATGCACTACGGCTTAGCCGTGGTTCCCTTCAGAACACGGCTAAACTGTCCTCTTCAACCTCTGATCTGATACATCTTACGGCTGGGTCACGGCTAGCTTACGGCTCAGCCGTAGAACAAGTTACGGTTCAGCCGTAGCCTAGCCGTAGAACAAAATTCAGAATTTCAGGTCTCTGGAATGTGAGCCGTACAAGGTTACGGCTTAGCCGTACAATACAGAGAACCAATTCGGGTTGAGTACAGAAACTGGAATTTGGTACAGAAATGTCTCAGAACAAGCTCATCTGATCCTAACATCTTAGAATTTGGCTGTAAAACATTCTATACAAAGAATAAGAATGAATCAAAGCAATCAAACAAAACACCCATATGTGTTAAACAATCCTGTACTTATACTTGCCTCAAAACTCTGTCAAGCCACTGAATCAAGCTCCAAATCAACTAAAATCAAAGCAAATCAAAGAAACAACCCATGCATGAGAGGAGGACACAGCAACAGAGAAGGAGAGTTACAATTGGAGAAGAAGAAGGAAGAACCCACTTACCCAAACAAGGACAAAGAAGGAGAAAGAGGAAAAACCCAAATCAAGATGGGTGCAAAATCCCAACTCCAACCATGAATGAGAAGAGAAGAGCAGAAAAGAGACTGAAGACGTGGAGCTCTCCTTGCATGCACGTATCGAACGAAAATTAGCAGGGAGAAGACACCTGGGTCCTGACTCATATATATAGTTTCTGGAAGTTTAAAACACAGTCCAAGGAATTTGGTTATTTACAAATCGAGTCACACGGAGGTCCAACTTCTCCAATTGACTCCAAATGGGTCTGAAACAGTTACGGAAAATAATGAGCTCAACAAAATACACGTGCTGACACCAAGATGATGCAAAGATGATGCACTCAAAGCAAAAGCACAATTACGAAAAAGGGCTTAGAACTACCTATCTCAGGTCAAAGGTTACTCAACTACCTATCCAAGACCCAAAACCAAGTCCGAAAGAATAAAACAACAGAAAAACACACTAATGAGCCACTAATCCTGCTCAAAGGGGATCGGAGTGTTACATCCTCCCCCACTAGGAATCATTCCGTCCTTGGAATGACCACCTACCTGCGCAAAGAGCTGTGGGTACTGGCGCGCTAGCTGCTCCTCTAGCTCCCAAGTAGCCTCATCTGGACCGTAATGTTCCCACAACACTTTAACCCATCTGATAGTCCTGGTACGTAGAATCTGCTCTTGGGTACCAACGATGCGAAGCGGACGCTCAACGTAAGTTGCATTAGGCTGAATCTGAATATCATCGTAGCGAATCACATGGCTCGGATCTGGCACGTACTTACGGAGCATCGACACATGGAATACATCGTGAACACCGGAGAACTCAACTGGAAGCGTTAACCGATAGGCTAAATCTCCAACTCGACTCTTGACTTCGAACGGTCCCACATATCTCGGAGCTAACTTGCCCTTCTGACCAAACCGCACCGTGCCCTTCATCGGAGAAACTTTAAGGAACACCCAATCTCCGACTTGGAATGCCAACGGTCTCCTCCGAGTATCCGCATAGCTCTTCTGCCTGGATCGAGCAATCTTCAGATTCTCTATCACTTTCTGCACTTTCTCTGTCGTCTTAGCAATGATTGTCGGACCATGGAAACTTCTTGTTCCTACCTCTTCCCAGCACACTTGGGTCCTGCACTTACGTCCGTATAGAGCTTCATAGGGTGCCATACCAATGCTTTCGTGGAAGCTGTTGTTGTAGGAAAACTCACATAATGCCAGATGCATATCCCATTCCTTCTCAAAGTTCAGCACGCTCGCTCGGAGCATATCCTCCAACGTCTGAATAGTACGCTCCGACTGCCCATCAGTCTGAGGGTGGTATGCCGTACTAAAGCTTAACTTCGTGCCCATAGCTTCCTGAAATGCTCTCCAGAACGAAGACACAAAACGACTGTCGCGATCAGACACAATCGATACTGGGGTGCCATGCAATCTAACTATCTCGTCAACAAACTTCCTGGCCATCTCTGTGAATGTCATCCCTTTCTTGAACGGAAGGAAATGTGCTGACTTCTTCAATCTATCCACTATTACCCAGATCGCATTGTTCTTTCTACTGGTCGGCGGAAAACCGGAGACGAAATCCATGGTAATGTGCTCCCACTTCTACTGCGGAGTGTGTAATGGATGCAATGATCCTGGAGGTCGCTGATGATCAACTTTCACCCTCTGACAGATCAAACATCGAGCTACGAGCCCTGCGATCTCCCGCTTCATATTGTTCCACCAAAATCTATCCTTCAAGTTTCGATACATCTTTGTACTCCCTGGGTGCATCGCATAACGGGCTTCGTGCGCATCTGTCATCAACTTTTCTTTCAGCTCATCCACAGCGGGAACACACAATCTATTCCTGAAGTACAAAACTCCATCTACCAAGCTGAAGTCAGGTCGATCTGTAACCCGATCTCTGAACGTCACCAGAAGGGGGTCCTCAAACTGGCGATCATTGATCTGCTGAATCATCTCGGGCTGAAACATGACGGTAGTAGCTAATGTCACCAATTCACCCACCATCCGAACCTCCACAGGCTGATCATGTACCAGCATATAGAATCCTGCCAACACCTAAAGACTGTCTGTCCTCCTGCTAAGTGCATCTGCAACTACATTCCCTTTGCCTGGATGGTACTTGATCGGAAAGTCGTAGTCCTTGATGAACTCCAACCACCTCCGCTGCCTCATATTCAAGTCATGCTGATCAAACAAATACTGGAGACTGTGATGATCGGAATGGACTTCAAACTTCACACCGTACAAGTAATGTCGCCACAACTTCAGTGCAAATACAATGGCTGCTAGCTCCAAGTCATGTGTGGCATAGTTCTTCTCATGCTCTTTCAGCTGTCTGGATCCATAGGCAATCACTTTCTGATTCTACATCAGTACACAGCCTAGTCCAACTAGAGAGGCATCGGAATAAATCACGAATTCCTCACTACCATCCGGGAGAGTCAACACTGGCGCCGTAGTGAGCTTTTCTTTCAACATCTGAAAACTACGCTCACACTTCTCTGTCCACTCATTCGGGACCTTCTTCCAGTCAACTGAGTCAGCGGGGCTGAAATCTTCGAGAAGTCCTGCACGAACCTGCGGCAATATCCCGCCAATCCCAGAAAACTCCGAATCTCTGTCACTGATCTAGGACGGGGCCAATGGACTACTGCCTCAATCTTAGCTGGATCCACCATCAATCCATCTCTAGAAATCACATGTCCCAAAAACGCAACTTGCTCTAACCAGAACTCACATTTGGCTAACTTTGCATACAACTGGTGATCTCTAAGCAGCTGCAATGCCTTCCGCAGATGATCTGTATGTTCCTCAGCAGTCTTCGAATAGACCAATATATCATCTATGAAAATCACAACAAACTGGTCTAAAAAGGAAGTAAACACCCTATTCATCAATGCCATAAAAGCTGCGGGTGCGTTCGTCAAACCAAATGGCATGACAAGGAACTCGTAGTGTCCATACCGAGTCCTGAAAGCTGTCTTAGGAACATCCTCATCCTTCACCCGGAGCTGGTGATACCCTGACCTCAAGTCAATCTTCGAGAAGTAAGCTGCACCCTGAAGCTGATCGAACAACTCATCGATCCTAGGCAATGGATATTTGTTCTTGATGGTCACTTTGTTCAACTGCCTGTAGTCAATGCACATCCGGAAACTGCCATCCTTCTTCTTAACAAACAATACAAGAGCTCCCCAAGGTGAAACACTTGGGCGTATGAACCCTTTATCCAACAGATCCTGCAACTGTTTCTTCAATTCCAACAATTCTGCAGGTGCCATACGATATGGAGCTCTACTGATGGGTGCTGTACCTGGCATCACGTCGATCGAGAACTCTACCTCTCGAACTGGTGGCAACTCTGGCACATCCTCCGGGAAGACATCCGGGAACTCGCTGACTACTGGGATCTCACTGAGCGGTCGCTGATTCTTCTTCTCTGAAATGAATGCAAGAAATCCCTCACATCCCCTACGAAGCATCCTGTCTGCTTTACAAGCAGAGATCACACGCCTTGGGCACTTCGTCTGGCTGCCCTCAAATCGAAATCCGCTGCCCAGATCAAAATAGATAGCTTTGCCGTAACAATTGATACAAGCATGATATCTCGTAAGCTAGTCCATACCAAGAATCACATCAAAATCCAGTGTCGTGAGCAACACGAGGTCTACCGGGAGCTGATGACCAGCTATCCGCACGGCACACTGAGGGTAGAAAACACTGCACTCCACCCGTTTACCAACCGGAGTGGATACTATCAACAAGTATGGGAGCGGCGTGGGTCGCTGTCGAAGCTGCACAGCAAAATGGGGTGCATCGTACGAACGCGTAGACCCGGAGTCAAACAAGGCTAAAGCTTCAGCATCAAAAATTAAAATTTTACCTTCCGCGACCGTAGCTTCCTCCGCGCCCTCATGCGTAGCAGCATAAGCTCGGGCTGTCTGGCGGTTCTGCTTCTGGGCTGGGCGAGTTGGCTGAGATTTGCCCTGCGCTGTAGATCCTGCATATCTCGTCTGTGGAGAGGACTGAAACTTTGGGCATTGGGCCCGCTTGCGGTCCGTAGAACCACAACCAAAACAGGCCCCACTCTTCCTCCAACATCAGTCTGTAGGGTGATCCTTCCCACAGTGACCACAAACCACCTGAGTACTGCTCGAACTACCCTGCTTACCCTTGAACTTCTTCTGAAACTGACTTCTGCCGCTGGAACCTGCCGCCCTCTTTGCCTCAGTTCGCTCCTCCTCAAATATGGCCTCTGCATCATAGGCCCTGTCAATAGCGTCATCCAAGGTAGCCGGCCACATACATGCAACTACGTGGCGTTTATGCTTCGGATTCAGACCATTGACGAAGCGAGTCACCTTCTTTTGTTCAGTATTCACCATGTCCTCTGCGAAATGAGACAACTCTGTAAACTTGTGTACATAATCTGCAACCGACAGCTGTCTCTGCTGAAGGTTGAAGAATTCCACTTCCTTGGCTCGCTGAGTATGGAGAGGCATGAACTTCCGATGGAATTGCTGCTTGAAGGTCTCCCAAACTGTGGCACTGGGCATAGTCTGGAATGAGCTCTTGACACTCCTCCACCATGTCTTGGCTACACTCCGAAGCATAGAGGCTGTGAGTACTACTTTCTGCTTGTTGCTACACACAATTGTATCAAATAGCTCTTCAGTCTGCTCCAACCATTGCTCAGCCTGCAATGCATCCTCTATCCCATGGAACTCAGTCGCCCCTCGCTTACGGTACTTATCAAAAAGAGCATTTGGATCTGATTCCCTGGGCTGGAAGATCACTTGCTGTTCTACACGAGGTGATGCTGACGCAGCAGCCTGACTCTGCATATCCACCACGGATGCCATCTGAGCCCGTAATGACTGCATAGACCGCATCATCATCATCATACGCTCCTCTCTACTTATATGTGGGGGTAACGATCCACTATCACCGTTATGGCCCTGTTGATTCTCATCCCGAGATCCTGATCCTGATGCCATCCTGCAAAAGGAAAAGAAACACGGCACACAAATATAAAAGGCCCTGGGTTAGTCAAATCCCAAGAGTCAACATATTAGACTTAGAGTCAACTAGTTGATAGCGTTATCTCACCACGATCTTAAATGCCTACATGCTTAGAACTAGCATGCTTTGATACCATACAATACGTATGTCACAACCCGAGCCCAGAAATCGGGGGTTAGCGAAAAGCCAAACCAGTGACACACGTACTCCCGTGCACGTGCATCCAAACCCAGTCCAGATGCACACACACAAGGGATCTAACACGTGCGGACTAAGCGTACGCGGAAGCTATACGTATCATAGCAGGCAACAAAGCATATAGCGAAAGCCAAAACAAATGCGGGACGGAAAAGACAACGATATATATATATATAACTCTAAAAAACCATATACAAATCTGAGTACACGCCAAAATAGCGATATACAAAATGATACAGAGTACAAAGTCCAAAGTGCCAAAATACAAAATATCAAAACCAAACAACTAGGCCAATGATGATATGCATGTACGCACTCGGCAGAGGTGATCAGGCCCACTCTGCCAAACCGGAGGGTGCCTCTACACTCGGCCCTGCAGCCTCCTCGACCGCCGGGGAGTCGGGCAAGGGATCAGCGCCTGCAACACCACAGACAACACAAATGAATACAACGATCCTAAAAATACAAGTAACAGGGATGAAACACTCATAGTATCAAATAGAATAATGACAGAAGATTAAATACAGAGTTTCCATCTTCGTATGCTAAGCAAATCGTGCATAAAAGTAAAGCATGATAAGTGAATCAAAACATAGAAATACTGAACTAAGTGGCTACTACGTTAACCATATTCTCTCCAATAGAGAGCGGAGCAGAGCAGAGCAGAGCAGAGGAGAACACCACTGACCGGGCCAGGGTACAAGTGGGTCTCGGTTTCCTGGGTTCCGGGGTCCCAAGACAAAGCGACACTGCAGTGATACAGAGATACAGAGGTCTAAGCCAGAGGTAACCCCGTCGGGCATCCTAGGGCTGAGGCTGAGTAGAGCCAGACCAATACCAATCAAATTAAATCCAAAAGAAGGGAGATTATCCGCTTTGGACTCACCGATGACAAGGACCGGATCTTATCCTCACGTGTTAATCTCTGGGCACAGCCACCAGGGAATACCCAATAATCAGAGACACACAAAGCCAACAAAGCATATATTACGCCAAAGCACAGCATAGATCAAAGCTTAGTGCGGAACGAAGAATAGAACAGATATACAGGATGAAAGCAAAAATAGACATAGATTTGCAGAACAGAGGGCAAAACTGTAAACAATATGCAATGCATCTCAGATTAATACGGAATCAAGGTTAATTACAAGCCAATACTAATCTAGTTGTTCACTGTCACTAACCGTGCATGTTGATGTAATTTTAAGTTATTCGATGCACCGTTGCCATCTTAGTGTTGCAATGTAATCCTCACGTGCACCGAAGTCCCTTAACCCAACACCCATGGGGAGGTGCTTAACAGTCAAGCAACGCTCACATGAATAAGTCACAGCCTAACAAACTATTCATGCAATCCGACGAATCCATTGGGCCGGTTTACGTGTATGGTTCCTTGTATAAAAGCCCTACAAAGTCACACCATTATCCTAAGTTTAATTCATATTTTACAGGTCTTACGGTTTGGTCATGGGTGACCTACGGCTTAGCCGTAAGCCGCTTACGGCCTGGCCGTAACATGCACTACGGCTTAGCCGTGGTTCCCTTCAGAACACGGCTAAACTGTCCTCTTCAACCTCTGATCTGATACATCTTACGGCTGGGTCACGGCTAGCTTACGGCTCAGCCGTAGAACAAGTTACGGTTCAGCCGTAGCCTAGCCGTAGAACAAAATTCAGAATTTCAGGTCTCTGGAATGTGAGCCGTACAAGGTTACGGCTTAGCCGTACAATACAGAGAACCAATTCGGGTTGAGTACAGAAACTGGAATTTGGTACAGAAATGTCTCAGAACAAGCTCATCTGATCCTAACATCTTAGAATTTGGCTGTAAAACATTCTATACAAAGAATAAGAATGAATCAAAGCAATCAAACAAAACACCCATATGTGTTAAACAATCCTGTACTTATACTTGCCTCAAAACTCTGTCAAGCCACTGAATCAAGCTCCAAATCAACTAAAATCAAAGCAAATCAAAGAAACAACCCATGCATGAGAGGAGGACACAGCAACAGAGAAGGAGAGTTACAATTGGAGAAGAAGAAGGAAGAACCCACTTACCCAAACAAGGACAAAGAAGGAGAAAGAGGAAAAGCCCAAATCAAGATGGGTGCAAAATCCCAACTCCAACCGTGAACGAGAAGAGAAGAGCAGAAAAGAGACTGAAGACGTGGAGCTCTCCTTACATGCACGTATCGAACGAAAATTAGCAGGGAGAAGACACCTGGGTCCTGACTCATATATATAGTTTCTGGAAGTTTAAAACACAGTCCAAGGAATTTGGTTATTTACAAATCGAGCCACACGGAGGTCCAACTTCTCAAATTGACTCCAAATGGGTCTGAAACAGTTACGGAAAATAATGAGCTCAACAAAATACACGTGCTGACACCAAGATGATGCAAAGATGATGCACTCAAAGCAAAAGCACAATTACGAAAAAGGGCTTAGAACTACCTATCTCAGGTCAAAGGTTACTCAACTACCTATCCAAGACCCAAAACCAAGTCCAAAAGAATAAAACAACAGAAAAACACACTAATGAGCCACTAATCCGACTCAAAGGGGATCGGAGTGTTACATCCTCCCCCACTAGGAATCATTCCGTCCTTGGAATGACCACCTACCTGCGCAAAGAGCTGTGGGTACTGGCGCGCTAGCTGCTCCTCTAGCTCCCAAGTAGCCTCATCTGGACCGTGATGTTCCCACAACACTTTAACCCATCTGATAGTCCTGGTACGGAGAATCTGCTCTCGGGTACCAACGATGCGAAGCGGACGCTCAACGTAAGTTGCATTAGGCTAAATCTAAATATCATCGTAGCGAATCACATGGCTCGGTTCTGGCACGTACTTACGGAGCATCGACACATGGAATACATCGTGAACACCAGAGAACTCAACTGGAAGCGTTAACCGATAGGCTAAATCTCCAACTCGGCTCTTCACTTCGAACGGTCCCACATATCTCGGAGCTAACTTGCCCTTCTGACCAAACCGCACCGTGCCCTTCATCGGAGAAACTTTAAGGAACACCCAATCTCCGACTTGGAATGCCAACGGTCTCCTCCGAGTATCCGCATAGCTCTTCTGCCTGGATCGAGCAATCTTCAGATTCTTTATCACTTTCTGCACTTACTCTGTCGTCTTAGCAATGATTGTCGGACCATGGAAACTTCTTGTTCCTACCTCTTCCCAGCACACTTGGGTCCTGCACTTACGTCCGTATAGAGCTTCATAGGGTGCCATACCAATGCTTTCGTGGAAGCTGTTGTTGTAGGAAAACTCACACAATGCCAGATGCATATCCCATTCCTTCTCAAAGTTCAGCACGCTCGCTCGGAGCATATCCTCCAACGTCTGAATAGTACGCTCCGACTGCCCATCAGTCTGAGGGTGGTATGCCGTACTAAAGCTTAACTTCGTGCCCATAGCTTCCTGAAATGCTCTCCAGAACGAAGACACAAAACGACTGTCGCGATCAGACACAATCGATACTGGGGTGCCATGCAATCTAACTATCTCGTCAACAAACTTCCTGGCCATCTCTGTGAATGTCATCCCTTTCTTGAACGGAAGGAAATGTGCTGACTTCTTCAATCTATCCACTATTACCCAGATCGCATTGTTCTTTCTACTGGTCGGCGGAAAACCGGAGACGAAATCCATGGTAATGTGCTCCCACTTCTACTGCGGAGTGTGTAATGGATGCAATGATCCTGGAGGTCGCTGATGATCAACTTTCACCCTCTGACAGATCAAACATCGAGCTACGAGCCCTGCGATCTCCCGCTTCATATTGTTCCACCAAAATCTATCCTTCAAGTTTCGATACATCTTTGTACTCCCTGGGTGCATCGCATAACGGGCTTCGTGCGCATCTGTCATCAACTTTTCTTTCAGCTCATCCACAGCGGGAACACACAATCTATTCCTGAAGTACAAAACTCCATCTACCAAGCTGAAGTCAGGTCGATCTGTAACCCGATCTCTGAACGTCACCAGAAGGGGGTCCTCAAACTGGCGATCATTGATCTGCTGAATCATCTCGGGCTGAAACATGACGGTAGTAGCTAATGTCACCAATTCACCCACCATCCGAACCTCCACAGGCTGATCATGTACCAGCATATAGAATCCTGCCAACACCTGAAGACTGTCTGTCCTCCTGCTAAGTGCATCTGCAACTACATTCCCTTTGCCTGGATGGTACTTGATCGGAAAGTCGTAGTCCTTGATGAACTCCAACCACCTCCGCTGCCTCATATTCAAGTCATGCTGATCAAACAAATACTGGAGACTGTGATGATCGGAATGGACTTCAAACTTCACACCGTACAAGTAATGTCGCCACAACTTCAGTGCAAATACAATGGTTGCTAGCTCCAAGTCATGTGTGGCATAGTTCTTCTCATGCTCTTTCAGCTGTCTGGATCCATAGGCAATCACTTACTGATTCTGCATCAGTTTACAGCCTAGTCCAACTAGAGAGGCATCGGAATAAATCACGAATTCCTCACTACCATCCGGGAGAGTCAACACTGGCGCCGTAGTGAGCTTTTCTTTCAACATCTGAAAACTACGCTCACACTTCTCTGTCCACTCATACGGGACCTTCTTCCGAATCAACTGAGTCAGCGGGGCAGAAATCTTCGAGAAGTCCTGCACGAACCTGCGGTAATATCCCGCCAATCCCAGAAAACTCCGAATCTCTGTCACTGATCTAGGACGGGGCCAATGGACTACTGCCTCAATCTTAGCTGGATCCACCATCAATCCATCTCTAGAAATCACATGTCCCAAAAACGCAACTTGCTCTAACCAGAACTCACATTTGGCCAACTTTGCATACAACTGGTGATCTCTAAGCAGCTGCAATGCCTTCCGCAGATGATCTGTATGTTCCTCAGCAGTCTTCGAATAGACCAATATATCATCTATGAAAATCACAACAAACTGGTCTAAAAAGGAAGTAAACACCCTATTCATCAATGCCATAAAAGCTGCGGGTGCGTTCGTCAAACCAAATGGCATGACAAGGAACTCGTAGTGTCCATACCGAGTCCTGAAAGCTGTCTTAGGAACATCCTCATCCTTCACCCGGAGCTGGTGATACCCTGACCTCAAGTCAATCTTCGAGAAGTAAGCTGCACCCTGAAGCTGATCGAACAACTCATCGATCCTAGGCAATGGATATTTGTTCTTGATGGTCACTTTGTTCAACTGCCTGTAGTCAATGCACATCCGGAAACTGCCATCCTTCTTCTTAACAAACAATACAGGAGCTCCCCAAGGTGAAACACTTGGGCGTATGAACCCTTTATCCAACAGATCCTGCAACTGTTTCTTCAATTCCAACAATTCTGCAGGTGCCATACGATATGGAGCTCTATGATGGGTGCTGTACCTGGCATCACGTCGATCGAGAACTCTACCTCTCGAACTGGTGGCAACTCTGGCACATCCTCCGGGAAGACATCCGGGAACTCGCTGACTACTGGGATCTCACTGAGCGGTCGCTGATTCTTCTTCTCTGAAATGAATGCAAGAAATCCCTCACATCCCCTACGAAGCATCCTGTCTGCTTTACAAGCAGAGATCACACGCCTTGGGCACTTCGTCTGGCTGCCCTCAAATCGAAATCCGCTGCCCAGATCAAAATAGATAGCTTTGCCGTAACAATTGATACAAGCATGATATCTCGTAAGCTAGTCCATACCAAGAATCACATCAAAATCCAGTGTCGTGAGCAACACGAGGTCTACCGGGAGCTGATGACCAGCTATCCGCACGGCACACTGAGGGTAGAAAACACTGCACTCCACCCGTTTACCAACCGGAGTGGATATTATCAACAAGTATGGGAGCGGCGTGGGTCGCTGTCGAAGCTGCACAGCAAAATGGGGTGCATCGTACGAACGCGTAGACCCGGAGTCAAACAAGGCTAAAGCTTCAGCATCAAAAATTAAAATTTTACCTTCCGCGACCGTAGCTTCCTCCGCGCCCTCATGCGTAGCAGCATAAGCTCGGGCTGTCTGGCGGTTCTGCTTCTGGGCTGGGCGAGTTGGCTGAGATTTGCCCTGCGCTGTAGATCCTGCATATCTCGTCTGTGGAGAGGACTGAAACTTTGGGCATTGGGCCCGCTTGCGGTCCGTAGAACCACAACCAAAATAGGCCCCACTCTTCCTCCAACATCAGTCTGTAGGGTGATCCTTCCCACAGTGACCACAAACCACCTGAGTACTGCTCGAACTACCCTGCTTACCCTTGAACTTCTTCTGAAACTGACTTCTGCCGCTGGAACCTGCCGCCCTCTTTGCCTCAGTTCGCTCCTCCTCAAATATGGCCTCTGCATCATAGGCCCTGTCAATAGCGTCATCCAAGGTAGCCGGCCACATACATGCAACTACGTGGCGTTTATGCTTCGGATTCAGACCATTGACGAAGCGAGTCACCTTCTTTTGTTCAGTATTCACCATGTCCTCTGCGAAATGAGACAACTCTGTAAACTTGTGTACATAATCTGCAACCGACAGCTGTCTCTGCTGAAGGTTGAAGAATTCCACTTCCTTAGCTCGCTGAATATGGAGAGGCATGAACTTCCGACGGAATTGTTGCTTGAAGGTCTCCCAAACTGTGGCACTGGGCATAGTCTGGAATGAGCTCTTGACACTCCTCCACCATGTCTTGGCTACACTCCGAAGCATAGAGGCTGTGAGTACTACTTTCTGCTTGTTGCTACACACAATTGTATCAAATAGCTCTTCAGTCTGCTCCAACCATTGCTCAGCCTGCAATGCATCCTCTATCCCATGGAACTTAGTCGCCCCTCGCTTACGGTACTTATCAAAAAGAGCATTTGGATCTGATTCCCTGGGCTGGAAGATCACTTGCTGTTCTACACGAGGTGATGCTGACGCAGCAGCCTGACTCTGCATATCCACCACGGATGCCATCTGAGCCCGTAATGACTGCATAGACCGCATCATCATCATCATACGCTCCTCTCTACTTATATGTGGGGGTAACGATCCACTATCACTGTTATGGCCCTGTTGATTCTCATCCCGAGATCCTGATCCTGATGCCATCCTGCAAAAGGAAAAGAAACACGGCACACAAATATAAAAGGCCCTGGGTTAGTCAAATCCCAAGAGTCAACATATTAGACTTAGAGTCAACTAGTTGATAGCGTTATCTCACCACGATCTTAAATGCCTACATGCTTAGAACTAGCATGCTTTGATACCATACAATACGTATGTCACAACCCGAGCCCAGAAATCGGGGGTTAGCGAAAAGCCAAACCAGTGACACACGTACTCCCGTGCACGTGCATCCAAACCCAGTCCAGATGCACACACACAAGGGATCTAACACGTGCAGACTAAGCGTACGCGGAAGCTATACGTATCATAGCAAGCAACAAAGCATATAGCGAAAGCCAAAACAAATGCGGGACGGAAAAGACAACGATATATATATATATAACTCTAAAAAACCATATACAAATCTGAGTACACGCCAAAATAGCGATATACAAAATGATACAGAGTACAAAGTCCAAAGTGCCAAAATACAAAATATCAAAACCAAACAACTAGGCCACTGATGATATGCATGTACGCACTCGGCAGAGGTGATCAGGCCCACTCTGCCAAACCGGAGGGTGCCTCTACACTCGGCCCTGCAGCCTCCTCGACCGCCGGGGAGTCGGGCAAGGGATCAGCGCCTGCAACACCACAGACAACACAAATGAATACAACGATCCTAAAAATACAAGTAACAGGGATGAAACACTCATAGTATCAAATAGAATAATGACAGAAGATTAAATACAGAGTTTCCATCTTCGTATGCTAAGCAAATCGTGCATAAAAGTAAAGCATGATAAGTGAATCAAAACATAGAAATACTGAACTAAGTGGCTACTACGTTAACCATATTCTCTCCAATAGAGAGCGGAGCAGAGCAGAGCAGAGGAGAACACCACTGACCGGGCCAGGGTACAAGTGGGTCTCCGTTTCCTGGGTTCCGGGGTCCCAAGACAAAGCGACACTGCAGTGATACAGAGATACAGAGGTCTAAGCCAGAGGTAACCCCGTCGGGCATCCTAGGGCTGAGGCTGAGTAGAGCCAGACCAATACCAATCAAATTAAATCCAAAAGAAGGGAGATTATCCGCTTTGGACTCACCGATGACAAGGACCGGATCTTATCCTCACGTGTTAATCTCTGGGCACAGCCACCAGGGAATACCCAATAATCAGAGACACACAAAGCCAACAAAGCATATATTAAGCCAAAGCACAGCATAGATCAAAGCTTAGTGCGGAACGAAGAATAGAACAGATATACAGGATGAAAGCAAAAATAGACATAGATTTGCAGAACAGAGGGCAAAACTGTAAACAATATGCAAGGCATCTCAGATTAATACGGAATCAAGGTTAATTACAAGCCAATACTAATCTAGTTGTTCACTGTCACTAACCGTGCATGTTGATGTAATTTTAAGTTATTCGATGCACCGTTGCCATCTTAGTGTTGCAATGTAATCCTCACGTGCACCGAAGTCCCTTAACCCAACACCCATGGGGAGGTGCTTAACAGTCAAGCAACGCTCACATGAATAAGTCACAGCCTAACAAACTATTCATGCAATCCGACGAATCCATTGGGCCGGTTTACGTGTATGGTTCCTTGTATAAAAGCCCTACAAAGTCACACCATTATCCTAAGTTTAATTCATATTTTACAGGTCTTACGGTTTGGTCATGGGTGACCTACGGCTTAGCCGTGTGCCGCTTACGGCCTGGCCGTAACATGCACTACGGCTTAGCCGTGGTTCCCTTCAGAACACGGCTAAACTGTCCTCTTCAACCTCTGATCTGATACATCTTACGGCTGGGTCACGGCTAGCTTACGGCTCAGCCGTAGAACAAGTTACGGTTCAGCCGTAGCCTAGCCGTAGAACAAAATTCAGAATTTCAGGTCTCTGGAATGTGAGCCGTACAAGGTTACGGCTTAGCCGTACAATACAGAGAACCAATTCGGGTTGAGTACAGAAACTGGAATTTGGTACAGAAATGTCTCAGAACAAGCTCATCTGATCCTAACATCTTAGAATTTGGCTGTAAAACATTCTATACAAAGAATAAGAATGAATCAAAGCAATCAAACAAAACACCCATATGTGTTAAACAATCCTGTACTTATACTTGCCTCAAAACTCTGTCAAGCCACTGAATCAAGCTCCAAATCAACTAAAATCAAAGCAAATCAAAGAAACAACCCATGCATGAGAGGAGGACACAGCAACAGAGAAGGAGAGTTACAATTGGAGAAGAAGAAGGAAGAACCCACTTACCCAAACAAGGACAAAGAAGGAGAAAGAGGAAAAGCCCAAATCAAGATGGGTGCAAAATCCCAACTCCAACCGTGAACGAGAAGAGAAGAGCAGAAAAGAGACTGAAGACGTGGAGCTCTCCTTGCATGCACGTATCGAACGAAAATTAGCAGGGTGAAGACACCTGGGTCCTGACTCATATATATAGTTTCTGGAAGTTTAAAACACAGTCCAAGGAATTTGGTTATTTACAAATCGAGCCACACGGAGGTCCAACTTCTCCAATTGACTCCAAATGGGTCTGAAACAGTTACGGAAAATAATGAGCTCAACAAAATACACGTGCTGACACCAAGATGATGCAAAGATGATGCACTCAAAGCAAAAGCACAATTACGAAAAAGGGCTTAGAACTACCTATCTCAGGTCAAAGGTTACTCAACTACCTATCCAAGACCCAAAACCAAGTCCGAAAGAATAAAACAACAGAAAAACACACTAATGAGCCACTAATCCGGCTCAAAGGGGATCGGAGTGTTACATCCTCCCCCACTAGGAATCATTCCGTCCTTGGAATGACCACCTACCTGCGCAAAGAGCTGTGGGTACTGGCGCGCTAGCTGCTCCTCTAGCTCCCAAGTAGCCTCATCTGGACCGTGATGTTCCCACAACACTTTAACCCATCTGATAGTCCTGGTACGTAGAATCTGCTCTTGGGTACCAACGATGCGAAGCGGACGCTCAACGTAAGTTGCATTAGGCTGAATCTGAATATCATCGTAGCGAATCACATGGCTCGGATCTGGCACGTACTTACGGAGCATCGACACATGGAATACATCGTGAACACCGGAGAACTCAACTGGAAGCGTTAACCGATAGGCTAAATCTCCAACTCGACTCTTGACTTCGAACGGTCCCACATATCTCGGAGCTAACTTGCCCTTCTGACCAAACCGCACCGTGCCCTTCATCGGAGAAACTTTAAGGAACACCCAATCTCCGACTTGGAATGCCAACGGTCTCCTCCGAGTATCCGCATAGCTCTTCTGCCTGGATCGAGCAATCTTCAGATTCTCTATCACTTTCTGCACTTTCTCTGTCGTCTTAGCAATGATTGTCGGACCATGGAAACTTCTTGTTCCTACCTCTTCCCAGCACACTTGGGTCCTGCACTTACGTCCGTATAGAGCTTCATAGGGTGCCGTACCAATGCTTTCGTGGAAGCTGTTGTTGTAGGAAAACTCACACAATGCCAGATGCATATCCCATTCCTTCTCAAAGTTCAGCACGCTCGCTCGGAGCATATCCTCCAACGTCTGAATAGTACGCTCCGACTGCCCATCAGTCTGAGGGTGGTATGCCGTACTAAAGCTTAACTTCGTGCCCATAGCTTCCTGAAATGCTCTCCAGAACGAAGACACAAAACGACTGTCGCGATCAGACACAATCGATACTGGGGTGCCATGCAATCTAACTATCTCGTCAACAAACTTCCTGGCCATCTCTGTGAATGTCATCCCTTTCTTGAACGGAAGGAAATGTGCTGACTTCTTCAATCTATCCACTATTACCCAGATCGCATTGTTCTTTCTACTGGTCGGCGGAAAACCGGAGACGAAATCCATGGTAATGTGCTCCCACTTCTACTGCGGAGTGTGTAATGGATGCAATGATCCTGGAGGTCGCTGATGATCAACTTTCACCCTCTGACAGATCAAACATCGAGCTACGAGCCCTGCGATCTCCCGCTTCATATTGTTCCACCAAAATCTATCCTTCAAGTTTCGATACATCTTTGTACTCCCTGGGTGCATCGCATAACGGGCTTCGTGCGCATCTGTCATCAACTTTTCTTTCAGCTCATCCACAGCGGGAACACACAATCTATTCCTGAAGTACAAAACTCCATCTACCAAGCTGAAGTCAGGTCGATCTGTAACCCGATCTCTGAACGTCACCAGAAGGGGGTCCTCAAACTGGCGATCATTGATCTGCTGAATCATCTCGGGCTGAAACATGACGGTAGTAGCTAATGTCACCAATTCACCCACCATCCGAACCTCCACAGGCTGATCATGTACCAGCATATAGAATCCTGCCAACACCTGAAGACTGTCTGTCCTCCTGCTAAGTGCATCTGCAACTACATTCCCTTTGCCTGGATGGTACTTGATCGGAAAGTCGTAGTCCTTGATGAACTCCAACCACCTCCGCTGCCTCATATTCAAGTCATGCTGATCAAACAAATACTGGAGACTGTGATGATCGGAATGGACTTCAAACTTCACACCGTACAAGTAATGTCGCCACAACTTCAGTGCAAATACAATGGTTGCTAGCTCCAAGTCATGTGTGGCATAGTTCTTCTCATGCTCTTTCAGCTGTCTGGATCCATAGGCAATCACTTTCTGATTCTGCATCAGTTTACAGCCTAGTCCAACTAGAGAGGCATCGGAATAAATCACGAATTCCTCACTACCATCCGGGAGAGTCAACACTGGCGCCGTAGTGAGCTTTTCTTTCAACATCTGAAAACTACGCTCACACTTCTCTGTCCACTCATACGGGACCTTCTTCCGAATCAACTGAGTCAGCGGGGCAGAAATCTTCGAGAAGTCCTGCACGAACCTGCGGTAATATCCCGCCAATCCCAGAAAACTCCGAATCTCTGTCACTGATCTAGGACGGGGCCAATGGACTACTGCCTCAATCTTAGCTGGATCCACCATCAATCCATCTCTAGAAATCACATGTCCCAAAAACGCAACTTGCTCTAACCAGAACTCACATTTGGCCAACTTTGCATACAACTGGTGATCTCTAAGCAGCTGCAATGCCTTCCGCAGATGATCTGTATGTTCCTCCGCAGTCTTCGAATAGACCAATATATCATCTATGAAAATCACAACAAACTGGTCTAAAAAGGAAGTAAACACCCTATTCATCAATGCCATAAAAGCTGCGGGTGCGTTCGTCAAACCAAATGGCATGACAAGGAACTCGTAGTGTCCATACCGAGTCCTGAAAGCTGTCTTAGGAACATCCTCATCCTTCACCCGGAGCTGGTGATACCCTGACCTCAAGTCAATCTTCGAGAAGTAAGCTGCACCCTGAAGCTGATCGAACAACTCATCGATCCTAGGCAATGGATATTTGTTCTTGATGGTCACTTTGTTCAACTGCCTGTAGTCAATGCACATCCGGAAACTGCCATCCTTCTTCTTAACAAACAATACAGGAGCTCCCCAAGGTGAAACACTTGGGCGTATGAACCCTTTATCCAACAGATCCTGCAACTGTTTCTTCAATTCCAACAATTCTGCAGGTGCCATACGATATGGAGCTCTACTGATGGGTGCTGTACCTGGCATCACGTCGATCGAGAACTCTACCTCTCGAACTGGTGGCAACTCTGGCACATCCTCCGGGAAGACATCCGGGAACTCGCTGACTACTGGGATCTCACTGAGCGGTCGCTGATTCTTCTTCTCTGAAATGAATGCAAGAAATCCCTCACATCCCCTACGAAGCATCCTGTCTGCTTTACAAGCAGAGATCACACGCCTTGGGCACTTCGTCTGGCTGCCCTCAAATCGAAATCCGCTGCCCAGATCAAAATAGATAGCTTTGCCGTAACAATTGATACAAGCATGATATCTCGTAAGCTAGTCCATACCAAGAATCACATCAAAATCCAGTGTCGTGAGCAACACGAGGTCTACCGGGAGCTGATGACCAGCTATCCGCACGGTACACTGAGGGTAGAAAACACTGCACTCCACCCGTTTACCAACCGGAGTGGATACTATCAACAAGTATGGGAGCGGCGTGGGTCGCTGTCGAAGCTGCACAGCAAAATGGGGTACATCGTACGAACGCGTAGACCCGGAGTCAAACAAGGCTAAAGCTTCAGCATCAAAAATTACAATTTTACCTTCCGCGACCGTAGCTTCCTCCGCGCCCTCATGCGTAGCAGCATAAGCTCGGGCTGTCTGGCGGTTCTGCTTCTGGGCTGGGCGAGTTGGCTGAGATTTGCCCTGCGCTGTAGATCCTGCATATCTCGTCTGTGGAGAGGACTGAAACTTTGGGCATTGGGCCCGCTTGCGGTCCGTAGAACCACAACCAAAACAGGCCCCACTCTTCCTCCAACATCAGTCTGTAGGGTGATCCTTCCCACAGTGACCACAAACCACCTGAGTACTGCTCGAACTACCCTGCTTACCCTTGAACTTCTTCTGAAACTGACTTCTGCCGCTGGAACCTGCCGCCCTCTTTGCCTCAGTTCGCTCCTCCTCAAATATGGCCTCTGCATCATAGGCCCTGTCAATAGCGTCATCCAAGGTAGCCGGCCACATACATGCAACTACGTGGCGTTTATGCTTCGGATTCAGACCATTGACGAAGCGAGTCACCTTCTTTTGTTCAGTATTCACCATGTCCTCTGCGAAATGAGACAACTCTGTAAACTTGTGTACATAATCTGCAACCGACAGCTGTCTCTGCTGAAGGTTGAAGAATTCCACTTCCTTGGCTCGCTGAATATGGAGAGGCATGAACTTCCGACGGAATTGCTGCTTGAAGGTCTCCCAAACTGTGGCACTGGGCATAGTCTGGAATGAGCTCTTGACACTCCTCCACCATGTCTTGGCTACACTCCGAAGCATAGAGGCTGTGAGTACTACTTTCTGTTTGTTGCTACACACAATTGTATCAAATAGCTCTTCAGTCTGCTCCAACCATTGCTCAGCCTGCAATGCATCCTCTATCCCATGGAACTCAGTCGCCCCTCGCATACGGAACTTATCAAAAAGAGCATTTGGATCTGATTCCCTGGGCTGGAAGATCACTTGCTGTTCTACACGAGGTGATGCTGACACAGCAGCCTGACTCTGCATATCCACCACGGATGCCATCTGAGCCTGTAATGACTGCATAGACCGCATCATCATCATCATACGCTCCTCTCTACTTATATGTGGGGGTAACGATCCACTATCACCGTTACGGCCCTGTTGATTCTCATCCCGAGATCCTGATCCTGATGCCATCCTGCAAAAGGAAAAGAAACACGGCACACAAATATAAAAGGCCCTGGGTTAGTCAAATCCCAAGAGTCAACATATTAGACTTAGAGTCAACTAGTTGATAGCGTTATCTCACCACGATCTTAAATGCCTACATGCTTAGAACTAGCATGCTTTGATACCATACAATACGTATGTCACAACCCGAGCCCAGAAATCGGGGGTTAGCGAAAAGCCAAACCAGTGACACACGTACTCCCGTGCACGTGCATCCAAACCCAGTCCAGATGCACACACACAAGGGATCTAACACGTGCAGACTAAGCGTACGCGGAAGCTATACGTATCATAGCAAGCAACAAAGCATATAGCGAAAGCCAAAACAAATGCGGGACGGAAAAGACAACGATATATATATATATATATAACTCTAAAAAACCATATACAAATCTGAGTACACGCCAAAATAGCGATAAACAAAATGATACAGAGTACAAAGTCCAAAGTGCCAAAATACAAAATATCAAAACCAAACAACTAGGCCACTGCTGATATGCATGTACGCACTCGGCAGAGGTGATCAGGCCCACTCTGCCAAACCGGAGGGTGCCTCTACACTCGGCCCTGCAGCCTCCTCGACCGCCGGGGAGTCGGGCAAGGGATCAGCGCCTGCAACACCACAGACAACACAAATGAATACAACGATCCTAAAAATACAAGTAACAGGGATGAAACACTCATAGTATCAAATAGAATAATGACAGAAGATTAAATACAGAGTTTCCATCTTCGTATGCTAAGCAAATCGTGCATAAAAGTAAAGCATGATAAGTGAATCAAAACATAGAAATACTGAACTAAGTGGCTACTACGTTAACCATATTCTCTCCAATAGAGAGCGGAGCAGAGCAGAGCAGAGGAGAACACCACTGACCGGGCCAGGGTACAAGTGGGTCTCGGTTTCCTGGGTTCCGGGGTCCCAAGACAAAGCGACACTGCAGTGATACAGAGATACAGAGGTCTAAGCCAGAGGTAACCCCGTCGGGCATCCTAGGGCTGAGGCTGAGTAGAGCCAGACCAATACCAATCAAATGAAATCCAAAAGAAGGGAGATTATCCGCTTTGGACTCACCGATGACAAGGACCGGATCTTATCCTCACGTGTTAATCTCTGGGCACAGCCACCAGGGAATACCCAATAATCAGAGACACACAAAGCCAACAAAGCATATATTAAGCCAAAGCACAGCATAGATCAAAGCTTAGTGCGGAACGAAGAATAGAACAGATATACAGGACGAAAGCAAAAATAGACATAGATTTGCAGAACAGAGGGCAAAACTGTAAACAATATGCAATGCATCTCAGATTAATACGGAATCAAGGTTAATTACAAGCCAATACTAATCTAGTTGTTCACTGTCACTAACCGTGCATGTTGATGTAGTTTTAAGTTATTCGATGCACCGTTGCCATCTTAGTGTTGCAATGTAATCCTCACGTGCACCGAAGTCCCTTAACCCAACACCCATGGGGAGGTGCTTAACAGTCAAGCAACGCTCACATGAATAAGTCACAGCCTAACAAACTATTCATGCAATCCGACGAATCCATTGGGCCGGTTTACGTGTATGGTTCCTTGTATAAAAGCCCTACAAAGTCACACCATTATCCTAAGTTTAATTCATATTTTACAGGTCTTACGGTTTGGCCATGGGTGACCTACGGCTTAGCCGTATGCAGCTTACGGCCTAGCCGTAACATGCACTACGGCTTAGCCGTGGTTCCCTTCAGAACACGGCTAAACTGTCCTCTTCAACCTCTGATCTGATACATCTTACGGCTGGGTCACGCCTAGCTTACGGCTCAGCCGTAGAACAAGTTACGGTTCAGCCGTAGCCTAGCCGCAGAACAAAATTCAGAATTTCAGGTCTCTGGAATGTGAGCCGTACAAGGTTACGGCTTGGCCGTACAATATAGAGAACCAATTCGGGTTGAGTACAGAAACTGGAATTTGGTACAGAAATGTCTCAGAACAAGCTCATCTGATCCTAACATCTTAGAATTTGGCTGTAAAACATTCTATACAAAGAATAAGAATGAATCAAAGCAATCAAACAAAACACCCATATGTGTTAAACAATCCTGTACTTATACTTGCCTCAAAACTCTGTCAAGCCACTGAATCAAGCTCCAAATCAACTAAAATCAAAGCAAATCAAAGAAACAACCCATGCATGAGAGGAGGACACAGCAACAGAGAAGGAGAGTTACAATTGGAGAAGAAGAAGGAAGAACCCACTTACCCAAACAAGGACAAAGAAGGAGAAAGAGGAAAAGCCCAAATCAAGATGGGTGCAAAATCCCAACTCCAACCGTGAACGAGAAGAGAAGAGCAGAAAAGAGACTGAAGACGTGGAGCTCTCCTTGCATGCACGTATCGAACGAAAATTAGCAGGGAGAAGACACCTAGGTCCTGACTCACATATATAGTTTCTGGAAGTTTAAAACACAGTCCGAGGAATTTGGTTATTTACAAATCGAGTCACACGGAGGTCCAACTTCTCCAATTGACTCCAAATGGGTCTGAAACAGTTACGGAAAATAATGAGCTCAACAAAATACACGTGCTGACACCAAGATGATGCAAAGATGATGCACTCAAAGCAAGAGCACAATTACGAAAAAGGGCTTAGAACTACCTATCTCAGGTCAAAGGTTACTCAACTACCTATCCAAGACCCAAAACCAAGTCCAAAAGAATAAAACAACAGAAAAACACACTAATGAGCCACTAATCCGACTCAAAGGGGATCGGAGTGTTACATCCTCCCCCACTAGGAATCATTCTGTCCTTGGAATGACCACCTACCTGCGCAAAGAGCTGTGGGTACTGGCGCGCTAGCTGCTCCTCTAGCTCCCAAGTAGCCTCATCTGGACCGTGATGTTCCCACAACACTTTAACCCATCTGATAGTCCTGGTACGGAGAATCTGCTCTCGGGTACCAACGATGCGAAGCGGACGCTCAACGTAAGTTGCATTAGGCTAAATCTAAATATCATCGTAGCGAATCACATGGCTTGGTTCTGGCACGTACTTACGGAGCATCGACACATGGAATACATCGTGAACACCGGAGAACTCAACTGGAAGCGTTAACCGATAGGCTAAATCTCCAACTCGGCTCTTCACTTCGAACGGTCCCACATATCTCGGAGCTAACTTGCCCTTCTGACCAAACCGCACCGTGCCCTTCATCGGAGAAACTTTAAGGAACACCCAATCTCCGACTTGGAATGCCAACGGTCTCCTCCGAGTATCCGCATAGCTCTTCTGCCTGGATCGAGCAATCTTCAGATTCTCTATCACTTTCTGCACTTTCTCTGTCGTCTTAGCAATGATTGTCGGACCATGGAAACTTCTTGTTCCTACCTCTTCCCAGCACACTTGGGTCCTGCACTTACGTCCGTATAGAGCTTCATAGGGTGCCATACCAATGCTTTCGTGGAAGCTGTTGTTGTAGGAAAACTCACATAATGCCAGATGCATATCCCATTCCTTCTCAAAGTTCAGCACGCTCGCTCGGAGCATATCCTCCAACGTCTGAATAGTACGCTCCGACTGCCCATCAGTCTGAGGGTGGTATGCCGTACTAAAGCTTAACTTCGTGCCCATAGCTTCCTGAAATGCTCTCCAGAACGAAGACACAAAACGACTGTCGCGATCAGACACAATCGATACTGGGGTGCCATGCAATCTAACTATCTCGTCAACAAACTTCCTGGCCATCTCTGTGAATGTCATCCCTTTCTTGAACGGAAGGAAATGTGCTGACTTCTTCAATCTATCCACTATTACCCAGATCGCATTGTTCTTTCTACTGGTCGGCGGAAAACCGGAGACGAAATCCATGGTAATGTGCTCCCACTTCTACTGCGGAGTGTGTAATGGATGCAATGATCCTGGAGGTCGCTGATGATCAACTTTCACCCTCTGACAGATCAAACATCGAGCTACGAGCCCTGCGATCTCCCGCTTCATATTGTTCCACCAAAATCTATCCTTCAAGTTTCGATACATCTTTGTACTCCCTGGGTGCATCGCATAACGGGCTTCGTGCGCATCTGTCATCAACTTTTCTTTCAGCTCATCCACAGCGGGAACACACAATCTATTCCTGAAGTACAAAACTCCATCTACCAAGCTGAAGTCAGGTCGATCTGTAACCCGATCTCTGAACGTCACCAGAAGGGGGTCCTCAAACTGGCGATCATTGATCTGCTGAATCATCTCGGGCTGAAACATGACGGTAGTAGCTAATGTCACCAATTCACCCACCATCCGAACCTCCACAGGCTGATCATGTACCAGCATATAGAATCCTGCCAACACCTGAAGACTGTCTGTCCTCCTGCTAAGTGCATCTGCAACTACATTCCCTTTGCCTGGATGGTACTTGATCGGAAAGTCGTAGTCCTTGATGAACTCCAACCACCTCCGCTGCCTCATATTCAAGTCATGCTGATCAAACAAATACTGGAGACTGTGATGATCGGAATGGACTTCAAACTTCACACCGTACAAGTAATGTCGCCACAACTTCAGTGCAAATACAATGGTTGCTAGCTCCAAGTCATGTGTGGCATAGTTCTTCTCATGCTCTTTCAGCTGTCTGGATCCATAGGCAATCACTTTCTGATTCTGCATCAGTTTACAGCCTAGTCCAACTAGAGAGGCATCGGAATAAATCACGAATTCCTCACTACCATCCGGGAGAGTCAACACTGGCGCCGTAGTGAGCTTTTCTTTCAACATCTGAAAACTACGCTCACACTTCTCTGTCCACTCATACGGGACCTTCTTCCGAATCAATTGAGTCAGCGGGGCTGAAATCTTCGAGAAGTCCTGCACGAACCTGCGGTAATATCCCGCCAATCCCAGAAAACTCCGAATCTCTGTCACTGATCTAGGACGGGGCCAATGGACTACTGCCTCAACCTTAGCTGGATCCACCATCAATCCATCTCTAGAAATCATAGGTCCCAAAAACGCAACTTGCTCTAACCAGAACTCACATTTGGCCAACTTTGCATACAACTGGTGATCTCTAAGCAGCTGCAATGCCTTCCGCAGATGATCTGTATGTTCCTCAGCAGTCTTCGAATAGACCAATATATCATCTATGAAAATCACAACAAACTGGTCTAAAAAGGAAGTAAACACCCTATTCATCAATGCCATAAAAGCTGCGGGTGCGTTCGTCAAACCAAATGGCATGACAAGGAACTCGTAGTGTCCATACCGAGTCCTGAAAGCTGTCTTAGGAACATCCTCATCCTTCACCCGGAGCTGGTGATACCCTGACCTCAAGTCAATCTTCGAGAAGTAAGCTGCACCCTGAAGCTGATCGAACAACTCATCGATCCTAGGCAATGGATATTTGTTCTTGATGGTCACTTTGTTCAACTGCCTGTAGTCAATGCACATCCGGAAACTGCCATCCTTCTTCTTAACAAACAATACAGGAGCTCCCCAAGGTGAAACACTTGGGCGTTTGAACCCTTTATCCAACAGATCCTGCAACTGTTTCTTCAATTCCAACAATTCTGCAGGTGCCATACGATTTGGAGCTCTACTGATGGGTGCTGTACCTGGCATCACGTCGATCGAGAACTCTACCTCTCGAACTGGTGGCAACTCTAGCACATCCTCCGGGAAGACATCCGGGAACTCGCTGACTACTGGGATCTCACTGAGCGGTCGCTGATTCTTCTTCTCTGAAATGAATGCAAGAAATCCCTCACATCCCCTACGAAGCATCCTGTCTGCTTTACAAGCAGAGATCACACGCCTTAGGCACTTCGTCTGGCTGCCCTCAAATCGAAATCCGCTGCCCAGATCAAAATAGATAGCTTTGCTGTAACAATTGATACAAGCATGATATCTCGTAAGCTAGTCCATACCAAGAATCACATCAAAATCCAGTGTCGTGAGCAACACGAGGTCTACCGGGAGCTGATGACCAGCTATCCGCACGGCACACTGAGGGTAGAAAACACTGCACTCCACCCGTTTACCAACCGGAGTGGATACTATCAACAAGTATGGGAGCGGCGTGGGTCGCTGTCGAAGCTGCACAGCAAAATGGGGTACATCGTACGAACGCGTAGACCCGGAGTCAAACAAGGCTAAAGCTTCAGCATCAAAAATTACAATTTTACCTTCCGCGACCGTAGCTTCCTCCGCGCCCTCATGCGTAGCAGCATAAGCTCGGGCTGTCTGGCGGTTCTGCTTCTGGGCTGGGCGAGTTGGCTGAGATTTGCCCTGCGCTGTAGATCCTGCATATCTCGTCTGTGGAGAGGACTGAAACTTTGGGCATTGGGCCCGCTTGCGGTCCGTAGAACCACAACCAAAACAGGCCCCACTCTTCCTCCAACATCAGTCTGTAGGGTGATCCTTCCCACAGTGACCACAAACCACCTGAGTACTGCTCGAACTACCCTGCTTACCCTTGAACTTCTTCTGAAACTGACTTCTGCCGCTGGAACCTGCCGCCCTCTTTGCCTCAGTTCGCTCCTCCTCAAATATGGCCTCTGCATCATAGGCCCTGTCAATAGCGTCATCCAAGGTAGCCGGCCACATACATGCAACTACGTGGCGTTTATGCTTCGGATTCAGACCATTGACGAAGCGAGTCACCTTCTTTTGTTCAGTATTCACCATGTCCTCTGCGAAATGAGACAACTCTGTAAACTTGTGTACATAATCTGCAACCGACAGCTGTCTCTGCTGAAGGTTGAAGAATTCCACTTCCTTGGCTCGCTGAATATGGAGAGGCATGAACTTCCGACGGAATTGCTGCTTGAAGGTCTCCCAAACTGTGGCACTGGGCATAGTCTGGAATGAGCTCTTGACACTCCTCCACCATGTCTTGGCTACACTCCGAAGCATAGAGGCTGTGAGTACTACTTTCTGTTTGTTGCTACACACAATTGTATCAAATAGCTCTTCAGTCTGCTCCAACCATTGCTCGGCCTGCAATGCATCCTCTATCCCATGGAACTCAGTCGCCCCTCGCTTACGGAACTTATCAAAAAGAGCATTTGGATCTGATTCCTTGGGCTGGAAGATCACTTGTTGTTCTACACGAGGTGATGCTGACGCAGCAGCCTGACTCTGCCTATCCACCACGGATGCCATCTGAGCCTGTAATGACTGCATAGACTGCATCATCATCATCATACGCTCCTCACTACTTATATGTGGGGGTAACGATCCACTATCACCGTTATGGCCCTGTTGATTCTCATCCCGAGATCCTGATCCTGATGCCATCCTGCAAAAGGAAAAGAAACACAGCACACAAATATAAAAGGCCCTGGGTTAGTCAAATCCCAAGAGTCAACATATTAGACTTAGAGTCAACTAGTTGATAGCGTTATCTCACCACGATCTTAAATGCCTACATGCTTAGAACTAGCATGCTTTGATACCATACAATACGTATGTCACAACCCGAGCCCAGAAATCGGGGGTTAGCGAAAAGCCAAACCAGTGACACACGTACTCCCGTGCATGTGCATCCAAACCCAGTCCAGATGCACACACACAAGGGATCTAACACGTGCGGACTAAGCGTACGCGGAAGCTGTACATATCATAGCAGGCAACAAAGCATATAGCGAAAGCCAAAACAAATGCGGGACGGAAAAGACAACGATATATATATATATAACTCTAAAAAACCATATACAGATCTGAGTACACGCCAAAATAGCGATATACAAAATGATACAGAGTACAAAGTCCAAAGTGCCAAAATACAAAATATCAAAACCAAACAACTAGGCCACTGATGATATGCATGTACGCACTCGACAGAGGTGATCAGGCCCACTTTGCCAAACCGGAGGGTGCCTCTACACTCGGCCCTGCAGCCTCCTCGACCGCCGGGGAGTCGGGCAAGGGATCTGCGCCTGCAACACCACAGACAACACAAATGAATACAACGATCAGGCAAATACAAGTAACAGGGATGAAACACTCATAGTATCAAATAGAATAATGACAGAAGATTAAATACAGAGTTTCCATCTTCGTATGCTAAGCAAATCGTGCATAGAAGTAAAGCATGATAAGTGAATCAAAACATAGAAATACTGAACTAAATGGCTACTAAGTTAACCATATTCTCTCCAACAGAGAGCAGAGCAGAGCAGAGCAGAGGAGAACACCACTGACCGGGCCAGGGTACAAGTGGGTCTCGGTTTCCTGGGTTCCGGGGTCCCAAGACAAAGCGACACTGCAGTGATACAGAGATACAGAGGTCTAAGCCAGAGGTAACCCCGTCGGGCATCCTAGGGCTGAGGCTGAGTAGAGCCAGACTAATACCAATCAAATCAAATCCAAAAGAAGGGAGATTATCCGCTTTGGACTCACCGATGACAAGGACCGGATCTTATCCTCACGTGTTAATCTCTGGGCAGAGCCACCAGGGAATACCCAATAATTAGAGACACACAAAGCCAACAAAGCATATATTAAGCCAAAGCACAGCATAGATCAAAGCTTGGTGCGGAACGAAGAATAGAACAGATATACAGGACGAAAGCAAAAATAGACATAGATTTGCATAACAGAGGGCAAAACTGTAAACAATATGCAATGCATCTCAGATTAATACAGAATCAAGGTTAATTACAAGCCAATACTAATCTAGTTGTTCACTGTCACTAACCGTGCATGTTGATGTAGTTTTAAGTTATTCGATGCACCGTTGCCATCTTAGTGTTGCAATGTAATCCTCACGTGCACCGAAGTCCCTTAACCCAACACCCATGGGGAGGTGCTTAATAGTCAAGCAACGCTCACATGAATAAGTCACAGCCTAACAAACTATTCATGCAATCCGACGAATCCATTGGGCCGGTTTACGTGTATGGTTCCTTGTATAAAAGCCCTACAAAGTCACACCATTATCCTAAGTTTAATTCATATTTTACAGGTCTTACGGTTTGGCCATGGGTGACCTACGGCTTAACCGTATGCAGCTTACGGCCTAGCCGTAACATGCACTACGGCTTAGCCGTGGTTCCCTTCAGAACACGGCTAAACTGTCCTCTTCAACCTCTGATCTGATACATCTTACGGCTGGGTCACGGCTAGCTTACGGCTCAGCCGTAGAACAAGTTACGGTTCAGCCGTAGCCTAGCCGTAGAACAAAATTCAGAATTTCAGGTCTCTGGAATGTGAGCCGTACAAGGTTACGGCTTAGCCGTACAATACAGAGAACCAATTCGGGTTGAGTACAGAAACTGGAATTTGGTATAGAAATGTCTCAGAACAAGCTCATCTGATCCTAACATCTTAGAATTTGGCTGTAAAACATTCTATACAAAGAATAAGAATGAATCAAAGCAATCAAACAAAACACCCATATGTGTTAAACAATCCTGTACTTATACTTGCCTCAAAACTCTGTCAAGCCACTGAATCAAGCTCCAAATCAACTAAAATCAAAGCAAATCAAAGAAACAACCCATGCATGAGAGGAGGACACAGCAACAGAGAAGGAGAGTTACAATTGGAGAAGAAGAAGGAAGAACCCACTTACCCAAACAAGGACAAAGAAGGAGAAAGAGGAAAAACCCAAATCAAGATGGGTGCAAAATCCCAACTCCAACTAAGAACGAGAAGAGAAGAGCAGAAAAGAGACTGAAGATGTGGAGCTCTCCTTGCATGCACGTATCGAACGAAAATCAGCAGGGAGAAGACACCTGGGTGCTGACTCATATATATAGTTTCTGGAAGTTTAAAACACAGTCCAAGGAATTTGGTTATTTACAAATCGAGTCACACGGAGGTCCAACTTCTCCAATTGACTCCAAATGGGTCTGAAACAGTTACGGAAAATAACGAGCTCAACAAAATACATGTGCTGACACCAAGATGATGCAAAGATGATGCACTCAAAGCAAAAGCACAATTACGAAAAAGGGTTTAGAACTACCTATCTCAGGTCAAAGGTTACTCAACTACCTATCCAAGACACAAAACCAAGTCTGAAAGAATAAAACAACAGAAAAACATACTAATGAGCCACTAATCCGGCTCAAAGGGGATCGGAGTGTTACAGTTAGTGTGAAACAAGAACATGTGTTTGTATGAAGTAGGCATATACATGAAAGTAGGACCATTTATTAGTGTGAAACTAGAACATGAAAACAAGATCATGTGTTAGTGTAAAATAGGAACATAGAAATAGGACCATTTGTTAGCATGAAACAGAAATATGTGTTACATAAATAGGAACATGTTCCTTGTATTAGTATAAAACAAGAACATGTACGAAAATAGGAACATGTGTTTGTGTGAAACATGAACATGAAATATGACCATGTGTTAATGTGAAATAAGCACATGTGACATATGTTAGTGTGAAGCAAAAATATGCATAAAAACAAAACCATGTGTTAGTCTGAAATAGGATTATGAGAACATGATCATTTGTTAGTGTGAAATAGGAACATGAAAATATAACCATGTGTTAGTGTAAAATATGAACATGTTGTATGTAAAAAGGAATATGTTCAATATATTATTGTGAAACGGGAAGATAAAAATAGGACCATGTGTTTATATGAAACAATAAAATGTGTTATGCAAATAGGAACATGGTCCATTTGTTAGTGTAAAATAGGAACATGCATAAAAATAAGACCATGTGTTAGTATGAAATAGGAACACGTAAACAGAAGCAGGTAAACAAGAACATGTGCTAGTGGGAAATATGAACTTATGGTATGTAAACAGGAACATGTTCAATGTGTTAGTGTGAAACAAGAACATTAATAAATAAAAAAAAAACAGGATGATGTGTTAGTATGAAACAGGAACATATTTTATGTAAATAGAAACATGTTCCATGTGTTAGTGTAAAACTAGAATATGCATAAAAAAAGGATGATGTGTTAATGTACAATAAGAACATATAAACATGAGCATGTAAACAAAAACATAAAAACATGACCATATGTTACTGTGAACATGAACATGTTTTATATTCCACGTGTTAGTGTGAAATGAGAACATGAGTAAAAATAGAACCAAGTGTTAGTGTGACAAGGGAGCATATGTTATATAAACAGGAACATATTCCATGAATTAATGTAAAATAGGAACATGCATAAAAATAGGACCATATGTTAGTGTGAAACAGGAGCATGTAAACAGGAACATGAAAACATGACTATATGTTAGTGTGAAATAATAATATGTGGTATGTAAACAGGAATATGTTTCATGTGTTGCTCTAAAACGGAAACACGTATAAAAACAGAATGTGTTAGTGTGAAACAGGAACATGTAAATAGGAACGTGAAAATATGACCATGTGTTAATGTAAAACAGGAACATGTGATATATAAATAGGAACATGCTCCATGTGTTAGTGTGAAACAGGAACATGTATGAAAATAGGACCAAATGTCAGTATGAAACATGAACACGTAAAAAAAAGCAAGTAAGCAAGAAAATGAAAACATGACCATGTTTTAATATGAAATAGGAACATACATGAAAATAGGACCATTTGTTAGTGTGAAATAAGAACTCAAAAGTAGGAGCAAATAAAGAGGAACAAAAAAACACACCATGTATTAGTGCGAAACAGGAGCATGTATTATGTAAATAGGAATATGTTTGATGTCTTTATATGAAACAGGAATATGCATGAACAGATGACCATGTGTTGGTTTGAAAAGGAACAAGTAAGCAAGAGCATATAAACTGAAACATAAAAACATGACTATGTGTTAGTGTGAAATAGGAACATATAGTATGTAAACAAGAACATATTCCATGTGTTAGAGAAAAAAAAAAGGAACATGCATGAAAACAAGAACATAATGTTAGTGTGAAGCAGAAATATAAAAATAGGACCATTTGTTAGTATGAAACTGAAATATGAAAATAGGACTATATTTTTGTGCGAAATAAGAACATAGAAATAGGAACATGAAACAAAGCCATGTGTTAGTATGAAACATGAATATGTGTTCCATAAACAGGAACATGTTCCTTGTGTTAGTGTAAGATGGAAACATGTATGAAAACAGGATCATGTATTAGTAGGAAACAGAAACATGAAAATATGACTACATGTTAGTGTGAAATAGGAACATGTGATATGTAAATAGGAACATATTCCATGTATTAGTATAAGACAGGAACATGCATGAAAATAAAGCCATGTGTTAGTGTGAAATAGGAACAAGAAAATAGGATCATTTGCTAGAGTTAAATAGAAAAATGAAAATATAACCATGTATTAGTGTGAAATAGAAATATGTGGTATGTAAAAAGGAACACGTTCAATATATTAATGTAAATTGGGAACATGAAAATAGAAGCATGTGTTAATATGAAACAGGAACATGTATTATGTAAACAGGGACATATTTCATGTGTTAGTGTAAAATAAGAACATGCATGAAAAAAAGACCATGTGTTAGTGTAAAATAGGAACATGTAAACAGGAACAATTAAACAAGAACATGTGTTAGTGGAAAATAGAAACTTATGGTATATAAACAGAAACATGTGTTAGTGAAAAATAGATACTTGTGGTATGTGAACAAGAATATATTCAATGTATTAGTGTGAAACAGGAACATTCATAAGGATAGAACATGTGTTAGTGTGAAACAGAAACATGTGCTATACAAACAGAAACATATTTTATGTGTTAGTGTGAAACAGAAAAATGTATGAAAATAGGACCACGTGTTAATGTGAAATAGGAATATGTAAAAAAAAAAAAGCATATAAACAGGAACATTAAAACATGACTATGTGTTAATGTGAAATAGGAACATGTGGCATGTAAACATAAACATATTCCATGTATTAGTGTGAAATGAAAACGTGCAGAAAAACAGAATCATGTGTTAATGTGAAACAAGAATATATGTTATGTAAACTGAAACATGTTCTATGTGTTAATGTGGAGTAGGAATATGCTTGAAAATAGGACCATGTGTTAGTGTGAAACATGAACATGTGTTATGTAAACAAGTACATGTTCCACATGTTAGTGTGAAGCGGGAACATGCATGAAAATAAGACTCTGTATTAGTACAAAATAGGAACATGTAAACAGGAATATATAAATAGGAACAAGAATATAAAAACATGACCATATGTTAATGTGAAATAAGAACAAGTAATTTGTAAATAGAAACATGTTCGATGTGTTATTGTGAGATGGACCATGCATGAAAACAGGACCATGTATTAGTGTGAAATAAAAACATGTAAATAGGAACATGAAAATAGAGCCATATGTTAGTATGAAATACAAACATATGTTATGTGAACAGGAACATATCCCATGTGTTAATGTGAAACAGAAATATACATGAAAATAAGATAATGTATTAATGTGAAACAGGGATACATAAACAAGAGCAGATAAACAAGAATATGAAAACATGACTATGTGTTAGTGTGAAATGGGAACATATATTATGTAAACAAGAACAGATTCCATGTTTTAGTGTGAAATAAGAACATGCATGAAAATAAAAGCTTGTAAATATAAATATGAAAACATGACCATGTGCTAGTGTAAAATAAGAACATATGATATGTAAACAGGAATATATTCCATGTGTTAGTGTTATATAGGAACATATATGAAAACATGACCATTTGTTAGTATAATACTGGAATATGAAAACAGAACCATTTGTTAGTGTAAAACTGGAACATGAAAACAAAACCATATGTTAGTGTGAAATAAAAATATGTAAATAGGAATATGAAAAAATAACCATGTGTTAGTGTGAAACAGAACCTTGTGTTATGTAAACAGGACCATATTCTATGTATTAGTGTAAAATAGGAATATGTATGAAAATAGGACCATGTGTTACTGTAAAACAAGAACATGAAAACATAACCATGTGTTAGTGTGAAACAAGAACATGTAATATATAAATAGGAACATGTTGCATGTGTTAGTGTGAAACAGAAATATACATAAAAGCAGGACCATGTGTTAGTATAAAATAGGAACCTGAAAACATGATCATTTGTTAGTATAAAACAGGAATATAAAAATAGGATTATGTGTTAATGTTAAACAGAAACATGTGTTATGTAAAAATAAACATGCTCAGTGTATTAGTGTAAAACGGGGACATGTGAACAGGAACATGTGTTATGTAAACAGGAAAATGTTATATATAATAGTGTGAAACAGGAACATGCATGAAAAAAGGGATCATATTTTATTGTGAAATAGAAACATGTAAATAAGAGCATGTAAACAGGAATATGAAAACATGACGATGTGTTAGTGTGAAAAAAGAACATGTTCCATTTGTTAGTGTGAAATGAGAACATATATAAAAATAGGACCATGTGTTAATGTGAAATAGGAACATAAGAATATGATTATGTGTTAGTATGAAACAAGACCATGTGTTAGTATGAAACGGAAATATACAATATGTAAACAGGAACATGTTTTTTGTGTTATTGTGAAACAAGAACATCAACTTGAGGTTACACAAATACGAACATATATGAAATTGATGAAACAAATTACAAGATTATAAACAACATGTGGTCGTGGTGTGTAAAATAAATACATTAATAAATAAAAGTTGCCTGCCGGAAAAGTTGCTAGAAGTCTCTCGAAAAAGTCGCAGGTTGTCGGCTTGCAGTCGATGGTTGCTAGCTGGACTTTCATAGTGCTGGCTGGACACAATGGTTTTCTTTTAGTGTTGTAGGGGCAAAAATATCATAGTTGACTTAAAGCTCTAAAATCTTTAGAGCTAGACTCAAAGGCTACATAACTTCTAAAATATGGACTTGGGCCTAAAAGCCCCCAAAATTAATGGCTTATTTGAGAATTTTCCAATACTTTAGTAACAAGTAAAGAATCAGTTGTAGCACCGCAGAGGAGGGGGAGGGGGTGGTTCTTTGGGGTTCAATTCTTGAACCAAAATAACCTAACTTCCTCAAGGTAATCTTATATCAGGGGATGATCTTTGAGTTTTAATTGGTGATTGATGATTTTAATCATCTTGGAATTTTCTCTTTTCTTCTTCCATCTATGCATCTGTTTTTCAAATTTTTTTTATGAGTTATAGTATCCCTCGTCAGCCCAGCCTTTGAACTTTTGGCCTCTGGCCAAGGGATTATCCGATTCTAACTAACAATAATTATTTCTTGATGGTATATACAAAGCTGCACAAATAATACCCAGTAAAGAGTGGAAGTCGAACTCTAAGACCATGGGAAGCAAACCCAAGTCTCTAACCAACGGAAACACCGGGTTAATAGCCTTGTTTTGACCAATCTATGTGAGGTCAGTTTTGCAAGTTCTATATTTTCTATTCAAACTTTTATCTGGTGCTCAAATAGCTTTCAAGTTGAATTGTGAAATATGCAGGCCGTGATCCATTAGTGCTCAAATCTTGTGCCACTACCCATACGGGACAACCATACGGTTCCACTATATTTCATTATGAAGGTACAAACATCAAATGCCGTTTGTATTTCCATTGAATAGAAATCTGAGGAATTCATGGTAAAGATAAGGTGCAACAAACAAAGAGAAGTGAAGGATACGAGGCAGAGATATAAATGGTACCTCAACTTTCATAGGTTTTGATTTACTAAGTGATGGCTGTAAATCTATTCTTTCTCTCCCCTTTAATTCATTGTCCATGAAAAAGGGAGATTATTTTATAGCCATTTGCAGAAATTAATATTGAAACAGAAATGAGAGATTAATTGACAACCAGTGGCAAATTGCCACCATTGTTTCTTCGATTTTAGCCACTTCAGAACAATATTTCTTAGAAATCCTAAGAACTCAATTCTACGAAAGAAACAAACAGGCCCTAGGTGTTTATGGAAAATGGCATAACAGCTTATATCTCTGATCAATCTTTTTTTTATTTTTTTTAATTTCTTGTGTCATACTTGCAAAGGTGTGGTATCTTTGATGGAAAGAACTTGAGAGAATTCAAGTTGGGATAATCGCAAAATTGCCTTTTTTCTGTCCGGAATTTCTCAAATGTAAATCCCCCAATACGCAAAATCTACAATTGAGACTGCCTCCAATGACAATCAAAATGGCCAAAGCAGTGAAGCAAATGCCATCTGCTTTCTTTCACAATTATTCTCATTCAACAAGGAAAATGCTTGCAATGAAACAAATGCCCGAGGAAAATATACTTCCAATAGAATGGAACCGGCTAATATAACCACATTAGAGAAGTCCTAGTGATAGGCGGCTGCGATCTCAACAGGCTTGTACTGATCATTCTAGCAGCTCTTATTGAACACACTAGCCATGTTTAGACCATAAATGATTTCTTTTCTAAATATTTTTCCCATCAGCCATAGATTACGTAAGCCATGCAAAATTCTGAAGTGGGCCCCACAATAAAACTATCTCAACTTGGTCCAAGACTTGCTAAATCATTCAATCACAGGATCGTCAAACTCAAATTGTACAGTAAGTTAAGATCCGCATCTTCGAAATGAAGAACATGTCTTTCATTTTTCAACACTTCCATTCCAGAACTAAAATTTTTGAGAACGGAACGCATTTGGCAATTTGACCCTAAGTGGATCACCTGAAGGAAGAAATTACACCAACAGCGTGGAAATAATGAGGACAAAAAATAAATGGATATATAAGATAACAAAACAACCGGCACTATATTGAACTAGTGTACATTTTTCTCAAGGTTCCTGGCTGTTTACACGGCTGTGAAGCTCAAGCATTTCTTGGTGATTGGGATCAACAGACAGCGCAGCCCGGCAGTCACGCAGGGCACCTGATCCATCCCCAATATGTTCATGGAATGCCGCCCTCAAGTGTAGAAGATGGAGGTCTGCTTTGAATGCTATGGCCCTTGACAATTCTGCTATTGCCTCTTTTTCCTTGTGGCCGTCCATCAAGACTGCCAAATCAAAATCCCGTAAAATATTCCACGTCAGACAACAAAGGCAAGGGAAAAACACCAGAAATCAGTTTTGAGGATTGTGCTACAACAATCATGCATTACTCTCTCTCTCTCTCTCTCTCTCTCTCTCTCTCTCTCTCTCTCTCTCTCACACACACACACACACACACACACACACACACACACACACACACCGAGGCACCCCCTCTTTTAGATGAAGAACCAGTTTCATCAGTCCAGTGATGGTTTTACAGGAGCCAAACGCTCCTCTGATCTGGCAAGCAGCACTAAACTTGAATGTGGTGTGACAACCGTGGTGGGACCCACTGTTGATGAATGGTTCCACCTGCAAGATTAGTTTGGACATTGGAAAAAACAAGCCCAAACTTATGCAAAGGTTAATTCCCCTTAATAGTTTCTGTCAAAACTGTGCAAACTATCTTATGTTCTGTCACGTTCTTTCCTTCAAAACAATTCTAAGACCCCAGTCCCAACCAGTACAAGAGGTGCACATTTACAAGATGCAAACATTTAAACTACAGAGGCCTATCGTGAATGGGTTGGATCTAAAGTTCAAGTGGGTACCCGATTCTCCAATTTTCTAAAGGTTCCAACCCGTTAAAAACTGGGTTTTGAACATGTTTTAAGTTTTGATTCATAAACAAATCCTAGTCTGAGACCCAATTTGGGTTCCAATTAGTAAAGAAACAGGTCCGATTCGGGGTCCATATGGGTTCCGACCCGTGGACTCAAAACTCGGCACAAGAACCTTTAATATTGCAAATTGTAGCTCAAAATCAACTTTCTTTTAACATTTTTATATTTAATATTAAAGATAGCACACTTGATGCATTGTTATAAGTTGAATAATATCCTTAATTTAAAGAAAAAATAAAAACTTAAGAAAGTTAAAAGAAGTTGGAACCAATCTTGGAACTAGATCCTAATTTTCCACTCAAACCCAATTCCAAAACCGAACCCGGGTCCTGAACCAACAAAACAGGTTCCGAATCAGAATTGGTTCTGGAACCAAAACCGTTATTTAGAAATGGGTCTAAGTCCGGGTTCAGGTCCAATATGGACCCATTCCGGAAATAACCCGTTTGCAACCCTAGTTGGATCCACAGCATTGCAAATGCCAGAAATCTTAAATACTGACTGTTGGATTTCTTCTCAGTTCATAAATAACTTTTTTCCCTCGACAATGATAGTTTTGGATATCTTTATTAGTTCTCAATTTATAATTCACAAACTTCCTCAAATAAGGGCTCTAGGATTTTCACCAGTGGAAACTTTGGGCTACAGCCCATCTAACACAGATTTAAGTAAAGCTGTTCCAGCCTTTGTCCGTTTTTGCTATGTGCAAAATCTAGTGATAAGACATTGTGACAGATATCAGGTGGTTCAACTTATGCAGGCCAGACATGAGGTCCGCTAGCCCATTTCGCCCAGATCATAGGCCCAAAAGTTTCAGCACCCATTAAAGATTTAAAATCCAAAGATTGTTGAAGCCAAGGATTCGTTCCTGTTTTCCCTTTTACTTAAATAATGAGTGGCTAAAATCTAGGGATAAAGATTTGATTTTATTAGAAAGTTTATATTAGGATTTAGAATCTGATTTTGGTTTTGTTTCCAAAACAGAATTAGGGTATTGAGTTTTTAAAAAGCGATGTAATCCGACATTTGTCAGTTTATTGATTAGTAGAAAATTTCTTCCATGAGTTTTCTCTCTTGATTTTGTGGTCTAGTGTTTTTGGTGTGAGACCAAGACTATTTGGATTTTTTATCCCTAAGTTTACGGTTGGACAGTCGCTTCTGGCTTTCCCCTACTTGTGCAGTGTCACCAACCCTTGACACTATCGTTCCTGTAAAAAGTCCAGAGGCATTGCAAGTGGAGCATTTGTAATACAAAGTGCCACTGATACATGCCTCACTATCCAATTCCAAGTAGAATAGATGGAGGAAAAGAACCTGACCTGCAGCTCGATATCTGTACGGATAGACTCTCAGTGGATCTAATTGAGTGACCATCTTCAGATCATCGTTTATAAGATCACGATCCCCATACTCAGACCTCTTTTCATATGCTGAGGCATTGTTCTTGGCCTTCTCAATTAGCTTGGTCATTTCCTCGTACGCAGCAGTCTTTTCATTCTTGAGGAAATGGACTCTAGCGAGGCCCTGATGAGCCCTAGTGTGCCGGATCTTGAGGGCATTAATGTAGCAATCAGCTGCCAAGTCCAGTTTCCTACAATCCACATAGACACTCCCGAGATTGTTCAAAGCCTGCCATTGAAAGGTCACAAAGAAAGAAAATGTCAGAAATCAAGTGTTGATAACAGTCGCATGATATTGCTGACAAACATAACAATGTGCTATTTCATTGGTTTTTCATCTGTCCGTTCTTGTATCACCACATGGAAGCCACCAGTGGCATGGATACAACAGTGTCTACTAAAAAATCTGCATCTCAAGAATTTTTTTTCTTCCTTTGGTAGGTAAAACCTCAAGACTGCAATAGTGGGCACCTTCCACTGTGCCACAGGCTCTTATTGCAACTCAAGAATGTCTCATCATTCAATATGAATGTCACATCACACTCAATATTACGGAGTCGCTCGAAAGTGTACACCTTCCAATCAGCATTCAGAAACTTGAAGACAATCTCTTCTTTAGTTACTATTAATAGTAATGGTATGATTAAATGGAAAATTTTCCAGAAAAACCATGTGCTCCAAAGAATTCTCCTATATGGACGGCAATCTCTTCATAAGGCCATTCTTGTGAGGAAATGGCTAGGCCCTAAAACAAGTTTAGGATCTACTATGTGTTGTCCTATTTGTGAATTCGAGGAAGAAACAGTGGAACATGCTCTTTTCTTTTGTAATCATGCTAGAGCAGTTTGGTATGGTTCTAATTTAGGCCTCTTGACTCATTCAACTAGGAGTATGGATATAGTTGAATGGTGGGAAAATCTCACCAGAAATAATTTTATTTTGAAAGGAGTTATCATTGACCCCATCAAAATTATTGGTAAAATAAAAACTTGTATTATGATGGTGAGGGGAATTTAAAAAAAAGAAGTGCTTTCTAGGCCCAAAGTTTTAGGATTGCCTGCAGATTGTTCAAATAATACCTTACTGAATTTTACATATGCAACGTATAAACCTAAAGATGGAAAATCCTCTTTTGGTTATCTAATGGTGTTGAATAACTCATTTGTGTAGGAGGCCATTATGGGCCAAAACCCCCTTCCTCTAAAGAAGCAGAGGCAAGGGCCATTCTTTTTGCGCTAAAGGAAGCTTCTTGCAGGGGCTTCTCTAGGATTGCTCTTTTTTCGGATGCTAAAGAAGTGATTTATTCTATCAATGGGCAAGAGGATTGGACGATAGATTCTTGTAGTGGCTTTTCCATAATTAAATTTATGTTTCTTTCTATATCTTTGAATGGGGGCTCATATTTTGGCCAAGCACTGCACTAGGCTTGGTTGGAGTTTTGGAAGGGACAATGTTGCTCCAGAGTGGGTTAGGCCTTGGTTGCCCCCTCTCTAGCTGTTGCTTTGGTTGTATTTTGCTTTCAATGATATTTCTGCCCACCAAAATAATAATAATAATAATAATAATGCTGATCAGTCCACATCAATTGATGTAATACCATGGAGATTGAGCTAGATGATTGTGTTATGGGCATGGTTTAAAATAACGGGCATGCCGTTAACGTTATTTACAATATAACAGTCACGGTGTTAAAAAAAAAAAACAGTGAAACAAATGGTCATAACGGTCCACAACAACCGATATTTTGAAAATAACAGCCAAAATATTGGTTGATGATTTTTTTTTAGAACTTTCTTTTTTGAATGGTTGATTTCATTAAAATAAAAGGCAAGCAGTACAAGAGACATTTACTGACAAGCTTAAGAATAGAAGGAAAACAAAAAACAACCTCCAAAGAGCCAAAGCAGAAAAGAGAAGATGACCACAAACTCGTTAACATGTGCCCGCAACCTCACCCCAATTCTTCATAATCTAATCAGTAATCCTTGAAAGCAGCACTTAGAATAACCCAGGATGCGACAATAAATTTAACTCTTTCCTTTAAAGTATTCACAGCAACAGTCATCCCTTGAAAGCATCTTGAATTTCTCTCCTTCCAGATTATCCATAATATGGCCAAAAAAGAAAGACACCACATCTCCTTTCCTTTTAAAGATCCTAAGGGACACTTCCAAGCCTAGAAGAGGTCCAAATACAATTGGAGAGAACCCAACTACATCCAAACCAATCCATTAGAGATCTCCACAAGGATTGAGCCAACTTACAATTCAACATTAGGTGATCGATTGACTTCTCTTCACATAAACACATGGGGCACTTGTTGATCAATATCTTTCCTTTCTGCCTTAAGTTGTCCAAAGTCAGAATTCTCCTTTGAACTGCCAACCACCCAAAGGTTACCACACTTGGAGGGGCCTTCGGCTTCCAAATACTTGAGATTGGATTCCTACCACAAGGCCTTGTAGTGATGGCCGTGAAAAAAGAAGAGCCAAAAAAAAAAAAGAACCATCATTAGAAGTAATCCATCTCCTTTTTAAAACTTTCTTTCCTCTTTCTTTCTGAAACCGTTTATGGAGCTTCTAAAGACTATATTAAAGCTTCCCAAGTGGCGCAGCCATAGATCTACGATCGAATGTAAATCAATCTCCTAAAGAATTGATCGAATCTAAAGATGGATTCCCACCCCTAGGGCACCCCTCACAAAAGGAAAAATATCATAACAGAGAAAAATCTCAAAAAAGAGCTTTTATTAATTGAAAATCAGCATGTCCATTACAATAAAAGACTACTCCTTATATAGGAGTGACTGTTTCTAAACTAGGAAAGACTATTTCTAAACAATCATAGCTTACTAAAATAAATTAAGCAAGTAATAAATCCTATTAAGCAATTACTAAATATTAACCCAATATAAAATAAAAAATAAACCTAGTAATTAGGAATTATCTAATAAAGGATTAGGATTCCTGATTTTGGACAAATCATGGATCAAGTGAGGCCTATCAAAGTGGCCCATCAATGCCGGGGCGGATCTTGGATCTGTCCTATATCAACTCTCTCCAGCTTAGAAAAACTCAGCTCCAACGAGTTTACCAACTTAAGAAATGCCAAGAATAATTCAACTGCAAGTTGGGGGAAATGTCATCCTGGGTCAAAAATCAATTATACAAACTTTTGATGTATCTTTCAATCATCATTTTCTGTACATGCCGTAGAAGCTTGATGCATCCAATTCCTCCATGTAGAAGTAGATTGAAGATGTGGCATCTTCTGATGTCCATATTTAACTTGGATGTATTATCTCACCACTAGATCCTTGACTGTAGCCAAGCAAACAGGTCACAATCCTCAGATATCTATCTATGATCCTCCAAGATGAAATCAATGTTGGAGACTTAAACAAGTTGATCTTCTTTTGAAACCACTTGAGAAATTGATTTGATTTCTGGTAACCCAATTGTATTGGATGGAAACGGAGTTACAATAAGACCTTTTGGATGTTTGTTGACCTTGCTAACTCGATTGAAGTCTTTAATGTCTGCTTTCCCTTGTTCTTCTTCAATTCCTTGCAGCTCATGGGTCACACTACCTTGATCAATATTGTTTGTACTCACGAAATCAGTATTGCATTGAATGTGCTCTTCATTGCCATCCTTGAGGCCTTCTGTTTGTGCTTTATATGGAATTGGATCTTTTAGTTTTACTTTTCTGCTCTTGCTAGAGCTCTCTAGTCAAAAGTGATGATTTACATGAAGACTGGGCTGTTGATGGCAATGGAGTGAGTCTAATCCATTTCCTTTCCCATGGAAAGGCATATGTGTTCATCTCTTTATCATGGCGTGCTTTCCGATAAAAAATCCGTGATCATCCAAAAATAATGAGTAATATTCATATGGATCACATCACACCAAATTTTATCTTCATAATTACCAACCTTGAATGATACAAAACATCTGTGAGTTACAGATATGATATAACCATTAGACCACGTAACTTAGTAGGGCTTCAGAAGTTTCTCAACTGATACATGAAGCTTGTCAATAACTTCCCGCGCAACAAAATTCATTGCACTACCATTGTCAATAATCAAATTAACAGCTCTGCCTGTTTCCATTTTTCTTTTTCCTTCTCATTTGTATTGAGGAGGCGGCGAATGACAAATGTGGACTTATCTTTTCCGGCAAAAAGTATTTCCACAACATGTGCTCTTTTTTTCGTTGAGATGCACATTGTCGCATGTGAAACTGTCTAGCATATATTCTACACAAAAAGCTTCTAAGTATGCCTCTTGACCAGTATCGCAACAATTCATATTCTCCAAGATGTCTGGTCTCAAGCCTCTTATATAGCGAACCAAAATATGTGTTTCAGTCTCTTTTAGTTCACAGATATCTTGCAACTCTCCGAATTGGCGGGTATATTCATCAATTGTCAATTTTTCTTGCTCCAAATTTAGAAATTGTTCAAAGTATAACTCATTCTCAAAAGACTAATTTCTATATTTGTATTGATATACAAATCTTTGAACTTCAATTGAGTGTCCAAAAATTCTCATGATGACCTAGATGCAAGGAAAACAAAATTTAACTCAAATTTGTACCTTTGGCTTGGCTTGGCCTTTTGTGGACCGGGTCAAAATGTGTGGTTTCATTTTTTATTTTTTTGAAAAGGAAGGTGGGCTTAGGGCTTGGTTGGACATAACTGCAAGCCCAACTAAATAAGGCTAGCTCACTTATTACTGATAAGATAGGGTTTGGGTTGGACCCAAACTTAGGCCTAATTAGAAATTGGCTCACTGGCACATGTGAGGAGAACTCTTACAGTTGTGTGGCCTTGGGTTGAGCGAGCCCAGACTCAGGCTCAGCTGCCCAAGTGATGGCTTGCTTTGTGGCTTAGACACATGAGCCCCTTATCTCATGTCTTGTGCACGAACAGAAGAAAAGGGGGGAGCAGGCTTGAGATTTCGAACCTCCTTTCTACTTTTCCTTCGTGGACGAAGGGTAATGGCGGTGATGACATGGATGTGGTAGGAGGGGTTTCAGTTTGGTCGAGATGGGAGGGGTTTCAGTTTAGTCAGGATGGGGGTTTAGTCAGGATGGGGGTTTTGGGGTTTTTGGTGGGTGTGGGGATGGATTCATAGGGATGATGGGTGTGGGGATGGATTTGTGAATGCGGTCATCAAGGATGGTGGAAGTTGGGATTTGGGTTCTAGGTGGGAAGGGGAAGAGTTTTCAAGGGTTTAGATAGTGGCAGGGCCTCGACTAGGATGGGTCATGGTTTGGAAGAGGGGAGGTTTTGTAGGTTGGGTTTAGGAATTGGCACGGGTCTCGAGACAAAGAATGGGTTTTGGAGAAGTTGGTGGTACCGGTGGTTGGCAAGGAGGGCCGAGGATGGTTTGGGAAGAGTCGGGATGGCCAACAGAGGTCTAGGTTGAGTTTTGGGTTGATGGTAGGTTTTCGGTAGATTGACAGGGAGCGGAGGGTTCGATTGGGCTGCTGAATGGGTTACTTGGCTTGAGTCTGTGGTTTTGGGTTATTGCGTGTTGATGATGATGGAAAAGGTTTAACACTAATAGGATGATGAGATGAGATAGGTGGATGGATGAATCCGGGAAGGATAGGCGGCTCTTGACGACCAGATGTTGGCTCTGATACCAAACTGGCGCAGCCCCGAATCTCCGATCAAATGTAGATCAATCTCCCAAAGAATTGATCAAATCTAGAGATGAATTCTCACCCCTAGGGTACCCTCACAAGAGGAAAAATATCATGACAGAGATAAATTTCAAAAAAACCTTTTACTGATTGAAAATAAGCATGTCCATTACAATGAAAGACTACTTATATAGGAGTGACTATTTCTAAACTAAGAAAGACCATCTCTAAACAATCATGGCTTACTAAAATAAATTAAGCAAGTACTAAATCCTATTAAGCAATTAATAAATATTAATCCAACATAAAATAAGAAATGAACCTATTAATTATGAACCATCTAATTAAGGATAGGAATCCCTGATCTTAAACAGATCATGGATCAAGTAGGGCCTATCAAAGTGGCCCATCAATGCTGGCCTGGATCTTGGATCCGGCGTGCATCACCAAGTTTCTTTTCCAATAAAACTCAAGTGATTTGCAAGGTTTTGGTGGATTCACATATGATGGCTTTTTCCCTCAACCACAACAACAGCGCAGCCCCGAATCTCCGATCAAATGTGGATCAATCTCCCAAAGAATTGATCAAATCTAGAGATGAATTCTCACCCCTAGGGTACCCTCACAAGAGGAAAAATATCATAACAGAGATAAATTTCAAAAAAAAACTTTTACTGATTGAAAATAAGCATGTCCATTACAATGAAAGACTACTTATATAGGAGTGACTATTTCTAAACTAAGAAAGACCATCTCTAAACAATCATGGTTTACTAAAATAAATTAAGCAAGTACTAAATCCTATTAAGCAATTAATAAATATTAATCCAACATAAAATAAGAAATGAACCTATTAATTATGAACCATCTAATTAAGGATAGGAATCCCTGATCTTAAACAGATCATGGATCAAGTAGGGCCTATCAAAGTGGCCCATCAATGCTGGCCTGGATCTTGGATCCGGCGTGCATCACCAAGTTTCTTTTCCAATAAAACTCAAGTGATTTGCAAGGTTTTGGTGGATTCACATATGATGGCTTTTTCCCTCAACCACAACAGCGCCCCCCCCCCCAAGCCACCACCATGACGATGTTCATACTCCACTGTTTTAATTCATTAATCTTAATGCAGTAGTAAATGTTACTGGTAGGTTGAAATTCACTCTCAATTTACTTGGTGATTGAGAAATTGAGCATTGCTGCACTACTGCTACTTTCTAAACTTTAAGTGCTTAACACTAATGATTTGATCAAAATTATGGTTGCAATGCATATTGTAAGATTTGTGATATTTGAACTAATTTTAATATATACATGTAAATCTATTTAATTTAGATAAGACTTTACAAGTTTCCAATAAGAAAATGATACAAGATGTAATGACTTATGGGGACCGATATTTTGCTTTAAACCGTTTACTAATGGAAAAATATAATTTTCTAGTATTTTATAATATTCTGAATATTTTAGAAGTTTTGGGGGTAAAACAAAAATTCGCACCGCGATGACCACCATGGTAACCACAACTGCAATTTTGAACCATGGTTATGGGCCAATCTTTGATGTTTCTAGAGGAAATTGATCACTTAAAAGGATTCAGAACCATTTTGAACCTAAGGGCTAAAACAGTCCTTTGAGTGTGAAATGTTTGGACTGTTTAACAACATAGTGCAGTGTTTAAACTGTTTGGGTTCATTTCATGGGCAGTGGGCCACTACAGATCATGTGCCAGCCCTTCGGTCCCCCCCCCCCCCCCCCCCCCCCCCGCCGGCTCTCACCAAAGGAAGCCGACACTCAGACTGTTTGGTAAAATTACTTAATTAATGAAGTGGAGGGTCATATCAAGAGAGAACTAAAAAAAAAGAGGGGTCAAATTAGAAAGTGATATAGTGACAAAAGCCATGTAATGGCTTTTTGTCAATTAGTGCATGAAAGAGTAACCTTTCTTTTTTATTTTTTTAGCAAAAGGATGTGCTTTATGAAATTTAGTACGTTTTGATTTTGACCCCGGCTTCTTTACTTATATATTGAATTGAGCCTTCACTTCACACTGCTATGCTAGTTAAACTATCAAACAGGCCCTAAAGGGCATATGCAGCTTGCGCAATGCTAGTGCAAGATTCCTAATTTTTATTATTTTTTTCTTTTTTCTTTCTTTCTCTACTCAATCACTAAAAGATTCTTTTTTCCTTTATAATCTAAGCTAGCAAAAGACAACTTCCTTCTGTAGTGAAAAAAAGAGGATGACTTCCTTTTGGGAATAGGGTTAGGATTTTCTTGTTTTGAAGCATTATAAATATGTAAGGTGGCTGCTTATATCTTGCACGAATTTTATTAAATTTAGTATCAGCCCCTTTTGAATATTAGTTCATGTAATACTGAAAATTAGCCATTCGAAATAAAACAAAGATTAAATGCATTGTTCTATTTCTTCCCAGGTCCCAGTGATTGTTCATTAAATTTTCTTTCTTTTCTTGGTTCTTTTTTGTGTGAACTTGGAGAGGTATACGTGCCCAACCATATCAGCCCCCTTTGTTCAGAATTGCAGCCCTTTTACATAATTGGGGCCGCATCACTTCGATACTGAAGCCATGTTTGGGTGACAAAATCAGTAGCGTGCCATAAAACCCATGAAAAGGTGACATAAATAATGCCGCCATGAAAAGGTGGTCCCTGCCAAAAACTAGCAGTGACATAAATAATGATGCCATGAAAAGGTGGAAAGTAATATCCCGGATATAGGAGTTTTTGCTTTCAGTGCTGCCGTGAACATGACAATGTGAAAGTCAGGCAACCTCAATATCCACCCAAAAAGAGCTTAATGAACCAAGGATCTAAATTCAAGCAGTATACAAGTAGTCTTGGTCTTCTAAAACTCAAAGAGAGGCCATTGGAATAAATTGGACATGATTACATACTGTATCCAAGATGTGCGAAAGTCAGGCAACCTCAATATCCACCCAAAAAGAACTTAATGAACCTATATAGCAATGGATACAAGCCAACACTTGAGAAGTATCTAGAGAATGCCTGGACTTCTATATCAGCGATGATCTCTTGAAGGTAAGAAGTTTTGAGAACCACTTCAGTATGCATGTCGATGGAAGATCTTGGGCAGAGGTGGTTAAACCACCTGCTGGGGAGGAGGCATTGCAGCCTCACAAATGGACACCTCTTCCTTTGAGACTGAGACGATTAAGAGAGGAGTCTTTTTCAGCGTTTGTGTCAAATCTTCCTCAACATTTTTCCAAGACAGAGTTGGAGGCTATGTTCTGGAAAGCAGGAAGAATAGCAGATAGCTTCATCTCTGCCATGAAGGGAAGCAGGGAAAATAGGGTTTGTCCAGTTTGCAACGGATAGGGAAGCTGAAACTGCCGTGGACATCGCTATGGGTAGATCGTGGGGAGAAAGGAAGATTCAGGCAAACTTATCCCACTTTCATGACAAGGGGAAGAGAGGGAGTGCTGCAGGAGTAGCACACACCAGGACAGTAGGTAAACGTCATCCCCATGTTATGTAAGGAGAAGATATGAAGACCAAGGAAAGAATAGCAGGGTGGATTGTGGATGATGGAAGAGAGAAAGGGGTCAGAGTTGCCTCATGGGTAGTCAAGCAACAGAAACCTTCTCTATTCTGCATCCTTGTGGGTTTCTTGGAATCAAAGACAGTTTGAAGTAGGCAGAAAACTGGCTGGATAGATGCTGGGGGAAAGGGCAGTGAAGATTCTAAAGCTGGGGGATCAGGCTGTATGGATGCAATTTACTTCAGAAAAGGAGATAGAGGAAGTCCTCCAATGCGCTGAAGCTGAAGGAGAATCTTCTCCCTTCTTACTACTAGAGAGATGGATGGAGTGCAGGGGGCCTCCTCCAAGGCCGGTAAGTCCAAAAATTAAGGGAGTCCCACTGCATGTTTGGCATGAAGACATCTTCAGGCTCATAGGAGACTGCCTTGGTCGGACTGTGGAGGTTGACCAACTCACTGTAAACAAGGAATGCTTGGAGGCAGGGAGAGTGAAGGTGCTCTTAAAAAGCTCTGTCTCCTTGCCAAAGGCAGTGCCTATTTGGGTAGAAGAGATGAAATTCTCAGTTACTGTGGAGCTAGATGAGGAATTCTCTGAGACTTGGGAAGGGATGGATAGGAAAAAGATTGCTGGTGGCTTCCGGTCAGAGCCATGGGAGAGCAGGGTTGCAGACGATGATGATTGATGATGTCAACAATCCAACTTCAAAATTTGAAAAGCTCACTTTTGCCTTGGAAAAGGTTGGCCTTTTGAAAAGAGATGAGCCCTCCGGTAAGTTGAATAGAGTCCACACAGGCCCTAGTGATTTTTTGGGCCAAGACACGGGTGTAGAGACTGGGTCAAGGAAAGGGGAACAGGAAGACGTAGGGAGTAAGCAGGCAGAGAAATCTGAGGAGGAAAAAGAGGAAGATGAATAGGACTCACGAGAATTATTTCATGCTCTTCCAAGGAAGACCACTGAAATGGAGCAGAGGAGGTGTATCTCTCAGACGATGAAAACAGGACCTAAATGGGTCATTCTGTTCTTGGGCAGGAGGTTGTAGGCAACCATGAGGGATTGGCTTGGTCAATGGAGATGGTGAAGAGCTCATATGGGGATTTTTTGGGCCATGAGAAGGAGCCCCAAATGCAGAAGGATGTTGTGCAAGATAAGAAGACAATAGATGAAAAAGAAGGTGAATCTGGTCTGCAGGAGACTCAGGAAGGGAGGGATGGTATTGGAGGAGAGACACCAAAGGGCTGGATCTGGATACCAAAGCAGAAATGTGTGGGCTCTGCTCCTCGTCCTTCTCATCACCCCCAGCCAACCTCACCAATATCGATCAATGACAATGATACAGTCTCTAGCACCACTCCAATAAACGGTGGGCATGAGCAGGAAGATGGTGGCTCTGGGCGTTGTTCCAAAAAAGAAGATAGTAGGAAGGCCTCTATGGGTGAAATCTCTAGGGATCTCAAAGAAGTTGAAATACAAGTTGCTCCATGGCTTCCACAGAAGATGGGGTGTCTACGGATGGGAGGCTTTGAGAAATTTCACTCAAGCAAGGGAGTATCAGAAAAAATCAGAATCAGGGAAAGTAAAACAAAAAATGAGATGGGGTAAGGGTGGCATAAGGTACCAGGGGGATATTTCACTCTTCAAATGAAGATAGTGTCTTGGAATGTCAAGGGTCTGAGGGGAGCGATGCGCAGGCTGGTAGTGAAAGACATGCTGAGGCAGAAAGTGCATTTGGCTTTGCTTCACAAGACAAAGCTTAAAGCTACAACTCATAAAATTGAGTGAAATATGGGGAGAAGGAATATCAGTTGGGTTGCAGTGGATGCGGAAGGTTCTGAGGGAGAAATTCAAATTCCATGGGAGAGTTCTGAGGGAGAAATTCGAATTCTATGGGATACGAGGTATGTCTCTGTGCTCTAACCTTGGACAGGAGTTTTTTCAGTTTCAGCTCTTGTAGAAGACATTTCTAGTAATTTGAAATGGCTACTGACATCTATTTATGGGCCTAAAGATAGTCATAGGAGGAAAGAGCTGTGGAATGAGCTGAATGATGTAAGAGGAAGATGGAATGGAGCGTGGTATGCTGGAGGAGATTGGAATATAATCAGGTTTCCCAGTGAGAGATCAGGGGGTTGTAGATTGAATGAATATATGAGGGCCTTTTCAGACTAGATTAACTTTCATTCACTAGTGTATATGCACCTTAGCAGTGCGTCTTATACTTGGTCTAATCATCAGTCGCCCCGCATTATGTCAAAGCTAGATAGGTTCTTAGTCTCCAATGACTGGATAGAGTTATATCCTGATGTTTTTCAAATGGCCCCTCCAAAGAATGCATCTGACCACCATCCTATCCAGCTTGATTCTAAATGTGAGAGATAGGGGCCAGCCCTTTTCACTTTGAGCTAATGTGGATGAAGGAGAAGTAGTTACCACCTTTAGTCCGGGAGTGGTGGAATTAATCCAAGGTGGAGGGTAGGGCAAGTTACAGGTTGGCTGTCAAACTAAAGCTTCTGCAGTTGAAAGAGCGGGTCAAGATAAACTTTGGAGATATTGGGGTACAAAAATCTACCATCTTAGAAGAAATTCAGTCCCTAGATATGAAAGAAAAATTGGGACAATTATCTGTGGAAGATGGTATTCGTAGATTATCTCTGAAGAATGATCTTCAAAGGAAGTTAAGAGAGGAGGAAATCAAATGGAAATAAAGGTCAAGGTGTAGATGGTTGAAACAAGGAGATAAAAATACCAGCTTCTTCCATGGAATGGCTTCGGCTGGAATGAGAGTCAATAGAATCTCTTCTCTTATCGCAAGGGAGGTTAGATTGGATAGTAAGAAGGAGATAGTTCAGCACATCCAAGACTATTTTGTCCTTCTTTATTCTAAGGAGAAGTGGGAAAGGCCATCTTTAAATATTGTGTATTTTACCAAATTATAGGATGAGAAAGCTCAATGGCTAGAGAGGAAGTTTGAGGAAAAGGTCAGAGAAGTTGTCTTTGCTCTTGCAGGAGATAAGGCACCAGGTCCAAATGGCTTTCATATGGCCTTCTTTCATCATTTTCGGGTGACATTAAAGGATTATATCATTGACTTTAAGAAAGAATTCCACGCTAGAGGCAAGATCCTTAAAACTTAAAAGCTTGGGGGCATCATTCATTTCGCTAGTACATAAAAGAAAGGGAGAGATTGGCCTCAAAGACTATAGACCCATAAGCCTTATAGGGAGTATCTAAATGATTTTGGCAAAGGTTCTAGCAGGAAGACTTCAAAAGGCGCTACCTCATATCATCTCTAATGAACAAGAAGCCATTGAGAAGGGAAGGCAAAATCAGGATGGACTCATTATTGCCAATGAATGTGTGCATTCTAGGAATAGGGAGAAGCTATCAAGTCTTATCTGCAAATTAGATTTGAAGAAAGCCTTTGATGGGGTGGATTCGGATTTTTTGGAGATGTTGAGAATGGGTTTTGGATTGAAATGGAGGGCTCAGATCAAAGAATGCGTTTCCTTAGCTTGCTTTTCTATCATAATAAATGGGTCTCCTACGAGATTCTTTCTTGCTCAAAGAGGTCTAAGACAAGGAGATCCCATATCCCTATTCCCCTTCCCGCTCAACTGGTTAAAGCGGTGGTTAATGAAAATCTTATTACAGGTTACAAAGTGAGCAAAGATGCTCCTCCAATCTTCCGTCTGCAGTTTGCTGATGATACATTAATTTTTTGTGAAGCTAGTGAAGAGCAAATTAAAAATGTTAAAGTTATTTTGATTTCTTATGAAGCGGTTTCAGGTTTGAAAATCAATTTCTACAAGAGCAAGCTAATTAGGATTTGAGTTGAGGAAGATCTGTTGCACCTTTATGTTGAAGCCATGGGATGCAAGGTTGGCTCTTTTCCTGCTACTTATTTGGGGCTTCTGTTGTGTAGGGCTGGTTAATAAGTCGTTGTGGAATCCAGTTGTAGAGAGGATTGAAAGTAAGTCATCTTTGTGGAAAGTGAATTATCTATCTATGAGAGGAAGGGTGACTCATAAAATCAGTTTTGGCTAACCTTCCTATTTACTTCATGTCTGTCTTCAAATGTCCAATCTCAGTAGTGAATCATGTAGAGAAACTTCATCGGGACTTTCTTTGGCATGGGAGGTTCGGTGACAAGAAGTTTCATCTGGTGGAATGAGCATTAGTTTGCAGCCCAAATTCAAAAGGGAGCTTGGGCATTAGATCCATAAGGTCGATGAATCAAGCACTACTAGGCCAATGGTTAAGGAGGCTCGGAGATGGGTCAGAGGGGCTATGGAGAAATTTGTTGTTAGCTAAATATGGCAGTTCTAGGGATGGGTGGGAGGTCCATGGTGTTTTTCATAAAGCCTCTGCCATTTGGAAGGGAATTTTATCCGTTAAGGAAGAGTTCAAGAAGAATTTAAAGCATCAAGTTGGTTCCAAGTAAAATATAGTTTTTTGGAAAGATAATTGGATAGGTGATCACCCCATTGGAAGCTCAATTTCCAAAATTGTTCAATTGTACATTAGAGAAGAAAGCAATTGTCTCCAGCTACTTGGAGAGACACCAGCAAGGGGGTCAGTTGCTATGGAGCCCTATCTTCAAAAGAGATCTTAGGATGTTTGAGGAGAACCAAGATATTTCTCTCCTTAATCTCCTCAATGGTGTTTATATTTCAGAAGAAGGGCAAGATTCTAGAGTCTGGAGTGCCTCTAAAGATGGTGGGTTTTCTGTTTCTTCTTTCGTTGTGGCATTATTAGGGAGGTATTTTAAGAGGAGCTCGATGGCCAATATATGGAAATTAAAAATCCCCACTAGAGTAATGGTGTTTGCGTGGCTTGCTCCCTGGAATAGAATTCTTACCAAGAAGCAAGGATAATTTAAGATGAGGAGGTATGATTGTGGTCAATGCTTGCCCCATGTGCAGTGATTGACTGGTTTGGATGTAGCTGGGCCCTTCAAGGCTCTATTTTGGATCTTTTTCAAGGTTGGCTTTCTCCCCCTCTTTCTTCTCGAGGCAAAGAAATGTGGAAGCTGTCATTTCCTGCTATCATTAGGCTTTTATGGAAAGAGAGGAATGCCAGGTGTTTTAAAAGGACCAAGTGATGTAGGCCCTAGGATTAGGGCTTGCGTGAAAGTGCCTATGCACGTGTCCAAAGACACCTCGAATCGTCACGAAGACTTCAACACACACAATGACGCACCTCTTAAGGGTAAAACCCAATTCTATTAATCAACCAAATCTGAAAATCTATTCTCTACAATGCCATATATATAGTAAAAACAAGCTTAATGTGTAAGAAAATCCTACGCTAGTAATGGAAACTTTTCTAATAACAATTTAATTAGAAATCTACTAATAAAAATAATATAATCCTAATCTAAATTGAAGAGGGGCTGCTAGGGCCCAGACTGCATCATCCTCCTCGGGTTGAAAGAAGAGTTCGTCCTCGAACTTGATTCTGCTTCGGATTGCCTGTGTGAATGTGGTGAACATGAAGGACTTCCTTTGTGACAGCTTTCCAGGAATTGTTCGTCGGCGGTTGTGGTTTCTCGGGATGAAGAGTAGTAACCTGCTGTCCACCATGCATGAATGTATAGGTATTGTCGCGCATACCATGAGTTCCATTTTTGTCATACATCCATAGACAGCCCAATAAAATATCACCACTATCCATAAGTAGCACATCACACCAAATTGTATCTTTGTAAGTCTCACCAATGGTAAAAGTAACTTTGCAAGTATGTTGAACATGCGCTTGATCACCATTCATTAGCCACTTGACAAAATAAGGACGGTTATGCTTATAAACTTTCAATTGGAGGCGATTAACAAGAGCTTGAAAGATGAGATTTTCACAACTTTCGCCATTAATAACAACTATGCAATTTTGTCCCTGAACTGTACCTGCAAAACGGAAAATATTTTTTCGCAACCACTTATTCTCAACAGTTGGTGCAGAGTCCTTGATGACAATAAAAGCTTCACCTGTGGTATCTGCATCTATTACAGTAAGTTCCTCATTGTCAATATCCTTGGGATTGTCAATATCCTTAGGATTAGTGTCAGTACCCTTAATATCATCTAGGATATTTTTATCAGCATCTTCAATCTCAATCAGATGTATTCGATTTGGACAATCTGCTGCGCGATGCCTGTGCTGTTGACAATAAAAACAAACCATCTTATTTTGACCTTCAGTCCTAGCAAAAATCTGTCCATTGAATTTAGCTTCTTGTAGAAATGAATTTTTTGGTGGAACCTATTTGGATTTTTGTACCTGATAATTTGCAATTCCCTCAGCTTTGACAGCATGTTGAATGAGTTCATTGACATTATCAAAATGTTGAAAGGCAAGGATATGCTGAATGTCTATTCTCAACCCATTGAAAAATCTATCAACTACCACATCATCATCTTCATCCAAGCCACAACGAGCTTGCAGAGTTAAAAATTCCTCAGAATATTCAATTACTATTTTGGACCTTTGTTTCAAGTTTTGAAAGTTGGAATGTAGATCTCTTGCATAGTTGACAAGGAGGAGTTTTTGTTTCAAAATATTTTTCATCTCAGTCCATGTGTCAACATGATCCATGTTTTGATTCCTCCATTTTCTTTGCAGTTCAGCCCACCAAATTGCAGTATAATTATGGAATCGAGTAACAATCAATGTGACTTTATAATGCTCAATCATTGGCTTGTGTGCGAAAATATTTTCCACACACACTAACCAATCCATGAATTCAGCAGGCTGCAATTTTCCATCATATTCGAAAATCACGATTTTAATCCCTAATTCTCAATCAGGATTATTAACTGGTGGATAGTGTTGATTCCAAATATTTGCACCATCATCACGGTTGTGATGCACACGCTGATTATTTTCCAAATTTGTCACTCTAGTGTCTAATTGTTGCAGGGTGGCGTGCATGTAATCAACTTTTGCAGATAATTCTCTAATGGCACTAGCCAAATCTTCAAGTGAAGAAGATGAAGATTCAACATCCACTTGCTTCTTAAGAGGCATTTGTTTTTTAATGCAAAATTTAAATATGACTGACCTGATGTATAGACCTACTGACAACAAACACGATAGAGAAGACGGATCAGAAATCGGGCTTGAGATGGTGCTTTGATCACAAAAACGAAGTCAAACGGCTAATCTTAGTGTAGACTGCCGCTACTGAGAATGTCAGCAAACCAACTGAAGGAGCTAAGCTCTTCTCTGGTCGAAGCTGATCTGGCCCAGGGTCAACTTGACCTAACCTGGTGTACAACCAAAGTAGCCTTGGACACGTGCCAGAAAGGCACATGAGGGTTGAAACCCGTTTTTTTTTTTTTTTTTTTTTTTTTTTTGGTGTTTTTTGTATCTCTTGGTTGCTCCAAACTGAGATTAGGGGCTGGACGGTCTGCAACGACGAAGGCCCTGGCAAGATGATGGCGAGCAGTAGATGGAGGCTAGGGCCTGCGCCGGTGATGCGAACAGCGGTGGACAGCAGTGCTGCGTGAAGGGTGGTGGCGGAGACGCAGGTCCAAAAGAGCCTTGCTCTGTCTATTTCGTGACCGTCTGCTTTGCAAGGAGCTAAGGAGATGGGAACTAGAAAAATTGCGACGATGGTGGTGGCAATCGTCAAACGATACTTGCATGCGGCAGAGATGGCGACGACGATGGTTTCCACAGAGAAGGCAGCGGGCTGCAGTTGCACAGCAAGAACCAGGTACGCTGCTCTCTCTCTCTCTCTCTCTCTCTCTCTCTCTCTTTCTGCTTCGTTTGGATGAGGATTGGGGTGGGAAAGAGTTAGGGTTTTGTGGCCTTGGGTCTTGGGAAAGTGGATTGGGATGCTGAGATTTAGGCAGGGAGGGTTGTCGAGAGGGGGCCGGCTGTTATGTAAAGAAAAGGGTTTGGGGACAGGGTTTTGGGGACTAGATTTTGTGGATTGGGGGGGGGGGGGGGGGGGGGGGGGGGTATGGTTCGGCCGACGATTATGGGTAGGGTTTAGAAGACGAAGGGGTCGGGATGGGTGTCCGCTAATAAGGAGGGTAGGGTTGGCGTTCGACTCGGCGAAGGATTTCGAAAAAAGAAAAAAAAAGGGGCTAGCGCGTGGTTGTCTGGGGTTTGGGATCTGAGATGGGGTTCCGGCAGTGGATAGGGTTTCTGTGATGAGGATGGATGTGGTTTTGTTGGGAGAGAGATGACAGGAGGCAGATGGGATGGAGTTTCTGGATCGGCAAAAAGGGGGAGAGGGGATGATGGTAACACGCCGATCTATTTGAGGACCGGCTCTGATACCAACTAATGCAGGCCCTAGGGCTAGGGCTTGCGTGGAAGAACCTAAGCACGTGTCCAAGGACACCTCGAATCGTCACGAAGACTTCAACACACACAAGGATGCACATCTCAAGGGTAAAACCCAATTCTATTAATCAACCAAATCTGAAAATCTGTTCTCTACATGCCATATATATAGTAAAAACAAACTTTATGTGTAAGAAAATCCTACGCTAGTAATGGAAACTTTCCTAACAACAATTTAATTAGAAATCTACTAATAAAAATAATATAATCCGAATCTAATCCTAATCTAAATTGACGAGGGGCTGCTGGGGCCCAGACTGCATCACCATGTCATCAGCTGAGTCTATGATAGTCAAGATAAAGTTTTTAGTTGCTCATTGGGTGTTGGTTAACCCCCTCTTCCAGGGGCTCTTGGTGGACCAAATTATGTTTAACTGGAAGGATGTCGCCTTTTCTTACTTGGTTTTTTGGGTTGTTGCTAACATTAGGTTGCTAGTTCTGTTTTACCTATGCTGTTTGTCTGGATGGTTATTTTCCTATCTTTCTTCTTCGATGTTGTAAGCTTGTCAATATAGACCTCTTGTACTGCCAACTCCCTTCAATGAATTTAATCATTAAAAAAAAGAAACTTAATGAAACCAGGATCTAAAATTCAAGCAGTCTACAAGTAGACTTGGTTTTCTAATGCTCAAAGGGCAGAGGCCATTGGGATAAATTGGACATGATTACATCCCAGGTTGCCCAGACACTTTAGAAGAGGCCACATATTCATATCCTACTGTGCCTGATACTTCATTTTATTGTGTAGAATCAATGTACATACTTTATCCATGGTGTGTCCTTGTTGTACCATCCTGAATCTGGGCATCATACATTACAGCAAAAGAATGAAATATGGCTCAAGAATGTTCAGTAGAATGCAGAAACTCTATTTCTAATATATAAAACATGCCTCAGATTCTAAACCACTTTCATGGCAGAAAATACTTTAAAATAAGCTTCAACACATTTATTTGTCTTGGTTATGGACAGATTCCTGGAGAAATCCAAGATGAAGTTGCTTGATAACGTCCATAGCAGAAGATGTGTTGCTTAAGGACAGGTTAGAAATCAATTAACCATGAAGCTACTCAAAAATGTGGGGAAAGATTATTGAAAATTTATCCAGATGAAGACAAGATCTGTGGTGAAAGTTTGAATGATTCCAAAGTACAACAACGTTAATATGGTCAAATCTGAAATAAGGACAGTCTCAGTGTGATAGATTACATAATCTAGAAGCAAGTATGAAAGAAAACAGAGCTAATGGCAGATGTCACAACAGGATTAGTGTAGGGCAGGCAAAACAGAGACAAACTAGTGAAGCAATTTGAGGGCATCTAGTGCCAGGCCATCACTTTGATTAAAGGGAATTTTTTTTTTCTCTTAATATAGCACTGGTTAAATTTATCTTGTTAGATGGAGCTGACTAATGCATAATGAAAGGAACAAGACAAAGTACATGTAGCTAAGATGTGCACACAAACATGGAGGCATGGAGTAACAAATTTGGTTTTAAAAAAAAAAATTAATTAACAGAGTGAGACCTACTCCCATCTTAGGCATAATTTTAGAGGGTGATCTCCAGTCCTCAACAATGGCAATAAAAGTAGGAATGAGTGCAGAACAATTAACGAAAACATATGGCTGGCTCAAATAGAAGAGAAAAACACTCCTCAGGAAGTTGGTCTGACTGCCATTCTCTGATCATCGAGAAGTGAGGAAAAATCAATCTAAGGGGTGGGTGGGTGGAGAGAGAGAGAGAGAGAGAGAGAGAGAGAGAGAGGGAGGGAGATCAGTCCATACTGATAGATAGAATCTCTCCATAGCGGCCCAAGTTATGTAATTGTAGATGTTGATTGTTTGGTTTTGGTGGGCATAATCTCTTATTCCCTCGCTTTATTTTTGGGTTTGGCAGTGTAATGTATGGATTCTTTTTTAAATAAATTTGCCACCTGTTACCAATAAAAAAAAAAGCAAAAACAAAAACAATAAAAAAAAAAGTGAAGCAACTTTCCAATAGTCTCTTGTTACTTCTGCTAAAACCTAGCACATCCATCTCTTCACTAAGCTCTTTGGAGACAGCCCAAAAAAAAGCTCCATTGAACATGAAAGTTCCTCTATTTCATTCACCACAAAACATACTCCAAGTGGTACTTTAGATTTGCCTTCTGCTCAAAATAATGCATGAACTGAGTACCCTTCAATATTCAGTGGACTTGGATTTCAATAGTTCAATTCTCTCAATGGCCAAAGCTTCTGCTTGATTATCACCATGGCGATGGCCCAAGAAAGCTCTAATCGTCTCTCATTCTTCAGTACCCCCCATTCTTGGTCTCAAGATGCCTGTAACACTCCTTTTGTATTCAATTCCATAGTCCCATCTTATAAGCAGAAGAGGAATAACTATAAATGATTATGCAACCATTCTTCCCTTTTTTTTAAAAAACAGTAACCATTCTTCCCTTTGACACAGCATTCCATTCTCTGTCCAAGTAACAGTATGAAATGCCTTTGAAATCATCTGCTTTTGGCTTTCAAATCTCAATGCACTGTCTATGATTTATTCTTTGTTGATACTTGATACTGAAGCTGATGAGGAACATTTTCCATCAGAGATCCTTCTTCCGTTTCTCTCCTTCCAATAGCCCCAAACAATCGCCAACAGTAGCATTCTGTAAAGCAATTTGGTGCAAGCAGTACCTAAGAATCAGCACTTAAGCTTCTTCTGCACTTGATAAAACCTAAAAGAAAGGTCTATTAAGTACAGCAACTATAAGGATGTCCTCAACATGGGGCATTAACGTGTGGCAATGGTGCCACCGTAGTGTACATGCAGGACCCACCCATGGACCATATGGCCCTTAGGAATGCATAAAGACGGTCTCCCTACTGCTCCATTTCTCACTTCTTGACTTGCTTCTGCCAATCTAGTAGTCAATATAGTAGTCTTCACTCTTCAGCCAACTGAACCACATGGTCACACCATAGGTCATCAACAACTCAACAACAAATATTCAAGATGAAGTTTCTTTATGCATGTTTTATGTTGAGGGTTTGATGCCCATTAGTGAGATAAGAAACTAGGTGAATGATAGGCTAGGACTTTAGAGAAAAGGCCTCTGAATCAAGTAGACTGAAAACTAAAATATGTGGGGTGCAAGTTTAGTAGATTTGATCAATGAGAGTAGGGAATATGAGTTGGTAAAAGTTGAAAATGACAATGTTAATATCTCAAAATCTGTCACAGCTATGGAACAAAACAGATAATTTAAATTTAAGTTTGATATTACACTATGATTATTGCAAACGGTAAAAGTGGAGATAAACTACTAATTCTTTAAGTTGGATATCACAATAGGAATAGTGCAAATGGGCAAAATGGAGACAAGCTAGTGGAGCATTACATGATTTTCAAGTGCCATTTCGGTCAAAGGGGCATTTGGTAATTTGTTTCCTTGTATAGAGCTGAATGATGAGTAAAATAGAAAGAAAGAAGAAGAAATGACAAGCAAAATAGAAAGATGAAAGAAAGACAGAAGAAGATATGAGAGTGAGATGCATCTACTGATCTGCTAATGTGGCTACTGAAACGAAAACTGACGCCAAACAAGAAACAAGCAAGAGCTGAACGGATGGGAAAATTGCATGCCTGATACTATCACAGCATGCCTTTAAAAAAAGGATTCACTATCTATATAAGGTACAAAATTAAGGGGCTGTCTAAAGGTAAAAATAGAAAAATACAGGAGAGAGAGCTATACAAAGATAGGATAATCTACAGAGGATCTATGCAGATCTGATTTAATTGAAAGAGCCAAAGCCAGATCTGCCTTGGGTCTATTGGACCGACCCAATGGGCTGAGTCCGACCCAATGGGCTAGGCCCATCAATCGGGCGGGCCCAGTGACTTGTTTTGACACCCCCTCTCAAGCTCGGCATGCAGAAGCAGTGAGAGATTGTGCAACAATGAAGAGAAGTGCAGAAATGTATAAGCTTTAGTAAAAAGATCAGCCGCATTATCTGCAGAGGGCACTAAATGGAGGGAAAGAGTGCCTTGTTTATAATGTTGACAAACAAGATGACAATCAATTTCGATATGCTTAGTTCGTTCATGAAAGACTTCATTCTGAGTGATTTGACGAGCACTCTGATTGTCACAATACAAAGGTGTAGGACTTTGAAGAGGAATTCCCAAATCTTGCAAAAGCCATCGAATCCATATGATCTCAGAAGTAGTGTCAGCGAGTGCATGATATTCAGCTTCTGCCGAAGACTTTGATAGTTGTGTTTGTTTCTTACTTCTCCAAGAGATTAAAGAATGGCCAAGAAAGATACAAAATCCAGTAGTAGAGCGCCTATCATTAACATCACCTGCCCAATTAGAATCGGAGAAGGCACGAAGAGACAGTGAACTGCTGGAAGAGAGAAGTAAGGCATAGTGTTGAGTGCCCTGAAGATAGCGAAGGATGCGCAAAACACCACCCCAATGTACGGAGGTTGGTTGAGCCATGAATTGGCTAACAATATGAACAGCGAAGGCAATATCAGGTCGAGTGATAGTAAGGTAGACAAGACTGCCTACTACTTCACGGTATCTTGTAGGATTGTTGAGAAGAACACCTTTAGATCTGCGTAACCAAGCATTTATGTCCAACGGAGTAGAAACTGAAACGAAAACTGACGCCAAACAAGAAACAAGCAAGAGCTTAACAGATGGGAAAATTGCATGCCTGATACTATCACAGCATGCCTTTAAAAAAAGGATTCACTATCTATATAAGGTACAAAATTAAGGGGCTGTCTAAAGGTAAAAATAGAAAAATACAGGAGAGAGAGCTGTACAAAGATAGGATAATCTACAGAGGATCTGTGCAGATCTGATTTAATTGAAAGAGCCAAAGCCAGATCTGCCTTGGGTCTATTGGACCGACCCAATGGGCTGAGTCCGACCCACTGGGGCCGCCCGATTGATGGGCCTAGCCCATTGGGTCGGACTCAGCCCATTGGGTCGGTCCAATAGACCCAAGGAAGATCTGGCTTTGGCTCTTTCAATTAAATCAGATCTGCACAGATCCTCTGTAGATTATCCTATCTTTGTACAGCTCTCTCTCCTGTATTTTTCTATTTTTACCTTTAGACAACCCCTTAATTTTGTACCTTATATAGATAGTGAATCCTTTTTTTAAAGGCATGCTGTGATAGTATCAGGCATGCAATTTTCCCATCCGTTCAGCTCTTGCTTGTTTCTTGTTTGGCGTCAGTTTTCGTTTCATGGTATCAGAGCCATCGCTGTTAGCCTGCGATCTCTGTTTGAAGATCCTCTGTGCAGAAGCATAGCCTGCAATCTCAAAAGAGAGCATCTACAAGAGTCTGTATCTGAAGTGGAGCCCACAACAGATCATCTACTGCTTCCAGGCAGTCCATCAGCACCTTCGGCATCTGTTGTAGCTTGAAACAGAGCCTGATCATGAGTTCTGCCAAAACTGGTGTTATCAGTCGATGGGACCCACACTTGATCTGAACAAGGGCGCTTCATCCCACTATGGTCGACCACCTAAGAGAAGTTTATTGGTGATTTTTTCAGAATTTTTGGACTGCTGTCAGGTACTGTTTTGTGGTCGTTTTTGTTTTGAATTTTTCACCTGTTAATTTTAATCAAGATCGTTGATCTTTGTGGCCTGTTGTTGGATTTGGTTGAAACCAACTTTGTTGGGTGCGAATTTTTGTTATCTCCTACTTCTTGAAACTTGATTTGAGGATCGGTTAAGTTTTCATAGTCAAAAAGGGATTCTACTCCCGGATTGTTGGATGCCCAGACTGCTTTTCTTTCTGTTCTTCCGGTTTTCGTCTCTGTTTCACTTCAGATGGCAGAAAAGATCACTGGAATTAGTGTGGTGCTAGATGGGACCAATTATCCCTATTGGTCTCACTTGATGATGAATTTTCTAAAGGGACAGAAACTGTGGAAATATGTATCTGACAAGAAAACCAATCCTAATGAAAAAGATGCCAATTTTGAAGATTAGGATGCTTCTGTGGGAAAAATAAATTCATGGATTGCAAATTCTGTAGTTTCATCCATTGGGAGTCAACTGTCCAAGTTCTCTCATCCCAAAGATGCCTGGGATTATCTAGCACGACTATATACTCAGTCTAATTTTGCTCGTCGCTGTCAGTTAGAATCTGAAATTAAAAATGCTGAAAAAGGTTCAGATTCTGTACATGATTTTTATGTCAAGATGACATCTCTTTGGGATCAACTGGCCTTAATGGAACCACAGTTCAAGACTCCCGATGATTCTGCCACTTTTGAAAAATACAGACAGGAAACAAGATTAGTACAGTTTCTTATGGCTCTAAGGCCAGAGTATGAACATGTAAGAGGACTGTTGCTCCATCGGTCCCCCTTGCCACATGTTGATGCTGCTTTAGCAGAACTTCTGGCAGAAGAACAAACTCAAAAGACCTTAGCCAAAAGAAAGGCTGCAAACACCGATCAAGTCCTTGTTGCCTCCAATCCTACAGTTGCGGCAAAAGCTACAGTTTCTACTTGCAACTATTGTAAGGAACCAGGACACTGGAAGAGAGATTGTCCAATATTGAAAAAGAAGAATAATCCTAAAGAAGCTAATCGTCGGGGCAATCAGAAACCAGGACACTATCGAAGCCCTCAGATGGCTGCAGCTACCCCTGTAGATCTTTCCACTCAACTTCAAAGCATGATTGACGAACGTCTGCAACAATTGCTGCTTTCCACTTCTGTCTCTCCCAGTACAACTTCTGGCGAACCAACTGCCTCTGCCATGACATCTTTCTCAGGTAAACCACAACCATGGATATTTGATTCAGGTGCGTCTTCACATATGGCCTCAGATTCCTCAATTCTGTGCTCCAATCAACCTTTACCTGTACCTATGAATATCCAAACTGCTAGTGGCTCTGTTATTCCCGCCTCCTTTGTTGGTCCTGTATACACAAAAACTACATTCGGGTCTTTGTCGCTGCCTAGTGTTCTTTGTGTTCCTGGTCAGTCTGTAAACTTGATCTCAGTTGGTCAACTTGCAGATTTGGGATATCTAATTCTGTTTAATTCCAATGGTTGTATTATGCAGGATCCGTACTCAGGGAAGCAGATTGGGACAGGCCATAAAGTTGGAGGACTATATCACTTAGAGACACTGCATGTACCTGCCTCGTCGCATCTTGCTTCTTTTGCCCTTTCATCTATTTCTTCCAGTTTGTGGCATCTTAAACTAGGCCATTTATCTAAGAATAAATTTGATTCTTTGGTTTCTTCCAATTGTCTTGGTAAAATTCGTGCTGGTGACTTTGCTGGTTGCATTGGATGTAGAGTCTCCAAACAAGTTACTTTGCCTTTCAATAAAAGTACTTCAGCTTCTCTTGCACCTTTTGATCTTGTACATTCTGACTTGTGGGGACCAGCAGTACAACCTTCTAAAGGAGGATCTTTATACTATGTCTTGTTTGTGGATGATTACACACGATACACTTGGCTGTATTTGTTAAAACATAAATCTGATTTGTATGACATATATGTTGACTTCACAAATATGATTGCCACACAATTTTCAGCCAAGATTAAGACATTCCGATCAGACTCCGGAGGGGAGTATCGGTCCCATAAATTTCTAAATGTACTTGCTTCTCATGGCACATTGGCACAGCTCTCTTGTCCAGGAACTCCCCAACAAAATGGGGTGGCTGAAAGAAAACACCGTCACATTATTGAAACCACTAGATCCATGCTGCACTCTTCATCTGTGCCTCTTTCATTGTGGGGTGAATGTGCTTTTACCGCCACTTATCTCATAAACAGAATGTCTTCATCAGTTTTATCTGGTACCACACCATTTGCAAAACTTTTCAGAACAAAGCCTGATTATTTCCATCTTCGTGTGTTTGGCTGTACTTGTTTTGTTTTGCTGCCCTCTAATGAATGTCACAAATTGTCTCCAAAATCTGCTGTGTGTGTCTTTTTGGGTTATGGATTGGAACAAAAAGGGTATAGGTGCTACGACCCTCAATTGAACAAGCTTCGTGTCTCACGAAATGTGACCTTCCCTGAACATGTTCCATACTACTCCTTACCCTGTGATAAACAACTAAATCCTACACCAACTGTTCGTTCTCTTGACCCATTTCCAAATCTTTTTCCACAGGACTAACCCTTGTCTGACCCCACTCTTACACCTAAACCAATTTTAGTTTATCAAAGGCGCCCACCACCAACGTCTCCCACCTCTGACAAGGTTGATGTCCCTTCTGCTCCTGACGCTTTGGATCATGCACCCGTTCGACGGTATCCCTTACGTACACGTACACCAGTGCAAAGGTATGGGTTTGTTTCCACTAGTTGTTTCTCACCACAATATTCTACCTTTCTTTCTAAGGTTCACTCTCATTTTGAGCCACACTCTTTTCGAATAGCATCTCAATACCCTGAGTGGAGAACAGCCATGGCAGAAGAACTTGCGGCTCTTCAGAGGAATCACACCTGGGATCTTGTTCCCTTACCCCCTGGAAAGAAAGCAATTGGGTGCAAATGGATCTATAAGGTGAAAACTAAAGCTGATGGTTCCATTGAAAGGTACAAAGCTCGTCTTGTTGCTAAAGGATACACACCAGATAAAACTGATGAAGGCATTCTGTTTATGAGATAAGTGGCGGTAAAAGCACATTCACCCCACAATGAAAGAGGCACAGATGAAGAGTGCAGCATGGATCTAGTGGTTTCAATAATGTGACGGTGTTTTCTTTCAGCCACCCCATTTTGTTGGGGAGTTCCTGGACAAGAGAGCTGTGCCAATGTGCCATGAGAAGCAAGTACATTTAGAAATTTATGGGACCGATACTCCCCTCCGGAGTCTGATCGGAATGTCTTAATCTTGGCTGAAAATTGTGTGGCAATCATATTTGTGAAGTCAACATATATGTCATACAAATCAGATTTATGTTTTAACAAATACAGCCAAGTGTATCGTGTGTAATCATCCACAAACAAGACATAGTATAAAGATCCTCCTTTAGAAGGTTGTACTGCTGGTCCCCACAAAAGGTGCAAGAGAAGCTGAAGTACTTTTATTGAAAGGCAAAGTAACTTGTTTGGAGACTCTACATCCAATGCAACCAGAAAAGTCACCAGGACAAATTTTACCAAGACAATTGGAAGAAAACAAAGAATCAAATTTATTCTTAGATAAATGGCCGAGTCTAAGATGCCACAAACTGGAAGAAATAGATGAAAGGGCAGAAGAAGCAAGATGCGACGAGGCAGGTACATGCAGTGTCTCTAAGTGATATAGTCCTCCAACTTTACGGCCTATCCCAATCTGCTTCCCTGAGCACGGATCCTGCACAATACAACCATTGGAATTAAACAGAATTAGATATCCCAAATCTGCAAGTTGACCAACTGAGACCAAGTTTACAGACAGACCAGGAACACAAAGAACACTAGGCAGGGACAAAGACCCGAATGTAGTTTTTGTGTGTACAGGACCAACAGAGGAGGCAGGAATAACAGAACCACTAGCAGTTTGGATATTTATAGGTACAAGTAAAGGTTGATTGGAGCACAGAATTGAGGAATCTGAAGCCATATGTGAAGACGCACCTGAATCAAATATCCATGGTTGTGGTTTACCTGAGAAAGATGTCATGGCAGAGGCAGTTGGTTCGCCAGAAGTTGTACTGGGAGAGACAGAAGTGGAAAGCAGCAATTGTTGCAGACGTTCGTCAATCATGCTTTAAAGTTAAGTGGAAAGATCTACAGGGGTAGCTGCAGCCATCTGAGGGCTTCGATAGTGTCCTGGTTTCTGATTGCCCCGACGATTAGCTTCGTTAGGATTATTCTTCTTTTTCAATATAGGACAATCTCTCTTCCAGTGTCCTGGTTCCTTACAATAGTTGCAAGTAGAAACTATAACTTTTGCCGCAACTGTATGATTGGAGGCAACAAGGACTTGATCGGTGTCTACAGCCTTTCTTTTGGCTAAGGTCTTTTGAGTTTGTTCTTCTGCCAGAAGTTCTGCTAAAGCAGCATCAACATGTGGCAAGGGGGACCGATGGAGCAACAGTCCACTTACATGTTCATACTCTGGCCTTAGAGCCATAAGAAAATGTACTAATCTTGTTTCCTGTCTGTATTTTTCAAAAGTGGCAGAATCATCGGGAGTCTTGAACTGTGGTTCCATCAAGGCCAGTTGATCCCAAAGAGATGTCATCTTGACATAAAAATCATGTACAGAATCTGAACCTTGTTCAGCATTTTTAATTTCATATTCTAACTGATAGCGACGAGCAAAATTAGACTGAGTATATAGTCGTGCTAGATAATCCCCGGCATCTTTGGGATGAGAGAACTTGGACAGTTGACTCCCAATGGATGGAACTACAGAATTTGCAATCCATGAATTTATTTTTCCCACAGAAGCATCCCAATCTTCAAAATTGGCATCTTTTTCATTAGGACTAGTTTTCTTGTCAGATACATATTTCCACAGTTTCTGTCCCTTTAGAAAATTCATCATCAAGTGAGACCAATAGGGATAATTGGTCCCATCCAGCACCACACTAATTCCAGTGATCTTTTCTGCCATCTGAAGTGAAACAGAGACGAAAACCGGAAGAACAGAAAGAAAAGCAGTCTGGGCGTCCAACAATCAGGGAGTAGAATCCCTTTTTGACTATGAAAACTTAACCGATCCTCAAATCAAGTTTCAAGAAGTAGGAGATAACAAAAATTCGCACCCAACAAAGTTGGTTTCAACCAAATCCAACAACAGGCCACAAAGATCAACGATCTTGATTAAAATTAACAGGTGAAAAATTCAAAAAAAAAACGACCACAAAACAGTACCTGACAGCAATCCAAAAATTCTGAAAAAATCACCAATAAACTTCTCTTAGGTGGTCGACCATAGTGGGATGAAGCGCCCTTGTTCAGACAAGTGTGGGTCCCACCAACTGATAACACCAGTTTTGGCAGAACTCACGATCAGGCTCTGTTTCAAGCTACAACAGATGCCGAAGGTGCTGATGGACCGTCTGGAAGCAGTAGATGATCTGTTGTGGGCTCCACTTCAGATACAGACTCTTGTAGATGCTCTCTTTTGAGATTGCAGGCTATGCTTCTGCACAGAGGATCTTCAAACAGAGATCGCAAGCTAACAGCGATGGCTCTGATACCATGAAACGAAAACTGACGCCAAACAAGAAACAAGCAAGAGCTGAACGCATGGGAAAATTGCATGCCTGATACTATCACAGCATGCCTTTAAAAAAAGAATTTACTATCTATATAAGGTACAAAATTAAGGGGCTGTCTAAAGGTAAAAATAGAAAAATACAGGAGAGAGAGTTGTACAAAGATAGGATAATCTACAGAGGATCTGTGCAGATCTAATTTAATTGAAAGAGCCAAAGCCAAATCTGCCTTGGGTCTATTGGACCGACCCAATGGGCTGAGTCCGACCCAATGGGCTAGGCCCATTAATCGGGCGGACTCAGTGACTTGTTTTGACAGCTACATAGGGTTAGTGAGGAATAAGTACATAGGAGGACATGTACAAGTCGCTCCAAAAGAAGGGAATTTTGCAAATCAAAGGAGCGGATGATAAACCCATCCCCTGTGATCTGCAATCAGCATATATCTAAGATTTTTCTAGGGAAACCACCTTTCACATAAGAAAGATATCATGTAATCACTTCGCCTCATATTCCTGTCACATGTTACAGGCCACAAAATTCCAAAATTTTGGAACACAAATATACATCAAATTCTGTAATTGTGTAATTAAAAAGAACCAGTCCACAAAATGAACAGCCCATCTGAGAATTGGATGATGTAAGTTGATTGCCGAAGACATCCTACCCATAGTTATCAAAATCCTACGATTCGTATCCCGAATTCCAATTTGTATCCTGAATCTTAAGAAAAACAATTTGTATCTTTCAACAAATTCCATTTTAAGGTGAATCTTAGGATTCAAGTGTGAGTCTTACGATCCTATACTCCTTTCATCGAGTCTTACGATTCAAGCGATTCAGCTAACTAAGAATAGATACAACTAATAAGTTAATTCTAACAATCTTTTACCTTTTTCTTCTATATTCTTTCTTCTCTTTTTTTTTTTAGCATTTGTACTTTAAAAGTATATTTAATTGTTAACTAAACCTCTTAAGAATTTTTGTCTCTTTGTGGAGGTTTTAGACATGAATAAAGAACATGGATTTAATTAAAGCATTAGACTATACATTTGATGCTTGGCTATATCTTTTTTTTAAAACTTTTTTGGTTTTTTTGTCATGAACACTTTCTTAACTTCAAAAGATATCTTATTGTATACGATTCATGGTTTAAATTTTATTTTTACTTTTATATTTTGATTTAACTACAGAATATATCTATATATAAATACCTCAAATTTATTTAACTATTTAAACATATTTTTTTATTTATTAATATATGTCATAATGTTCTTGATACGATTGTAGATAGACTTATTTAGTTATTTTTCATTGTATTTTTACTGCAATAAATGGGAAAATGGATGGGTATTCATATGAATGAATGCTTTTTTTTTTCTTTTAATTTTTAACAATTGTTCATTTTTATTAGAAAAATGAAAAAAATCCAACGATTCACAATATGTTTCAACATTCAATTCGATTCATGGGTATGAACAATTTGCGATACAATCCCGATTTTCAAAACTATGAAGAAGCTAATACTTGTCAAGCATTGATGTTGATACGGGTGAAAAATAGATAGACTGTGGACTTCTATAATCTTTCCTATTGTTACAATATTTTTAAAAAATTTTCTTACCTATATTAAGAAAAGTAGAAAATACCCTACGATTCACAATTCGATTCGATTCAACCTCTTATTCATGATTTAACAACTGTGATCCTACCCATAAAAGAAATGAGCCCTTCTGTTGTACTGATTATAAATGAGATTCTTTGTAACATCAGATGAAGTAAAGCTTAGGTAATAATCAAACTTAGCCCCAGAAATTGAAAAATATCTGATTTTGCAGTGGCAAAAGAAATCAGTTACTACTATAAGTGCAAATAGGTGCATGCATGTACCTAGAAGACTAAAATGTAGGAAGAAGCAGGCTGGGGAGAAAGAACTAAACGAACCTGGCCCTTGCGAAGCCTATCTGAAGGACACTTCAAGGCATCTTCAAGAAGTGACACAACAGTGGGGGAGGAGGAAGGATCAGGGCTAGAATCTGCAAGAGCATAAGCTTTCAAAAAGAAGGCCTCAAATGATCTTTGAAGCCTAATTGATTCCTCTGCTTTCCGAAGACCTTCTTCACAGTGTCCAGTATCATATAGAATCCATCCCTCATAAACAAGGCGTTCATGTTCAGTTGCTGCATGCTGACGTGCCAGCTGTAGGCTGCGCATGGCTGCATCAGGACAGTTCAACCTGTCAGGAACCGACAAATTCTTCATCAGCCCAGAAAAATCAAACAATTCTCGATCCACCCATAAAATCAACCGTAAGATACTAGTCATTATCACAAATTCACAACTGAATATAGGAGCATACCTAAGAAGCAGTAAAGACTGTCTGAAGAATAGCACCCCTTTTGGTGCATCTGTCTCAAGCATCTGGTATATAACTGAAAGGGAACCAATGTCGTCGACTGAAGACCACCTGTCGTAAAGTTGCAGCCAACAATCAGCAGTTGTCCAATGTTCAACATGCTCACGAACAAGAGTACGTAACTGGGAAGCAGCAACCCGTCCCTCAAACATCCGGTACTCAGGTGACAATGTAAGAATTGCTTGAACATCACATAATGCAGCTTTGTAATCCTCTAGTGCCAAATAGAAGCAGAACCGGAGTTCCAAGCATTCAAGGGCTAGCTTGAATCCAAGAACACGATTTATTTCCCTAAGTGCAGCCTGCACATCTTGCTTTCTCATCAAAGATGCAGCCCGGTACATGTAAGGGTAATTCAGTGTAGGGTCCAACTCTGTCGCTCTCTCAAGATCTTCCCACTTGCTATCACCTTCACAGTACAATGATCTCTCTTGATACATCCATCCCAGTGGAATATGGGAAGATATCACAGAACTGATTTTCTTATATGCTGAAAGCTTATCACCTTTAATAAAAGTGACTCTAGCCAAACCAGCAACAGAATACACATGCCCGGCTGCAATAGCCTCAGAAAAAAGGCGTTCTGCTTCATCATACTCTTTTCTTAGAAGTCTTACACATCCCAACTGATGAAAGGCCAATTGTCTCTGCCTATTAGTGGTTGCAGAATCTACCAACCGCTCCAAGAAACAAGCAGTTATGTCCGACTGTGGGTCACTGTTAATGGCGACTTCACTTAATAAACAGTAAAGCAAGAATGAGGCATGTCCAACCATAATTGTCCTCTGTCGTTCATTCGCATCACAAAAGATGTTAACTACTTGCTCATCACTTAGACAGTCTGGAAGTTCATATAAAAATGCTTGCAAGCATGAAGCAGCGAGGATGGGCGAGTTCTCTTCTAGTGCGTATTGCATGAGGGTGATTGCATCTTGTCTTGAGCAAACCAAACTTGCAAGTTTACGATCACAAACATCTTTAAGCCTTTCACAGAAGAACTTGTTTGTGAATATTAAAATCTCCAACAAAACATCCGGAGACAGATCATCCAATCTTCCTGTCTGGCTGAATTGGCTGATTGCCTTCATGCTTGAAGGGGTTATACCATTATGAGATAAATCGATATCTTCCTGAAGTGACTCTGTAAAACACCCATTAAGCATGGCATGGAATGGCGCTGATAGGGCTGCCATTTTCTGCCTATCACAAGCTATCTTCTCACCCTGAATGCAGAAGAAGACGATGTTTGAAATATGTGCTACACTTGAATCATAGGACTCAGCCATCTCGGTGTTTTGAGTTATCACATTAAACTCATTAGAAAAAAGGACCAAATTATCCACCGGTCCAAATTCTTGTGTCCCTTTTCCGTAGGAAGCAAGCAAATTGGCAACCAGTTCTTCTCCTTTTCTCTCATACTTCAACCATGCCCCAAATACAAGCCTCTCATGCATGTTGGTTGCCTTCTGCCAGGCAGAGCGGAGGCTTCTCCGCAACAATTTCACTTCCCCAAGACCCTTAAACACTTGAAACTGTAGCAAGTAAAGGTCAGACCTTTCGCTGTGAGCGCATGACTCAAGTTCTTCATGAATTTGAGCAAGAACTTCCACATAATCAACGGGCTTAAAAAATGGGAGGACGGGTGGTTCGGTAACTTTAATGAGAGATTCACTACATGAAAATAAGGAGCACAGACATGAACCTAATCTCATCGAACTGGTGAAAAAGAAAAAAGCAAGAAATGAAGAAAACATTTGACAATGGAGGGAGATGAAGAGCCTTACATGGAAGAAGGGGAATATGAAGATGATTTGTAGACCTTCCCTCTCTCAACTTGAAGCCAAGACTGAGGATTAAGAGCATGGAGCTGTGTTTCTTTGCAAGAGTCAGAAACGAAGAGGTTCCTCATCATGCATAAGTGATTTAACAAGTCCCAGATCTCCACAATCTCTGATTGGGTTTCTTTCTAATACAACACAGAATTGAAGAAAGAAGAACGGAATGAAGAACAAACGACCCTTTCTTAACTCATAACATACAAATTCTACAATGGGGCTTTTTTTTTCCTCCTTCAACAAAGACAAACGACAAAGTATGACCGTTTCCACCACTGATCTATATGTGGGTTCCTCCCCACACCCAAAGCCGAAAAATTGAAAAGAAAAGAAGTACGAAGAAATAAAGACAGAATCTTTCAAGTCAAAAAACCCAAGAAATCACATGCTGAAATGGGATTTATTGCAAAACTCAAAAAACAAAAGGAAAGAAAATCCACTGTTGGTCTATATGGGTTTCCTCCTAACAATCAAAACAATAAAAGTGAATAAGAGACAAATACAAAAGGAAGAATAGATCAAAACAGACAGTCGTTTCAATTCAAAGTCCCTGAAATCTCTTCCTTTTCCATGCTACTGAAATTTAAAAAAAAAAAAACCTTTCCTGGGCTTCATAATAATAGTCAAGCAACAGCAACAACTAACAGATACAGATAAAAGAAAAAAGAGGAAGTAGAGATTCTCTAGACTCACAAACTCAAAGTCTCTTCCTAACAATCTGTTGAATAATAACACCCACAAAAAAAAGAACCCTTTTTCTCTTCCCCCTCTTCTCTAAATCACTAGAGAATCAAATAAGTCCAATAAACTTCTGAACTGCAAAGATGCCTTTTTTTTTAACAACTAAATCTCCAGAACCCCCAGAAATATCTCTGCCATCAAAACCAACAAATCTAAAAGCAGATCCAAAATCAATCATCAAAGCAACAAGAGAAACCCCACCAACCTTGTCTGATTCGCTATAACAGGCAGAATATCAGGAAACCCATTTGCATTCATGTCCACATATGGAATCATGCAACATTCCAGATTAGAGAGAGATTTATGGAATCAGAAGACACCCAGAAAATCCCCTGACTTAACTTTCTTTTCTTTTTCTTTTGGTTGGTAAAAGGAGAAGTTTTTCTTTTTCTTTTCTCTTTCTCTTTTAAGTTTGGACGGATAGAGAGAGATGTTCAATCTTGCAACTACTGTTGGAGTTTCAAAATAAAATGAATAAAAAAATCGGTACTTACTCATATACCTACTTAGCAACGATATTTTTTACTCTTCAAATCATCCCACGTTTATGGGTTGTTTGTTAATTTCACATGTTTACATATGCAAATAACTCACATGTGAAACATAATTTTTATTTGTTATTTTTACACATCTTCAAACGTTTTAAAATGTAAAAATGGTCTAGAATTTTGAATAAAAATCTCACAATCCATAAACAATCAACGGTTGAAACTTGGTACACGAATCATGTTTGGCCTAATAAAGAGTTTCAACAGTTTAGATCTCTCCTTTGAGGCCCAGATTACTCGCAAATTTGAAAAAAAAAAAAAACAGATTACCTGTTCAACTATAGTGTATTCATCGAACAGTTGATATGTTTTTTAAACATATCTCAAGATATGTTTTGAATTAGCTCTTGAAATTTGGTTTCCTATCTGGAAATGGCCTTTTGAACGAGATGAACAGTTTGGATCGTGCAAATAGGGCCAAAAAAGTTCAAAAAATAAAGATTAACGAGCTAGAATGTTTTCTTAAATATCTCACGATCTATGATGATCCAACGGCCGAAATTTTTGTCCATAGCTGTTTTTGACATTTTTAATATGTTGAATGGTTCAGATCATGATTGCGGGTCCCAAAAATTACAAAAAAAAAAAAAAAGAAGGCATCTTGGTCGTGATTTCACTGTAGCTCTGCCTTCTCAATGCTACTATGTAAATGTTTCACAGTGGAGGTGTAAAAATGAAGGGAGCCTTTTGCATTGCATTTACACACTAAAATTATACTTGATTTACATACTACATGTGTAAAATTTAAAAACAAATATAAAATGTATGAAACCATTTCACATGTGTAATGTTTACATATGTAAATGGAAAAAACAAACAACCCCTTATAGCACGTTTGGATGCCATCCTCATAAAGGAATCCTTTTTTATTTTTCTTGATTATAAAAAAACTTAGATTTTGTTAAAGAGAGAAAAACTTAGAGGAAATTGCCACAATCTTCTTAACCTGTCAAAAATCCTCTATTCTATTAATTCCTCCCTCTCCACCTCCCCACATCTAATTTTGTAGATTTATAGAGGCAAATAAGTAATTGAGAGTGAATCATATATATTTTTCAAACCTGAGATATAGTGATTTCTTTTATAAAAAATCCTGAGAGACGATAATATTGTTTCAATGGAATAAAAGAATTCTTTAGACATAAAATGCCTTCCTTTTACTAAATGTGCCCTTAAGTGTTTTTTTATCGTGGGTCAATAGCTATGAAGAATCAAACATTGACCATGATATTCTCTCTCTCTCTCTCTCTCTCTCTCTCATATTGATCATACATAGGTTGCAACTTGAATTATCACTTACCGTAGCCGCATTAAATTGGATATTGAAAGAACCAAGGGCTCATTTATTTAATGTAAATGAACTCTAAAATTGTTAAAATTAGAAAAATAAGGGTGAATATTCATAGGTGACATCAAATAACCTTTGCTTCATTCGAAGGAGTGAGGAACATGAATACCCATACCTGATACATTGATACCTCCCTCTAGTAAGGTGTCTTCTGCCTTTGAAGCATGGGATAGGAAAATAGATTTTATATGTGTAAATAATACATATGCTAATGCTGCACATGTAAAACACATGCTTTCCATAAATTTCTCAAAACTATGAAAACTTAAGATATGAAACTAAGTTTCTTTATGCTTATCATTAATATGAAAAATAATCATGAATTGGGAGCCCTAAGTCTCTTTTTCACAATGGCCTGATGGTTAGAGTGGGTTTACACCCCCCTCACCCCATTCCTCTGATACACAGAGTGTTATCCTGTCTCAATGCTCTTCAAGGTATCTCTGATGGAGTGTAATGCTTAGCCCACCTACTGTTTCAAGTCTTTGTTTGGACTCTTTGGAAAGAAAGAAATTTGACAATTTTCCACCAGAGGGGTAGGAGTCCACCTCAAGTTTTGTCCGATATTCTTTAGCAAATTCAGAAAAGGCTTATGTTTCTGCATGCCCACCTTCCTCCCCCTTATCATCAACTGTGGAACCTTCCTCCAGTCACTGATTTTCGGCGTCTTAGATTCCACCCCCAGCCGATTATTGCCTTGGGATGGAGACTTTGTCTCCTTCAGCTGTAGGGATGCATCATAGGGATTGTCTAGCACTCATCTCGATGTCCACTTTCAGCTGTCATGAAGTCTGAAGATCACTTCCCATGTGGCATATTGGAGATTCTCCAACCTATTCGGTAGCAATTCTCTTTTCATGTCAGTTTGGAGGTGGAAGGAGCTCTGAGTGAAGCCCTTCAGCATCCTGAATGCTCTCATTAGCGTGATCGTTTTGTTTTCAGAAAAATCATAAAGATTTTGCAGGAATTTGTTTCCTATAAGCTTACTTCTGTTTCCTTTCCTGCAAAGAGATTTTGCTAGTTTCTTCTTCTTTGGCCTTTTGCTGACGTTTTGTGCTGTAGCTTTGCTCTCGTTTTTTTAAGCTTTTCTGTTTTTCTTTGGCATGGGATTGTAAATCTACTGTATTATCATTCTTTTTTAATATATGGAAGCATTAACCTTTCCAAAAAAAAGTGCAAAAAATTAGATTAATAGGTTGAAAGTTTTTAATATTTGCTTTTTACATATTGCTCAAAATCTATGAAGATCTGAAATAATCAACTCAAATAACTTGGATTTATTAGTTAAATACATAAATTGAATAGTTTGAATTGCAAACATGGGGAATAGGAATGAATAAGTTGTTATGTATATATATATATATATATAAGGGGCCTTTTCTTGTGCATACGTCCCTTATGGACTTTTCGTGCACACTCTTTAGTGGGGCCCACTGTGGACCCCACCAAGGGATGAGACTGGGGGGGGTGGTTGGAAAGACCTATGTGAAAGCACCCTACATATTAAATTTGGTCTCAATCACATATCCCTAACCCCTTCATCCATGGCTCACAAATTCATTCCGTTCGTATTGATGTATAGTCGATCAAACGGTCCAATAAATTCGGATCCGACCGAAAGTTGGGGCGAGTTGCTATTATAGGGTCCCGTGCGTATTGCAAAGTTTGAATTGAGTGATAGATGAGCCCCACCTAGAGTTCTCACAAAAAAAATGGTGAGGGACGGATGCGTATGAAGATTCTCCTATATATAATGACAACAGCCCCCTTCACGAGGAAGCGACACGTGGTGCACTATCATTGAAGTCCTAAAAATTATTCAAATCTTTTTCCTGAAAGAACTTTGATTCAATTTTAAACTTTTCTTTATTTATCCCTTATCCCTAAAATCGTTCAATTTTATATACAATGCCTAAATGCCTCCCTCAAGGACTTTCCATTTTATATGCAAACACGATTTTGATTACGTGATTACATAGTTCAAATTACAAAGTTTCTTTCTTTCTAATTATATTAAATACTATTTCAACAAAAATCTCTATTGGTTAGTCCCTATTCTTTTGCAAAAACCAAAGTTTCACCAATTAATGATCTTTATTCAAAATGGATGAATATAGCGGTTTTTATATACTTTGTTGTTCTTGATTTTTCTTTTTTTTTTTTAGGATATTTCAAGGTTATAGGCATGCAAAATTGAAAGCAACAAAGGTAGTAAAATGGTATTTTTTTATATCTTTATTGAATAATTTTTTTTTGTTCTTTGAATGGATGTTTTAGGGAATCGTTAAATATTCTAACATAGTTATTGGAGCTGCAATGACTGTTATTACAAATCCATTTTCACCTATTAAGACAATATTATCTATCTTTCCTTTCTTCTTCTTTCTTTTTTTTTCTTTTTTCCAAAGTAGACTGTGAGTTTTTTTTTTTTAACATTTAATTCTTGTGGCATTCATAGCAGACTCAAATAATGCATCTATAAATACTTTGGATTTTTTAGAAATATTATTTTTAAATTTTGTTAAAACAATACTTTTAATTATCAATTTCATCGTTCTCATTTTTATAATCTTTAATGCCAATTTTAAAGTTAGAGAACATTATTGTTTTATTCTAAGTTGTATAAATAAATTGTTTGATTTTGGGCCCAAGCTTAACACAAACCTTTTTGCCAAATAAATAACTTTTTATTTTTAATTGGTTTTTCATTAAAAAAAACTAAACTTGATCAAATTTTTTTTTCCTTGGTTAACAAAGGTCTCTGTTGAAAAGTATTATTCTTATATCAATAAATTTTAAAATATTTATAATTTTTAAATAAAAATCATTTTCTCAAACGTCCAAGAGTGACATTTAAGTGGATTATTTATTAAAGCAACACCTTGGGCCCACTTTAAAAATCTAATATTCTACTTAACCAATATTTTCTTTCCAAAAATCATATTTTTCCATGAGCATTAAATTCTTAGATAAATTTGCAAGCCATGTTGTTTTTATGTGTAGTCTAATATTATAGAGATCATAAGCATTGCATATCATTTTATCCAAAAATATGCGCTTAGTTATACTTTTTCAAGATTTCTTGAGCACACTTACCTATTTTATAAAAAAAATCATTATTTTTATTTATTCTTTTATTTCTATATTTTTAATAAATTTAATATTTCTTTCAAAACTTTGCATTCTTTTATTTGTCTTATGTTTCTAAATTTCAAATGTTTTGTTGTTATTTTATAATGTTAATATAGCATCTTTCTTTTGTTATAGCATGGGTTAGAACTAGGCTTTTGTTGCTAGTAAAAAATAAAGGTGTTTAATGGGTTTTGATATCAAAACCAATTGCATAACCAAATACAATCACTGTGTAAATCATGTAGAAGCATCTTTTCGCAAGTGAAGACATGTGAAAGTATTTCACAGCTCTTTAGGTGTTAAAAATCTTGCCGTGAAATTTGTTAGAAACCGTATGACTTACCTGCCATGGGACTCATGTTAGATTAAGCAATAGGCTAGAGCTAAGGCCATTATCTCAATGAGCTCTTAATCCATGGCCCTAGGAGAGTTTGAATTCGGACCAACCACTTGGTAAAGAGTTTTGAACCGACATCTAGCTTGTTGTGACTTATCTTCTCGTTGTTCCAAGTGTCGGTGGATCTTAGGAGGGATTGACTTTTTATATAATTAGTGATTCATGGAGATTGCTTATTTAAAGGAGTTGGAAGCCCTTGTTTATCCACTAGAGGCCAGAACGAGTTTACAAGATCTACTATATCACATAAGAACACATAAAGGTAAAATGATGAGATCTATCTCAAGCCCATTTTATACTAGTAAAATGACCTTATTTACACATCATTTTTACACTTGTAAATGAGCATAAATAATCTAATGATGCATAACCATCATGCATATCAATAATTTACTTACGTAAATGAGTGCAAACAAATGACCGTAAGTTCTTATCTAAATCTCAACCCTATATTCTTCACCACTAATCTCCATCATAATCCTTTTAGAACCTATTTTATCATGGGAGAAATGTTCTCCTATGAGCAACCTTATCTGCAGTTCGACTTTGTGGAGGCCACTTGGGCCCACTTTTGATTAGAACAAGCCCTTTCAAATTCTCATCCTCCCATGATTTAGCACTAGGCCCAATTTTAGTCTCATCAAATCTTTATCCATCATTGGATTGAATTTTTAGGAATTCTAGGGATAAAAGACTACTAAAATTTATGGCTATTAAATTAAGGGCTACACTAATTTGCGAGGGCTGATTTTTTTTAGTTAACCCTTATCCAAAAGGTGACCTTTCCATATGCCTCAACCCAACTAGTGGGCCCCACAAATTAGATTGCACATTACAAGCATGCAATATGCTCACAAGAGATCATTAGCCTTTATCATAGATTCTTATGTATTTAATTCCAGGAGGACGAAGGGCCCTTAAACATTTTTTAAATATTAGGATCACATGTTAGTTAAATACATCAATATTATCAAATGCAAAAATAAATAAATAAACATCAAAGCTCATGCTTAAATTGAGTTACATCCTTACATGGCCTTAATGTAGAAAATTTAAAAGGACTTCAAATATAGTCCTATCTTTTTAGGGGAATTTGTTTACTTATGGAATTTTATGTGTTGACAGTTTTGTCATAAAAATGTGAGTTGTTGTTTATGGTATTCAAACCTTCTTATTTGATTAGTACTATGTAAAAAATCTAGCCTTTTAAATTCTCAAAATTTCAATTTTATGAATGCTAAGTTGAGTTGTACTTGAGCATGAGGAGCAATAAAATAGTCCTTAAGTTATAGTTAAGATTGTATAATTTCTAAAACTGATACTTTGGTGTCTTAGGGCTTTTTTCTTTTGATGATGTGGGTAACCTTGAGGTACCCAATGGGATTAATCCCTAGGGTGACTCCTGCTAAAACCTACACAAATGGACAAATGACAAATTTTGGTGGATTTCAAGTTCCAACCATGGTTTTAAATTTTAGTACCAATCGTTGTGCCAATCAAGATTGAGACGAGTCGGTGCCACCTGTATCGGTTCCTGTAACCTGTACTAAACTAGTATGGTCACGACAGTCTTAAAATGTGTTCAAAAAATCTAAAAAGTTCCAAAAAAATAGAAAATCAGAGAAAACTGATTTGAAAAAAAGTAAAAATTAGATTATTTAACAAGCATCTGATCTAAATATAGTGACATTTAGAGTAGTTGAGCACTGAGTCGCTAATGGTGTAACATAAAACTATTATCTTTTAATTCAAGGGAGAAGTCATTTTCTTAAAGTGAATTGGTAAAAAATAGAAAAAAGGGGGCCTAATTAACTTTATCCAATTTCATTACCAGTTACCAAAGATTTAGTAAATATAAAAACTAAATGAGCCTTTTTAATGTCTTGTCAAAATATATGCAGGCATTTGTAAAAAAAGAAGCAATAAAAAGCAAAAGCCTAAGCTCCTATTAGTAAAAGCACATATTTATAGAACTATTAATTTTTAAGAGACAAACTTATATTTTTATCTATTCAATCAAGGGAGAAGTGATCTTCTTAAAATAAAGTAGTTAAAAATAGGAGAAAATGGGTCTAATTAACTTTTATTTAATTTCATTGTTAGTTATGAAAAATCTAAGTAAACATATAAATTAAAAGAGACTTCTTAATGTCTTGTCAAAATATAAGCATGCATTTGTAATAAAAAAATACAGAAAAAAACATAAAACTCCTATTTGTGTGTATATATATAAAGCAAAAGTATAATTCTCTATCCTAATATGTAAAAACATTAAAAAAAAGTGTAAATGTTGGGTTTATAACAGACGTTCTCGTGGCACGAGACATGCATTCCAATTTGCGACAAAATATTACATAAATATATATATATATACCTTTTTTAACTAAGAAAATTGGTATATTTAAATTTCAGCGCTCATCCTATACCGATCATGACAGCATCGGCGAGTCGATCCCCGATTTCATCTGGAATTTGAAGCCATGGTTCCAACACAACCCCACACCAACTCCCAGTAGATAGATTTTAGTATTATCATCAAAGTATATGCAATGTTGGTGTCTCAAGTCCTACCCATTTATAATATATATATATATATAATTTTTTTGAATACCCATTTATTATTTTATATACCTCCAATTAGTGTGGTTTTACTGCAGGGTACAGTTTCACGTGCACCTGAGGTGTAGTTGGCTGGTTCCCATGAGATGGTGTGCCTGGCCTAACTTCAAAACACATTGTCACGGACCGATGGTCTCACCCACGATTTATAGCCCGTACGGCACTCAACTAATGCCCCTTGCACTTAACGAGTCAACTTTTCCTCCCAAGCCAATTGAAACTCACTCAACTCTAAGGCTAACACCACTCACAAAAGAAAAATATTTGGAGAATGCTAAGAGAACTAGAGAACTTCTTACAAGTCTTGGATAGTTATAAATGAGGAAGACCACCGCCTTATATACACTTTGGCCCTACAAGGTGTGGTTTAGAATGTGCCACGTATCATTCATACATTGGTTGAGAGTCTTCTAGAACTCTCTCTAGAATGTTCTACACTACTCTTTACAAATATCTAAGTTTCTACACTATTCCAAGGTTGTAGAGAATGGTAGAAACTTCTAGACAATGGGCCCTTGGTCATGGGTCATGAGATTAGCCTGGCTCGAAGATCCATCTAGGCAAAAAATGTGGGGCAATCTAGCATATCGTGACAACATGCTCCCCTCCACCTCCACTGCCACTTCTCTTTCTTTGCTGTCCGTCCAATTGTGGGCATCTGAATTTACAATATGACCCCTTCAATCAACAAACGGGAAAGTACAATAATTCAATCTATAAAAAAAAGCAGAAAAAAAAAGGGAAATACATAATACACAAAAAGCGCTTCAGCCACTTACAAAGAAAAGATCTCAGGTCTTAACAATAAACTGAAAAGAATAAGTCCCATGGCCCGTCCATAGTAGGTTTCTTCACATGATCAATTAGAATTACATAAAAAGTGCATTAGTTGCAAGCCAAATTAAACTTCATTTTGCCTCTGCATGATAAGCATCGTCAAGTCAAGCTCAAGCTTACCTCGAGCTCATTTGCATTAAGTCCAAGCTTTTTTACGTTGAAGCCGCAAGTTCAATCCCGGCTACCTTATGCTCAATTCAAGCCAAAACTTTTTTTTTATTTTTTTGAGGATTTTCAATTTAGAAGATTAATTATGAGTGTCTTTAATTCATGAGGGTCTCACTTTACAAGCAATTAAAATGGAAGTTTCCACGCTACCACTCACATTAACTTCACAGGTGAAGATTTGGATGTTTCTTTAATATTCAAGCCTACTTCTCAGGCTCAACTCTACCCTAAACTTGTCTTTTATTGCCCCGTACGTATTTTACAGAATTATGATCCCAAATAGAGATTCATGCAGTTATAAGTACGCACTATTTCTTAGGTTTTACTTTTTTATTTTATTTTGAATGTCATCTGTAATCTAGATATCTAAACCATTAATACTACAAGGGCATGCTTCAAATGGTGATAAGAAAATGAGCTTTTATGTAGGAAAAATACACTAATCATCTAAGTTAAAGCACGTAAAGGCCAATTATTAATTATTAAATGGATAGGTGATAGAAACTATTGGTTCCAAATGGGTGTCAAAACTAAATTCATTGAGAACTTTTGTGTATTCCAGTATAAGATAGATTCTTATGGACTCTACCCCTCTTGAATTCAACATTTTCTGACCAGTGTGGAAATTCTACCAAATTAGGAATATGATCCTTATCTAGACTCTACAACCAACAGTTTGAGAGTTCATCAGTGGCACACCACCAAACTTGATTTGGAGTGGGCCCATGACAGTGAAAGCCGCACAATGTTCCTAACAATAGGATCTTATAAGTCAAAATATTCTCTATTCATGGCTAGATTCGTAAACTATTGGGCCTGCCTTTTTTTTGGGTGTCTTCCAATTTACACGTAAATAAAGTAACAAACAGCCACGTTGCTCTCAGCATGAATGCTTGCATCAAAATTGGTATAATTACCATTGCCTTGCTTGTTGGAACATGGCTACACCGCAACTCTTCCATTCTACATTTTGTATGATTGTATATAACAGATGACTAAAAACTAAAGCCAAACGTGTGGTGTGGGTGATTTCTTTTGCTAATAGTTGTAACTCGTACAAAGATGATGCGTAAAAAGCTTCAAAACAAAGACAGATCTCACCCTTCTCGAATGACAGTAAGCTCTGTGATTTTCAAAACAATCGGAGGGTAGGAATTAAATCTTTAATTTGAAGTGAGATAACGTTATTTTGAATGTCTCTTTTTGTTAGCTCAAGTGCTCAACCATCAAAGAAGCCCCCCAGTCCAACAAGAGATGACCCACCATTTTTTGGGTTGATGAAAGCAGCCTTAGATGGAATGACATAAATGCCACCGCCTTTGCTTTCCGGAAAGGGCATTGCCATGTTTCCTGGTTTCCAGTTTCCGCACTAGGTTTCATGCACAATTGAAAATTTTTTCAGGGGTTCTAAGCAAACTTGAACAGCTAGCTATTTGAAATTACCACTGCATCGTCTGTGTAACCCATTTCAGCGGAAAAGGTATTGGTTTTTCACGGAAAACTGATTTTGTATCCATTTGATGCGGCAAATGTCACACCTTGGCCCCGATTTAGAAGGAAATTTGAATTGGGCGAGACAGACATCTACGATCTTAGCCCACAGTGAGAACTATTTTTAAATTTTTTCAAACATTCTAGATAACTTTTAAGCGGAACAATAGACAAACTGCTGAAGCATAGCAAATCATGATCCATAGAAGAGGGTATCACATAGCATCTGTCAAATAAATGCCAAAGCACAAGTCTTAATTAATATGTTCAATACATCTCTTTTTACTACAATTTATTACAACTTCCAAATTGCTCAACAACACTACCTAAACTTTGAATGTATGGCTCTCTGGATGTCCAAGTTGTTGGGAAAAGTGACGCAACGGAAACTATCCACGATCAATGAATCAATCACCATGAACACAAATCAATCATACCATCAAGCAATCATACATAGCAATTTTATGTGGTTTGGCAACCTTGCCTACATCCACGTGAGGAAATAACTCATCTACTATGATCCCATCTCAATCGCCTCAGGATCTAGGATTACAGTACATCAATATATATAGTTTTCACTTTCTTGGCCACCAAGAAAACCCATACATAATGACTAAAATACCCCTAACTTTGAGCCGCGATTCTAGCTAAATTAGACGACCGATTCGGCTAAACCGAAATACAAGACAAAACCCAATAATCTCCACCTTGGCTTGGATTCTGTAAATCCTCAGAGCCACCTTGAGATACTCGGTAATGTCTTCACGTACCTTGCTAAAAGATACGCCTCCACACACGCTACGACCTAGCGTGGCCACAGTTGCCTCCTTTGACCTCAACACCACCGTCTTGAAACTCCGAAGTGCTCTCCATTTATTGCCACATGCATACATCCTTGCAATATAATGAATCCAACTTCCATCCGTCAAGACAAAACTGAAGACATCCTCGAATCCGGATCTCAGTGGTTCCTTGTGAATCCTTCCTTCTGTCTTCATCCTGGTGTTCTTTCCGTCAAACCTGCAACTGTCCTATTCTAACCTGTTTTGGTGGGTTGGGCACAGTACATGCAGGTTATAAATGACCCGATGCTTAAACCGGCTTACTCCGACCGTAACAAGACTACCTTTTTCCCAAGAAAATCATCTCCGTTCATGTCTTCCTGGATTTTTGCTAGATGATATCATTGAAGACCCATCAATCCATATTCTGATGATCCTTCACATCTAACTCCACCTGAACCATAGATTTCCTCCCATGTTATTTGATGTCTCATTCACTGCTCCACCTGAAAAAGCATCTCCTATCAACCTGTATAGATTTCTGACCATCTCACCCTCCATAATGACGAATGTTCCATTTTCCACTTTCATAACTCCACCCGCTACAGTGCACTTGCAGCCTTTGAAGTCTAGGGCACCCAAAGAAATCCAATTTCTTCATAAACCCGGAACATAGATCACAGCCGTTAGGGTTTAAATAACATCATCATACACCTAGATCTCTACCGTTCTTATCTCAAATGCTCATCAATTTGCATCAAGCCTCCTCAACATCTGTCCAAGCAAACTCGGCTATTGCAAAAGTCTTTATAGTCTCCTCCGATGCCTCTCCCCGCCAGAAAAAGGGGTAATGAGCTTCTAGTCTGCAACACCAAGGTATAGTGGGTCAAGTCCCATAGGACTTGACAAAAGAAACATACAAGTAATAGCTCATACACAGGTCAGGATAGAATAAGGGAAACGATATAATCGATATGTAACAATTATATGGCAATAAATGAAAATGCGAGAATAGATATACCAATGAGTCAAAGTAAGCATCCATCTAAACTATCCATACATCTATGCAATATGGCACATCTACACAAGTTGGCACCGAAGGATATTATGCCGTTGTCCTCTTGTACTATCTTTGAGCTACGGTGGGGAAGTGTGTGGATCCATAGCCCAGCCAAATCTATAAGTTAGTTTTGGAAATCCAGATGATAGTTTTGATACCATGTAATATACATGGCGACGTGGTGATATCAAATGGTGTACATCCATCTCTATGAACCAACCAATCGTTAAGGCAAAACCATAATTAGGTCCTACCAAGGGGATCAACCCAAGGCTAAGTTAAACAATGGAGTGGATGCTAGTGCTGACATCAAAGAATCAATGCAATAAAGGTTTGTGTTTGGTTAGGCTTCTTGCATGAGTGAAAGTCTAAATCTATCCAAGGTCCTCTCCATAATTGGTCCATCCATTAATCCATGCAAAATAAACCATCCATCCATATATCCATACCATGTGCAAGCCATCCATCCATAATACAAATTCCATAGACATACACATCAGACCACATCAAGGTACCTCATCCATATACAAAACAATCCATCTACTTCATAGTCAAGACATCCCAAACACAAGGCTACTAAACAGCCTGCCTAGCCATAGACATACTCATCCATCTCTATTACCAAATTTCCGAATCACTTTTAAGTATGCCCTACGTCAAGGTCTCGATCTGACATTAATAAATGGTACAACAAAAGCATAAATAAACAACTATAGAACAGAGAGCAAGGAATCCAGTAATAATATATATGATCATCATCATTCAAGTAAGCAAAGAAACATATAAAAGAGTAGACAATCCTAAGTCAAGGTTGTATATTTCTAGTGTAGTCACTAGGTCCCTCCCCATGATAGACATTCGAAACCTAAGATGCGAGGTGAGTATGCCTTTGGTGCTCTGATGGTCAATGCATCATTAGAAATCCAGACATCCATCAACTAGATTAGGTTTCACTCTCCACACCATACTTTAAAACAACCCATAGGTAGAGGCTAAGCTCAAACCTCCACATATGTTAGGCATACATTAAGGTCTATTAAAATGGGTTTAAAGTGTTCCAATTGGTTACCATGGTCAAAGGGTAAGAAGTCCACTATTATACATTAAAACAAGGCTCTCTCAGCTAGCTGAGAGGTTTCTTTGGAGCTTTTTCCAAAAAGGTGACATCCAACATTTTGTACTTTGGCTAGCTTTCTAGGCTAGCCTAAGTGCAATTTGGCAGTTTTTCAAATACATGCATTTTCAACCCTTTTTGCTTAGGTGATCCATCTAGCTAGTCGAGAATCATGGGATAGTACCCCAAGACTCCATTAAACACCTCCAATTCATCCTCAATCCATTTCACACACTTCAATCACATTCAAAACCAATCTCCCACATACATTCCATCAAATTCCACCACATTCATCTACATTTCATCATATAACATTATCCATACAATTTCCACCAAATCTCCTTCCACTTTTCATCCAAACACATCACAACCACCTCCATTGCATACCATTCTATCATCAACACTATAAATCATCATCAACATCATTTAACATCGTAATTAAGGCCATTTGGAATGTAAATGGGTTCCATAAGAAGAAAATGGTTTAGACAAAAGCTTATAAGCACGGTAATCTAGCATTTTATAAAACATTTCAGCAATGCAATCATGGCAGTTCACTTGTATAGAAAGCTAAAAGATCTCCTTCTCAAGAGCTCAACCCACAAGTACAACCTTTAATCAAGCTCTCATAGCCCATAAACCCACAAATGGTTAGATCTACACCATCCTACCCAAGATCCAAGGAGAAAAAAGGGATTGGGGCTGGAATTCCTAAGAAGAAGCAATTTAAAGAAATGGAAAATTGCAGAGATTGGAATGAATCTTACCTTGTTAGAAAGAGGAGAAGATGATGCAGCTCGAGAGAGTGTTGATGAGAGAGAAGAGGGTTGGATTCTTCTAAGATCCTTTTGAGAAGATGAAGGAAGCTAGGGATGGAACTTGGAAACCCTAAATCTAAAGGGAATTTGGAGGGAATTTAAGAGGAAAATGAAGGGAAATGAATGAGAGAGAGAGAGAGAGAGAGAGAGAGAGTTCTTGTTGGAATTGAGACTGGTATGAGAAGAGAGTGGTTTATATAGGATTTTGAAGTTAGAAAGGAAAGTTCCAAAGTGCCCTTCTAGTTGAAGTTAAGATAGAATCTTTCAAGGATATTTAGGTCATTTCTAGGCTAGTTATAGAGAATAGTTATAGAGAATTTCCCCAGTGACCTTCATAAGGGTCAAAACCTCACCGGAGGGCCTCTCTACACTCTCACCTATTTACAATTAGCCCCTTCAGCTCTTTTTTTTTTAAGTCTACCCTTAAACTCCTAGTCAAATCAAAATTAGTATAATTATATAAAATTAGGGAAAATTAAGGTAGGGATCTAACAGCCAAGGTCTACGAAATTTCCTTAAAAGGCCAAGAAATGGAGATCGTTTAGGGATATCATACTTCCACTTTTGTAGAATAGTCCTGCACTTTATAAGCCACATTTCATTCAAAAACCATGTCCCATTTCAAAACAAAAGAGGATATTGAAACCTAATATATCGAAAGCTCCACTCTAGAGAAAGGAATAATACGATGGTGATGGTGGGGCCGTCCGCCTTGAACCCGGGAATTGGGAATTTGGGTGGATCCAGAGGCGCGGCACATGTAAACCCGTAGCAATCAGTGCTATGTCAAGATACGGACGAACTGCTACAAGGGAGATTCCACAGGTATGTGTGAGGAAGATCCCTATACACTTATCATTCATTATGCACAATTAAGAGGAAACCTGGAGACTTCACTTGTAATTTATCATAAACAATAATAATAAAACTACATTCATTAAGTAATTAACCAAAGTCTATAGATTAAACCATTCCACATGCACATGCAACTACAATACTTAAACATAATTCTCACATGCAACTATAATACTTAAACATAATTCTTATTAAGAGTGACAAGTCTCCCAAACAATAGTTCTAATTTAACGATATAACCATTAACCAAAGCATGGCTATATCATAATGGGCTCCTAAAATATAACCCTATGACGCTCTTCTGAGGATGATTACCAGAAGACATCATTCGCATTCCACTTGCCTATATCTTGATGTACCATTAAGGTTCCTTCCAGGGCCGCGTCGATTGTTGAATTGGCAGAGCTCTGAACTTGTAATACCAAAGGCAGCACTGTTAACATGACGGTTAAGCAAACATAGAGTACACAAGACTAACATAATGTATCAAATGATTTAGAACACATAATGATTAAAAGAAAATAATAATCGGAATCTAAGCATGTTGTGTATGTGAATAAGCATAAGTAACAAATTATAAACAGAAATACAATAACATATTAGTTGGCATTCTACATGGCTATCTTTTCCCTAAAAGAGAGCATATCATATTATGGGCAATTACTAGCGCTCAGGCTAAGACCATCTAGCTACCCTAAGAGAGCCGACTAACTCTTCATACCACTACTGTAATAGGAAATATATATAATACCGTAAGGTCCAAATCCTAGATAATTATGATTTATAATAATTAAGTTGGTTTTACTTTAATTACTATGATATTAGGCCAATTGAGCCCAAATTTTTAGAGGTTTGGGTCATGGATAGGTAGTCGGGTCGGGTTCGAACCTTATTAGGTAGTCCAGGACCTTTTGTATTTTAGCGTTTTCATGGTTTTGTATCATTAATGCATCATATTAATTGTATTGAGTGCATTTGATCTTGTGGGACATCTTTTATGTTAGGCCCAATTTCATTTGAACTCATTTCAGCCCATTTAAGCCCAAGTGACTCAACTTGAAGATCCAAGAAACCAAAAGGGCGCTTATCCGAAATTCCAGAAACTTATTCCTTTAAAAGACCCAACCCACCGTCCCTTTCTTCTTCTTGTTTGAATGGGTTGCTGTAGCCTCTCCTCCTTCCTTCATTTTATTATGACAACGTCTCTTCCCCTTCCCTTCATGCTCTTTTCTTCTTCTCTCCAAAAGAGGCGATTGGAGGCTTGCATGCATCAAGTTTGATATTCTTCTTCTTCCTCATCACTCCTCTTGCATCCTTTTTTGAAAGTTAAGCCTCATCTCTTTTGCCACTGCTTGTAGAAGATTTGAGGTAAGGAGCCCCATCTCCACTTGAGTTATTGGGTTCATTGGGGGCAAGGAAACCCAAGGATTTGGCATGCATGCATTTCATACTTTTGTATTTCCATGCATGTTCTAGACCTTCTTCATAGGAGAGCTTTTGTACCTCTACACTAAGGAATAGGTTGATTGGAGTGAAGCACCAAGCATAAGGCAAGTATAAGGACACATTATCTTCACATGCATGGCTTATTCTTTGATCCTTGATGTATTCTTGTGATTTACCCTTTCTACAGCTCAATCGATAATGCATGGAATTAATTCATGATTTTTAATGATTTTGGGATTAAACGATAGTGGTCATTTAGGGGACCTAAGGATGTTGAATGGAAGCCTTTATGTTAGTTTGATTATAGGTGGAATAGTAGATTGGAAGAGAAAACCAGTTGGAACCTGAACACGCTTGTAGCAGAGTACTTCAGGGCCGACCGGTCGGTCATGAAGCTAGATCGGTTGAATTGCCTCTCAAGGTAGTCCGACTGGTCGGCCAATCTGCCTGCCTGGTCGAATTTCAGTTCTGGATGCGGTCCGATCGGTCGGACCCATACCCGATCGGTCGGGTAAGCCCAACCTATAGCTTATAGAAATATGTTCCAAAGATGAATTTCATGCTTGACTATGGACTTTCTATATTCTACGGAGTAGCCTAGTGATGGATTACACCTTTTAACCTTAGAAAGAGACCAAGGTATCTGCCCACCCTCACTGTAGGTTGTAGGTTTAATCCAATACCAATTATGACCATAGAAGTGGGATTCTCGTTACACCAAACTAGCCCAATGGTAACTAAACATGGCAAAGGAAGAGTGTTGAGCTGTCACTCCTTTCCTTCTGATTCTCTGGTTAGTTTTCAATGTCACATCATGGGTGTTGGCATAAGATGAAGTGTCCTTCATATACATAAGGTAACACCGAGAATAGTAATACAATGACACTGAATGTCTTGTGAATACACGATATTGAATGACCTTAGAAACCTGGATTATCTAGCATAGGGTTGGCTAGTAACCATCCTTGATAACTTCTCAATCTAACTGCATTCATATTGATAAAAACCTTGACCTCAACATGAGAGTTCATATCAGTATGCATTAATGATGATTAGTACTTTACTTGGTTGTGATTCTCTAATTGATATCTTCCACAAGATTGAAATACATTTTCGTATAAGTATAAATAGATCAGTATACGATGAGTATGGATATTAGATTGATTCCGACATGCTTAGAGTCGTTGCCATTTAGCTTATACACCATAGGAGGTTCAACGGGACCAAATGAGAGTATTTTATCAGTTGTCTACTACAGTAGTTATCAGAAGAGTGAGTCGACGCTCTTAGGGTAGCTAGTCGGTCTTGGCCCGATCGCTAGTGATTTCCCATGGACCAGTTTACTCTCTTATTAGAGAGAAGATAGCAATGTGGTTGCCATTTGGTAGATGTGCTCTTTATTCATGATTCCTTATTCATGCTCACTCATATGCATAAGTGCCTAGATTTCGATATTGCTTTCTTTTAGTCATTATATCATTTTAATTTAATTGTTATATCATATTAAGTTCATGTATCCTTATCTTTGCTTAACCGTTGTGTTAACAAAGTTACCATGTTGTTACAGGTACGGAACTCGTTGCCAGTCCGGCACTCAGCGCTCTTCAGGAGGGAACCTAAGCATTACCTTAGGATGTGAACGAGTGGAACGAGGAAGAAATCTTTTCTTTATCCTCCTCAATAGCGCGAAACAGGATTATTTTGGGTTGACTTAGCTTAGCCATGGATTGACTTAGGGTTCATCTTGGCACTTGTTATATTTTGTATTATTTATGGATTCTCATACTTCCTGCATATGGTTGGGATAATTAAGTGACTTTGTTATTTAATGACGTGAAAAGAATACTTTATTGATGCTTATGATATGTACAGGTGAATTCTCCAGGTTTCCGCTTAATTAAGTTATACTTGTTAATACGTGTTACGGATCTTCCTCACACGTACTTGTGGGATCACCCTTGTGACAGTTCATGCGTGTCTGGTTATGGCACGAATTGTCACGGGTACGTGTGTTATGCCTCGGAATCCACAATAAATCCCCAATTCTCGGGTTCGGGGCATGACAAATACCCGCATTCGGTCCTGTCGAACCCCCTATATATGGGTACAAGCTAACTGGTGCTGACTCAATATATCAAGACCAATTAGAATTCTTACTTTTTTACTTATCATATATAACGATCGACTCATTCTTATATGAGAACATATACCGGTCTTGAGACCATATTCAATCACAAAAGTCAGAATTAAACAAAGTATCTGTTATTCGAACAATGCATACTTAAATGACTTATTAAGGCTCAAACCCTATCAACCCTCATTACCTCTATTTTGGCTCATGGGCTCACACTTAATAGAATCTTTGTCTCCGATCTTGCCTCAAGGTTCATCGGGAAGAATGGGCACATGATTAGATCATGTTGAGGGCGATGACTAGTTAGCAATATGAATGCATTATTAATGATATTTACTAGCCAACCCTATGTTAGATAATCCGTATTTCCATGTCATTCAATACGGTGCATTCATAAAATGTTTGGTGACGATGTATTATAAAAAATCTTGGTATTACATTGTATAGTCGTTGGACACCTCTTCTTATGCTAACATCCACGATAAAACGTTGGGAAATAATTCAGAAAATCGAAGGAGACGAGTGATTGCTCTACATTTTTCCTCATTATTATTTAATTACTATTGGACTATTTTAATTAATGTAAGGGTATCATATCTAAAGCTCTATAGAGTCTTTGAAAGTCTCTAATTATCTTAAGTTTTTGTGTTTCTATGGCTTAGCCATGTATAGGTTACGGTTTAGCCATGTATACAAAGTTTTCAACTAAATTCTTTCGTAATTATGGCTCGGCCATATTTTGTTTTACGGTTTAGCTGTATGTAGCCTACAGCTAGGCCACGGCGTGAATACGGCTTAGCCATAATGTAATCCATAGCTCAATCGTGGGGTCAGCCGTAGTGATGTACTTGGTTTGGGCTCTCTTGAATGCCAGTCATAAATGGCCTACGGCTTAACGACGTCTTGGCTACAACTTAGCCGTAGTGTATTCTACAGCTTAGCTCCGGGTTAACTGTAGAACAAAGTTAGGTTTTTGGGCTCTTTGTTTTCCAAGCCATAGTGTGCATATGGCTTAGCCATAAGCTTTAGAATTTCTGAAGCCGTTTCTGAAACAAGTTTAGTGCAGAGCTTTTCAAGTGTGGTTCCAATTCCTCTGTTCCATCCTACCATTTTACATTCCAAGTTACATTTTAAAATAATTGGGTCCTCATTCACCTAATCTCATCATTCTTCCTCACAATACGTTCTTTAGCTCATAAACATCATGCATTCTTAAAATTAAGTGAAAGAGAGCTGTAACTTAACAGCAACATGGATTTCTTCAAGAATCAATATAAGAAAACATATATGCAATAATATACACTCTTATACTTACCTTATATTAGTGCTTAACCAATATTAATTTCTTCTTTGATTTAATGATGGAGAAAGCTTCAATAGAAGGTGATTTGTCTACATGCAAAGATATGCAATGGGTGAATTGAATGTAAGATACATGTATGTTACTTATTTGAGTCTCCTTGACTTTTTTTATCTTAAAGAATTGAAGAGGTGATGGAGATCTTACCTTAAGGGACTGTAGCTTGGAGAAGAGATGGAATTGGGACTTCTAATGGAGAAAGAACATATAAAAAGGCAGGAAGGAGATGATGGAACCTAATGCTCCTACATGCAAAGCTCCAAATGCTTGATTTGAATTGAAGAAGAGTGTGGGTGAAGGTGAAGGTGAAGATGGAGCACTACCAGGTCTCAAGAAGAGATGAAGAGGGAAATAGCAAATCTGCCGGAGTGAGGGTTTTTAAATCAAAATTTCTTGGATTTGCTTGCAAGTCCACCATTGTTATGAATTTTATAGTTTGAATTAAATGGACTTCAATTGGGCCAAGATGGATCTAAATTGGGCTGGACCAAATATAAAAGTTGACCCACAAATCAAATATACATGATGCAACTAATGTGGTGCCAAAATGATGCAAATCATGTGACTTTAAATAACAAAAAGGTCCTTAACTACCTAACTAAGGTTTGAACCCGACCAACTGCCTATCCATGACCCAAATCCAAGTGGATTTGAGTTGAGTTAGACTAAACAAACATTAATTATTGTAAAACAAAATTAATTATTATAATTTGAGATTAATTTGGGGTTGGATCTTATAGAGGCTCTCTTCTCTCACTCTCTCTCTCTTTCTCTCTCTCATATCCTTTCTCTCTCAATGGGTGCGATGGATGGTTTTGGGTGATGATAATGGAGACTTTGGTATAGGTGGGATGGGCGGATTTGGGTTCACTACATCAAAGTTCGCAAAAAATTATGGGCATCTTTTTCCTCAATTTCATGTTTTTTTTCAAAAGTAAGTTGTCAAAAAAATAATCCCAGGGCTATTGTTTACATTTTTTTGCGAATTTCTCAATGATTATAGACCGTCATTTTTATGGAAAACAATGATGCAATTTACGAAGCCCCAGTGCTGACGGTTTCCACGGTTCATGAGTTTTGGTGCAGTGAATGCTACTTGGATCGTAAAAAATCATAAAAAATGATGGCCTTGGGCAGTTGTTTTTCCACGGAAAACCGACACACAAGGCTGTCGTAAAATGTTAAGTCGTTTTATTTATTTTTTCTAGACGATGGGTTAGGGCTGTCGGGAAATTTGCAAAAAAAAAAAAAAAAAGCTCTACATTGTCGGTAATAAACGAAGTCATTGGCTGTTGTTTCCAAGGAAAACAACCTCAATTTATGCAACTGCAAAAATGACAACCCATGGCCATCGTTTTTGACAAGTTTTGCCATAGGAAGGTAGATGATTTGACGATGGGTAGTAGAGTGAGAAGATGGTGGACGCTTTGGTACTATAGTGGGATGATGGTGGAGGTTTGTACAAGGCAGTGATGGTGGAGAATGGCGGTGATGGTGGAGAATTTGGGCGATGATGGTGGAGGAAGGGAATTGTAGTAGATTTGAGGATGAGTTCTATAGTGTATGAGGATTTTGGGCGGTGATGGTAGAGATTTGTACAAGGTGGTGATGGTGGAGAATTTGTACAGGTTCAAGTCAATGGTGATTAGAGGTGTAAACAGTTCAAATTGGTATGGATTGAGCCTGATTCGTCATTAAACCGTCTTTAACAGTTTTTCTATTTTGCAATTCGTAACCAAACCGTTAACTTTTTAAAACTGAACCAAACCAAACAGCAAATAACAGATTGGATCAATTAAAAACCGAATAATTTGCATTTTGTTTGAAAAAAAAATCTTGCACTTGAGATTATTGCAAAAGTTTATACAAAAAACAAACACAATAAAGCCTCAATGCAAAGTTTTGTACTTAGCCTATTGCAAGGAGGGGATTGACTTATTAAAAGAAGAAAGAAATATGTTTCCTATTATCAACTGATGTGGGATAAGGTCTCTTGCTCTTTATAACTTAGCAGTATGTTAGGTATTTCACCAATTCTATATTGAGTGTGAAAACTTCTCTCACCTTCCTTTGTCATCTATAATCATATTTCACCATATAATGTCAAATACAAAAATTACATAATATGTAACGTTTAATCAACCAATAAAATATGTCTATTTAAATATATTCTTTGTCAATGGTTCAGTTCAGTTTAAATCTATAGACGAAAGGTAAAATTCATCATCAAACCCTTTTTAATGGATTAGGATTTTTTCAATCCATGACCAAACCATTAACCATCGATTAGGTTAAAAATTGACGGATTAGATAGTTTGGTTTTACTGATTAACGGATTTTTTGTATATCTTTTATGGTGATGATGGCTAAGTAGATGATCACCTCTCAAGATGAGGGGATTAATTAAGCCCATATCAAATAATGATGGATTTGACAATGGGCTGTGTAGTGGGCATCTATGATCTATGATGATGATGACAGCCCGTGATTGATGAGAAAGAGAGGAAGATGATGAATTTGAGGAAAGGTACCATAACAACACCACAGATCGTGGTTGGGATAGAGATGCAATCCAAATCAAGGAATTTGTAGCCGCAACAAACATAGTTATGACCAATTTATCGACGAAAAGAAAAACTCCACGAAACATGAATTTTTAACGTTATGACGATGATAATGATTTGCTACAAACCAGCGACAATGTGAATAATGTTGATCATATGTTTTTTTCACCCAGTTTCATGCATGCCAATTTCTTTGATTGGACTAGGTGGGTGATAAAATGACAAGATTCAATAAAATTGGTCATCCATTTAGAGGCCTCAACATTCAAGTGTTTTATGTGTACTTACGAGGGCCTTTTCCTCACATGAGGTGCTCCCTACGTGCAGTGTGGGATCTCTAATGTCTACCGTCCAAGCACCCTTTATGAAAGGTGGAGATTAAAAATTCCACAGCCATGTGTAGACCCCTTTGTAAAGAGAAAAAAACCTACTCACGAGAACAAAGTTTAGGGTTTTTTTTTTATACCGAGGTTAGAGGAGTGTTAGGGCTTGTTTGGCATCTTAGTCTTGTTATTATAGACTCAACCAAAATAGAGGCATTAAAAAAAGAGTCATAAAAAAAAAAGGCTAGAATCAAAATATGTGTTTGGTAATATGAGTATCTATTTTAAATAGATTTTTGTAAATCAATAGTTAAACCTTTTTTCACAAATTTCTCAAGATCTACAAAATATCAAGTTTTGATGTTCGACTTCATAACCATATTCATCCTTCTAATGAGATCTAATGGTTTGGATTTCGTGTTTGAGGCTCACAAATTTTAAAAAAGCAAATAATTAACTTTTTTTTTAGCAAACATCTCAATATTAGTGATGATCCAACGGCTAAACTTCAGTCTCCTAGTGGTCATTGACCTTATAAACATTTTTAATGGTTTGGATCGTGATTTATTATCTTAGAAATAATAATAATAATAAAGAAAAAAATGGACTACCTGTGGAATAATCCAAAATTGGGCATATTACATCAATGGTTGAAACTTTTTCACAAATTTCTTGAGATCTCCAAGGAATTAAGACTTGAAAATTGACCCTATAGCCATATTAAGTGCTCTAAACATTACCAACGGTTTGAATCTTCTGCCTGGGGCCCATAGAATTTAAAAAAAAAATCCAATGGCCTACGATTTTCTACACATATCTTGAGGTTGGTCATGATTCAATGGCTGAAATTTAGATACATGGCTGTGTTTGATCTTATGCACATTTCTAATGGTTTGGATCTTTATTTACCATCTCGAATTTGAAGAAAGATTTAAAAAAGGTACTGGGCGTGATAACCTTATTTTACTGTAACAGTGCATCTTATTTTTTCCTTTTTATTTTTAGGAGGTGAGTTTTGGGGTATGTGGTTTTCAAAGGTTTTACCTCTATATGTTTAAAAATAGTAGGGGCTAAAATTAAATGCCAAACAGTCTTATTCTCCTAAACTCTAAATATCTTAGACATTTAGACGCAAAAAATAATGTCGCCAAACAGGGCTTAGAGATATGAATAAATGGTCCAATCTTGAAATCTAGACCCGGCACACTTATTCCTATGATCTAATTATGTACAGCGTGATGAGTGGACCTTTGTAGATCATCACAATAGAAAGCACTGATTAAAGATTCTAGCAGTTCATCATTGAGTACAAAAAAACACGCCCTTGCTCAGAATATGGGACATTTGGAACTTCATAGTGTCCAAGTCGCTCAACTTAACAGATTAAGTAATGCACATATGTTTGCTTAAACGTAGGTTTGTTTTTAATTAATTTTTGTTTTACTGGGAAAAAAACCCTTTTAGTTAATTGCAGGTCAAAAGTTGCTTTCACTTTGGCACGAGGCTGTAATTATTGAAAGCGATACATTTGACTGAACATTAGTATCCATCAATAAAACATATAAACGACTATTGAAATTCAAGGCCTAAGGTACTCAACAATATTCTCATGATCAAATAATCACTATAATAGTTTTGTCCCCTTTTATCCAAGGTTAATTTTTATCTAAAGCTAACTTTCTTATAAGTTCTACTTTTCTACAAAATTCTATTTGAGAAGATGTTCTCACTTACTCCACATTTTCACACAATACGCCATCACTACAGGAATTACTTGTAATTTTGTATTAATCCGAGAATAAAAATCAAGATCTTAAATAATGTTTTCATTTTAACGTTTCATACCATCCTTTTCAAGTATTAAAATTCACATAAGAAGCAAAACGAGAGAAAAAAAAGGGAAGGAAATAGATATAGGTCAGTTTAGTTGAGTTAGGTGAGGCCTTGGTGATCTTCTTTGTAAATCACCTTCCTTAGTAGTCCATCCAACATCATATGCTTTGTAATAATGATAATTTTCTGTTGACTGCCTGCGCACGATCTCTCGACCACTCTTCTGTCCATGTCTTTTTTATCCCTTTTTTATTAAAATAACTTTTGCCTTTTATGTCATAAAAGCTAACACGGCAATCAATAAAATAAGCTTCATGTCCGAAGAAGTCCAATCCGTGCCCGTCAATCCAAGTCCTAAATCTTACACTAATTTAAAGGACAAAATTACAATGGATATGTCCCTCATGTTATAACGAGGGATACTTTTATTTTTTAAAAATATTAATCTCTAAAAGAACAAAATCATCACACATCATAATACCATTTAAACCTTGTTAGGTCTAAAAAATGAATTATTCTTTACTTTGTGGTGAGAAATGGATGTATAATAGTCTTTTCCAACTTTAAAATATAACTAATTTTTTTTACTAATCTTTTATACTAAAACATCAAGATGTTAGTAAAAACAACATAAATACTTTTCAATATTTTACATTAAATAGAGCCTACTCCTCAATAGACCACACAAGTTGGACATTGCGGTCTAACCGAGTAGAGCAAATCTCATCACTTGGGCTAAAGTTCAGGTCAAAACCCAACAGTTGAAATGTGGGTCAAGTCCAAGAGATTCCTAGTAGTCGTATAGTTTGAAAAGCAAATTAATCTAGGTTAGATAACCCTAACATGCAATTCTGATTTTCATTTTCCTTCTTTTTCCCTTTTAAAGAAAGAGAGATGACAAACAAACACTTATTTTCACTTAGCATAGTCAGCCCAAAAAAAAAAAAAAAACCCCCAAAAATTTCCAAATTACCTCCACCCCTCTCTCCTCACACCCCTTTCCTCTCCATTGCTCCTCCCCTTCTCCACCTTCCCCTCCATCCGGGGAATGGGAGGAGAGAGGGAGAGAAAAGGGGCGTGGGGAGAGAGGGGTGAGGGTATTTTGAAAATTTTTTTTTTCTTGGCCAACTATCCTGAGTGAAAATAGGTGTTTATTTAGCAGCTCTCTAACGAAATCAGAGGCCAAGGACTGGTGAGATTATGGCATTGATCCTTAGTCAGTGTGGTGCATAGGCCAGTTGGTTGGACATGCAAAAAATTGCGGGCTCAAATATTCTACCTCTAACAGAAAAGAAAGCTCACTGATAAAGGCCCTGCCTTCTTAATCCAAGCTGGTCAAAGTAAAGCACCGGGACAAAATTTACTTGCATTCCAGTGAAACTTGGCAAGTAATGAAACATATTAGAGGTTTATCTCGAGCATTTTGGATTTAAGGTGGGCCCGTAGAAGTGGACATTTTAGTAGCTGTCACAGCCATCTCTGAGGGCTGTGCTGTGAGGACCCAGATGAGGTTTTAGAATCTGGTGCAAACTGGAATACAATCAGGATCCTTGTAAAATAGGAAAAAAACAAAAAAAATCTTAAACACCCAATTCCAGCCCACTCTGGGCTGCGGTTCTGTAGGACAATTCCTATTTATCCTTGTCAATTAGACAAACAGTCAACCGCACACACAGAGAGATGGCCCAGTTTGTCATAACCAATTTGATAACTCCATTAGTAGTGTCAACATGCCATACCTGGGCTCCAAATCAAAGTCTGCATTTGGATTCCAGCCCTTTCATCTAATGGGCTTTGATTTCAAGCATGGCTCAGCTTTCAGGTGTAAAATTTTTTTGGAACGTGGCCCAGAGCTGTTTGTGGCAAAAAATGAGATGGTCCAGTCCAGGCTGTCCAGCCCAACCCAGGAATAGCCTTTTCACAGGGGCGCTAATTGTTCTAGGTTTTGTAAGCCCAAACTTATCATTTGGCACAGTATAGAAAGGCATCTTCCTGGGCCCACTATTCCATGTACAGCATTTGTACTTGTTAGCCCATGCACAAATATCTTTTAAACTGAACGATACTAAAGACATATGCAAGGATCTAGGTGTGCTTAGATGCTGAAGAGTTGGTCCAAGCTGTTGAAGGGGATTGTGATTGGGCTCTCAATCAAATTATTGATGAAATCAAGAAGCTAATCTTGAATTTTGCTTATGTGGAGTTCTCTCATATTCCTAAATATATTTTAGCTCTGCAACTCATTCATTGGCTAAGCTTTCTTACTTTTGTAATTATAATCAAGATATAGACCAGGAAAAGGTGTTGCTATTTTTAGAGGTAGGCCGCTGATCGTAGTTTTGTTTTGTGGGGTTGTGTTTTTTTCATTTTTTGGTACGTCAGTTTGGTTATACTTTGGGCTTTGTTTTTTTTTTTTTTTTTTGGTAGAAATGAAAATCTTCATTGAAAAGTCAAAACAACAAAGGCTTTGGAGCCCAACAAAGATGATGGTTACAGGAACCATCTTACATATTCTCCTTCCAAAACGAACTCCATATTAAGGGAGAAACATAGTTTAGCTAGAAAGTGAGCGGAGCTTAAAAAACGTCTAGGAACATAAGAAAACTAAATAGATGAGAAGGGGTTTAGAATATCTGAAATGATGCTCATGATCGTCCAATCCATTTTACCCTTAATGCCTTCTACGACTTCCACAGTGTTAGACAAGACGTGGATTTTTAGAAGGCGAAGACCATTTACCCTTCCTAGTGCACAAAGGATCGATATAGCTTCTGCTTCTTTAGCGGAAGTGACTCTTGGCCCGCAAACTACTCCTGCAGACATAAAAAAGGCCTTTCATCCACACAGCAAATCCAAAGCTTGATTTTCCATCTAAAGGTTGCATTTGTAAACATTAGACAAGAATCTAATAGGTGGTCCACAAAAGGTCTTATGTCAATAATAGGTAGGGTGACCACCTTAGCCTTTCTTCTATCATTGGATTCCCACAACATTTTTTCCACTAATTTAAGACTTTTAGAAAGATTTATAGGAAAACCTCTAAATATAAAATCATTCCTACCTTTCCAAAGAGCCCACCATATTGCTAGAATCCATGCCTTAGAGGCTTGGTCATTCATGGGGAAGTTTGAATTATCAAGGTTTATAGTTTGCTTCTATCACTCTTGCTGACAAATAGTAGGGCCACGGCCCATGAGAAGTCCCAGTTTCGAGCCAAACCAAACAACTCTAGTGCGGTCACATTTGAAGAAAGTATGTTCCACCGATTCCTCTTCTTTTTCACAAATAGGACAAATTCCTTAAGAGTGTGAGAAAGCATGAATCGGGATTACTTTTTTTTAAGCATTTCCATCCAAAAAGGAGGATTCTTTGGTGTAAGGAAATTTCTCACAGCAGTTGCCACTTGATATTGCTATTGACAGGGAAGTGTTAGCGGTTCTAGTCAAAGTCTTATAAGCATATTTAGTAGTAAGGACTCCATCCTTAGTAAAAGGGCCATACTCTTTTATCCAGCACATTGGCACTTGGGATGTAAACTTTGAGGATACCATCAACATCCCTTTGGTCATTAAAAACCCCCCTAAGTTTTGGTTCGCATCCCAATCTTTATTATGTTCCACAAGTTCTTAATGTGGAGGCAAGGTTCATTAACAATTGAGTAAGGCTTTTTAAGCCCTTCTTTACAAGGTATCCAATTGTTGTTCTACACTGAGATATGTTCTCCATTACCAATAGTTCATCTTCTCTCTTTAATAAAATTAACAGCTTCAACAAACCCTTTCCGGAACTAGGAATCACTACTCCCAGAAGTCACCTCCCAGCGTGTTTCATTCGAACAGTACTTGGCCTTAAGGACTTTAGAAACTAGGAGATGGTCCTTGGTTATACCTTTCTAACATGTTTTGGCTAGGAGTTCAAATTGTTCTTTTTTGACTCCCTAATCCCCAAATCCCCTTCTCCCAAATGCTTACGGATTTTAGTCCATTTTATTGTGTGGATATTCTTTTTTCCTTCACCATCTCTCACCAAAAGTCTTTATATAATTTATCTAGAGTTTCAACTATTTTGTTAGGGAGGCGAAGAACTAACATATTATAAACGGCACAACTGAAGATACAAACTTAACAAGAGTATTCCTCCCAACTTGTGAGATTGAGGAGAGCTATTTTCCAAGTTTGAATTTTATTTTTTACTTTGGAAATTAGGGATTGAAAACTTAAATTTTTATTTCTTCCAACAACTAAGTGGTTTCCCAAATACTCTTCATTCTAATCTATGACTATCACCCCTAATATAAAAGCTAAAGATTTGCATCTAATCATACTCGTACCTTGACTAAAATGAGCTGCTAATTTTTTAAAGTTGACTAATTGTCCTGAAACTTCACAATAGTCATCACGGAGATCTTTCATTTCTCTAACTTCCTCCAAGGCTCCCTTACAAAAAATGAAATTGTTATCTGTGACGAAAAGTTGAGAGATACGACACACATTTCTTGCAATCTTGGCCCCATAAATCATCCCATCCTCTTCTACTTTAATCAGCATTTTGGATAGCACCTCCGTTCCAATGATAAATAGGTTAGATAGAAGGTCCCCTTGGCTTAGACCTCTAGATGGGATGAAGTCTCCACATGGGGAGCCATTAAGAAGGATTGAGGTAAAAACTGAGGAAACACATTTATTAATCAAATGAACAAAATCTTTATGGAACCCAAATGCTTCAAGCGCCATAGCTAGAAAATCCCACTCAAGGTAGTCATAGGCCTTAGCCATGTCCAACTTCAGGCCCATAATCTTAGATTTCTTCTTTTTCTTCAAGGAATGGAGGATTTCATGTGCTACAATATAATTATCATAAATCATCCTTCCTTTCACAAAGGTATTTTGGTAGGGTATAATAATTTTATCTAAGACAGTCTTAATTATATTAGATAGCACTTTAGATATATATCTTATAACATACATTACAAAGACTTATGGGTCTAAAGTCGTTGGCTCCTTGGGGACAGTTCTTTTTAAAGATTAACACAAAGAAGGTCTTATTGATATTTCTAAAGGATGTACACATTCTAAAATTGACTGAAGTAGGGAAATGATGTCCTGGCCAACAGACCCCCACATATGTTAATAAAAGATGTAGGGAAGCCATCGGGACCACGTGATTTGAGTGGGCCAATTTGAAAAATAGCTACTTTGATTTCGGAGGGTGTGGGAATAGCAAGGTGTATGTTATTCTCCTCGTTCGATAGAATAGGGCTGACAACTTCATCTATTATACTAAAATTTCTAGGGCCACTAGAAGTCATAATCTTCTTAAAGGTTTTACAAAAATCCTCACATATTTCCTCTCTACTCTCTGCCAATTTCCATCTTCACCTTTGATTATGTCGATTTAGTTAAATTTCCTTCCATTAATTGTAGGTGAGTGAAAAAACTTAGTATTCTTGTCCCCCCCCACTAGCCACAATTCCCTCGATTTTTTATCTCCATATATCATCCTTCCTCATTAGGTACTCATCCAATTTGGCGTTAGGTCAATCTCACTACCAATGGAGTCCACGCATAGAGGCATAGATCTAAGGTTCTCCAATTCAGTTCTAGCTTGTTCAATCAAAACTTTAACTTGTCCAAAATGCTCTTTGTTCCATTTTAGGAAGTCTTTTCCAACTTGTTGCAATAAGTTCCAAATCTTATCTTCACTAATACCATATGTCTTGGACCATCTATTATTGATAATAGGTCCACATTGTTCATCCCTTAACCACATGCTATGAAACCTAAAGGCCGAGGTAATTTTGGTCTCAAAGGTTGCCCACCAAAGAGGATAAGGGAGTGGTCAGAACCTCCAGCGATGAGAACAACAAAGATCGCCTAAGGAAATCTATATTCTACATTTCCTACAACCTTGTCTAATCTTTTTTTAATATGGGCCATTCCTTTACCCTTGTTAGACCAAGTGTAAGTAGAACCAACTGAACCTAGGTCCATCAATTTCATTTTCGTCATAAAGTCTAGGCACAGGTTTGTTTTTTGGGGCTTGAACCTCTTCCCTTCCCATTTTTCATAATTATAAAAAAGCTCGCTATAATCACCCACAATCACCCAAGGTTCCAATAGGTTCTTTTCAATATCCCGGAGTCGTTCCCAGAATTTATTTTTTCAAGGGGTCACATCATACACACAATGATAAACATTTGTTTGATTCTAAGGGACATTGATCAAGGGATTTATTTTACAGCTCTCTTACAGCTTGTTTTGTATCCTCTTTTATTCATAAAATTTTCTATTATTGGAAAAAAAGATCAAGGGACTTATTCTGAAATAGCTAGGGCCAATCCTCTTGTACTACCAGCTGCAGGTACTATCTCAACATTTATAAGGGAGTACTTTGTATATATCCCCCCTAAAGTTTTAAGGATTTATAAATAGGTTCCTGTAGTTTTAGTATTTGCATATAGCCCCCTACACTTTCAGTCTAATACCTTTCATGTCCCAAAATTAGTAATCTCATAATTACCGTAAGTTTTTAGAGTAAAATGACACTTTTGCCCACCTCTTTATCTCTATGTACATATTTTCAAAAGTTTGAATTCATTTTTCTTTAAAGCTTGTAATACTAACCAATAATATAGTATATTTAGTAGGAGAGAGTAACCCTATATAAATTTATTTATTTTTATCAATATGGGACCCATTTTGTTAAATTCAAATCAATCATAACCTTTACTTATGATTGGTTATAATTGTCTCAATCGATGCATGACCCCCTTTGGATTGATGTATGTTTCAAAAAATATATAATTGGGCTTCATGTAAATTGGAGAATTATCAAGAGAGAAATCATTAGATCTTAGCATTAAATAATAATATCTTTTTGTACATAATGACATAACTCATTTTTTAAATGGATGTAGGGGAAAAGCAGTGTTTTTATTAAATTTCAATATAAAATTCTTGGTGGCTGCTCCTTCTCATTAGGAATACTAATATTGGGGATATAGAAGGTATTGAAATAAAAAGGTAGGTGATTTATACAAATACAAAAACCACATGAGCTCCTTTACAAATTCTATAAATCATAGGGAGTATATGCAAAAAGCTCTTTATATAATTTATTTTTCTAGCCAAAGCTCTAATATTGGGTCATTGGATATAGTTTCTGACAAGAGCAGAAAGCTTGGCCTATATTCCTTGCATAGCTGTCTTAATTCCCGTGTTGTGGCTACCTTCTTGGCCCTCTACAATTCCAAAAACATACCTTTGTCACTAGCTACATGATTGTTTAGGCCAAAAATTGTCTTTTTTAAATTTGGATCCTTGGCACTAGATAAAGCCCTTGATCTAGTTCTCTCCACATCACCAGTATTATTAACAGAGGAGTAGTAATTAAGTTTTACCTGGCTGAAAGTGGTCCCCAAGTTGACATCATTATTTTCATTACCTCGATTCAGGATTTATACCTTACTCTCTCCTTGGCCTATTGGTCCCGTAGTCAGTTAATATTTGTGCCATTACATGATTGGTGTTTGGTACAGGTTGCCTCGTTATCAGCTGCTTTTGAAGGTGGCTGGTGTTGTGGGCTCCCATTCTTGTTTAAGGGATGGGTTGTTTTGAGTTCACACTTAGCACTTCCTCCGCCTCCAATTCCTTCGCTGGTAGCACTGGGATCTAACCTCCTCACCATCAATCTCCATGTTCTTGCCTCTACTTCCTCTATCTCTCTGAGTACTTCCACTCTAGGTTCCAAATTGATTGAGGGTGAGGGATAATCTGCGTTTGGTTGGAATGAATTTCTCTTTTACCAAAAAATTAATAATAATAATAATAATAACTGAAAGGTACTAGCTGTGCAATATTTTGGCTCCATGTTAGTGGACCGTGGTGAATGGTGATGACTTACATATGGTGAATCGTGACTGCCAATCTATCTGATTCTAGGCCCTTCAATGTATGGGCCATGACAAAAACACGTCTATAGTAGAACTTGAGCCATACAGTTAAATAATTTCCTCTTTTGCTTATAAAACTCATTGTTGATTCAACTTTGTGGACATAAAAAATAGAAATAACTAGCCCTACGACACTCATGACAAGAAACTAGCCCTACGACCCTCATGACAACGGCCAAAATTTTCACCCAAAAAGAACGGCCCACATACTGGTCAGTCCGTTTTTTTTTTTTTAAGCTCACTCATGCTCACCATTATTGATCAATGCCTCTCTCCCTCATACTCACGTGACGCTCTCCCATAGGTAGGGCTGTCAATCCGGCCCTTTAGAGAGGGGGCCCGGCCCAGCACGGCCCGCAAAAGCCCTTAAAACGAGGGCTTAATTTTTTCATCTAAAGTCCGAGGGTAGGGTAGGGCTTTATTTTTAAACGCCTGCATTTAGAGGGCTGAGCTTAGGCTTAATTAATCAAGCCAGAGGGGGCCCGGCCCGGCCCACTGTTTATTAAATTTTAATATAAAATATATAATATACACAAGCCTTTTGGGCCTGTTAAACTTATTAACAAAAGCCATGTCCATGCTACAGCAAAGTATTTTCCACTTTTCACGTTGTGAGAAATTATCAAAATACCTAGCCAACAGTCATCAAACAGTAACATTTGAAGGGCATTTTCATCTTTTAAAAGATAAAGCCCTAAATGTCATCATATATAAGCAACTCCCTCTCATCGACAAAGGTAAAAAGAAAAAGCCCTAAACGCTCCTATGCCCTAAATGCTACCACTAATGCCTTAGAAAAAAGTTTTTAACTCCGTCATGCTGCCTTTTGTATTACATTGCCGGTCCCCAGCCTAGACAAAGGAGAAGAGTTTGTATAAGGTTATTTGGTGGTGGTGGTATAAGCTGTTACATGTAAAAGATTTATTTCCATTAAAGAAAAAAAATTTCCCTTTCTTTTGGCCCTGGCTCGGCCCAGGCTCGGCCCTAGCCCTTGAGAGTTAGGTAAAGGCCTAAAAATTATAGGTCCGCCGTAAAAGTCGAGGGCTTTTGCTTAGTTGGGCCTGGCTCGCACATGTGAGGGTAGGATAAGGGCTTACCTAAGCCCGGCCCAGAGCCCGGCCCTTTGACAGCCCTACCCATAGGCCTCCATTTGACATTCATCAGACTTTTATTTACAGTTGGATTGAGAATCTGAAGAATGCCCTCTCTCTGAGCCCAGTTGTACAATCGTGACAACTTTCTTCCCCCATTGTTTTGAGTTTGTGTGAAAAATGTATAGTTAAAAGACAGTATTTGGAGTTGAGACTATAATACCAATGGTTAAGATAGTCTGATGGATATGATTTGTTTGGTCTTGTTTTGTATTCCAGTTTAGCTGGATCGGTCATCTGGTTTAGCTAGCACCAAGGTTTAGGGTTAGGGGTATTTTAGTTATTCTGTATGGGTTTTTTTGTTGGCCAAGAAAGCGATAGCTATAAAAATTGATGTACTGTAACCCTATATTCCAGGAGATTGAGATGAGATTATGATAGGTAAGTTCTCTCTTTCGTAGACGGAGGCAAGGTTGTCGAACCACATAAAATTGGTGTGATCATATGTGTGATTGCTTGTGTTTATCGTAGTTGATCCGTGGATTGTAGGTATTTCACTTTGCCGCTTTTCCCAAAAATATGATTAACTTGGGCTGGTTTGTTTGCTCTAGAATAGAATAAAACTAGTGCAAACAAAAAAAAAAATCTAACAGCGGTTGCTATTTTTTTTTACCCAAAAACATATATTCGGAGATTGCAAGCGACATGCTTTTCTACATAAAATTCTGATACAGATATACAAACTGGATAGAGACGCCCCAGAAGGGGTCAGTGGGTCACAACCCATGCCCAGAGCCTGACTTGGGGTCAACCTCTAAAAAGCAAAATAACCACTTCCTCTCCCGAATCTGAAATAACCACAAGCACACTCGCCCCTCGTTACCGCTGGACACCCATTCAACGCCGCCCGATGCCATCTCTAGTACTACATGGGGTTGGTGGTGGTTAGTTACTGGGCCTCACAAGACGCAAATTTCTACACTTCAGGCCTAAAAGTCATGAGGTAAGGTATGTCAAGCTGGGCAAAACCATTCCAGAGGATCAACCCATTACCTCTCAGCCCAGACAATCTAAAGCTCTAAAAATAGGCCCCAAATTCAGTCACATGTGATTGAAATGGCCCATCTTATCAGTCCATTTCCCCACTCATCGAAACCAAGGGGCTCACTTCACACCTGAGGTTGGCTACCAGACAGTTTAAAAAACTCTTGCAGTGATGTGATTCACTTCATAGACAGAAAACGACCGCTGAGTCAGCTTTCCCTGCATTTGCTATGTGGCTGCAATGGAGAACAAAATGAACGATGGGCTTCGAACGCTCAAGTGGCCATCTTCAACTGTGCTTCGTAGCCACCACCTACAACTGTGCTTTCGTGGCCACCACCTGGAATGTGAGTTTCAAAATGATGTCAAGGTGATGGCCACTGGCCCACATGCTGGGGTGGAAGCAAGAATTTTGCCTGAGGGGCCACTGTAAAATTTTGAATTTCTTGGAGACAATGTAAAAAATTCGAAAAATTTACTTCATTTTTTGAAGACTTTATTAGTAAAATCCCCTTAGATGGCTCTTGAACTTGAAATAATAGAGGGAAAATTGTTCATTTCTAACTTCAAATGGAAGAAGATGAAGAAGAAACTAGGGTTTTGTTGACTTTAAAGAGGAACAGAGTAGTGTCGAATTTGATACTGGTGTAAAAAACCTATATCGAATTGACAGTGCTTTTTACGAGCATAAAAAAAATCCAAAGCATCAACTTTCAAAAGGAATAGAGCAGTGTCGAATGTGACACTGATATAAAAAACTTTGGTCGAGTTCAACACTGCTTTTTACAAGCATACAAAAAAAAAAGGCCAAAAGGAAAACTACTAAGGGGTTTTTTCAGGTTCAAAAGCTACCTAAGGGTTTTTACCAGTAAAATCCTATAATTTTTTTGTTGGATTATAAAATTTGCGTGATATGCAACATGGATGGCCCCATGGGCCTTTTTTAAATATAGATATATTAAATATTTTAATTCATAAATTAATTGTTTAGGTGGTGTATCTGGTTATTACGTTAGTCTCACACACTAGAGGCCCCCTATTCGAACTCAAACCTTTTTTATTTTTAATATTTTTCTTATCTTTAAAACTATAAATTTTGGCTCATCATAATTTAATTTTCAAACAATATATTTGAATCTTCTTTATCATTTAGTTTATTATATATTATGCCAATTCATTATTAATCTTAGTAGTTTTCTTATCTTCAAAATTATAAAATTTGGCTCATCATAATTTAATTTTCAAACAGTATTTTTCATCTTATTTATCATTCAGTTTATTATATATTATGCCAATTCATTACTAGTGCTGGAGCCTGTGCATAACATGTGCCCAAAAAAAGAGAAAAACATATATTGTAATATAAAAGCAATATATGTGCATTTCATAGAAAATATAAGGGGTTTTTCTTGAAAAAATCCCCTTAAAATTTTTATGGAACAAAAATGACCTTAAAGATTTTCATAGCCCGAAGTGGTCCCCTAAACCCTTTTCAGTTTTTTTTCTCAATATTATTCATGAGTATAGATATCTACGGTCAAGCGTAACATACATCAAATCTTGTTCCTATTCCTTCTTCCTCTTCATCATCTCTCCTTCTTGGTTTGCTCAAGGATTCTATTTAGGTTTTGTCTAGGGCAAAGAGGGGGAAAATCAAGAAGAAAAAAAGAGAGAAAGAAAATAGAAATAAAAGAAAAAGAGAAGACAAAGAAGAGGATGAGGGACGAAGAAAATAGAAGAAGAAGAAATGTTTGGAGGAGAAAGAGAATGAAAGTATGTAATGAAAGGTGAAATAAGAAGAGAAATAAACAGAAGAGAAGAGGAAGAGAATCAGAAGAAGGAATTGAAACAAGAAGAAAAAGGAAGAAGAAGAAATATTACGCTTGAGTATAGATATCTATGCTCACGCGTAGTATATATAAAACTCTTTCCTCATTCCTTCTTTCTTTTTGTCATCTCTTCTTCTTAGTTTGATGCAAGATTCTGTTTGTGTTTTGTTTGGGGTGAGGAGTGGAAATTCAAGAAGAAGAAAATGAAAAAGAACAATGTGTTCTGTCTGGGGTTCTATTTGTGTTTCTATTTGGGGCTTTTTTTTTGGAGACATTATTAATGAGTAACAATATTTATGCTCATCAACAATGTCTAAAAAAAAATCATGATTTTGCTTTGGAAATTTTACGCTTAAGCATAGATATCTATGCTCAAGCATAATATTTCCTTCTCCCATTTTCTTCTTGTTTTAGTTCCTTCTTCTAATTCTCTTCCTTATCTGTTATGCTTGTTTCTCTTCTTGATTTTCTTTTCTTATTTCACCTCTCATTATGCATTCTCATTATCTTTCTCCTGCCAACATTTCTTCTTCTTCCTTATTCCGCCATGTTGGGCCATGCCAAGTGCAACAAAGTAGTTTGGACCGAATTTTATTAACATTTTAGGTAGAAAAAACCATGTATTAGGAAAGATTTTAGGGAGAATTAAGAAATCAAGATTACAAAGCAGTGCTTTTAGGAATAAGCTGTAATGACCCGAATTTTGATTTTAAGTTAGAATTAAACTTGACCTTTGATTTGATCGGTGATGGACCCCACATGTTATTATATTTGACCTTTGATTTGATCAGTGATAGACCCCACATGTTATTACATTTACACTTTTATGCTATTTTATTTTTGGACAATTACTTAGTTAATATGTGGGTCCCATAAGTTACTAGAGTTTGAAAATTTTAGAGATGTGCTTAAACTTTTGAAATTTTATTTGAATTAAACCTCTAGCTTGTACCGACTTATCCAAACTCTATTTGGGGATGAAATTCCATTCGAATTCAAACTCCTTTGGATGAAATTCTATTCAAATTTGAACTCTTTTGGCTAAGTTAGATAGAACCAAAACTCTTTTAACTTTGCTTATCTCTTCCTATAAATAGAAAGCTATCTCTCTCCCTGAATCACTCATACGAATCTCCTCTTCCACCTAAAGTGATCTCTTCTTTAAGGTAAGTCTTCCCCCAACTTATTTCCCTTGAGTTTTTGTTACTATATGAGTAGAATTTGGAGGACCAAATTCCTTAAGGTGGAAAGGATGTAATGACCCAAATTTTGATTTTAAATTAGAATTAAACTTGACCTTTGATTTGATCGGTGATGGACCCCACATGTTATTATATTTGACCTTTGATTTGATCGGTGATAGACCCCACATGTTATTACATTTACACTTTTATGCTATTTTATTTTTGGACAATTACTTAGTTAATATGTGGGTCCCATAAGTTACTAGAGTTTGAAAATTTTAGAGATGTGCTTAAACTTTTGAAATTTTATTTGAATTAAACCTCTAGATTGTCCCGACTTATCCAAACTCTATTTGGGGATGAAATTCCATTCGAATTCAAACTCCTTTGGATGAAATTCTATTTAAATTTGAACTCTTTTGGCTAAGTTAGATAGAACCAAAACTCTTTTAACTTTGCTTATCTCTTCCGATAAATAGAAAGCTATCTCTCTCCCTAAATCACTCATACGAATCTCCTCTTCCACCTAAAGTGATCTATTCTTTAAGGTAAGTCTTCCCCCTACTTGTTCTCTTCATGTTTCTATCTTTGGTTATCTTGGGATTTTCATACCTAGAATATACTTATGCCTTGACATTACATGTAGCATTAGCATCATTCCTATCACTAGCCACACATCCCACAGCCGGGCCATCAATGGGCGCTGGATTAGGACCAACTCACCTCATGCATCAGTTTACCTGAATCCAGGCCAACTAACCAGACCCAACCTTGGACCCATCATCGTGGATCAACCATCAGGCCCGAACACTGTTTCACGTTCTTTCTTCTTCCTTGGTTCTTCTTTTGCAAGTTTCTCGGCCATGACTCCTTCTTCTTCGTCCGATCTTCATCTTTATCACCCGTCACGCCCCGATCCCAGGAATTGGGGTTAGGATGGCCCCACGGGATGTGCATATGTAATTCCGTAGTAATATGTGCATGTAAACATACACACACAAATCACTACAAGGGAGATTGCACAGGAACGTGTAGAGAAGTTCCTCCAACACGTAAATTACATTCAACAGTGAACGGAAACCTGTGTAATACATCTGTAACAATCATAATCAATAACAACGGAATTATCATAATATTTATAAATAAGTCTGTACTTAACCATTTCTCCTTTTACATGATCAGGATTAATTAAGCATGAACAAAACTTAATGTGTAAACAAGCCTATCCAAACTTAAACACTCAGCAAGTATCCCGTTGTCGCTTTTCGTACGATGACTAACAGAAGGCGTCATCTGCATTACTCTCATCTAGTTCCCGAGGTTTAATACTTGTAACACCAAGGGTAGCACTGTTAACACGACGGTTAAGCAAGTATATAGAGGTACATAAGACCATCATGCCGTATCAAATGAAGTAAGAGTATATATCGATTAAAAGAAGGCAAAAATCATACGCTACGCATGTCGTGCATGAGTAAGCATGAGTAACAAATCATAAACAGACTATCATATAAACTTATTGGCAACCACGTGGCCGAATTCTCCCAAGAGAGAGCATATCATCTAGAGGGAGCGTGCAGATTCTAGGGGATCAGCCTAGCTTATTGAGAAGTGCCGACAACTCCTCCAAGGACTACTGCAGTAGCAACATAACGTATCATATCCAACATGGTCCCGTCGAACCTAATAAGGGTGTAGCTAAGTGGTGCCGACTTAACGTATCAAGACCGACTCAATTCATATCTGTTATGCATCTTGGTTATATATATTTGTCATATCATACATACTAGGAGTTCAGTTTTGAGATTACATTCATTTATTCATTCATATTTGATAATCACTTCATGTATACTTAATAGAGTTACATATGTTGAGGGCATGGTTTCTTAACAATATGGATGCATTTAGATTGCGTAGGCATCAAAGATAATTACTAGCCAACCCTATGCTAGATAATCCGTGATCCCGAGGGCATTCAATACGATGCATTCATAAAACGTTCGGTGTCATTGTGTTACCAATCTTGGCGTTACATTGTGTATACAAAGGACACCTCTTCTTATGCCAACACCCATGACGTGACATCGAGAATTCGTCCGGAAAATCAAAGAGGATGGGTGACAACTCTACACTTGTCCACCTTTCATTTGATCACCATTGGGCTAATTTGGTTAGGAAGTAGGTGCCATATCTAGAGCCCTACAAGGTTATTGAAGGTTCCTTACATCCTACATTCACTAGGTTCTTACGGCTTAGCCGTATACAAGGCTACAGCTTAGCCGAGTGGTTCAGGTTTCCCTCTTAATTTAATACGCATTTACGGCTTAGCCGTATATTGGCCTACGGCTTAGCCGTGCTAAGCCTACGGCTTGGGTATGGCATGGCCGTAGCAGAGTTTATGGCGTAGCTGTGTGTGAGCTGTAGATAAATTATGGGTTGGGGCTCTCTGGAAGGTTCACCGTAGAATATCCTACGGCTTGGTCACGGGGAGGTTACGGCTTAGCCGTAGTTCATTCCACGGCTTAGCTGAGTGTCAACCGTAGTGTAATTTGGCTCTCTGGATTCTGGACCGTAGAGACTTACGGCTTAGCCGTGGGCTTCGCTGTAAGCTTCAAAATTTCTGAACTGATTCTGCAGCTCGGGTTTAAGTGCAGAACTCTACCATTTGGGTTCCAAAGAGTCCTATATGATTCCAAACTCCATAATAGGTCTTAAATTGTTCAATATCATTACTATTGCTCAGCTATGCTCATTATCACTTAATTACATACCTATGTGTGCTTATTTAAGGGGAAATGAGCTGTAAGTTGAACATTGAATGAGCAATCCAATAATCAATCAATTTAAACATACATGCAGTACCATATATACTCAAATACTTGCATTAACACAGTGCTTATCCCTACTCAACTCCTCCTTGGTGTGTGGTGAGGGAAAATCCTCAATGGAAGGTGGGTTCTCTACATAGAAGACATGCAATTGATGAATACGGTGTAAAAATGCATGCATGTTGCATGATGGAGTCCCTTTAACTCCAACAAACCTAAAAATGTGAAATGAGAGTAGATTCTTCACCTTAGAGGGGCCGTGGCTTGAAAAAGATTGAGAATGGGTTGATTCCAGTGAAAGAGTTACCCAAATCTTGAAGGAAAAGAGAAGTGGAGTCTAATCCTTCCGCATTGAAGGCTTCAAATCCATTACTCCTAGCTTCAAGTGGAGATGGAGAGGAGGAAAGTTGAAGAGGAGAGTGGCTTCAATGAGTATAGAAGAAACAGAGGGAGGAAGAGACGTTGGGTTCTCTTATAAACCCAATTTCCTACAGCTTTTGCATACAAGCCCATAGTTTCTAGAAATTTACAGTTTAGTTCATATGGACCTCAACTAGGCCAAAATGGATCTGAATCAAGTTGAGCCCAACATGAAAGTTGACCCACGAGATGAAATGCATATAATGCAACTGATGAGATGTCCATATGGTGGAAGATTAATTACAGAAAGGTCCTTGACTACCTATGTAAAGTTCAAACCCAACTACCTATCCAACTGAAACCCACTAATAATTAAAAGCAAAGTGAATTAAGACTAAAATATACATATTAATAGGAAAATCAAGCTTAATTAGTATAAATTATAATTAAGTCGGGTCGGGACCTTACATCACCCATGCGCTAAGGGCCACCTAAGATCATCACGTGCAGAGAACCGAGCTGGAACCAAGTAACCGTTAGGCTGTTACACCATTGCACATCTCTTTTTTTCCTCCCTGTTCCTGACCAAGAAATCCACTCCAGATCACAGATCTTCACTATTTTCTTCTTCTTTTCTGTCGCACCAAATTTAGCCAAACCAACCCCTGCAACCATGCCCACTTCGGCAACTGGACTACAACCACCCTGTGCATTCACTATTGGACCCATGTGATCTTTCCAACTCTGCCTTCATCCTTTCCCTCACACCTACACTTCCGTCTCTATACCCATCGTTGTTATCTCCATCTTCTTCATTTTTTCTCCTGCTACAGCACCAATAACCCATCCGAACCAGGTAGCAGAAGCCACCCAGAACCCATTCCTGTTTTCTTCTTCCTTTTTCTTTCTCTTTCCCTGCTTCTTTCACCTTCGAACCCCTGTAAGTGCCAGGCTCTCAGCCCACTTCCCATCATCACGGTCAAAACCCCTCTTTACACAGCATCTGTCATGCCTCGAATTTTTATTATTGGGTCATACCGGTTTGTCGGATTTGAGTTGGGTTAAGAGGGTTAGATAGATTAATTTAATACAATTAGGCTTGAGTTAATTGACCCTTTTAGGCTAGAGGACTCTTTTTGGAATTTCTTAAAACCTACTAGAAAGCAGGGAGCCCTTCCTTGTAATTTGAAAAAACCTTCTCTCTATATAAACTCTACTCTTAGGGTTTTTCCCCATTCTCCAACTATCTTCCTTTCTTCTTCAACCAAAACCCTAGAAGCTCTCTAAGGGGGAAACCAAGGTGGGGTCTTCCAAGCTTTGATCTTCAGATCTGCTTTGGCTTCAAGATCCAGGCAAGTAGATAGCTGAAACAATGGTTTTTGGTTCTTGCAATATGTTTTAGTTGCTTGTTGGTTACCATGCTCTTTTGTAGGATTTCTTCGTTTGGGTTTAAACTTTTTGTGTGATTTCTTTGCTCAGATTTTATACTTTGATTTGGCGATCAATCTTAGAGATTTGATCTCCTCTTTTTTCAGAAATATAGGAATTGTTTATGTTTAAAAAAAAATTTTTGCAGCGCTGCCCGAGCAGCAGCAGCAGCTGCCTTCCTGCTGCTGGGCAGCAGGCCAGGCCTGCTGGTGGGCCGGGCTTGCCAGTGGGCCAGGCTTGCTGGCGGGCTGGGCCTGCCGGCGGGTCCTTTGGGCTGGGCCCATTTTCTTTTCTTTAAAAAATATATATATTTATACACATAATATTAAATAAATAATTAGACTAGGATATTTTTATAAAGAATTAAAATGTTATATTTTCATTAACGGTTTAGTATCCTAATGGAGATTAGATTTTATTAAATTAATTTTAATTTGATGTTATTAGAAATGTATCTTGGATTATTTATAAATTTAATTGAGAATTATGAAACTTTGATTAATGTTCATTTAGATTGATTTGAAATAAACTAAGATGTATATGGTAGTGATTAAACCTTAAATAGAATGTATTTATAATTTTAATTTGGATTCTTAATTGAGTTAGCTTTCAAATTGGGATCCGAGATTTGTACTATTTTGTTTTGGTATAAAATGATAAGGTGTGATTATACACAACAATGATATTTAAGGAAATAATTATTCCATTTCCCTTTGATCATAACTTGATTTAAATTTGGATTTGAAATTTAAACATCTTTTACCCAATTAGTAAAGCATACTAAATATACCTAATTGGATTAGATAAATCATGTCCTTTTAGATAACTTAGCTGGATGCTCACATGAGAATTGGATTAAGTGCAGAATGGAAATGTAAGGTACGTGATACACTACATGATAGGCACCAGAAGTAGTATAACGGCATCGTGGACTCACATTTCCTTGTGATAGAGAGTTGGTTCTCATGTGTATATTTAACCAGTTATGACCGTTAGGTGGTTAGTGCTTACCCTCAGAAAACTTGAATTAACACTCATTTATAATACACTTTCAAAATTTAAGGTCGAAATGCTCAAATTGATATTAGTTGGAATATTGGGATTAAAGGTGTCATATCATGATTCATTCTGCATCTGTATATATATGTATTTGTAAATATGCACATTTATATACATATATATCTGACCAGCTACAGTTCGAAGGTGGACGTACGCCATCGGGTCAGCGTGTACTATGGATTATAGCACACAGCTGTGCCTTCTGTTATTACCTACGGGAATGCCCATTTCTGTTATTATCTAAGAGATTACCCGATTCTATTATCTGTATGCGGGACTACCCGTTTCTGTTATCTGTATGCGGAATTATCCGTTTCTATATATTTATCCGCGGGAATACCCGTTTCTGTGCATTCATGCCATTGGGGTTTGCATCGGATTTATTTTGGTTCATAATGAATATATTATTTAATTTAGTTGATTAATCCATTATTTGCAGCTTACCCTCTTGTCAGATTATGTCAATCAGACCCACTACTTTTGGGTGTCTAGATTCCATTACCGGTGCCGAACCGGAGGGTCAGGCGACACAGGAAATTCCGCCAGATGGCGGAGTTGTTGAATGGAGCACAGATGACATCATCTGAGGTGTCTTAGTGTAGTGCAGAGATCGAAAATCTTAGGTTTTGTAGTAAGGCCATGTTTTGGGCCATTAGTTTACAAATTTTTAAGTTTAATTGTTTTGGAATTATAATCTTAATTATTATGCTTCGAAGCACTTGACATTGATTTCATTATTAATGAGACTTGTTACATGGTTGTTATATGATATTCATCTGCGATGAGTATGGATTTCAATTCCGCGTGTGATTATGGTTGTTTGATCACCAAGCATAGCCTCATGAAGGACTTCAATTCACTCGGAATTGGGGCCCGTACTGTTATGTTAGAAAAAATTTTAATTGGCCCCAATTCTCACACCCATGGAACCGGGTTTGGATCCGGCCCAGTTTTGGGGGCGTGACAGCATCTCCTCCACCAGTGCAGACCCATCTCTTTCACCCCCGTTTCATTTCGGCAAGCTCCCTTTCTTTTCTTCTTTTTCTGTTTTCCTTTTCCCTCCTCCCTTCCTTCTTTCCTCTCATCCAAACAAAACCCATCACCTAATCCTCATTTCAGTTATCCTCACCATCTTCATCAATATCTCACATTTCCTCTCGTCTTGTCCTTTCTTCCTCTGTTTCTTTCCCCTTGCTTTCCTGCTCTCTTCCTTTTTTTCTTTTCTTTCTTCTCCTCTGGTTCACCTTGACTTTGCTGGCATTGTTTGTCAGCAACGTTGGATCCCCAATACTGCATTCATCTTCAGTTTCTCCTTCTGATTCTTCTTCATCTTCTTGTTTCTTCTTTATTTTTTTCTCTTCTTCTCTGCCTTCTCCCCTCCCTCTGCTCCAAACTGAACCCATCTCTACTGCTGCTTCTTCCTCATGCGTTGTGAACCCACTTGAATCATCATCTCTTACTTACTTATCCCAACAGTATCCATGCTTCATGACTTATCCGAACCCATCTTCACAAACCGAGCATATCTTTTCTCTAGCTGTGCCTCCAGTATAACACCTTGATTTATTATATGATAACCCTCTTTCCTTATACCAAAACTGAAATCAGGCATCCAGATCAACTTGGGCTCAAGCCAACTTTCAACCTAACCTGAGCCAAGCCGGCTGGACCCATTTGAAATTTGAGTCTTGAACTGTAGTGGCAAGAGAATATAGGCCGAATTCAAATCAGTCTTGACCTGAAATAATTTATTTAATCTAAGCCCATTGTTCCTAGCCCACCTGATCTATAGTTCCATTCATTGTGCATGAACCGTGTCCAAGCTCGACCCAAATTCAAGAGAGCCCATGCATGAACCTAAAATCAATGGACCCCATTGCTAATCTATTTTGTGAAATATAATTATCAGGAACCCACTCTAAGACAGTTGGAGATCCAGGTCAGATCAGATTCGCTGATTATCCGCTGATGATCCAGGTGAGTAGTCTTACTATGTCACCCTAGTACTTGCGTTTTCGATTTCCTTATCTCGATTATGCTTTGAAATTGTAATTTTGAAATTTATTGAAATAATCATAGAGCTCTGAGGAATTTTGTTGCCTTTGATTTGTTGATCATCAGATTTGATATTTTCGTATTGATATTATCATGTTGTCCTAATATTTGTTTTGGATTTGCTCAATGTTAGATTTGATATTGATCCTTGGACACCATTTTGTTATTTCTCAGTGAGTTATTGATATTTGCATGAGAAGGTTGGATTTGTTCAAATGTTTGATGATGTATGGCTTAATTTGTGTTTTCAACCTGACCTTTGCTTATAAATTGAAAGTTCGTGAATTATTGGATATAGTTTCTTGTACTTCTTTGACCTCAAGGTATTCTCTAAAGTATGAGCAACGCACCATGGGGACGCTCACACGCGGATTTTAGCCCCTTTTAGGTATGACATTGGGATTGAGACCCCTTTGTGCGATATTTTTAGTCTGCAGCTAGGCCACTTTGTTTTGGAGATTTCCGGAATCTCAGGCTTCGTGCCACTTTGGATATGAAATGGCTTGTACCTAGCGGGTACCTTATGCTTGGCGCAGGCTTGACTCTGGCGAGCACACTTTGTTATTTTGTTTACTGCAAAGATGCCTTATCTTAGTTTGGTTTTAGATGTTGCTCCTAATCTGTAATGTTTTGATTAATTGTTGGATTATTTTGCTCAATTCCTTCGTCTTGTGTATATTTTGCAGAAATTCGATTTTGTAAATTTGTATTTGATCTGATCTTGCTATCAACGTTATTACTTTTGAGATATTTCGCTCCTTGACAATTTGTTCGAAACCGTGGCTCATAAATTTGCTACCTTAATTGATACCCATTTGCTACGGTTTTATAGTGGGTCTACTTGCATAGTTGTACTCACCTTCCTTTGTTTTTTTCCCAGATTTCGCAGTTGAGCCAGACACAAAATATCTAGCTTGCATCTGGGACCGGGATTGAGGAATGAGTTGCGAGAATTTCATTTGAAATATTAGTGGCATGTATAGGAGCTATTTGTTCATGTAACCATTGTATAATGAGCTTTATTAATTAAAAAGAATTTCTTTTGCTTTAGTTTTGGACCCATCACGCCTCGTGATTTGAGGGTCCCAAGGACCTCGAATTTCGGGGCGTGACATAAGCAATCTTTAATAAATTTAAATTTCAAATATATAAAGGTGATTAGTCAAGGGAAAAAAGATATAAACAACTAAGAGAAATGAATGAATAGAGTAAAGAACTTTTAAAAAATTGTGGCCCAATGTATGATTAAATAGGCCGATGAAATATAAAAACATCTCAAGACCATTACATGAACCTATGCAATAAGAAATTTAATGCATGTGAGGCTCATATTTTATGAATCTCACCAACTTATTTAACATTTTTTTTAATGTAAAGGTACTGGCTTAAAATCTAAGTAGTCCACCAATTTATATGATGAATATCAATAGAAAGATTTTACGAGAGAGGAGAGATATTCTAAATTTTAGGAGATAGGAGAGATATCCTAAATGTTAGGACCCTAATCAGAGCGCGCCACATGTCACACTCTCTTAAAAAGACTAGGCTACGTGTCGTTCTCTTGAGAAAAGTTTATCCTTATTATATATATATATAACTAGTGCTCTAGGGCCCACGCCATGAAAAAATAATAATTAAGTCTTATTAAAGATTATTAATAATTTAAATAAAATATTAATGAATATTATGGCATAAATCATAGTGAAAATATAGTTAAAATATTGAATCTTTATTTTTTTGAAAGGAGAAAATATTTTCTTTGAATCATATATGTATAACAGTTGAGAGTGAAAAAAAACCGTTGATATTGAGTCATCCTTGAATGATTAAAGGAATCACATGTGGTTTAAGGAAAAAAACGTTTATACTTGTTTATTGGTATGCATTTGTTTTAGTAGGTGCACTTGGTTCATCTTCTCCACTTATATCGACAGTTGTGCTTGTTTTATCTTGTGCAAATCTTTTAACTCTTGCACTTATTTCAATTTATGTGCTTTTTTCAATAAAATTACTTGTTTTCAGTATTACAATGGAAGTACTTGATCCAACATCTTAAAATTTTACATTTTCTTTATAATTTGATACTGCATAGTAAACATTCAAATAAATTAGTAAAAGAGACTGCTATAAGATAAATTGAGTTGATGGCATTAAAATGAAACTTATAATTTTCAATTTCTGACAATAAAATGGTTGATTCTTGAGTATAGCTGATTTCTTCAATTTTCTTGATTGGGATACTGCTTTCTGACGTTAGTTTGTTCATTGTTAAATCTAGTTTTATATAAAATAAATATTGCTTTTACAATGCTTTTTAATTTCATTTTCCAATAGTTCATACCAATTTACTTGCAAAATAATTTAATATTTAATATTTATATATATATATACATGATGATAGTTAAAATAAAGAAGTAACTTTATGTAAATAAAAATAAATGTAAAAACCTTATTTACACATTCTTGAAATTCTTCTTCTGTTGCATTTATGAAAATTTTAAGTACTTTATCGTTCAATAAGAATGATGTTAGCTTGGTTTGATTTACAATTGTTATAGTTGCAATGTATCTGACAATAAAAAAAAATTAAAAACAATTGTTTCATAATATGTGCAATAGATAAAATATGTTAACTTTATTAACATAATGGCTAGATGATATGCAAATTTGGTTGGATTGGAGTTAACATGATTCCTAGAACTCCTATTTTTCAACAATATTAAGAATCTTAAGAATACCACTGTTGACTGCAATTATTCATGATTAAATAATTAAGATTTCTTAAATATAGATTACCATAAACAATATAGGTTTTAGGGATCTAATTATTTATCTAAATAGTATCAATCAAAGGGCTATAGATTACTATAAACAGTTTAAGAATATAACATCTCTGTAAGTAGTAAATCTAAATAGTGTCAGTCAAACGGCTACAGATTACCATGAAATAGTTTAAGAATATAATAATTGGCTATATAAGTACCCAAATCAAATGGAAGGAATTCAAAATAAGATGTAGTTGGGAGTATGACGTACATACCTCGTCAAATTTAGTAGATTCACATGAACCACTTGCGGCACTGAGATGGGATTTGAAAGAGTAGCGCTTGGGCACAGGCCACGGAAAAAAATAATTAAGTCTTATCAACAATATAAGGGACATGAGAATTCTGTGTTGTGTAGAATATAATACATGCTTAGAAGTGAGCGAAGAATACCTTAATATATGTATATTTTCAATGAAAGAATGAGAAAAGATGTGGCCGTTCTACTTTTTCTATTGTTATGATTTATGAATGGAATGGAGAAGTTAAAAAACAGAGAGACTATAAATTGATGTAACTTAATACTTGGGTTTCTTTTTTTAAAGAGTTTTCATGATGAAATATTCGCTTGAAGTCTAAAGTCTATGATGAAACTTATATCAATTGACGTAACTTATATCTTGGGTTTCTTTTTTAAAAGAGTTTTTCTTATCACAAACGAATATATAACATATCTCTTAGCTTTCTTTTTTTAAAAGATTTTTTCTTATCACAAATTATTTACTATTCTAAATATAATAATTGAAATAAAATAGGAAAAAATTAATAACAAACAAAAGCAAATATTTTCAAATAATTCATAAAACCCACAAAAGTTGGGGGCAGGGTGGGGGAAGTGGAAATAGAAAGATAAATTGAAAAAAAAATATTAATATATGTCTTTTAATTTTTTTTACCCATGTGTATTTATTTTGTATACGTTCCTATCCCTTAAACCCAAAAGGCAAAAAAAAAAAAAAAAATAATAAATAAAAAGATTAATAGAAAAAAGGTAACGTACAATTTTTTCTTAATAATGTTTCAATAAATTTTATATTTAAATATATTCTCATTTTTTGGGCCTAGGTTTAGCATGGGCCTTTATATAAACTTGTGGATTCAATTATGTGTAGACCTGTAGCCTTAGATCTAAACATTAAATATATACATTATACCTAACTTAGTTGTGGTTCAAACAAATTTGGAGGTGTAGTCCACATTATGAGGCCATAGTTTATCCAACCCATGATTCAGCCTGTATCTTTAAATTCGTTATGACCACCTATCTATATTTTCTTTCACTGACCCATATTTTGTTCAAAACTCAAAATTTTAACTTTCTCACATTATGTATTTGCATATGAACCTGATATAGCACATATGACTCGCAAGAACTCTTTTTCATTAGAAAGTCTCATGAAAATGAAGTCTCGTCAAAACCAAGAGTTCGATTAAAGAGTTTCATGTAAATCAAGAGTCCAGTTAAAGAGTCCAGGCATGGCCAATAGCCATCTATGTGATTTATTTGAACCATGGGCCCACTCACCTATTTTATGGATTACTATGGAGTATTATGATGTGCAGTGCATGACGTATGACTTGGTGTCACACTTGTGTCCCGATGATGAATAGCTCATATTAGTCTAAGACTTCGAATTAATATGGCTCAAAACTGTGATCATATGGGAACCTTTTGATTTCGGTTTGGGTACACAGAGGACTTAGAATCAAAAATATGAAAAAGAAGCCAATTTAAATAGTTATTTTCATTAAAAAATATTAAAAGGGTGATGACATGTTGTTCCAAAAAAGGTTAACAAAGATTGAGAGATTGTAGAGAGGTGATATGATATATGAGATAAGAGTCCTTCAGAGAATAGGTAAGGATGAAGTTGTAGGGGGATATGAGAGAGAGAAATTAGGGCGGGAGAGATTTTATAGAAAACCAAAGAGAGGTTTCAGAAAAATTGAGAGATTTTAGAGATTTGGTATAAATAGAGTTTAGCTGGATGGAATCCATGGAATCCTTAGATTGCATCACATGTCGCTCTCATGAAAACAATTGCGCCACATGTCGCTCTCTTATGAAAATGGGTATTGTTATAATATATATATAATATAATACTAGCGGTGGAGGCCCGTGCCCAATACATGCCAAACAAAGGAAAGACATATATGCCAATATAAAAGCACTACCTATACAGATCAAAGAAAACCTAAACAAAAAATATTAAAATATTAGCAAAAAAATATCAGTTAGAAATTGACCAATTTACCAATGGGACTTTAATTTGGAGTTGATTAACAATCGAACATCATTGAAAAAAAAAAAAAAAAAAGCTTACCACCCATCATTAGTTGTGGTCCATGATTCATTTTGCACATTAACTAAAATAAGAGTTTTCTTTTCTATCGACACATTTATCTTTCTTTGCCCTTGTATGATCCCTATACCACTGCTAATATTCCATTGGATATCTAAGGATCTATCCGAAAAAACGATCAAAAATGGACCAATCAAATTGGATCTGGATATAAATTGGGAAATTTTAGATCTATTTAGTAATGGGGTCAAATCCAAATAATAGATCCAAACACATTAACTTGTTTGGCAAAAGGCAATTTCTAAATCTAATTTTTTCAAAATACTAGAATACGAATATTTTTACTCACATTTTTTTTCTCAAACACCAATACCATTTCTACTGATACATACGTGTGGATTTTGGGATACGTTGCAAAAGCTTTGATTGAAGATACCACACTGGGGCCACTATAAAAAAGAAGAAGAAGCTTTGCTTGAACATAATTAGGGGAATCAAGTAGCGAACAACCTCCCTTTTTTATCAATCCTTTTTCTTCACTTGCTTCGTCCTTTCACTGACCAATAACCCACGCCTTTCATAACTTCTGAGGGTGTCCTCTTAGATTTGGTTTCCTTTTATAGATATCTCTCTATCTATTTAAGAAGCTTACCTTCATAGATATCTCTCTATCTATTTGCAATACAGTTATCTCTTATCTACTTAGAAGCTTATCTTCAAAGAGATTTTTCTGAAGGAGATTCATCTGTTACTTTGGGCACCCACATGTCAACTCACGTGAGTGGGCCCTTACAGGGGCCAACTGTTTATGCTAACCGTAGTTATTGTAGAACCGGTCCATTATAGAATCTCTCATATCATTCAATGGAAAGAATAGGCTTGTTTACTTGTAATTTATTTGAGAAAATGCAATTCAGCCTTCACCCATTTGCGACAGGCCTGCATGGGGCCCAATTGGCTTTTATAAGCTTAGATGTAATCTTGACAATAGGTCAATTAGGATCAAACTGGGTTGATCATAAAAGGGTCTCACTTGAGTTGGCCATTAAAATACTTGGGTTCATCTCACGATCCAAATCTTTCTTGACCATGGCAATGGGTCCCACCATAACTAAATCCGATCCTTTGCCATCAAAATCCGATCCCTTGCCATTCAAATTTCTACCTCACTGTCATCATTTATTGGCATTTATTGGATGGTTAAGATCACTTGAGTGGGGAATAAATGAAAAGGAATGTTATTAAGATAATGGATAGGTAAAGGGAGAGATTTTAGGGGGTGATAAGTATGATTTGCAGGGACACTCCATTGTGGACCGTGTTGACTTGGGAACACATTTTTTTCCCAAAAGCAGCCTGCTCTTTTTTATATAGTGGGTCCCAGCTCTGATATCAATCTGATCCTTTTGATACTTGCGTGAATTCAACTCATGTTAAGACTCCTTTTAGATTTGAATTTATTAGATTAGTTTTTATGAGAGATTTTAGGAGAGAGATTTGAAAGAGTGGATTGTATGCATTGAAGAGATTTTAAGGAATAATTTAAAATGGTGGGCAGAGCAGTGATTTCATGAGCTTTTTATGTTGATTTGTGAAAGTTTTAAATAGTAAAGGAATTGAGATAGAGAGATTTTAGAGAAGGAATGATCAAAAGAATTTTTAGGACTTTAATTAAAGTGCACCACATGTCGCACTTTCGTAAAAAGATTATGTCACATGTTGCTCTTCCGCAAAGAGCCTATCCTTATTATATATATAGTAAAATAATAATAATAATTAGCTTTATAGAGAGAGGCACCTTCCTCTCTGCTTGAAGGGTTTCATCTCGTGCTATATGCTATAGAATTGTATAATTGTCAATCGAATTTGTTTTGGCCAAAATGACTAAAATGAAGTGGGGCTCAAATTCTTTGGTTTAAATTCTAGTCTATTCCGATCTATTGCGGTCCATTTCAATTATACATTCTAGTGCATTTCGATATGTAGTGTTGTATTTTCTATTAGTCTGCAAATATAATTTTCACCCATTTCTTTATTTTTGCTCCTAATATCTATATCAAGAAACATGCATAATTTTTTCCGATTTTTTACATAAATATATATTTTTTAATTTTTATTATACTAAAAAGTTACTCTGAAATGTCTCATTGAAATCTCAAAACACAAAAATATTTCATTTTGGAGGATAGATCAAAATGACAACCAAAACAAAGTCAACAACTATATAGCATTAATCATTACATACTTGGGTCTTCTGAGGGTACCCAACCGCTTTTCTCTCAAAATGCCTTCAAAATGAGGGCTTGTATTTTATTAAAAAAGCCTAAAGGCTAGGCTTGAATAGAATATTTATTTATTTATTTTATTATTACTATTATATATATAATAATGGGGTCTTTTTCTGTGCATACGTCTCTCATGGACTTTCGTGCACACTCTTTGGTGGGACCTACTGTGGACCCCACCAAGGGATGAGATTGGGGGGCAGGGGGGTTGAAAAGATCTATGTAAAAGCACCTTACATATTAAATTTGGTTCCAATCACATATCCCTAACCCCTTCATCCATGGCTCACAAATTCATTCCGTTCGAATTGGTGTATAGTCAATCTAATGATCCAATAAATTTAGATCTTACCAAAAGTTGGGGCGAGTTGCTATCATGAGGTCTCATATGTGTTGCAAGGTTTTGATTGAGTGATAGATTGGCCCCACCTAGAGTTCTAATGAAAATAATGATGAGGGATGTATGCGTAGGAAGATTCTCCTGTAATAATATACCATATGATTTTAAATAAATATATATTATAAAATTTGCTAAAATGTCCATCTCTTTTCCCCTTTAATAGTGGGTTATGCGCGTAATTTCATGAATGCCCCCATTCTAGAAACTGTGCTATCTGATTCCTCCAATGTAAAGCCTACAATATGCTATTGTGGAGCCTTATCATATGGCTTTAATGATTGCGTTATGTGAGCCTTGGCCCTCATGACGTGTATTGTTTCATTATGGCGTTCTGGTTCATTAGGTAAATGGGTTCTCATTACTCCTTGTTCATCAGAATCATTTCTCTGATGAGCCCCACTGAATTGGACAACCTAACCGTCCCAGTGGTTGACTTTTCCTCACCTTGTCAATGTTGTTGTGTTGTCGTAACCACATTGTTGACAAAGTGTATTCATTTCTAAAAAAAAAGTAATTAGTGAGATGTTTCATGGTTGTAAGATTATCCCAGGAGAGAGTTTGACTACGCAACATAGGCTTGGAGTTTTAGATATTTGCATTAGAAGTAAAAAGATAGCAGTAGTAAACAAAATGGACCCTAAAACAAGGTGGAGAGATTTGAAGGGGGAAAGAGCAAATATATTTAAGGACAAAATGATTGAGAAAGGAGAATGGAATATTGAAGGAGAAACTACAGTAATGTGGAATCAAATGGCTAATTGCATTAGGAATGTTGCAAAGGAGGTACTTGGAGAATCAAAAGGGAAGAGAAATATTAATAAAGAAACATGGTGGTGGAGTATGAAGGTTCAGGAAATTATTCGACAAAAAAAACATTGCTATAAAGTTTGGCAGGGGACTAAAAGTATAGAAAATTTTGAGTTGTATAAGAAGGCAAAGAAAAAAGCTAAGAAAGTAGCAAGTAGTGTAAAGTTCAAAGCATACGATGACCTCTATAATAGGTTGGGAACAAGAGAAGGAGAAAAGGATATTTTTAAGCTTGCAAAAATAAGAGAAAAGAAAAGTAGGGACTTAGATCATGTCAAATGTATCAAGGGCAATGAGGAAAATATTTTGGTGAAGGACAACGATATTATAGAAAGGTGGAAAGAATATTTTAGTAAACTTTTAAATGAAAAATATTTGAGCGATACAAGAGTGGAGGAGGATACTTCATTACAAGAGTATACTTTTCTCCGTAGAATTAGAGGGGTGGAAGTGAAGGAAGCATTGAAGCGAATGAAGACAGGAAATGCAACAGGCCCAGATGATATTCCGATAGAGGTATGGAAATGCTAAGGAGAGGTTGGAGTAAGTTGGTTATGTAGACTATTCAATAAGATACTTGTGACAAAGAAAATGCCGGATGAATGGAGAAGAAGCATTGTAGTACCTATATATAAGAATAAAGGAGATATACAAAATTGTATCAACTATCGATTGATTAAACATATGAGTCACACTATGAAGTTATGGGAGAGAATAATAGAGCAAAGACTGAGAAAAAAGACTAAGATTTCGGAAAATCAATTTGGTTTTATGCCAGGAAAATCAACTATGGAAGTTATCTTTTCACTTAGGCAATTAATGGAAAAATACCGAGCAAAGAGGAAAAATCTACATATGGTCTTTATCGATTTGGAAAAAGCCTATGATAGGGTACCAAGGAATTTAATTTGGTGGGTCTTAAAGAAAAGGAATGTCCCAAGAGGTTACATTGAAAATTTAAAGGATATGTACGAAGGTGCAATAACAAATGTGAAAACCACATGTGGAGAAACGGGCGGATTTCCCGTGACTATAGGCTTACATCAGGGATCATCCTTAAGCCCTTATCTTTTTGCATTAATTATGGATGAGTTAACTGTGCATATTCAAGAAGAAGTACCATGGTGTATGTTGTTCGCAGATGATATAGAATTGGTGGATGAATCAAGAGAGGGTGTAAATGCAAAGTTTGAGAGATGGTGGAGGGCATTAGAATCTAGAGGCTTTAAAATAAGTCGTACAAAGACAGAATATATGGATTGCAATTTCAGTGGACATATACAAAGTGTTGAAACCACTGTCAAAATTGAAACCCATGAGATACCACGTAAAGATTCTTTTCAGTACCTAGGCTCGATGATTAGTAAGGATAGGGAGATTGACGAAGATGTGGAGCATAGGATAAAAGCTGGATGGCTGAAGTGGAGACTAGCTTCGGGAGTACTTTGTGATAGACAAATGCCAACAAAATTAAAGGGAAAATTTTACAGGACAGTGGTTAGACCAGCTATGACATATAGAGCAAAATGTTGGCCAATTAAGAAGACACATATTCATAAGATGGATGTAGCGGAAATGAGAATGCTTAGGTGGATGTGTGGTAAAACTAAGCGCTTTCGAGAACATTTAGGGGTAGCACCAATAGGAGATAAGATTAGAGAAACTCATTTAAGATGGTTTGGGCATGTTAAGCGTAGGCCAGTAATGGCACCGGTGAGAAAAAGTTTGGATATACAGGTGAAGGGTCCATCAAGAGGTAGGGGTAGGACGAAGAAAACATAGATGGAAGTCATTAATTCAGATTTGAAGAAGTTGCACTTATCGAAAGATTTAGCTCAAAATAGAACGGAATGGAGAAATAAAATTCATGTAGCCGACCCTAACATGGTTGGGACAAGGCTTTGATGATGATGATGATGATGATGATGAGTGAGATGTTTCATGGTCTTAAAATCGGGTGCCGTGGGACGAGTCGGTGCTGCCTATATTGGACTGATAAGGTGCCGTGGGACGAGTCGGTGCTGCCTATACTGCACTGATAAGGTCGTACTGGTCTTAAAATGTATTTAAAAATCTAAAAAGTACAAAAAAGGAGAAAATAATAAAAATCTGATAAAAATGTGAAAATTGGATTATTTAACAAGCATCAAATCTAAATATAGTGATATTTATTGTAGTTGAGCACTGAGTTGCTAATGGTGTAACATATAACTATTAATTTTTAAAAGGTAAACTTAATTTCATCTTTTGATTTAAGGGAGAAGTCATCTTGTTAAAGTAAATTGTTAAAAAATAGAAAAGAAGGCCTAATTAACTTTGACCCAATTTCATTGCTAGTTACAGGAGATGTTAGTAAATATATAAACTAAATGGGTTTGTTTAAAGTCTTGTTACAATATATGAAGGCAATTGTAAAAAATAAACAATAAAAAGCAAAAGACTAAGATCTTATTAGTAAAGAAAAATATAAAAAAATATATAGAACTATTAATTTTAAGAGGCAAACTTATATTTTTATCTTTTAATTTAAGGGAGAAGTGATCTTCCTAAAGTAAATTGGTCAAAAATAGGAGAAAAGCGGTCTAATTAGCTTTTATTCAATTTCATTGTTAGTTATGAAAAATCAAAGTAAATATAAAAACTAAATGAGACTTTTAAGGTCGTGTCAAAAAATAAGCATGCACAAACTCCTACTTGTACTGTGTGTGTGTATGTGTCTCAATGTGTGTTTGTATGTATTTTGTCCATATATATATATATAACTTGTGAGAACTCTACGTGATAAATATATATATATATATTTGGTACGAGGTGCCTCACACCAAGTACCTAAAAATTTCTCATACATATATATATATCTATCTATCTATGTAAAGCAAAAGTATCATTTTCAATCCTAAAGGACTTGAGGTTGTGTATATTGTTAATATTTAATACATGAAATTAAGGATAATCAGGTTGTGACGTATATATTAATAGTTAGTACATGAAATAAAGGATATTTTTAAGATTATATCAAATATGAGGACCTAATTTGTAAAAAAAAAATGCAAAAGTCTGTTGAGGTTTCTCGCCCGTGTTGACCCGATTTCGTCTGGGATTTCAAACCATCATGTGCATCCATTGTGGTATCTTTTGGATCATAGTTCATCTTAGCTCTTCATCTCCATTAACTTACCATTGCCGCTAGTGAAACTTGTTCGTTACAAGAGATAATTAGATATCCAGTAAAATATCTTTTTAGAGTTAAATAGGAAAGGTTCTGCTTATTTTTTAGGGGTTTTACCATCGGCCCTATAATGTGAGGTGGGGTCGGGGATTCCTAGCCGCCAAAAAATAAAATAAAATAAATAATAAATAAATATTTTCTAGTGACCATTTATTTACAATGGAGTTTTTTTTTAATGAAAATGGGTGTATTGAAGATTTAGATCTAAATTGTTCCAGTTTAAGGAGAAATAAAAATAAAAAAGTTGGTTTTCTTCTGTTCAGGCCTAGGGCCCAACTCGGGATTGCAGGGGTAGGGGAAGGGCCTAGAAAGTTTTAATAGGGTCCTAAATTTTTAGATTGCAAGTCAAATAGTATGCAGTGAAATAAAATAAAGCAAACTCGCAATAAAAAAGCAATCAACCACATAAGTAGAAGGCTCGCAAATTTTTATGTGGAAACTCTAATAGAAAAAAACCATGAGCCTCAACGGACTAATCAAGCACTAATTTCAAGTAGATACAAGATATAATGACGACCTTACACAGTTTGTCCCTCTATCAAAAGATATAGTTCTTCTTGTCAGAATCTACGATACAACTTAACTCTATGTGCCCTGCTCTCTGCGCTTGATCCACAACACCTTATCTTCATAAGATGAAAAACTCCAACAAAGAAGTAAAAGTAGCAAAACTCTAAAACTAGAAGCCTTTAGCAAACTCTTCAATAGAAGCTCTAGAGAAGAAGGGTGATTTCCAAATAGTTTTATTAAGTTAGAATAATAAGATCTGTGTTTAGGGTTGAGAGAAAACCTTTTTTTTAAATTCACAATCACTACACCAAAAATGTTGTTCAGGAATGGATTATGGACCCGGTTTTGGGCCGTTTCTAAAATGAAACAGTTTTGGTCCGTTCTGCACAAGGCCTGCTTGATCTGTTTTTGTAAAAGGCACGAGGCCCGTTCTCTACCCTTTTCCCAGCCGTTCCAAAACCAGTCTTATACTCTCCGTTTGCACAGTTCATCTGTTCCGCTCTTGCTGATCTTCTTCTTCTTGATCTTCTTCTTCTTACTGATCTTCTTCCTCAGCGGTTCCCGATCTTCTTCTTCCTGATCTTCTTCCTTAGCTGTTCCCGATCTTCTGTTTCCTCCGCCATTCCCACTGTTCTCTTCTCAAAAGGCAAGTTAGGGTTTTGTCTTCTTCGCCATTGATGTTCTAATCGATCTCTCAACTCTTAGATTCTTGTTGTTCTAATCGATCTGTTGTCTCTCGTTGGTCGCAAGAGCAGAGAAGAGACGGCTAGGGTTTTGTTTTCTCCAAGTCTTCTTCACATTGGTCACGGGAGAAGAAAAGAGATGGCTAAGGTTTTATCTGCTCCAAGTCTTCTTCACACTGGTCGCATCTTCTGCAAATCTTCTTCTTGTCTCTCCATTGGTATAACAAATCTTCATCTGATCTTCCTCTGTTTTTGTAGATCTGTGTTTTTTGGATGTTTTGCTTGTTTTTAGATCGATTTGTGGAGATTCGTGTTGTATTAGGGCATTTTTTATCTGTTGTCTGTTCGTCCTGGTAATCTGGCTGCAATTGCCGACCATTTGGAAAAAAAATGCATGCAACAACACTGATTAATTAATCACTGTAACAGAGAGAGATATTTTTCCTACAATAGGTCTTTTGCTTGTTCATCAATCTGTGCTATTTTCGATCTAAGCCGTGATGTCAAAACTCGTTATATAATTAAACATAAATGAGAGTAAAAGAAGAAGTTGCTGATGTTTTTAAATTGCTGAAGTCAGTAACAGGTGGATCCTTATTGATTCCCAAGCAATTCATGCAATTTGATTATAGTTTCCTCTTCTTCTTTGGTGAAGTTCCCTCATTTAATATCTGGTTGCAAGTAATTTGTCCGCCAAAGTTTGCAGCTCTTGCCACATCTCAATAGACCTGTGAAATAAAATAAAAGAAACAACATGAAAATCTGGCTCTTATTATTATCTTTCCTTGTATTGGTTTCATGGGGGTATTAGAAGATCGCAAAATATCCTTCTTACTTGTTTTTATTAGCAGGTCTGGAGATTTTGGAGCCCAGTGAAAACCAATCGCAGAATCAATCAAAAGATGAAAGGATCACTTATTAAAAGGAAAAAAAAAATAAAAGAAAAGAAAAGAAAGAAAAGAAGATGATTCTTTAAATAACTTTTCCCAATAAACAGAATTATGCTTTCTTTTGCTTGTTTTTATTTTCATGTTTCACTTTTATTGCACTGACCGGGGACAAATGTAATTCACCAAGTTCTATTTGCAAGTCCTCACAAAATCAAGAGCTGAAAATTGATAATACTATCCTTTTCTCTGATTGTCGTAATAGTGAGGGCAGTTTTGCTACATAAAACAACAAACAAAATAGGCCACCTCATCCTAAGTTTGGCTTATGATGTAGAAAACTAGGTTGGCATAGGCATTATTCAATGAAAAGCAATAGACAAAGAAACTATAAGATCATTCACTTATGCCAAGAGAGGCATTATGTAAGAAATGGCATATACAAAGTCCAAAGCCAACATTCTAATCCTCACGTCTAAATGTGTCTAGAAAGGGGTTGGTGGAAGGCCTTTGTATCATGAGTTCCTTTCTCGTTTCGTGAGAGTTGTGGACTATTGACTAGTCTGTTAGGTTGGCGATTATCAGTGTAGCTTTAAATCTTTGTATGAAGTTGAAAATTTTTTCATTTTTTCTTTTAAATGATTCTGGATTTGCAAATAAGCTTGGAAAAACCAATCTTGACCACAGTACCCTCTTATTTGTAACCACGACCATGGAGGATCTTATGGGTCAACACAAAGTACTTGTGCATGAATTTGGATGATTGGGTTGTGCATGCAAAGGGAAATTGTGTACTCAAGGGTCACACTGCATACCCCCTGTGTTTTTTGGGCACGTAATTAGTGCTGTTTTGGGCACGCAAGTATTGGGGAAAATAGGTATCCTGGAAGGCATGGGAAGAAATACCAATGGGTCTTGGCTCAATGGAGTGTGGATTCCTACCATGTTTTTTGCAAGTTTATCGGACAGTTTTATCTGAACATTTGGAATTAAGCTTCAGTAAGTGATTATTATCTGATTTCCTCTGTATGATCTCAGGACTATTTGGACTTTTTTACTCATTGGGTTGTTTCTGATCTTGGGTTGAAGAGATTGTGACCTTGTGATGATGGGTTTTTGTTTTTGTGAATTTTGATGGCTGGAGCTGGTCAATTGTGCTGTGATTCTGAGAATTTTAAGCAGTTAGGGTTTGTGGAAATGTAATGGTTGTGTTATGTGATCTGTTTTGTTGTTCTTTGTTTCTTTTACTTTTGTTGCATTTGGGTGCCTGTAATTGGAGGATGATTGTTCAAGAATGTTGAATTAAAACAATGGTGTTTGCTTTTGGGGTTTGGGTTTGGAGAGTTGTTAGCTTTTGTTTTGGGAGTTTTAGGGCTTGATGTTTTTAAATGGAGTATTTGTCTTGTTTATGAAATTGAATCTGACTTGTGTAATTTCTGAACCATCACCCCTTCTCCCTCTGAGGTAAGTCTGCATGAAATCTCTGAAGGGTTTGACTTAAAATACTGGCTAAAATTTTACTGTGAAAGGGGGGGAGTTCAACTTTGAGCGCCTCCAACTTGACGATAATTAACTGCTTTTCCTGTTGACATGAATCCAGCTCCAGTTTTGACCCATAGCTATAGCCTTGTCAAATGTTCTTTTCTTTTTTTTCTTTTTTTTTTATTTACTACATTTAAATTAGATTTATTCATGGAAATGGTTCAATGGCTGTCTTGAGTTAGATTGCAGTAATAGAAAATGATGGACATCTGAAGATTTGGAACTGATGGAAGTGAGATCATACAGAGGAAATCCTGAGATCATTAGGGGTTAAATTGATGCCGCACCAATTGGAAGCCAGAGATCCACTTAGGGGTACCAATTGAAAGCAACAATCCTGAGATCGGTGCTTGCATCGCTGGGGCTCAAGCAAGGGAGGACTATTGAGGACTGCAAGAAGATGATTAGGAAAGTTGACGTGGATGGGGATGGAATGGTTAACTACAAGGAGTTCAGGCAGATGATGAGAGGGGGAGGATTTGCTGCCTTGAGCAGCAGTTGAAAGGTTTGTAAATACATTTTTTGGGGTTGAGCCTTTTGAAGGTGGGGGATGAGTTGTGAGAGGAGGGGTCTTTGTATGTATGCATGGGGAATGGGGTCTATGTTTTCAGGCTCTTGATATTAATTTAGGGTGGTTTTGGTGTCTTTCAGATGTGCCTTTATAACACCATGCCTTTAAGCCCACCCCTCTTCAGATGGGAGTAGTGCTGGGGTTACTTTGGAGGATTTTGAACTAGTCATGATTCAGAATTCATCTCTCCGTAATGGTGATGATGGTTGTCGTTTATTTTTTCTTTCTTTCTTAGCCTATTATTTACAGGCTATAATAAAAGGTTAAGATCTTTCCATCTATCTTCTGGCTACTAATTGAAGGGCCTTGATATCCATGAACTATAATTTTCCACGATTTAAGGATCCTACTCATCCGATCATAAGCCATTTTCACTCTTAAATAAGACTAATTGCTTCTCTTTTCTTTCTTTTCTTTTGAGTGGTATTTGTGAGGACCTCTGTATGATCTCAGCATCAAAGCTCTCCCTTCACCAGAGAATTACAATGAGAGAACCCAGCACCATGTTTGGCCAATGAGTTTGTCCTCCTTTTTCTATTTGTTTGTGTGGATTTTCTTCTTTTTACAATGAGTTTCTTGTGCATTATTTGCATAGGTTGCTAGTTTTGGTGGATACATGCTCAAGGAAGACATCTTAACTCTTTCTTTTGCTCCTAGAGATTCTCACAAATCACAAATACAGTTTGCATTAGAAAGGGGAATACTAGTATTTGTTGCCATGCTTGGTACTTGTCGGTTACCGTTTCCTGCATACTCATTTGATCTTGTGCACTGCTCTCGATGTTTGATCCCCTTTACTGCATACGGTGAGTTCTGTCTCTTCGATTGTCTGCCTTGACTTTATCCTCAATTTTATTGGCATTTTCCTGACCAGGAGGTTTGGCATTGCAGATGGAACATATTTTATTGAAGTGGATCGGTTACTTCGACCAGGAGGGTATCTAGTTATCTCCGGTCCACCTGTACAGTGGCCTAAACAAGATAAGGAATGGGCAGATCTCCAGGCTTTAGCACGGGCCCTGTGTTATGAGCTGATTGTTGTGGATGGAAATACTGTCATATGGAAAAAGCCTTCAGGAGATTCATGCCTGTTAAACCAAAATGAATTTGGGCTTGAGGTGTGCCACGAATATGATAGTCCCAGTGATGGATGGTAACCTTTCTTCTTTTTTTTTTTTTTAATGCTTCTTTAATTTCTCTCAGTAGTGATTTAGATTTGCAGCTCAATGATATTTAATTTGGTAAGCGCTAATGATGCAGAGAAGAAAGAATCTTTTGCTCAAAATTTTTATAAGGCTTTATGTGAATTTTGCAAGTGAACCCATAATTTGCATTTGGAGTTTGAAAGTGGACCCATACCCGGCAGGGTGATTGCCCCCAGATTGGTGGGTCTGTTAGATCAAAGGTCCAAATCAGGCAATCTGGACCCAGATCAGTTTTAACATGAGATGGCTGTTGCAGTTTAGCTGGCTTCTCAGCGCCAAACTGTTTTTATTATTAAAGTTTTTCCATGGACCACACCATTTCCCAGCTGTTTCTTTCCTGTTTTTACCTTTTGCCAGTTTGTTTTCACAGGTTCCATGCTAAAACAAGTTCACAGCTCTTTTAATTCATACACTACCTTTCCCTGCTGTCATAAAGGCTCTCTATTTATTATACTGTTATCAATGTCAAATCATAGTAAAAACAGACTAACGAGGATTCTTTTTTCTGTTTGTGGTTTTTCCACCGCCTTTCCTCCTGCTATCGCAGTGGAAAAGCATTTATGTTGCTCACCCCTCTCCTTTATGAAAGGCCTATATAAGAGTGGCTTCTGAGCAGGTTAAGGCTCAGAGAAGCAGTGGAAAGAGCTGGAGATCAGCTTTTTTTTTTTTTTACTGAGAAAGAAGTTCATTTGGTTTTTAGCAAAACCCACACCAAAAATGGAGTTTAGGAACGGAATATGGGCTCGGTTTTGGGCCGTTCTTTAATTGAAATGGGTTTGATCCGTTCTGAACGAGGCCCACTTAAGAAGAAAAAGGGATTTACTGTTCCCTATCATCATTTGCTCTTAAGAAGAAATATGGACTTTATGCTTACACTCATGCTTAAGCTCATGGTGCCTTAATTATTTTCATGATTATGGTGTCTTGAATATGTTAATGTTCAAATTTTGCCTTATTCATTTACAAATATATATTTTTGTTAATTTTATTGAATGTTGATGATTATGAATTGATTATGCTTTGTTTCATCAAGTCATTTAAGATGTAGGTGTTTGAATGGCGGAGCATAATGCATGTCTAACTATGTTATCTAAACAAAAGCCAGTGATTACATTCAATGGTAATGGCTTACCTGTGGAAGATCATTCCATCCAGTTAGCATCAAGATGTTAGCATTCATATTTGATTTCCATTGTTTTTTCAGAAATCATCCCCTTTTATGTAACTGTAGTTCTTGGATTTTGATTTTTCGTCTCTATTTTTCCTAGATATGAAGAGGAATCTCCTTTCCAAGCATAAGGTTGTCATTGATACAGTGGAAAAGTTCCAGACTCTGCCTAACCAGTGAAAAAATCACTAAGTTTGTACAGTGGGAGTCTCAGAACTTGTCACATGCTTGAGTAATAAATGAACAGTGGACTGCTTTGAAGAGCACGTGTAGGGTGTACTGTGTAGGCATAAATGCTGCGTGCTTTGAGAACCTATCCACAATCACTAAGGTTGGTGCACACTTTCACAGTCACAAATAGGCTACTGAAAAGATTGCATGTAAGTATTGGTATCTTTCACAGTCAGCTTGTAGATTAGTTATGTTTCTTATTTTGTTTAAGCACAAATAGACCGTGGACTTTGGTTTCTGTATATGGTGAATTTGAAAGAAGCCAAGTCATCCGCAATGGGAGCAAGTTTCAGTCTTGTGCTTTTCATCCAATTTATTCTAACCTTTTGGTTGTTGGGGGTGACCAGGTAATTCTTATTCAATTCCTGCATTATGATTACAATGACAGAAAGTCGACAAGTACTATTAAGATTTCATTTGACAGTTTCCGTTTACTATTGAGATTTCATTTGACAGTTTCTGTTTAGGGGAACAGTCAGAGAAGCCTAAAACACTGGGACTGCTCTTATCATTTGGACTAGTTAATGGATTTTGGAAGGTGTAGCAGGAACAACCTTGAACATGCTTCAAGCAGTGGTTCTTGCAGCATAAGGACTAACAGCTTGTGGTCCACCGGAAGAACCCTACTTCTACTTCTGGTGGCTTCTTGAAAATACCCTGGTTGTTTGTTTTAGGTTGTTTTAGCCGATTCAATATCTTGGTATTGTGAGCTGATAATAATATCATGTCCTAGCAATTCCTACACTCTTAACCATGCAAATGGCTGTTTTACTGATTCCCATGAACCAAATAGTTCTCACAACAGGTAGTCTTGCTTTTGGTACATTAATCTTGCTTTGAATTAGTAATTAGCTACCAGCTGCAATCATTTGCATTTAAGCTGAAAGTGATACTGCTTTATTCTTTAAATGGTCATATAGATCTTCCAATGACGGAGAAAGCCGCAATATTCATTTCAAGGATACAGCTTCAGTTGCTCAAGTAGCTGCGGACTCTGCAGAGAAAGCAGTTGCTGCTGCACAAGCTGTTGCATATCTGGCCAACCAAAGTTCTCATTTCACTCAACCAGCATGTTTCAACACAAATGTCAACAGCTTTTCCTCATCAATTGATCCCGGTTGTGTCAAGACTGTTCCAGAGCTCCAGAATGCAACACATAGTCAGTCTAGTGCTGTGAAAATGGTCTATGGATCACAGGGTTTTGGCAGGTCACAATATATGAGGAATGATGAGACGTACCCCACAAATGGTAGAGAGAACTATGGAAGGCACAACTACAATGTACCTCAAAGAGATTCAGATATTAAGTTTGATGACTCAGATGGGGTAGAGTCAGATACAGGATATTCTTTTCTAAATATGTTAATTTTTTTAGTGGGTACAGGATAATGATTTTGTTCTCAACATTCTATATGAACCTTATTGTTGTCATATGTTATTTTTTGAGTGCCTATATGATAATGATTTTGTTCTCAATGTTCTCTGTATGAACCTTAGTGTTGTCATTAAAATATATATGTTTTTGATGAATCATATTTTGTTCTGGATTATAGTTTTCAGATTTTCAATCCCAGTTCCTTATAACATGTTTTATATGTATATGAAGATGGAATATATAAATAAATGAGGAATTCTCCTTTTTGCTCATGTAACGATATATATAACTTGCAGGGCTCATTGTATTACATTCAGTGTGCGGACAATGCATTCTATTGAACTTGACTGCGCATTTTGTCATTTCAAAACTTGTCTTCATGCAGAGGATTACAGTAATTGGATTGACTTATGCGTGTAGGCAATCGAAGTCAAGTCCCCGTAAACTTCTGATGGTCAAAACCGGTCTTGAGACTTGTTAGTTTATAAATCAGCCTAGAAGTGATCTTGAGGATGTAAACAAAGTTGTAGCCCCGTAAACAAAGGATGTAAACCAATTTGGAGGCACACTGATTAACAAGAAGAGTTTGAACCAAACTGGAACGGTTTTAAAGAAGTTAAAAAAAAATGGCAAGAAAATATGGAACGGTTTTGAACCGTTCCAGATTTGAAAATCTGGAAAGGTTCAAAACTGTTCCAGAATTTCTGCGACACCCATTTTTGGAACGGTTTAAAACCGTTCCAGATTCATTCAGGAACAGTTTTAAATCGTTCCAGATGGGCATTTTTGGTGTAGTGAATTCGTACCTCAAGGTTAGACTCTAAGTAGGAACAAAACAGACAACTCTGGCACAATTTGAAAAGGTTTTTCGTGCAATACTAGTTTTATAATTTTTGGGCAATGGCCGTTTCGTAATTTCGGACTACATAAATTCTACAAACTTTCCGAGGTCATAACTTTATCGTTTTAACTCTGGTTGATGTAGTTTTGGAATCTACAGATATCTACTAGAAAAGAGCTTTCTAATGCTAGATAGCTCGCCCTGATTAAACATATAGTTTGAGAGATATGACATTTCTTCTCAAATACCTTCATTTTAGCTTTTCAGACTCTTCAGACTCCTAGCCTAAAACAAATATAAAATACAACATTGAGTAATATTAGAGTTTTGTCAAAACTATGAATTTGCCAACACTTATAATTGTAATACAAGATATATTAACTCAAAATCTTATTACAGTCTCCCTCTTTAGCAATTTATGGACAAAACTTCCTATATAATCAATTTACCTCCCCCCCCCCTCCCCCTCCACAAAAAAAAAAAAAAAAATGAAAAAACCTAAAATTATATTGAGTAAATTTAAATGCAAAAAAAAAAAAAAAAGAAAGAAAAGACCATCAATGCTACACCAGTTGGAAAAAAAACTATACCAATTGAACCCATTTATAATTAGCTCTATCTGTCTTTAGACTTCCCAAAAATTTCTCATTCTCCTTTTTTACCCATAATTGATACACTAATGATATCAGCATACAGCATATCTGTTAATTAGGATCCAGCAGTAGTTCCCCCTCAATTGTGACTCCCCCTTAATGATATCTTTGTAGCAGCTGGCGGTGGGAGCTTAATTTTTTTTATAAGAGATTTTTGGACTTTGGCACCCACACTTTCTAATTTAGGAGTTTCAGAATAGTATGTATCAATACAGTGGGTAGATCATCTTTGTTAACCCAAATGGCTTTTGTTTTCACTATTTGGTCAGTCATCTGCTTCCTCCATTGCTTATCCTTTGAAAAGGCTTTTAGCTTGATGCAATGGGATAAAATGTGTCATTTAATTCTAAAATGATGATATATGAGTGTGAATGCAGCACTTGACACATTCTTTTTTTTTTTTTTTTTTTTGCACTATTTCTCATATGATTTGTGCTGCTAGCAGTACATGGAGCAGTTGATACAAAAGAATTTAAACGAAAACTTTTAACAGAAACAATTTTACCTTTAACCTTTGAAGTAGATGCACCTTAATCATACCAAGACCATGTTTGTCATTTGCTTATTTTTTATTACACAAGACGTCATTAAGCATTACAGAACCAGCATTCATCTTGTTAAGTAATTCTTTTAAAGTATTCAACTCTAACAATGTCATCTTTTGTAACGACCCAAGGATCCCACTGGTCCAATAAATTGGTGAGCCTATCACATGGCCCAAAATGCTTAAGTCTAAGTTACTAATAGTAACCTACATGGTTTATTATGTACCAGACTCATATTTTATTCATAAGTGATATGAGATGGGGTGTTATATCTTTAACTTACCTTTCAAGTCAACATTTTCAGTTTGACAAGTGTGAAGCTTTTTTTTCAATTCTTCTATCTCTTGAGTATAATTCTTATAATTAACATTCAGCAACTCATACTTTTGGCCAACTGTAGTCAATTTGTTAGACAATTTATTCTTTTGATTATCAAAGAGTTTTAAATAATTTATGGAATGTGCAATTCACGGGGGTCGTGTGTTTGGTCCATTTGAATCGTCTAAAGGAGGGCTCCAAGAGCTCAGGCTTACGGAATTTCTTATATAAGCTTAAGCTTAAAATAAGCTTGCCCTATATATATATAGGGAAATAATCCTATAATAACTAACTTTTACCTTTTTTTGTAAGAACTTTAGACATGGCTCATCTATCATCCAATTTAAATCTTACAATACATAAGGACCCCTTGATGTCACACACCCCAAGTTTTGGTCCAATCCAAATTTATTGGGCCATTGGATTGATTGTGCACCAATCTGAATGGATTGGATTTGTGGGCCACAGATGAAAGGGTTAGGGTCATGGGATTGAAACTAACCTTGATATTTGGGGTGGTCCACATAAATCTTTCCATTCTCCTGGTTCCATCTCTAAATGGGACCAACTAAAAGATTTCATCAAAAAGTATAAGGAGCCACTTCCAATCAATCGATCGTAGTCTTCCACCAAATTTAAAAGAAAACCATACGATGCAAATCCTTCAAAACCTATACATATAATCATCTTGAAAGCCTTTATTATAAAAGCTACTAGCTAAACACCTCAATCAGTGCTAAGTAATGATGTATACAAAAAAAACTATGTAGCACTACCCAAAAAGAGGATCATAGGTCCAATACCATCTAAGTTCTTAGTGTGATCCTAACAATACAATTATGACACTAAAGAACATGTTCATGACATGTAGATATCAATGCCAATAGACACTATCAAACCCTCGACTATACATAGTCAAGGAAGAATTACAATCAATCTTAGGTCAATGATTTATTCCTTTGTATGGTACATGATTATTTAGTTGTAGGGGAAATAAGGTCTTTGATACCTTATCAATTTACTTCGGTGCATAGTGCAATTATATATAGATATCTAAAAAGGGGATCATAGGTCCAATACCATCTAAGTTCTTAGTGTGATCCCAACAATGCAGGTATGAAACTAAAGAACATGTTCATGACATGTAGATATCAATGCCAAAGGACACTATCAAACCCCCGACTATACAATAGTCAAGGAAGAGTTATAATCCAATCTTAGGTCAATGATTGATTCCTTTGTATGGTACATCATTGTTCGGCCCTAGGGGAAATAAGGCCTTCGATACCTTATCAATTTACTTCGGTGCATAGTGCAATTATATATAAATATCCAAAAAGGGGATCACAGGTCCAATACCACTAAGTTGGTCTTCTACGGTTGACGAGGGGGTATCATGGTCGATTGTGAGGTCTTCCACGATTAGCCATGGTTCCTCTATAGTGGTCTCACGACTTTCCATGAAGCTCATCGTAGCACAATGGTAGAATTTTTATGGGGCGCAAGTCATTCAACCATCCAAAATAGAAGCAAATGTGAAATCTCAGCTGTGGGCCAGTTATGAGGTCTCCGTGGGGTTAGAGTAGAATATTGGAGGGCACAAGTACCTGGTTCATGGTCGATTGTAAGACCTCTCAGTTGACCCTGAGGTTTCAAAAAATAGGCTCTAGAGTTTGTCTCAGTTCAGAAAAAGGGGAAAATCTTCCCATCTTCCAAACAACTATAAATCAATATATAACTTAGGGCCTAGACCTATCCAAGACACTGTTAACATCCTCCTATCCATCCACATCCAATTCCATTCAATTTAAATCTTAATCTAGCATAAAATTTCAAATTTAATAATAATGAGCTGAAGGTTGTCTAGAAATAAAATCATATGCTAGAATCATCAAAAGAGATAACATATTATAGTAAATGTGTGTGTATCCACTTGCCTTGGTTGAATGTAAAGGATTAAGATAAAGATTAGGTTGTTAGAGATTTGGATAAAGATTAGGTTTTTAGAGATTTTAAGTAGTTTGAATTTTAAATAATGGTTGTTTAGGTTTAATTTTCTATTGTATAAATTGAGAACATCTATCAATTGATTGTTTATAGTGAGATGCAATGATTATTGACTTTTCACATAAAACACTTGGGTTGAAAGTAACCCTAGTTCAAAAACATGGTTGGAAGCTCACACTTAGAGAGCAAGATAACACCCAACTCAAACCTACAAAATGCTTGGATGTACAAAGCATTTTAAAATTTATATTTCTTGGTACAATACGAATGATAGAAAGATCTGATCATTTGCCAAGAATGGCCATTTTCAGTAATCCGTATACAACGAAATCCAACAATGTATGCACATGATGCACAAATAAACACAGAACAACTGTAACAATATGTAAAAGTTGTGCCCATGCAACATTTACATATATTAATGGGCATTTTCCAGGAAGGTGCACTGTGTATAGTGAAAAATGTCCCCATTCTTCTAAAGTTTTAATTTTCTAGTTGAAGAGAAAATTGATCAAATAATCGTAATATATGCAATGTCACAATTTCTTCCTGCAATATTGCACGAATCACACATGGAAATCAATGACTTGATATCAGAGAGAAAGGTCCACTTTCGCGATATCACACAAAAATCTTTTTTGCCACATCACAAAAAGATTTGCAATATTGAGGGCATTTTTGTTGATTCCCATATCATACGTATGTGGAAAGAGCATTTGTGGAGAATTTTTTAAAATTTCAAGAGAGAGAGAGTGTAAATCCTTATTTATATTAACTAGCGCTTCAGAGCTTATGCCCAACGTGGGCCTTGTTCAATAATTATATTATTTGTGAATAAAAATATTTATAAATATTTAAATAAATTAAAAATTAATATTAACATAAGATTCATTACACAATCATAATTTTGAATATTTTAGTGTACTCTTAAAAAACTAAATATCATATTAGTAAATAAAATAATGTACTTGTAGAGTTTCATTAGAATATAAATAAAAAAGTTAGATCATTTTTCCTTTAATCCGTACACTTAATTCATGAAAAAAAAATTATATGGGAAAGAAATTAGGTGAAATAGTCTAATATACAAATAATCATCAAGTTGACCAACCCTCTCACTGTAAAAAAATTCGATTAGTTGGAATTGATTAGAAGAGAAAAAGACCCATGACCAATGCAGACCATTTGAGAAATATATGCACCATAGTAAAGTATTTTAGCAGAATGCTTCAATTTTCTTTAACGGTGGGCCCCATAGGTTAAAAAAACAATAAAGATGAAGTCAATTATGACCAATAAGTGGGTCTAAATTTCTGCAGTTTAGATCTGACATGGGGGTCCTATGCATGCCCCCTTATCACTGAAATCAATAATGATTCCATTTATGAATTAAACAAATTAAAGAATGTCAATAGAAAACCTTGTAGGAGATCCCTCACCAACCCACCTCTAAAATTCAAAAATAATTAAATTCATAGCCTCTCAAATTGAAACTAATTAAATGCTTATATAAAAATAAGTGGAAGCGGCTAAAATTCCATATGTTGTGTTAGACTTAGAGTTGATAATAAAATTGTTTTTTTGTATATATATATATTAATACATAATTTTTTTAAAATATTTGTTATGAAATCTAATACAATCATTTATGTTTTAACTCCATATTTTTAGATTCTCAGTACTCATTCTTAAAATGAATCTTTTTTCAAATGACATTACAATGGATTTCGGCCATGACCATGGTTGATCGTGGACACCCTGAGGTTGACTGTGCCCATTGTAGTTAAACACTATCGTGGTGGAACGACGAAACCCCGAGTTTGACTCGCCCATATTAAACTTATCAAAACATGGGCTGGCAGATATAATAAGCATTAGATATTACTTTGTCCATAGATATTCACTTGGTTATACTTAAGATTTCATGAGTACACTCAATTATTTATTTAAAAAACTTAACTTTTAGTTATTCTTTTATTTATATATCTATATAAATTCATGCTTTCTAACCTTTTGCATTTTCTTAATTGAATTTTCCTTCTAATTTCAAGTATTTTATATTTATTTTAACATCTTCTTATAGTATTGTTATTTTGTTCTGGCCCGGCCCGTTGGGCACAAGCCCGCCTCCTTATCTCATCGTCTAATGGGGTTCATAGCAATTTTAAAAACTATTTTGTTAATGTAGTTCTATGTCAAAATTTACTTTCTAAAATTTATTCATTCGAATATGTTCTTTAACTTGTTTATTTTTTAAATGTATTTACTATAATTAAATATTTTATTAAATAATTGAAGTATTAATCTACTTCTTTCAAAACAAAAGTACATCCATGAAATCTTAGGGGTCCACCAAAGTTGGCTTATTTGACCATGTTTTAGGCATGGCCCACCAACAAGATTAACGGCCTATACCACCAATATGAACGTCATCTACACATTTGATATATTTATGTTTTCATTATATGATGATGTGGACAGTTTCTAATAATTTGATCATTTGGCCCTCTATAACGTGAGTTGTGATTGTATTTCATATGTTTTTTATAGAGCAATATCTAAATCTGTTGACACTAATTCCATGTGATTGAAATGAGAGATTATAGGAGAGCATGATAGGTCGGGATTAAGAAATTATGGAAATTTTAGAGAGAGATTATAGGAACTTAAAGTAGAAGAGATTGCATTGAGAATTTTTAGGAAAATTAAAACTTATGATGTAGATTACAAGAGGAAACAAAATGCCTTACTAAATAAATAGAGTGCCACTTGTCACACTCCCGCTCTCTCTTGAATTTTCTTTGTATATATAACTAGTGCTTCAAAACTTGCACCTAACGAGGGCCATAGGAAAAATTAAACTTTATTTCAAAAACCAAATTTATTTCAATTATTAATTTTTTTAATAACATAAAACAAATGTGATTATATAAATCATGACACAAATGAAAGTGCAATAACTAGATCTCAGCAAGTCCTAGAGGGGGGGTGAATAGGACTATTAAAAATTTCTTTTCAAAACTTAGATGTTATTAAAGAACAATCTGAAAGATTATTAAAATTGAGAGAGATAATCAGAGTTGTGAGTGTCTAGAAATGTAACTAGAGCAATAGAGATGTAGCATATAAAGGATCATCAACTCAAGTGACAAGAAAGCAAGGCAACATCCACACACAACCGACAATAAACACAATGATTTATAGTGGTTCGGTCCTAGACCTACATCCACTCTCAAGAGCAATCTCTCTTGGTTCCACTAAATAAGAGGTACTCACATAACATACACCTCTTGCAACAATTTTTTGGTGCGGTGGTTTGTCTTCCACCAATTACAACAATTTTTGATGCGGTGGTTTGTCTTCCACCAAATACAGCAATATGAATTGAAATATTAAGAGCACTTAAACAAGGAATTGAATACCTTGGTTTTGAGTGGTGCTCTTGAAGCTTGAAGACTACCTCCAAGCTTTGGCCTCTTGTTCTTGCTCCTTGGAGATGGAGATCTTCAGATGTGAGCTCAACCAAGGGAAGAGGTTCCAAGAGGGTTTGGAAGGCTAAGGTATTCTCTCAGATTTGAAGAAGCCTTTCCTAAGTCACCAACTACTCTACTTGTAACAATAATGACACTCTTTGATGTTGGAGAGTAGGTGGTTGTGGGAGCTTTGAAGATGATTTTAATGGAGGTGCAAAGGCACAACTATACTAGTGAATTTCTCAGCAATTAATTCAGTGGTTGGAGCAAGGGAGAGGTCCTCTTTAAATACAGATGAGCTACAACGGATAGTTCTACGGCTTAGAACAGAATGGTCTACGGGTTAGCCGTAAGTTCTGACAGCATCCAACGGCTAGTTTGACCAGATTCAGCACAAATTCCTTCTTACGGTTAGGCCTACGGCTTAGCCGTAAATTCTTATACGACTTAGCCGTGAGCACCTTTCGGCCTAGCCGTGGGTCAGCCGTAAGCTCAAATTTCCCAGAAACAGCTCTCTGGAGAGTGGTCCGTAATCTTTACGGCTTAGCCGTGAATAACCTTACGGCTTAGCCGTGAAGGCCTTTCGGCTTGGCCGTAAGGTCAACCGTAAGCATAATATGGCCAAGTACACTCTCTGGATTGTGACCCGTAGATTTTACGGCTTAGCCGTGAAACACACTACGGCTTAGCCGTAATATTTTTCGGTGTAGCCGTAAGGTCAGCCGTAGAACAAAAAGGCTTCAAAATACACTCTCTGGAAAGTGAGCCGTAGGGTCTACGGCTTAGCCGTGGTCAAAGCCGTAGAACAAAACAGGGTTTTTGAAAAACCTAATTTTCTAGTTTGATTTCAAGGACACTTAGGGATCACAGATACCTTATCCCTTGGCACTCACAGAAGATATTCTTTGATGTTGAACTTCTTTGCTTAGTCTTCATTGATAGGTTTTCCTTGAATGGTCTTGAACTAGCTTGAACTTCTTTGAACTTGACTTGATCTTCAATGAACTTCCGAGGTGAACTACATCGTTCTTGAATCGAACTATACTTTGGTCACGTAATTGACAACACACTCTTACAATGACACTAACAATCTCCCCCTTTGTCAATTTCGTGACAAAATTACATAATGTGAAGAAGATACAACATTTAAACTCAGCAATTGAGATACACAAAGTATTACATCAGTGAATACACCTTAAGCACCCACATCTACATACACAACACTTTGAAACTCCCCCTTTGACGATGCTTAACCTGCAAACAAGGCTGCAAACACAATCTACTAGAAAGGTGGGAGGTTAGAAGGCTCCCCCTAAACACATGCATACAATTCTCCCCCTTTTTGGCACAAGATTGACAAAGAGATAAAGCATAATTGAGAACAGAAAGGCACACAAAGAGAAACAATGGCTATATTAGATGGAGAAATGAAGTACAACCATAGCAAAACAATACATCACCCATAAGCATACATGAGATAACAATTAAGCCTATCAGGTGAGGTACAGCCATTTCCCAAAAAAAAACAAACAAAAACAACAAGAAAAGTCATCAATCCGAAGGAGGAGAAGGGGAAGGAATCGCCACATCGTCGCGTCGGCAGCTCTTGGAGATCTTGGACAAGTACTGAAATGATTTCTTCAAGAGCTTCTCCATTTTAGTTTGCCTTTGTTCGAGAGCGGCCAACCGAGCTTCAAATGAAGAAGAGGAAGAAGCCGCGGGAGGAACCGGAACCGGTGAAGTGGCAGAGGGTACTGCAGAAGGAGACGCAACCGGTGAATCGTCTTCGTCGCCGGAGTCAGGAAGAGGGGGACCGGCTGCCTGCTGTTTTGAGAATCGCATGTTCTGGATGTTAACGGTCCCAAAGGTGGGGTGAGACTCAGGAGCCTCATCGGTAGGTAAAGTGACGCCACAATGAGAGGCGAGTCGAGTCATGAGATACCCAAATACACATGCATTGGTGCCTCGGCCTGGGCACTGCCAAAAACGAATAATGGTGGTACAGATGAGTGAGGGAAGACACACCCGGATCCCCATGTGGACGTGGTAGAGGACATTCACCATGAAGGGAGTGAGATCGGAGAAATTCCCCCTCCGAGGATAAATGTTATAGGTGAAGATTGCATGAAGGATCCGGTAGTGAGGAAGCAATGAGACGGCTGGAAGGAACCCCTTGGCCTTCCATGGTATGGAGGCGCCACATAGGGCGAAAGTGGCAGTGTGTTTCTCCTCTTCGGTTAGAGTATCCGAGATGACCGAGGGAGAATCAGAGAGAGGCACACATAACAGAGAGGAGATGATGGCAGGGGTAATGGTGTTCGTGCCATCACTGAACCCAATGTCAAATGACATGGTGTCTATCGAGGCATGGGAGATAGATGCATACAGGGTACGCACAATGGAGGGGAAGCCAGGACCACCCCACTTCAGAATGTTTTCCCACCCAACATGAGTGAGAAGTGTGTGTACGCTGTAGGCCTCAACAGCTAGGATGTTAACATCCCGCTCCACAGTGATGGGTCTCGAGAAGAAAGACCGATCACCAGTGGGTTCCCGTGGAACCAAGACTCGGGGAGAGGGTGGAGAGGGCTGTCGAGCCCGGGAGGAGCTACCGGAGGCACGAGGCCGCTTACCCGGAGGGTAGGCATTCTTGGAGCGCGGAGGCATAGTGAGACACAGAAAGCAGGTCACAGACCACAAACAGGGGGAAAAATGACACAGAGTACAGAAAACGAATGAAACAGTGAGGAAACAAACGAGAGAGAGAAAAGAGAACAATACCGAACCAAAATAGAGGAGGACGCCGGAGAAGGATGACGGAGAAGGAGGGCGCCGGAGAAGGAGGCCGGAGAAGAGAGGAGGAAGAGAGGGATGGTGCCGGAAGAAGAAGACAGAGAAAAGAAGAAATAGGAGGACACCGGAGGAGGGAGACCGGAGGGGAAAGACGCCGGAGAAAGGGAGGAGGAGGAAGGCCGGAGGAGGAAGCCACACGCCGGAGAAGGAAGAAGGAGGAAGGCCGGAGGAAGAGGGAAACCGAGAGAGGAAGGGAGGGCAGAAGAGAAACAGTCGGGCGAGCAGCGAAAAAGAAGAGGAACAGACGGATTAAAAAGATCTCGGCGCGCAGAACGAGGGTACGTACGGCTTAGCCGTAGAGTGTTTTACGGCTCAGCCGTAAACGCGTACGGCTTAGCCGTAAAGTGGTGTACGGCTTAGCCGTAGACCCTGGGCAAACACAAGTTAATCCAAACAGCAAACACCAATAGATTTCCTTAAATTTTCAAATTTTAACACATCAAGAGGTTTAGTTAAGATGTCTGCAAGTTGTTTTTCAGTCTGAATATATTCGAGCTCAATTATTCCTTCTTCAACCAATTCTCTAATGAAATGATGTCGAATATCAATGTGTTTGGTGCGAGAGTGCTGAACCGGATTTTTAGAAATGTGTATGGCACTCGTATTATCACAATACAAGCTCATTATTCCTTGTGTAATGCCATAGTCCATAAGCATCTGCTTCATCCACAAGAGTTGAGAACAGCAACTTCCGGCAGCTATGTATTCAGCCTCGGCAGTGGAGAGAGATATCGAATTTTGCTTTTTACTATGCCAAGCTACTAGACAATTTCCAACATAAAAATAGCCGCCACTGGTGGATTTTCTATCATCTAAGTTTCCTGCCCAATCAGCATCTGAGTATCCAGCAATGGAGGATGAGGAGTCATGAGGATACCACAGACCATATTCAGTTGTATCGGCAATGTACTTAATGATTCTTTTTACAGCAGTCAGATGAGATTCTTTGGGATCTGCTTGATATCGAGCACATGCTCCCACGCTAAATGCTATGTCTGGCCTACTTGCAGTAAGGTACAACAGGCTACCAATCATACTTTTATATAGGCTAGAGTCAACCCCTTTCCCATTTGCATCTTTAGTAAGTTTGATGGTTGTACTCATGGGGGTTTTGACATGTTTCCCAGTCATTAGACCAAATCGTTTCACCAGTTCTTTAGCATACTTGGACTGGGAAATGAAGATGCCATCACGTAATTGTTTGACTTGTAGGCCTAAGAAGAAATTTAATTCGCCAACCATACTCATTTCGAATTCAGATTGCATTAGATTAGCGAACTGAGTAGACAAGTCATTAGATGTGGAACCAAAGATGATATCATCTACATATATTTGCGCTATTAACACTGACTTTCTTGTCTTTTGAATAAAGAGGGTTTTATCAACACTACCTCTTTGAAAATCATTGTCTAACAAGAATTTTGTCAACCTTTCATACCACGCACGTGGTGCTTGCTTAAGACCATACAAAGCTTTCTTCAGTCTAAACACATGGTCAGGAAATTTTGAATCTATAAAACCTTTAGGTTGTTCAACATATACTTCCTCATTCAAAATTCCATTTAGAAAAGCACTCTTAACATCCATTTGAAACAATTTGAATTTTAGAAAACAGGCTATAGGTAGCAAAATTCTAATTGATTCTAAACGAGCAACTGGAGCAAAGGTCTCGTCGAAGTCAATACCTTCAATTTGAGAATATCCCTGCGCTACCAACCTAGCTTTGTTCCTAACAATAACTCCATTTTCATCAAGTTTATTTTTGAAGATCCATTTAGTGCCTATCACATTTTTATCCTTTGGTCTTGGAACTAGGTACCAAACATCACTTCTTGTGAACTGATTCAATTCTTCTTGCATAGCTTTTATCCAATCATTGTCTGAAAAGGCTTCATCAACGCTGGTAGGTTCTAAAACAGAAGTAAAGCACAAGTGACTCATAATGTTCTCCAATTGTTTCCTAGTTTTTACACCTGTTAGGGGGTCACCAATAATCTGATCTATAGGATGGTCTTTGACATTCACCAAATTTTCAGTAGCGATAGGTGCCTCAGTTTTTATTGTGGATTGTGTGGGTTCAATCAGTGAGGGCACTTCCACTTCATCAACATTGTCAGACATTGTGGATTCATCATCTATAATGACATTTATTGATTCTTGAATGACTCCGGTTTTCATATTTAGAACACGATAGGCTCGACTCCGTGTTGAATAGCCTAAGAATATACCTTCATCACTTTTTGAGTCAAATTTACTCAGTTGTTCCCTATCTTTCAAGATGTAACATTTGCTTCCAAAGACCTTAAAATATTTTACATTTGGTTTCTTCCCATGCCACAATTCATAAGCTGTCTAATTTGTACCAGTCCTAAGATAAACTCGGTTGATGATGTAGCAGCTAGTATTAACAGCTTCGGCCCACAAATCTCTAGGAAGATTCTTACTATGAAGCATGACTGTGGCCATGTCTTGGAGAACTCTATTTTTTCTTTCAGCCACCCCATTTTGTTGTGGAGTTTTGGGTGCTGAATATTCATGATGAATCCCATATTTCTCACAAAATTTGTCAAATTGATCATTCTCGAATTCTCCACCATGATCACTTCTGATTCGGGCTACTGAAGTACCTTTTTCAGTCTAAATTTGTTTTACAATCCTTTTAAATTCTCCAAAGGCTTCAGATTTTTCTCTTAAGAATGCAACCCAAGTGAATCTAGAGAAATCATCTACCATAACAAGAAAGTACCTTTTCTTACCTCGACTCTCTCTTTTAGTTGGTCCAACCAAGTCCATGTGAATAAGTTCTAGAGGTCGAGTAGTTTTCATAGCATTCACCATTTTATGGGCACTTCTAATTTGTTTTCCTTGAAGGCACTCTCCACAGATCATCTTTTCTTGACTACTGATCTTGGGCAGTCCTTCAACATATTTGTTTAGATGGGATAAGTCTCTGTAGTTTACATGCCCAAGTCTTTGATGCCACAACTTAGCTTCATCAATACTAGTTAGTAGGCAAGAAGCAGACGATGAAGCATTTATTTTTCCCACCACATAACAGTTATCAGAAGTTCTAAGACCTCTCAATATTATCTTTCCATTCCTTGAGATCTCACAGCTATGACTACTAAAGTTTACGGCATAATCTTTATCACAGATTTGAGATATGCTAAGTAAATTATGTTTTAACCCATCAACGCACAAAACATTCTCAAAAGGTGGTAAGTTTGGAACATTTAAAGTTCCTTTCCCAATAATTTTCGCAGTACTGCCATCACCAAAAGTAACTGTGCCTCCATCGAATTCAATCATTTTAGACAAACAAGATTTATCACCAGTCATATGTTTTGAGCATCCACTATCCAGATACCATCTTGATTGTTCTGCAGCTTTAAAAGCTGTGTGGACTACTAGATTCTTGTTTTTAGGTATCCATTTAAGTGTACTAGTAGTGGGGATCACAGTTGATTTTTGGTGTTTCACTTGAAAAGTTTTATGTTGGGGAATATGAATGTTTGCTCCATTCTTTTTGTATATTTCAAATTGTTTTCTTAACTTATGGACTTCTTTTAATAAATTATTCATCTTTTGGTTGAAGGGAAATGTGTTTATCTGAGACTTTTGTTTTTTGTTTTCAGGTTCCACTTTCTTCGTGGTGTTTTTCTCAATTTTCTGACTGATGTTACAGTGAATTTTTCTTAATTTGCACTCCATTTTGAAATGACCTCTCTTACCACAATAATGACAGAAGACATTTGATGAAACAGTATGAGTACTAGTAGATGCCTTATCCACAATGTTTTGAATACTAGTATCTTCATTTTTTAAGGCACTTTTGACAAAAACAGTTCCGGAACTTGGAGGCTGATTAGCATTTTTGTCATATCCAAGACCAGTCATGTCTTTATAAGCTTTCCCAATTTTGAATAGTCTAATGTATTTCTCATCATTTTGAGTAAATCTGTACTCATACTTTTCTTTATACCGTTTCAGAATAGTCACTTCATTGTGGAGAGCAATATTTTCATCTTTTATTTTTAAAAGGGATTTTTCATTTTCTCTTAATTTGAGTACATTTTCTTTTTCTGTTGATAATTGGATTTTTACACTTTCGAGTTCTTTGATCAATTGTTCCTTTTCAGTACTAATACTATCAACCTTATCCTTTAAATTCTTAATCTTCTTTTGTTGATTGCTTACAGTTTCAACGAGCCTACAGGTTCCCTCATAGAGTAGTTCATAGGAATCCGTGGTGTTGTCATTATCCTCATCCTCTGAATTTTCATACTCACTCTCTGACTCACTGCCTGAGACTTCTTCATTCGATATTTTAATCATTTCCTCGGAAAGATTGAAGGTGGCAGTGGTAGCCATCAGAACTGTATATTTGTTTGATTCATTTTGATGTGATTCATCTGAGTCAGAATCTGATTCAGATGAATCGTCCCAAGTGGCTACAAGATTCTTCTTTTTGTATTTTCCTTTTTGAGGACAATCGGTGGATATGTGTCCAATTTTCTTGCATCTGTAACACATAGGTTCCTTATGTTTACTTCTAGAGAGGGAACTTGACCGACCTTTGTATTTATCATTTGTGATTTCATTTTTATACTCTTTCACCCTCTTTTTCTTAAATTGTTTCAAAAATTTTTTAGCCAAAAGGGCCACATTTTCATCCTCATCATTACTAGTTACTCCTAAGTCATCTTTAGAGGAAGATGTGTTATGAGAGGTGATAAGAGCGATTGATTTCTTTTTGTCATTATTGAATTTGAGTTCAAAGGTCTGGAGGGATCCCACTAAATCTTCAATTTTCATTTGTTCCGAATCCTTGTGTTCTTCTATAGAGGTTACCTTAGGATGGAATCTTTCCGGAAGTGATCTCAAGATTTTACTACAAATTTTACCTTCCGGAAGAGTTTCCCCAAGAGCCCACATTTCATTTACAATTTTCATGAGCTTAGTATGAAAGTCAGTAAACATTTCATTTTCTTCCATGCGAATGTTTTCGAACTGACTTGTGAGCATCTGGAGTTTAGATCTTTTGACAACTGAGGTACCCTCATAAGTTACTTCAAGGATTCTCCATGCCTGTTTTGCATTAGTGGTTGTCATAATCTTTTTAAACTCTTCTTGATTCATGGCACACACTATAGCATTGTACGCTCTAGCATTATTTTGTCTAAGATTTAGCTGAGCTTGAGACCATTTGGCTGGATCTAATGGTTTAGTGGTTGTGACACCATTTGTAGACACATCTTCAGTGGGTTCCGTCCAACCATTCTCTATAGCCTCCCAAACAGCCCAGTCCATGGATTTTAAGAATGCTGTCATCCGGGCTTTCCAAAAGGCATAATTTGTCCCATCGAAGAAAGGTGGACGGGTGATAGAACTTCCTTCAGGATTCATGGTGAATCTAGCAAAAGATGGATCTACTTCAGGTTATTACACCTTTACGAAGTAACCCGCTCTGATACCAATTGAAAGTGCAATAACTAGATCTCAGCAAGTCCTAGAGGGGGGGTGAATAGGACTATTAAAAATTTCTTTTCAAAACTTAGATGTTATTAAAGAACAATCTGAAAGATTATTAAAATTGAGAGAGATAATCAGAGTTGTGAGTGTCTAGAAATGTAACTAGAGCAATAGAGATGTAGCATATAAAGGATCATCAACTCAAGTGACAAGAAAGCAAGGCAACATCCACACACAACCGACAATAAACACAATGATTTATAGTGGTTCGGTCCTAGACCTACATCCACTCTCAAGAGCAATCTCTCTTGGTTCCACTAAATAAGAGGTACTCACATAACATACACCTCTTGCAACAATTTTTTGATGCGGTGGTTTGTCTTCCACCAATTACAACAATTTTTGATGCGGTGGTTTGTCTTCCACCAAATACAGCAATATGAATTGAAATATTAAGAGCACTTAAACAAGGAATTGAATACCTTGGTTTTGAGTGGTGCTCTTGAAGCTTGAAGACTACCTCCAAGCTTTGGCCTCTTGTTCTTGCTCCTTGGAGATGAAGATCTTCAGATGTGAGCTCAACCAAGGGAAGAGGTTCCAAGAGGGTTTGGAAGGCTAAGGTATTCTCTCAGATTTGAAGAAGCCTTTCCTAAGTCACCAACTACTCTACTTGTAACAATAATGACACTCTTTGATGTTGGAGAGTAGGTGGTTGTGGGAGCTTTGAAGATGATTTTAATGGAGGTGCAAAGGCTCAACTATACTAGTGAATTTCTCAGCAATTAATTCAGTGGTTGGAGCAAGGGAGAGGTCCTCTTTAAATACAGATGAGCTACAACGGATAGTTCTACGGCTTAGAACAGAATGGTCTACGGGTTAGCCGTAAGTTCTGACAGCATCCAACGGCTAGTTTGACCAGATTCAGCACAAATTCCTTCTTACGGTTAGGCCTACGGCTTAGCCGTAAATTCTTATACGGCTTAGCCGTGAGCACCTTTCGGCCTAGCCGTGGGTCAGCCGTAAGCTCAAATTTCCCAGAAACAGCTCTCTGGAGAGTGGCCCGTAATCTTTACGGCTTAGCCGTGAATAACCTTACGGCTTAGCCGTGAAGGCCTTTCGGCTTGGCCGTAAGGTCAACCGTAAGCATAATATGGCCAAGTACACTCTCTGGATTGTGACCCGTAGATTTTACGGCTTAGCCGTGAAACACACTACGGCTTAGCCGTAATATTTTTCGGTGTAGCCGTAAGGTCAGCCGTAGAACAAAAAGGCTTCAAAATACACTCTCTGGAAAGTGAGCCGTAGGGTCTACGGCTTAGCCGTGGTCAAAGCCGTAGAACAAAACAGGGTTTTTGAAAAACCTAATTTTCTAGTTTGATTTCAAGGACACTTAGGGATCACAGATACCTTATCCCTTGGCACTCACAGAAGATATTCTTTGATGTTGAACTTCTTTGCTTAGTCTTCATTGATAGGTTTTCCTTGAATGGTCTTGAACTAGCTTGAACTTCTTTGAACTTGACTTGATCTTCAATGAACTTCCGAGGTGAACTACATCGTTCTTGAATCGAACTATACTTTGGTCACGTAATTGACAACACACTCTTACAATGACACTAACAATCTCCCCCTTTGTCAATTTCGTGACAAAATTACATAATGTGAAGAAGATACAACATTTAAACTCAGCAATTGAGATACACAAAGTATTACATCAGTGAATACACCTTAAGCACCCACATCTACATACACAACACTTTGAAACTCCCCCTTTGACGATGCTTAACCTGCAAACAAGGCTGCAAACACAATCTACTAGAAAGGTGGGAGGTTAGAAGGCTCCCCCTAAACACATGCATACAATTCTCCCCCTTTTTGGCACAAGATTGACAAAGAGATAAAGCATAATTGAGAACAGAAAGGCACACAAAGAGAAACAATGGCTATATTAGATGGAGAAATGAAGTACAACCATAGCAAAACAATACATCACCCATAAGCATACATGAGATAACAATTAAGCCTATCAGGTGAGGTACAGCCATTTCCCAAAAAAAAACAAACAAAAACAACAAGAAAAGTCATCAATCCGAAGGAGGAGAAGGGGAAGGAATCGCCACATCGTCGCGTCGGCAGCTCTTGGAGATCTTGGACAAGTACTGAAATGATTTCTTCAAGAGCTTCTCCATTTTAGTTTGCCTTTGTTCGAGAGCGGCCAACCGAGCTTCAAATGAAGAAGAGGAAGAAGCCGCGGGAGGAACCGGAACCGGTGAAGTGGCAGAGGGTACTGCAGAAGGAGACGCAACCGGTGAATCGTCTTCGTCGCCGGAGTCAGGAAGAGGGGGACCGGCTGCCTGCTGTTTTGAGAATCGCATGTTCTGGATGTTAACGGTCCCAAAGGTGGGGTGAGACTCAGGAGCCTCATCGGTAGGTAAAGTGACGCCACAATGAGAGGCGAGTCGAGTCATGAGATACCCAAATACACATGCATTGGTGCCTCGGCCTGGGCACTGCCAAAAACGAATAATGGTGGTACAGATGAGTGAGGGAAGACACACCCGGATCCCCATGTGGACGTGGTAGAGGACATTCACCATGAAGGGAGTGAGATCGGAGAAATTCCCCCTCCGAGGATAAATGTTATAGGTGAAGATTGCATGAAGGATCCGGTAGTGAGGAAGCAATGAGACGGCTGGAAGGAACCCCTTGGCCTTCCATGGTATGGAGGCGCCACATAGGGCGAAAGTGGCAGTGTGTTTCTCCTCTTCGGTTAGAGTATCCGAGATGACCGAGGGAGAATCAGAGAGAGGCACACATAACAGAGAGGAGATGATGGCAGGGGTAATGGTGTTCGTGCCATCACTGAACCCAATGTCAAATGACATGGTGTCTATCGAGGCATGGGAGATAGATGCATACAGGGTACGCACAATGGAGGGGAAGCCAGGACCACCCCACTTCAGAATGTTTTCCCACCCAACATGAGTGAGAAGTGTGTGTACGCTGTAGGCCTCAACAGCTAGGATGTTAACATCCCGCTCCACAGTGATGGGTCTCGAGAAGAAAGACCGATCACCAGTGGGTTCCCGTGGAACCAAGACTCGGGGAGAGGGTGGAGAGGGCTGTCGAGCCCGGGAGGAGCTACCGGAGGCACGAGGCCGCTTACCCGGAGGGTAGGCATTCTTGGAGCGCGGAGGCATAGTGAGACACAGAAAGCAGGTCACAGACCACAAACAGGGGGAAAAATGACACAGAGTACAGAAAACGAATGAAACAGTGAGGAAACAAACGAGAGAGAGAAAAGAGAACAATACCGAACCAAAATAGAGGAGGACGCCGGAGAAGGAGGGCGCCGAAGAAGGAGGCCGGAGAAGAGAGGAGGAAGAGAGGGATGGTGCCGGAAGAAGAAGACAGAGAAAAGAAGAAATAGGAGGACACCGGAGGAGGGAGACCGGAGGGGAAAGACGCCGGAGAAAGGGAGGAGGAGGAAGGCCGGAGGAGGAAGCCACACGCCGGAGAAGGAAGAAGGAGGAAGGCCGGAGGAAGAGGGAAACCGAGAGAGGAAGGGAGGGCAGAAGAGAAACAGTCGGGCGAGCAGCGAAAAAGAAGAGGAACAGACGGATTAAAAAGATCTCGGCGCGCAGAACGAGGGTACGTACGGCTTAGCCGTAGAGTGTTTTACGGCTCAGCCGTAAACGCGTACGGCTTAGCCGTAAAGTGGTGTACGGCTTAGCCGTAGACCCTGGGCAAACACAAGTTAATCCAAACAGCAAACACCAATAGATTTCCTTAAATTTTCAAATTTTAACACATCAAGAGGTTTAGTTAAGATGTCTGCAAGTTGTTTTTCAGTCTGAATATATTCGAGCTCAATTATTCCTTCTTCAACCAATTCTCTAATGAAATGATGTCGAATATCAATGTGTTTGGTGCGAGAGTGCTGAACCGGATTTTTAGAAATGTGTATGGCACTCGTATTATCACAATACAAGCTCATTATTCCTTGTGTAATGCCATAGTCCATAAGCATCTGCTTCATCCACAAGAGTTGAGAACAGCAACTTCCGGCAGCTATGTATTCAGCCTCGGCAGTGGAGAGAGATATCGAATTTTGCTTTTTACTATGCCAAGCTACTAGACAATTTCCAACATAAAAACAGCCGCCACTGGTGGATTTTCTATCATCTAAGTTTCCTGCCCAATCAGCATCTGAGTATCCAGCAATGGAGGATGAGGAGTCATGAGGATACCACAGACCATATTCAGTTGTATCGGCAATGTACTTAATGATTCTTTTTACAGCAGTCAGATGAGATTCTTTGGGATCTGCTTGATATCGAGCACATGCTCCCACGCTAAATGCTATGTCTGGCCTACTTGCAGTAAGGTACAACAGGCTACCAATCATACTTTTATATAGGCTAGAGTCAACCCCTTTCCCATTTGCATCTTTAGTAAGTTTGATGGTTGTACTCATGGGGGTTTTGACATGTTTCCCAGTCATTAGACCAAATCGTTTCACCAGTTCTTTAGCATACTTGGACTGGGAAATGAAGATGCCATCACGTAATTGTTTGACTTGTAGGCCTAAGAAGAAATTTAATTCGCCAACCATACTCATTTCGAATTCAGATTGCATTAGATTAGCGAACTGAGTAGACAAGTCATTAGATGTGGAACCAAAGATGATATCATCTACATATATTTGCGCTATTAACACTGACTTTCTTGTCTTTTGAATAAAGAGGGTTTTATCAACACTACCTCTTTGAAAATCATTGTCTAACAAGAATTTTGTCAACCTTTCATACCACGCACGTGGTGCTTGCTTAAGACCATACAAAGCTTTCTTCAGTCTAAACACATGGTCAGGAAATTTTGAATCTATAAAACCTTTAGGTTGTTCAACATATACTTCCTCATTCAAAATTCCATTTAGAAAAGCACTCTTAACATCCATTTGAAACAATTTGAATTTTAGAAAACAGGCTATAGGTAGCAAAATTCTAATTGATTCTAAACGAGCAACTGGAGCAAAGGTCTCGTCGAAGTCAATACCTTCAATTTTGAGAATATCCCTGCGCTACCAACCTAGCTTTGTTCCTAACAATAACTCCATTTTCATCAAGTTTATTTCTGAAGATCCATTTAGTGCCTATCACATTTTTATCCTTTGGTCTTGGAACTAGGTACCAAACATCACTTCTTGTGAACTGATTCAATTCTTCTTGCATAGCTTTTATCCAATCATTGTCTGAAAAGGCTTCATCAACGCTGGTAGGTTCTAAAACAGAAGTAAAGCACAAGTGACTCATAATGTTCTCCAATTGTTTCCTAGTTTTTACACCTGTTAGGGGGTCACCAATAATCTGATCTATAGGATGGTCTTTGACATTCACCAAATTTTCAGTAGCGATAGGTGCCTCAGTTTTTATTGTGGATTGTGTGGGTTCAATCAGTGAGGGCACTTCCACTTCATCAACATTGTCAGACATTGTGGATTCATCATCTATAATGACATTTATTGATTCTTGAATGACTCCGGTTTTCATATTTAGAACACGATAGGCTCGACTCCGTGTTGAATAGCCTAAGAATATACCTTCATCACTTTTTGAGTCAAATTTACTCAGTTGTTCCCTATCTTTCAAGATGTAACATTTGCTTCCAAAGACCTTAAAATATTTTACATTTGGTTTCTTCCCATGCCACAATTCATAAGCTGTCTGATTTGTACCAGTCCTAAGATAAACTCGGTTGATGATGTAGCAGCTAGTATTAACAGCTTCGGCCCACAAGTCTCTAGGAAGATTCTTACTATGAAGCATGACTGTGGCCATGTCTTGGAGAACTCTATTTTTTCTTTCAGCCACCCCATTTTGTTGTGGAGTTTTGGGTGCTGAATATTCATGATGAATCCCATATTTCTCACAAAATTTGTCAAATTGATCATTCTCGAATTCTCCACCATGATCACTTCTGATTCGGGCTACTGAAGTACCTTTTTCAGTCTAAATTTGTTTTACAATCCTTTTAAATTCTCCAAAGGCTTCAGATTTTTCTCTTAAGAATGCAACCCAAGTGAATCTAGAGAAATCATCTACCATAACAAGAAAGTACCTTTTCTTACCTCGACTCTCTCTTTTAGTTGGTCCAACCAAGTCCATGTGAATAAGTTCTAGAGGTCGAGTAGTTTTCATAGCATTCACCATTTTATGGGCACTTCTAATTTGTTTTCCTTGAAGGCACTCTCCACAGATCATCTTTTCTTGACTACTGATCTTGGGCAGTCCTTCAACATATTTGTTTAGATGGGATAAGTCTCTGTAGTTTACATGCCCAAGTCTTTGATGCCACAACTTAGCTTCATCAATACTAGTTAGTAGGCAAGAAGCAGACGATGAAGCATTTATTTTTCCCACCACATAACAGTTATCAGAAGTTCTAAGACCTCTCAATATTATCTTTCCATTCCTTGAGATCTCACAGCTATGACTACTAAAGTTTACGGCATAATCTTTATCACAGATTTGAGATATGCTAAGTAAATTATGTTTTAACCCATCAACGCACAAAACATTCTCAAAAGGTGGTAAGTTTGGAACATTTAAAGTTCCTTTCCCAATAATTTTCGCAGTACTGCCATCACCAAAAGTAACTGTGCCTCCATCGAATTCAATCATTTTAGACAAACAAGATTTATCACCAGTCATATGTTTTGAGCATCCACTATCCAGATACCATCTTGATTGTTCTGTAGCTTTAAAAGCTGTGTGGACTACTAGATTCTTGTTTTTAGGTATCCATTTAAGTGTACTAGTAGTGGGGATCACAGTTGATTTTTGGTGTTTCACTTGAAAAGTTTTATGTTGGGGAATATGAATGTTTGCTCCATTCTTTTTGTATATTTCAAATTGTTTTCTTAACTTATGGACTTCTTTTAATAAATTATTCATCTTTTGGTTGAAGGGAAATGTGTTTATCTGAGACTTTTGTTTTTTGTTTTCAGGTTCCACTTTCTTCGTGGTGTTTTTCTCAATTTTCTGACTGATGTTACAGTGAATTTTTCTTAATTTGCACTCCATTTTGAAATGACCTCTCTTACCACAATAATGACAGAAGACATTTGATGAAACAGTATGAGTACTAGTAGATGCCTTATCCACAATGTTTTGAATACTAGTATCTTCATTTTTTAAGGCACTTTTGACAAAAACAGTTCCGGAACTTGGAGGCTGATTAGCATTTTTGTCATATCCAAGACCAGTCATGTCTTTATAAGCTTTCCCAATTTTGAATAGTCTAATGTATTTCTCATCATTTTGAGTAAATCTGTACTCATACTTTTCTTTATACCGTTTCAGAATAGTCACTTCATTGTGGAGAGCAATATTTTCATCTTTTATTTTTAAAAGGGATTTTTCATTTTCTCTTAATTTGAGTACATTTTCTTTTTCTGTTGATAATTGGATTTTTACACTTTCGAGTTCTTTGATCAATTGTTCCTTTTCAGTACTAATACTATCAACCTTATCCTTTAAATTCTTAATCTTCTTTTGTTGATTGCTTACAGTTTCAACGAGCCTACAGGTTCCCTCATAGAGTAGTTCATAGGAATCCATGGTGTTGTCATTATCCTCATCCTCTGAATTTTCATACTCACTCTCTGACTCACTGCCTGAGACTTCTTCATTCGATATTTTAATCATTTCCTCGGAAAGATTGAAGGTGGCAGTGGTAGCCATCAGAACTGTATATTTGTTTGATTCATTTTGATGTGATTCATCTGAGTCAGAATCTGATTCAGATGAATCGTCCCAAGTGGCTACAAGATTCTTCTTTTTGTATTTTCCTTTTTGAGGACAATCGGTGGATATGTGTCCAATTTTCTTGCATCTGTAACACATAGGTTCCTTATGTTTACTTCTAGAGAGGGAACTTGACCGACCTTTGTATTTATCATTTGTGATTTCATTTTTATACTCTTTCACCCTCTTTTTCTTAAATTGTTTCAAAAATTTTTTAGCCAAAAGGGCCACATTTTCATCCTCATCATTACTAGTTACTCCTAAGTCATCTTTAGAGGAAGATGTGTTATGAGAGGTGATAAGAGCGATTGATTTCTTTTTGTCATTATTGAATTTGAGTTCAAAGGTCTGGAGGGATCCCACTAAATCTTCAATTTTCATTTGTTCCGAATCCTTGTGTTCTTCTATAGAGGTTACCTTAGGATGGAATCTTTCCGGAAGTGATCTCAAGATTTTACTACAAATTTTACCTTCCGGAAGAGTTTCCCCAAGAGCCCACATTTCATTTACAATTTTCATGAGCTTAGTATGAAAGTCAGTAAACATTTCATTTTCTTCCATGCGAATGTTTTCGAACTGACTTGTGAGCATCTGGAGTTTAGATCTTTTGACAACTGAGGTACCCTCATAAGTTACTTCAAGGATTCTCCATGCCTGTTTTGCATTAGTGGTTGTCATAATCTTTTTAAACTCTTCTTGATTCATGGCACACACTATAGCATTGTACGCTCTAGCATTATTTTGTCTAAGATTTAGCTGAGCTTGAGACCATTTGGCTGGATCTAATGGTTTAGTGGTTGTGACACCATTTGTAGACACATCTTCAGTGGGTTCCGTCCAACCATTCTCTATAGCCTCCCAAACAGCCCAGTCCATGGATTTTAAGAATGCTGTCATCCGGGCTTTCCAAAAGGCATAATTTGTCCCATCGAAGAAAGGTGGACGGGTGATAGAACTTCCTTCAGGATTCATGGTGAATCTAGCAAAAGATGGATCTACTTCAGGTTATTACACCTTTACGAAGTAACCCGCTCTGATACCAATTGAAAGTGCAATAACTAGATCTCAGCAAGTCCTAGAGGGGGGGTGAATAGGACTATTAAAAATTTCTTTTCAAAACTTAGATGTTATTAAAGAACAATCTGAAAGATTATTAAAATTGAGAGAGATAATCAGAGTTGTGAGTGTCTAGAAATGTAACTAGAGCAATAGAGATGTAGCATATAAAGGATCATCAACTCAAGTGACAAGAAAGCAAGGCAACATCCACACACAACCGACAATAAATACAATGATTTATAGTGGTTCGGTCCTAGACCTACATCCACTCTCAAGAGCAATCTCTCTTGGTTCCACTAAATAAGAGGTACTCACATAACATACACCTCTTGCAACAATTTTTTGATGCGGTGGTTTGTCTTCCACCAATTACAACAATTTTTGATGCGGTGGTTTGTCTTCCACCAAATACAGCAATATGAATTGAAATATTAAGAGCACTTAAACAAGGAATTGAATACCTTGGTTTTGAGTGGTGCTCTTGAAGCTTGAAGACTACCTCCAAGCTTTGGCCTCTTGTTCTTGCTCCTTGGAGATGAAGATCTTCAGATGTGAGCTCAACCAAGGGAAGAGGTTCCAAGAGGGTTTGGAAGGCTAAGGTATTCTCTCAGATTTGAAGAAGCCTTTCCTAAGTCACCAACTACTCTACTTGTAACAATAATGACACTCTTTGATGTTGGAGAGTAGGTGGTTGTGGGAGCTTTGAAGATGATTTTAATGGAGGTGCAAAGGCTCAACTATACTAGTGAATTTCTCAGCAATTAATTCAGTGGTTGGAGCAAGGGAGAGGTCCTCTTTAAATACAGATGAGCTACAACGGATAGTTCTACGGCTTAGAACAGAATGGTCTACGGGTTAGCCGTAAGTTCTGACAGCATCCAACGGCTAGTTTGACCAGATTCAGCACAAATTCCTTCTTACGGTTAGGCCTACGGCTTAGCCGTAAATTCTTATACGGCTTAGCCGTGAGCACCTTTCGGCCTAGCCGTGGGTCAGCCGTAAGCTCAAATTTCCCAGAAACAGCTCTCTGGAGAGTGGCCCGTAATCTTTACGGCTTAGCCGTGAATAACCTTACGGCTTAGCCGTGAAGGCCTTTCGGCTTGGCCGTAAGGTCAACCGTAAGCATAATATGGCCAAGTACACTCTCTGGATTGTGACCCGTAGATTTTACGGCTTAGCCGTGAAACACACTACGGCTTAGCCGTAATATTTTTCGGTGTAGCCGTAAGGTCAGCCGTAGAACAAAAAGGCTTCAAAATACACTCTCTGGAAAGTGAGCCGTAGGGTCTACGGCTTAGCCGTGGTCAAAGCCGTAGAACAAAACAGGGTTTTTGAAAAACCTAATTTTCTAGTTTGATTTCAAGGACACTTAGGGATCACAGATACCTTATCCCTTGGCACTCACAGAAGATATTCTTTGATGTTGAACTTCTTTGCTTAGTCTTCATTGATAGGTTTTCCTTGAATGGTCTTGAACTAGCTTGAACTTCTTTGAACTTGACTTGATCTTCAATGAACTTCCGAGGTGAACTACATCGTTCTTGAATCGAACTATACTTTGGTCACGTAATTGACAACACACTCTTACAATGACACTAACAATCTCCCCCTTTGTCAATTTCGTGACAAAATTACATAATGTGAAGAAGATACAACATTTAAACTCAGCAATTGAGATACACAAAGTATTACATCAGTGAATACACCTTAAGCACCCACATCTACATACACAACACTTTGAAACTCCCCCTTTGACGATGCTTAACCTGCAAACAAGGCTGCAAACACAATCTACTAGAAAGGTGGGAGGTTAGAAGGCTCCCCCTAAACACATGCATACAATTCTCCCCCTTTTTGGCACAAGATTGACAAAGAGATAAAGCATAATTGAGAACAGAAAGGCACACAAAGAGAAACAATGGCTATATTAGATGGAGAAATGAAGTACAACCATAGCAAAACAATACATCACCCATAAGCATACATGAGATAACAATTAAGCCTATCAGGTGAGGTACAGCCATTTCCCAAAAAAAAACAAACAAAAACAACAAGAACAGTCATCAATCCGAAGGAGGAGAAGGGGAAGGAATCGCCACATCGTCGCGTCGGCAGCTCTTGGAGATCTTGGACAAGTACTGAAATGATTTCTTCAAGAGCTTCTCCATTTTAGTTTGCCTTTGTTCGAGAGCGGCCAACCGAGCTTCAAACGAAGAAGAGGAAGAAGCCGCGGGAGGAACCGGAACCGGTGAAGTGGCAGAGGGTGCTGCAGAAGGAGACGCAACCGGTGAATCGTCTTCGTCGCCGGAGTCAGGAAGAGGGGGACCGGCTGCCTGCTGTTTTGAGAATCGCATGTTCTGGATGTTAACGGTCCCAAAGGTGGGGTGAGACTCAGGAGCCTCATCGGTAGGTAAAGTGACGCCACAATGAGAGGCGAGTCGAGTCATGAGATACCCAAATACACATGCATTGGTGCCTCGGCCTGGGCACTGCCAAAAATGAATAATGGTGGTACAGATGAGTGAGGGAAGACACACCCGGATCCCCATGTGGACGTGGTAGAGGACATTCACCATGAAGGGAGTGAGATCGGAGAAATTCCCCCTCCGAGGATAAATGTTATAGGTGAAGATTGCATGAAGGATCCGGTAGTGAGGAAGCAATGAGACGGCTGGAAGGAACCCCTTGGCTTTCCATGGTATGGAGGCGCCACATAGGGCGAAAGTGGCAGTGTGTCTCTCCTCTTCGGTTAGAGTATCCGAGATGACCGAGGGAGAATCAGAGAGAGGCACACATAACAGAGAGGAGATGATGGCAGGGGTAATGGTGTTCGTGCCATCACTGAACCCAATGTCAAATGACATGGTGTCTATCGAGGCATGGGAGATAGATGCATACAGGGTACGCACAATGGAGGGGAAGCCAGGACCACCCCACTTCAGAATGTTTTCCCACCCAACATGAGTGAGAAGTGTGTGTACGCCGTAGGCCTCAACAGCTAGGATGTTAACATCCCGCTCCACAGTGATGGGTCTCGAGAAGAAAGACCGATCACCAGTGGGTTCCCGTGGAACCAAGACTCGGGGAGAGGGTGGAGAGGGCTGTCGAGCCCGGGAGGAGCTACCGGAGGCACGAGGCCGCTTACCCGGAGGGTAGGCATTCTTGGAGCGCGGAGGCATAGTGAGACACAGAAAGCAGGTCACAGACCACAAACAGGGGGAAAAATGACACAGAGTACAGAAAACGAATGAAACAGTGAGGAAACAAACGAGAGAGAGAAAAGAGAACAATACCGAACCAAAATAGAGGAGGACGCCGGAGAAGGAGGGCGCCGAAGAAGGAGGCCGGAGAAGAGAGGAGGAAGAGAGGGATGGTGCCGGAAGAAGAAGACAGAGAAAAGAAGAAATAGGAGGACACCGGAGGAGGGAGACCGGAGGGGAAAGACGCCGGAGAAAGGGAGGAGGAGGAAGGCCGGAGGAGGAAGCCACACGCCGGAGAAGGAAGAAGGAGGAAGGCCGGAGGAAGAGGGAAACCGAGAGAGGAAGGGAGGGCAGAAGAGAAACAGTCGGGCGAGCATCGAAAAAGAAGAGGAACAGACGGATTAAAAAGATCTCGGCGCGCAGAACGAGGGTACGTACGGCTTAGCCGTAGAGTGTTTTACGGCTCAGCCGTAAACGCGTACGGCTTAGCCGTAAAGTGGTGTACGGCTTAGCCGTAGACCCTGGGCAAACACAAGTTAATCCAAACAGCAAACACCAATAGATTTCCTTAAATTTTCAAATTTTAACACATCAAGAGGTTTAGTTAAGATGTCTGCAAGTTGTTTTTCAGTCTGAATATATTCGAGCTCAATTATTCCTTCTTCAACCAATTCTCTAATGAAATGATGTCGAATATCAATGTGTTTGGTGCGAGAGTGCTGAACCGAATTTTTAGAAATGTGTATGGCACTCGTATTATCACAATACAAGCTCATTATTCCTTGTGTAATGCCATAGTCCATAAGCATCTGCTTCATCCACAAGAGTTGAGAACAGCAACTTCCGGCAGCTATGTATTCAGCCTCGGCAGTGGAGAGAGATATCGAATTTTGCTTTTTACTATGCCAAGCTACTAGACAATTTCCAACATAAAAACAGCCGCCACTGGTGGATTTTCTATCATCTAAGTTTCCTGCCCAATCAGCATCTGAGTATCCAGCAATGGAGGATGAGGAGTCATGAGGATACCACAGACCATATTCAGTTGTATCGGCAATGTACTTAATGATTCTTTTTACAGCAGTCAGATGAGATTCTTTGGGATCTGCTTGATATCAAGCACATGCTCCCACGCTAAATGCTATGTCTGGCCTACTTGCAGTAAGGTACAACAGGCTACCAATCATACTTTTATATAGGCTAGAGTCAACCCCTTTCCCATTTGCATCTTTAGTAAGTTTGATGGTTGTACTCATGGGGGTTTTGACATGTTTCCCAGTCATTAGACCAAATCGTTTCACCAGTTCTTTAGCATACTTGGACTGGGAAATGAAGATGCCATCACGTAATTGTTTGACTTGTAGGCCTAAGAAGAAATTTAATTCGCCAACCATACTCATTTCGAATTCAGATTGCATTAGATTAGCGAACTGAGTAGACAAGTCATTAGATGTGGAACCAAAGATGATATCATCTACATATATTTGCGCTATTAACACTGACTTTCTTGTCTTTTGAATAAAGAGGGTTTTATCAACACTACCTCTTTGAAAATCATTGTCTAACAAGAATTTTGTCAACCTTTCATACCACGCACGTGGTGCTTGCTTAAGACCATACAAAGCTTTCTTCAGTCTAAACACATGGTCAGGAAATTTTGAATCTATAAAACCTTTAGGTTGTTCAACATATACTTCCTCATTCAAAATTCCATTTAGAAAAGCACTCTTAACATCCATTTGAAACAATTTGAATTTTAGAAAACAGGCTATAGGTAGCAAAATTCTAATTGATTCTAAACGAGCAACTGGAGCAAAGGTCTCGTCGAAGTCAATACCTTCAATTTGAGAATATCCCTGCGCTACCAACCTAGCTTTGTTCCTAACAATAACTCCATTTTCATCAAGTTTATTTCTGAAGATCCATTTAGTGCCTATCACATTTTTATCCTTTGGTCTTGGAACTAGGTACCAAACATCACTTCTTGTGAACTGATTCAATTCTTCTTGCATAGCTTTTATCCAATCATTGTCTGAAAAGGCTTCATCAACGCTGGTAGGTTCTAAAACAGAAGTAAAGCACAAGTGACTCATAATGTTCTCCAATTGTTTCCTAGTTTTTACACCTGTTAGGGGGTCACCAATAATCTGATCTATAGGATGGTCTTTGACATTCACCAAATTTTCAGTAGCGATAGGTGCCTCAGTTTTTATTGTGGATTGTGTGGGTTCAATCAGTGAGGGCACTTCCACTTCATCAACATTGTCAGACATTGTGGATTCATCATCTATAATGACATTTATTGATTCTTGAATGACTCCGGTTTTCATATTTAGAACACGATAGGCTCGACTCCGTGTTGAATAGCCTAAGAATATACCTTCATCACTTTTTGAGTCAAATTTACTCAGTTGTTCCCTATCTTTCAAGATGTAACATTTGCTTCCAAAGACCTTAAAATATTTTACATTTGGTTTCTTCCCATGCCACAATTCATAAGCTGTCTGATTTGTACCAGTCCTAAGATAAACTCGGTTGATGATGTAGCAGCTAGTATTAACAGCTTCGGCCCACAAGTCTCTAGGAAGATTCTTACTATGAAGCATGACTGTGGCCATGTCTTGGAGAACTCTATTTTTTCTTTCAGCCACCCCATTTTGTTGTGGAGTTTTGGGTGCTGAATATTCATGATGAATCCCATATTTCTCACAAAATTTGTCAAATTGATCATTCTCAAATTCTCCACCATGATCACTTCTGATTCGGGCTACTGAAGTACCTTTTTCAGTCTAAATTTGTTTTACAATCCTTTTAAATTCTCCAAAGGCTTCAGATTTTTCTCTTAAGAATGCAACCCAAGTGAATCTAGAGAAATCATCTACCATAACAAGAAAGTACCTTTTCTTACCTCGACTCTCTCTTTTAGTTGGTCCAACCAAGTCCATGTGAATAAGTTCTAGAGGTCGAGTAGTTTTCATAGCATTCACCATTTTATGGGCACTTCTAATTTGTTTTCCTTGAAGGCACTCTCCACAGATCATCTTTTCTTGACTACTGATCTTGGGCAGTCCTTCAACATAGTTGTTTAGATGGGATAAGTCTCTGTAGTTTACATGCCCAAGTCTTTGATGCCACAACTTAGCTTCATCAATACTAGTTAGTAGGCAAGAAGCAGACGATGAAGCATTTATTTTTCCCACCACATAACAGTTATCAGAAGTTCTAAGACCTCTCAATATTATCTTTCCATTCCTTGAGATCTCACAGCTATGACTACTAAAGTTTACGGCATAATCTTTATCACAGATTTGAGATATGCTAAGTAAATTATGTTTTAACCCATCAACGCACAAAACATTCTCAAAAGGTGGTAAGTTTGGAACATTTAAAGTTCCTTTCCCAATAATTTTCGCAGTACTGCCATCACCAAAAGTAACTGTGCCTCCATCGAATTCAATCATTTTAGACAAACAAGATTTATCACCAGTCATATGTTTTGAGCATCCACTATCCAGATACCATCTTGATTGTTCTGCAGCTTTAAAAGCTGTGTGGACTACTAGATTCTTGTTTTTAGGTATCCATTTAAGTGTACTAGTAGTGGGGATCACAGTTGATTTTTGGTGTTTCACTTGAAAAGTTTTATGTTGGGGAATATGAATGTTTGCTCCATTCTTTTTGTATATTTCAAATTGTTTTCTTAACTTATGGACTTCTTTTAATAAATTATTCATCTTTTGGTTGAAGGGAAATGTGTTTATCTGAGACTTTTGTTTTTTGTTTTCAGGTTCCACTTTCTTCGTGGTGTTTTTCTCAATTTTCTGACTGATGTTACAGTGAATTTTTCTTAATTTGCACTCCATTTTGAAATGACCTCTCTTACCACAATAATGACAGAAGACATTTGATGAAACAGTATGAGTACTAGTAGATGCCTTATCCACAATGTTTTGAATACTAGTATCTTCATTTTTTAAGGCACTTTTGACAAAAACAGTTCCGGAACTTGGAGGCTGATTAGCATTTTTGTCATATCCAAGACCAGTCATGTCTTTATAAGCTTTCCCAATTTTGAATAGTCTAATGTATTTCTCATCATTTTGAGTAAATCTGTACTCATACTTTTCTTTATACCGTTTCAGAATAGTCACTTCATTGTGGAGAGCAATATTTTCATCTTTTATTTTTAAAAGGGATTTTTCATTTTCTCTTAATTTGAGTACATTTTCTTTTTCTGTTGATAATTGGATTTTTACACTTTCGAGTTCTTTGATCAATTGTTCCTTTTCAGTACTAATACTATCAACCTTATCCTTTAAATTCTTAATCTTCTTTTGTTGATTGCTTACAGTTTCAACGAGCCTACAGGTTCCCTCATAGAGTAGTTCATAGGAATCCGTGGTGTTGTCATTATCCTCATCCTCTGAATTTTCATACTCACTCTCTGACTCACTGCCTGAGACTTCTTCATTCGATATTTTAATCATTTCCTCGGAAAGATTGAAGGTGGCAGTGGTAGCCATCAGAACTGTATATTTGTTTGATTCATTTTGATGTGATTCATCTGAGTCAGAATCTGATTCAGATGAATCGTCCCAAGTGGCTACAAGATTCTTCTTTTTGTATTTTCCTTTTTGAGGACAATCGGTGGATATGTGTCCAATTTTCTTGCATCTGTAACACATAGGTTCCTTATGTTTACTTCTAGAGAGGGAACTTGACCGACCTTTGTATTTATCATTTGTGATTTCATTTTTATACTCTTTCACCCTCTTTTTCTTAAATTGTTTCAAAAATTTTTTAGCCAAAAGGGCCACATTTTCATCCTCATCATTACTAGTTACTCCTAAGTCATCTTTAGAGGAAGATGTGTTATGAGAGGTGATAAGAGCGATTGATTTCTTTTTGTCATTATTGAATTTGAGTTCAAAGGTCTGGAGGGATCCCACTAAATCTTCAATTTTCATTTGTTCCGAATCCTTGTGTTCTTCTATAGAGGTTACCTTAGGATGGAATCTTTTCGGAAGTGATCTCAAGATTTTACTACAAATTTTACCTTCCGGAAGAGTTTCCCCAAGAGCCCACATTTCATTTACAATTTTCATGAGCTTAGTATGAAAGTCAGTAAACATTTCATTTTCTTCCATGCGAATGTTTTCGAACTGACTTGTGAGCATCTGGAGTTTAGATCTTTTGACAACTGAGGTACCCTCATAAGTTACTTCAAGGATTCTCCATGCCTGTTTTGCATTAGTGGTTGTCATAATCTTTTTAAACTCTTCTTGATTCATGGCACACACTATAGCATTGTACGCTCTAGCATTATTTTGTCTAAGATTTAGCTGAGCTTGAGACCATTTGGCTGGATCTAATGGTTTAGTGGTTGTGACACCATTTGTAGACACATCTTCAGTGGGTTCCGTCCAACCATTCTCTATAGCCTCCCAAACAGCCCAGTCCATGGATTTTAAGAATGCTGTCATCCGGGCTTTCCAAAAGGCATAATTTGTCCCATCGAAGAAAGGTGGACGGGTGATAGAACTTCCTTCAGGATTCATGGTGAATCTAGCAAAAGATGGATCTACTTCAGGTTATTACACCTTTACGAAGTAACCCGCTCTGATACCAATTGAAAGTGCAATAACTAGATCTCAGCAAGTCCTAGAGGGGGGGTGAATAGGACTATTAAAAATTTCTTTTCAAAACTTAGATGTTATTAAAGAACAATCTGAAAGATTATTAAAATTGAGAGAGATAATCAGAGTTGTGAGTGTCTAGAAATGTAACTAGAGCAATAGAGATGTAGCATATAAAGGATCATCAACTCAAGTGACAAGAAAGCAAGGCAACATCCACACACAACCGACAATAAATACAATGATTTATAGTGGTTCGGTCCTAGACCTACATCCACTCTCAAGAGCAATCTCTCTTGGTTCCACTAAATAAGAGGTACTCACATAACATACACCTCTTGCAACAATTTTTTGATGCGGTGGTTTGTCTTCCACCAATTACAACAATTTTTGATGCGGTGGTTTGTCTTCCACCAAATACAGCAATATGAATTGAAATATTAAGAGCACTTAAACAAGGAATTGAATACCTTGGTTTTGAGTGGTGCTCTTGAAGCTTGAAGACTACCTCCAAGCTTTGGCCTCTTGTTCTTGCTCCTTGGAGATGAAGATCTTCAGATGTGAGCTCAACCAAGGGAAGAGGTTCCAAGAGGGTTTGGAAGGCTAAGGTATTCTCTCAGATTTGAAGAAGCCTTTCCTAAGTCACCAACTACTCTACTTGTAACAATAATGACACTCTTTGATGTTGGAGAGTAGGTGGTTGTGGGAGCTTTGAAGATGATTTTAATGGAGGTGCAAAGGCACAACTATACTAGTGAATTTCTCAGCAATTAATTCAGTGGTTGGAGCAAGGGAGAGGTCCTCTTTAAATACAGATGAGCTACAACGGATAGTTCTACGGCTTAGAACAGAATGGTCTACGGGTTAGCCGTAAGTTCTGACAGCATCCAACGGCTAGTTTGACCAGATTCAGCACAAATTCCTTCTTACGGTTAGGCCTACGGCTTAGCCGTAAATTCTTATACGACTTAGCCGTGAGCACCTTTCGGCCTAGCCGTGGGTCAGCCGTAAGCTCAAATTTCCCAGAAACAGCTCTCTGGAGAGTGGTCCGTAATCTTTACGGCTTAGCCGTGAATAACCTTACGGCTTAGCCGTGAAGGCCTTTCGGCTTGGCCGTAAGGTCAACCGTAAGCATAATATGGCCAAGTACACTCTCTGGATTGTGACCCGTAGATTTTACGGCTTAGCCGTGAAACACACTACGGCTTAGCCGTAATATTTTTCGGTGTAGCCGTAAGGTCAGCCGTAGAACAAAAAGGCTTCAAAATACACTCTCTGGAAAGTGAGCCGTAGGGTCTACGGCTTAGCCGTGGTCAAAGCCGTAGAACAAAACAGGGTTTTTGAAAAACCTAATTTTCTAGTTTGATTTCAAGGACACTTAGGGATCACAGATACCTTATCCCTTGGCACTCACAGAAGATATTCTTTGATGTTGAACTTCTTTGCTTAGTCTTCATTGATAGGTTTTCCTTGAATGGTCTTGAACTAGCTTGAACTTCTTTGAACTTGACTTGATCTTCAATGAACTTCCGAGGTGAACTACATCGTTCTTGAATCGAACTATACTTTGGTCACGTAATTGACAACACACTCTTACAATGACACTAACAATCTCCCCCTTTGTCAATTTCGTGACAAAATTACATAATGTGAAGAAGATACAACATTTAAACTCAGCAATTGAGATACACAAAGTATTACATCAGTGAATACACCTTAAGCACCCACATCTACATACACAACACTTTGAAACTCCCCCTTTGACGATGCTTAACCTGCAAACAAGGCTGCAAACACAATCTACTAGAAAGGTGGGAGGTTAGAAGGCTCCCCCTAAACACATGCATACAATTCTCCCCCTTTTTGGCACAAGATTGACAAAGAGATAAAGCATAATTGAGAACAGAAAGGCACACAAAGAGAAACAATGGCTATATTACATGGAGAAATGAAGTACAACCATAACAAAACAATACATCACCCATAAGCATACATGAGATAACAATTAAGCCTATCAGGTGAGGTACAGCCATTTCCCAAAAAAAAACAAACAAAAACAACAAGAACAGTCATCAATCCGAAGGAGGAGAAGGGGAAGGAATCGCCACATCGTCGCGTCGGCAGCTCTTGGAGATCTTGGACAAGTACTGAAATGATTTCTTCAAGAGCTTCTCCATTTTAGTTTGCCTTTGTTCGAGAGCGGCCAACCGAGCTTCAAACGAAGAAGAGGAAGAAGCCGCGGGAGGAACCGGAACCGGTGAAGTGGCAGAGGGTGCTGCAGAAGGAGACGCAACCGGTGAATCGTCTTCGTCGCCGGAGTCAGGAAGAGGGGGACCGGCTGCCTGCTGTTTTGAGAATCGCATGTTCTGGATGTTAACGGTCCCAAAGGTGGGGTGAGACTCAGGAGCCTCATCGGTAGGTAAAGTGACGCCACAATGAGAGGCGAGTCGAGTCATGAGATACCCAAATACACATGCATTGGTGCCTCGGCCTGGGCACTGCCAAAAATGAATAATGGTGGTACAGATGAGTGAGGGAAGACACACCCGGATCCCCATGTGGACGTGGTAGAGGACATTCACCATGAAGGGAGTGAGATCGGAGAAATTCCCCCTCCGAGGATAAATGTTATAGGTGAAGATTGCATGAAGGATCCGGTAGTGAGGAAGCAATGAGACGGCTGGAAGGAACCCCTTGGCCTTCCATGGTATGGAGGCGCCACATAGGGCGAAAGTGGCAGTGTGTCTCTCCTCTTCGGTTAGAGTATCCGAGATGACCGAGGGAGAATCAGAGAGAGGCACACATAACAGAGAGGAGATGATGGCAGGGGTAATGGTGTTCGTGCCATCACTGAACCCAATGTCAAATGACATGGTGTCTATCGAGGCATGGGAGATAGATGCATACAGGGTACGCACAATGGAGGGGAAGCCAGGACCACCCCACTTCAGAATGTTTTCCCACCCAACATGAGTGAGAAGTGTGTGTACGCCGTAGGCCTCAACAGCTAGGATGTTAACATCCCGCTCCACAGTGATGGGTCTCGAGAAGAAAGACCGATCACCAGTGGGTTCCCGTGGAACCAAGACTCGGGGAGAGGGTGGAGAGGGCTGTCGAGCCCGGGAGGAGCTACCGGAGGCATGAGGCCGCTTACCCGGAGGGTAGGCATTCTTGGAGCGCGGAGGCATAGTGAGACACAGAAAGCAGGTCACAGACCACAAACAGGGGGAAAAATGACACAGAGTACAGAAAACGAATGAAACAGTGAGGAAACAAACGAGAGAGAGAAAAGAGAACAATACCGAACCAAAATAGAGGAGGACGCCGGAGAAGGAGGGCGCCGGAGAAGGAGGCCGGAGAAGAGAGGAGGAAGAGAGGGATGGTGCCGGAAGAAGAAGACAGAGAAAAGAAGAAATAGGAGGACACCGGAGGAGGGAGACCGGAGGGGAAAGACGCCGGAGAAAGGGAGGAGGAGGAAGGCCGGAGGAGGAAGCCACACGCCGGAGAAAGAAGAAGGAGGAAGGCTGGAGGAAGAGGGAAACCGAGAGAGGAAGGGAGGGCAGAAGAGAAACAGTCGGGCGAGCATCGAAAAAGAAGAGGAACAGACGGATTAAAAAGATCTCGGCGCGCAGAACGAGGGTACGTACGGCTTAGCCGTAGAGTGTTTTACGGCTCAGCCGTAAACGCGTACGGCTTAGCCGTAAAGTGGTGTACGGCTTAGCCGTAGACCCTGGGCAAACACAAGTTAATCCAAACAGCAAACACCAATAGATTTCCTTAAATTTTCAAATTTTAACACATCAAGAGGTTTAGTTAAGATGTCTGCAAGTTGTTTTTCAGTCTGAATATATTCGAGCTCAATTATTCCTTCTTCAACCAATTCTCTAATGAAATGATGTCGAATATCAATGTGTTTGGTGCGAGAGTGCTGAACCGGATTTTTAGAAATGTGTATGGCACTCGTATTATCACAATACAAGCTCATTATTCCTTGTGTAATGCCATAGTCCATAAGCATCTGCTTCATCCACAAGAGTTGAGAACAGCAACTTCCGGCAGCTATGTATTCAGCCTCGGCAGTGGAGAGAGATATCGAATTTTGCTTTTTACTATGCCAAGCTACTAGACAATTTCCAACATAAAAACAGCCGCCACTGGTGGATTTTCTATCATCTAAGTTTCCTGCCCAATCAGCATCTGAGTATCCAGCAATGGAGGATGAGGAGTCATGAGGATACCACAGACCATATTCAGTTGTATCGGCAATGTACTTAATGATTCTTTTTACAGCAGTCAGATGAGATTCTTTGGGATCTGCTTGATATCGAGCACATGCTCCCACGCTAAATGCTATGTCTGGCCTACTTGCAGTAAGGTACAACAGGCTACCAATCATACTTCTATATAGGCTAGAGTCAACCCCTTTCCCATTTGCATCTTTAGTAAGTTTGATGGTTGTACTCATGGGGGTTTTGACATGTTTCCCAGTCATTAGACCAAATCGTTTCACCAGTTCTTTAGCATACTTGGACTGGGAAATGAAGATGCCATCACGTAATTGTTTGACTTGTAGGCCTAAGAAGAAATTTAATTCGCCAACCATACTCATTTCGAATTCAGATTGCATTAGATTAGCGAACTGAGTAGACAAGTCATTAGATGTGGAACCAAAGATGATATCATCTACATATATTTGCGCTATTAACACTGACTTTCTTGTCTTTTGAATAAAGAGGGTTTTATCAACACTACCTCTTTGAAAATCATTGTCTAACAAGAATTTTGTCAACCTTTCATACCACGCACGTGGTGCTTGCTTAAGACCATACAAAGCTTTCTTCAGTCTAAACACATGGTCAGGAAATTTTGAATCTATAAAACCTTTAGGTTGTTCAACATATACTTCCTCATTCAAAATTCCATTTAGAAAAGCACTCTTAACATCCATTTGAAACAATTTGAATTTTAGAAAACAGGCTATAGGTAGCAAAATTCTAATTGATTCTAAACGAGCAACTGGAGCAAAGGTCTCGTCGAAGTCAATACCTTCAATTTGAGAATATCCCTGCGCTACCAACCTAGCTTTGTTCCTAACAATAACTCCATTTTCATCAAGTTTATTTCTGAAGATCCATTTAGTGCCTATCACATTTTTATCCTTTGGTCTTGGAACTAGGTACCAAACATCACTTCTTGTGAACTGATTCAATTCTTCTTGCATAGCTTTTATCCAATCATTGTCTGAAAAGGCTTCATCAACGCTGGTAGGTTCTAAAACAGAAGTAAAGCACAAGTGACTCATAATGTTCTCCAATTGTTTCCTAGTTTTTACACCTGTTAGGGGGTCACCAATAATCTGATCTATAGGATGGTCTTTGACATTCACCAAATTTTCAGTAGCGATAGGTGCCTCAGTTTTTATTGTGGATTGTGTGGGTTCAATCAGTGAGGGCACTTCCACTTCATCAACATTGTCAGACATTGTGGATTCATCATCTATAATGACATTTATTGATTCTTGAATGACTCCGGTTTTCATATTTAGAACACGATAGGCTCGACTCCGTGTTGAATAGCCTAAGAATATACCTTCATCACTTTTTGAGTCAAATTTACTCAGTTGTTCCCTATCTTTCAAGATGTAACATTTGCTTCCAAAGACCTTAAAATATTTTACATTTGGTTTCTTCCCATGCCACAATTCATAAGCTGTCTGATTTGTACCAGTCCTAAGATAAACTCGGTTGATGATGTAGCAGCTAGTATTAACAGCTTCGGCCCACAAGTCTCTAGGAAGATTCTTACTATGAAGCATGACTGTGGCCATGTCTTGGAGAACTCTATTTTTTCTTTCAGCCACCCCATTTTGTTGTGGAGTTTTGGGTGCTGAATATTCATGATGAATCCCATATTTCTCACAAAATTTGTCAAATTGATCATTCTCAAATTCTCCACCATGATCACTTCTGATTCGGGCTACTGAAGTACCTTTTTCAGTCTAAATTTGTTTTACAATCCTTTTAAATTCTCCAAAGGCTTCAGATTTTTCTCTTAAGAATGCAACCCAAGTGAATCTAGAGAAATCATCTACCATAACAAGAAAGTACCTTTTCTTACCTCGACTCTCTCTTTTAGTTGGTCCAACCAAGTCCATGTGAATAAGTTCTAGAGGTCGAGTAGTTTTCATAGCATTCACCATTTTATGGGCACTTCTAATTTGTTTTCCTTGAAGGCACTCTCCACAGATCATCTTTTCTTGACTACTGATCTTGGGCAGTCCTTCAACATAGTTGTTTAGATGGGATAAGTCTCTGTAGTTTACATGCCCAAGTCTTTGATGCCACAACTTAGCTTCATCAATACTAGTTAGTAGGCAAGAAGCAGACGATGAAGCATTTATTTTTCCCACCACATAACAGTTATCAGAAGTTCTAAGACCTCTCAATATTATCTTTCCATTCCTTGAGATCTCACAGCTATGACTACTAAAGTTTACGGCATAATCTTTATCACAGATTTGAGATATGCTAAGTAAATTATGTTTTAACCCATCAACGCACAAAACATTCTCAAAAGGTGGTAAGTTTGGAACATTTAAAGTTCCTTTCCCAATAATTTTCGCAGTACTGCCATCACCAAAAGTAACTGTGCCTCCATCGAATTCAATCATTTTAGACAAACAAGATTTATCACCAGTCATATGTTTTGAGCATCCACTATCCAGATACCATCTTGATTGTTCTGCAGCTTTAAAAGCTGTGTGGACTACTAGATTCTTGTTTTTAGGTATCCATTTAAGTGTACTAGTAGTGGGGATCACAGTTGATTTTTGGTGTTTCACTTGAAAAGTTTTATGTTGGGGAATATGAATGTTTGCTCCATTCTTTTTGTATATTTCAAATTGTTTTCTTAACTTATGGACTTCTTTTAATAAATTATTCATCTTTTGGTTGAAGGGAAATGTGTTTATCTGAGACTTTTGTTTTTTGTTTTCAGGTTCCACTTTCTTCGTGGTGTTTTTCTCAATTTTCTGACTGATGTTACAGTGAATTTTTCTTAATTTGCACTCTATTTTGAAATGACCTCTCTTACCACAATAATGACAGAAGACATTTGATGAAACAGTATGAGTACTAGTAGATGCCTTATCCACAATGTTTTGAATACTAGTATCTTCATTTTTTAAGGCACTTTTGACAAAAACAGTTCCGGAACTTGGAGGCTGATTAGCATTTTTGTCATATCCAAGACCAGTCATGTCTTTATAAGCTTTCCCAATTTTGAATAGTCTAATGTATTTCTCATCATTTTGAGTAAATCTGTACTCATACTTTTCTTTATACCGTTTCAGAATAGTCACTTCATTGTGGAGAGCAATATTTTCATCTTTTATTTTTAAAAGGGATTTTTCATTTTCTCTTAATTTGAGTACATTTTCTTTTTCTGTTGATAATTGGATTTTTACACTTTCGAGTTCTTTGATCAATTGTTCCTTTTCAGTACTAATACTATCAACCTTATCCTTTAAATTCTTAATCTTCTTTTGTTGATTGCTTACAGTTTCAACGAGCCTACAGGTTCCCTCATAGAGTAGTTCATAGGAATCCGTGGTGTTGTCATTATCCTCATCCTCTGAATTTTCATACTCACTCTCTGACTCACTGCCTGAGACTTCTTCATTCGATATTTTAATCATTTCCTCGGAAAGATTGAAGGTGGCAGTGGTAGCCATCAGAACTGTATATTTGTTTGATTCATTTTGATGTGATTCATCTGAGTCAGAATCTGATTCAGATGAATCGTCCCAAGTGGCTACAAGATTCTTCTTTTTGTATTTTCCTTTTTGAGGACAATCGGTGGATATGTGTCCAATTTTCTTGCATCTGTAACACATAGGTTCCTTATGTTTACTTCTAGAGAGGGAACTTGACCGACCTTTGTATTTATCATTTGTGATTTCATTTTTATACTCTTTCACCCTCTTTTTCTTAAATTGTTTCAAAAATTTTTTAGCCAAAAGGGCCACATTTTCATCCTCATCATTACTAGTTACTCCTAAGTCATCTTTAGAGGAAGATGTGTTATGAGAGGTGATAAGAGCAATTGATTTCTTTTTGTCATTATTGAATTTGAGTTCAAAGGTCTGGAGGGATCCCACTAAATCTTCAATTTTCATTTGTTCCGAATCCTTGTGTTCTTCTATAGAGGTTACCTTAGGATGGAATCTTTCCGGAAGTGATCTCAAGATTTTACTACAAATTTTACCTTCCGGAAGAGTTTCCCCAAGAGCCCACATTTCATTTACAATTTTCATGAGCTTAGTATGAAAGTCAGTAAACATTTCATTTTCTTCCATGCGAATGTTTTCGAAATGACTTGTGAGCATCTGGAGTTTAGATCTTTTGACAACTGAGGTACCCTCATAAGTTACTTCAAGGATTCTCCATGCCTGTTTTGCATTAGTGGTTGTCATAATCTTTTTAAACTCTTCTTGATTCATGGCACACACTATAGCATTGTACGCTCTAGCATTATTTTGTCTAAGATTTAGCTGAGCTTGAGACCATTTGGCTGGATCTAATGGTTTAGTGGTTGTGACACCATTTGTAGACACATCTTCAGTGGGTTCCGTCCAACCATTCTCTATAGCCTCCCAAACAGCCCAGTCCATGGATTTTAAGAATGCTGTCATCCGGGCTTTCCAAAAGGCATAATTTGTCCCATCGAAGAAAGGTGGACGGGTGATAGAACTTCCTTCAGGATTCATGGTGAATCTAGCAAAAGATGGATCTACTTCAGGTTATTACACCTTTACGAAGTAACCCGCTCTGATACCAATTGAAAGTGCAATAACTAGATCTCAGCAAGTCCTAGAGGGGGGGTGAATAGGACTATTAAAAATTTCTTTTCAAAACTTAGATGTTATTAAAGAACAATCTGAAAGATTATTAAAATTGAGAGAGATAATCAGAGTTGTGAGTGTCTAGAAATGTAACTAGAGCAATAGAGATGTAGCATATAAAGGATCATCAACTCAAGTGACAAGAAAGCAAGGCAACATCCACACACAACCGACAATAAATACAATGATTTATAGTGGTTCGGTCCTAGACCTACATCCACTCTCAAGAGCAATCTCTCTTGGTTCCACTAAATAAGAGGTACTCACATAACATACACCTCTTGCAACAATTTTTTGATGCGGTGGTTTGTCTTCCACCAATTACAACAATTTTTGATGCGGTGGTTTGTCTTCCACCAAATACAGCAATATGAATTGAAATATTAAGAGCACTTAAACAAGGAATTGAATACCTTGGTTTTGAGTGGTGCTCTTGAAGCTTGAAGACTACCTCCAAGCTTTGGCCTCTTGTTCTTGCTCCTTGGAGATGAAGATCTTCAGATGTGAGCTCAACCAAGGGAAGAGGTTCCAAGAGGGTTTGGAAGGCTAAGGTATTCTCTCAGATTTGAAGAAGCCTTTCCTAAGTCACCAACTACTCTACTTGTAACAATAATGACACTCTTTGATGTTGGAGAGTAGGTGGTTGTGGGAGCTTTGAAGATGATTTTAATGGAGGTGCAAAGGCTCAACTATACTAGTGAATTTCTCAGCAATTAATTCAGTGGTTGGAGCAAGGGAGAGGTCCTCTTTAAATACAGATGAGCTACAACGGATAGTTCTACGGCTTAGAACAGAATGGTCTACGGGTTAGCCGTAAGTTCTGACAGCATCCAACGGCTAGTTTGACCAGATTCAGCACAAATTCCTTCTTACGGTTAGGCCTACGGCTTAGCCGTAAATTCTTATACGGCTTAGCCGTGAGCACCTTTCGGCCTAGCCGTGGGTCAGCCGTAAGCTCAAATTTCCCAGAAACAGCTCTCTGGAGAGTGGTCCGTAATCTTTACGGCTTAGCCGTGAATAACCTTACGGCTTAGCCGTGAAGGCCTTTCGGCTTGGCCGTAAGGTCAACCGTAAGCATAATATGGCCAAGTACACTCTCTGGATTGTGACCCGTAGATTTTACGGCTTAGCCGTGAAACACACTACGGCTTAGCCGTAATATTTTTCGGTGTAGCCGTAAGGTCAGCCGTAGAACAAAAAGGCTTCAAAATACACTCTCTGGAAAGTGAGCCGTAGGGTCTACGGCTTAGCCGTGGTCAAAGCCGTAGAACAAAACAGGGTTTTTGAAAAACCTAATTTTCTAGTTTGATTTCAAGGACACTTAGGGATCACAGATACCTTATCCCTTGGCACTCACAGAAGATATTCTTTGATGTTGAACTTCTTTGCTTAGTCTTCATTGATAGGTTTTCCTTGAATGGTCTTGAACTAGCTTGAACTTCTTTGAACTTGACTTGATCTTCAATGAACTTCCGAGGTGAACTACATCGTTCTTGAATCGAACTATACTTTGGTCACGTAATTGACAACACACTCTTACAATGACACTAACAATCTCCCCCTTTGTCAATTTCGTGACAAAATTACATAATGTGAAGAAGATACAACATTTAAACTCAGCAATTGAGATACACAAAGTATTACATCAGTGAATACACCTTAAGCACCCACATCTACATACACAACACTTTGAAACTCCCCCTTTGACGATGCTTAACCTACAAACAAGGCTGCAAACACAATCTACTAGAAAGGTGGGAGGTTAGAAGGCTCCCCCTAAACACATGCATACAATTCTCCCCCTTTTTGGCACAAGATTGACAAAGAGATAAAGCATAATTGAGAACAGAAAGGCACACAAAGAGAAACAATGGCTATATTACATGGAGAAATGAAGTACAACCATAACAAAACAATACATCACCCATAAGCATACATGAGATAACAATTAAGCCTATCAGGTGAGGTACAGCCATTTCCCAAAAAAAAACAAACAAAAACAACAAGAACAGTCATCAATCCGAAGGAGGAGAAGGGGAAGGAATCGCCACATCGTCGCGTCGGCAGCTCTTGGAGATCTTGGACAAGTACTGAAATGATTTCTTCAAGAGCTTCTCCATTTTAGTTTACCTTTGTTCGAGAGCGGCCAACCGAGCTTCAAACGAAGAAGAGGAAGAAGCCGCGGGAGGAACCGGAACCGGTGAAGTGGCAGAGGGTGCTGCAGAAGGAGACGCAACCGGTGAATCGTCTTCGTCGCCGGAGTCAGGAAGAGGGGGACCGGCTGCCTGCTGTTTTGAGAATCGCATGTTCTGGATGTTAACGGTCCCAAAGGTGGGGTGAGACTCAGGAGCCTCATCGGTAGGTAAAGTGACGCCACAATGAGAGGCGAGTCGAGTCATGAGATACCCAAATACACATGCATTGGTGCCTCGGCCTGGGCACTGCCAAAAATGAATAATGGTGGTACAGATGAGTGAGGGAAGACACACCCGGATCCCCATGTGGACGTGGTAGAGGACATTCACCATGAAGGGAGTGAGATCGGAGAAATTCCCCCTCCGAGGATAAATGTTATAGGTGAAGATTGCATGAAGGATCCGGTAGTGAGGAAGCAATGAGACGGCTGGAAGGAACCCCTTGGCCTTCCATGGTATGGAGGCGCCACATAGGGCGAAAGTGGCAGTGTGTCTCTCCTCTTCGGTTAGAGTATCCGAGATGACCGAGGGAGAATCAGAGAGAGGCACACATAACAGAGAGGAGATGATGGCAGGGGTAATGGTGTTCGTGCCATCACTGAACCCAATGTCAAATGACATGGTGTCTATCGAGGCATGGGAGATAGATGCATACAGGGTACGCACAATGGAGGGGAAGCCAGGACCACCCCACTTCAGAATGTTTTCCCACCCAACATGAGTGAGAAGTGTGTGTACGCCGTAGGCCTCAACAGCTAGGATGTTAACATCCCGCTCCACAGTGATGGGTCTCGAGAAGAAAGACCGATCACCAGTGGGTTCCCGTGGAACCAAGACTCGGGGAGAGGGTGGAGAGGGCTGTCGAGCCCGGGAGGAGCTACCGGAGGCACGAGGCCGCTTACCCGGAGGGTAGGCATTCTTGGAGCGCGGAGGCATAGTGAGACACAGAAAGCAGGTCACAGACCACAAACAGGGGGAAAAATGACACAGAGTACAGAAAACGAATGAAACAGTGAGGAAACAAACGAGAGAGAGAAAAGAGAACAATACCGAACCAAAATAGAGGAGGACGCCGGAGAAGGAGGGCGCCGGAGAAGGAGGCCGGAGAAGAGAGGAGGAAGAGAGGGATGGTGCCGGAAGAAGAAGACAGAGAAAAGAAGAAATAGGAGGACACCGGAGGAGGGAGACCGGAGGGGAAAGACGCCGGAGAAAGGGAGGAGGAGGAAGGCCGGAGGAGGAAGCCACACGCCGGAGAAGGAAGAAGGAGGAAGGCCGGAGGAAGAGGGAAACCGAGAGAGGAAGGGAGGGCAGAAGAGAAACAGTCGGGCGAGCATCGAAAAAGAAGAGGAACAGACGGATTAAAAAGATCTCGGCGCGCAGAACGAGGGTACGTACGGCTTAGCCGTAGAGTGTTTTACGGCTCAGCCGTAAACGCGTACGGCTTAGCCGTAAAGTGGTGTACGGCTTAGCCGTAGACCCTGGGCAAACACAAGTTAATCCAAACAGCAAACACCAATAGATTTCCTTAAATTTTCAAATTTTAACACATCAAGAGGTTTAGTTAAGATGTCTGCAAGTTGTTTTTCAGTCTGAATATATTCGAGCTCAATTATTCCTTCTTCAACCAATTCTCTAATGAAATGATGTCGAATATCAATGTGTTTGGTGCGAGAGTGCTGAACCGGATTTTTAGAAATGTGTATGGCACTCGTATTATCACAATACAAGCTCATTATTCCTTGTGTAATGCCATAGTCCATAAGCATCTGCTTCATCCACAAGAGTTGAGAACAGCAACTTCCGGCAGCTATGTATTCAGCCTCGGCAGTGGAGAGAGATATCGAATTTTGCTTTTTACTATGCCAAGCTACTAGACAATTTCCAACATAAAAACAGCCGCCACTGGTGGATTTTCTATCATCTAAGTTTCCTGCCCAATCAGCATCTGAGTATCCAGCAATGGAGGATGAGGAGTCATGAGGATACCACAGACCATATTCAGTTGTATCGGCAATGTACTTAATGATTCTTTTTACAGCAGTCAGATGAGATTCTTTGGGATCTGCTTGATATCGAGCACATGCTCCCACGCTAAATGCTATGTCTGGCCTACTTGCAGTAAGGTACAACAGGCTACCAATCATACTTCTATATAGGCTAGAGTCAACCCCTTTCCCATTTGCATCTTTAGTAAGTTTGATGGTTGTACTCATGGGGGTTTTGACATGTTTCCCAGTCATTAGACCAAATCGTTTCACCAGTTCTTTAGCATACTTGGACTGGGAAATGAAGATGCCATCACGTAATTGTTTGACTTGTAGGCCTAAGAAGAAATTTAATTCGCCAACCATACTCATTTCGAATTCAGATTGCATTAGATTAGCGAACTGAGTAGACAAGTCATTAGATGTGGAACCAAAGATGATATCATCTACATATATTTGCGCTATTAACACTGACTTTCTTGTCTTTTGAATAAAGAGGGTTTTATCAACACTACCTCTTTGAAAATCATTGTCTAACAAGAATTTTGTCAACCTTTCATACCACGCACGTGGTGCTTGCTTAAGACCATACAAAGCTTTCTTCAGTCTAAACACATGGTCAGGAAATTTTGAATCTATAAAACCTTTAGGTTGTTCAACATATACTTCCTCATTCAAAATTCCATTTAGAAAAGCACTCTTAACATCCATTTGAAACAATTTGAATTTTAGAAAACAGGCTATAGGTAGCAAAATTCTAATTGATTCTAAACGAGCAACTGGAGCAAAGGTCTCGTCGAAGTCAATACCTTCAATTTGAGAATATCCCTGCGCTACCAACCTAGCTTTGTTCCTAACAATAACTCCATTTTCATCAAGTTTATTTCTGAAGATCCATTTAGTGCCTATCACATTTTTATCCTTTGGTCTTGGAACTAGGTACCAAACATCACTTCTTGTGAACTGATTCAATTCTTCTTGCATAGCTTTTATCCAATCATTGTCTGAAAAGGCTTCATCAACGCTGGTAGGTTCTAAAACAGAAGTAAAGCACAAGTGACTCATAATGTTCTCCAATTGTTTCCTAGTTTTTACACCTGTTAGGGGGTCACCAATAATCTGATCTATAGGATGGTCTTTGACATTCACCAAATTTTCAGTAGCGATAGGTGCCTCAGTTTTTATTGTGGATTGTGTGGGTTCAATCAGTGAGGGCACTTCCACTTCATCAACATTGTCAGACATTGTGGATTCATCATCTATAATGACATTTATTGATTCTTGAATGACTCCGGTTTTCATATTTAGAACACGATAGGCTCGACTCCGTGTTGAATAGCCTAAGAATATACCTTCATCACTTTTTGAGTCAAATTTACTCAGTTGTTCCCTATCTTTCAAGATGTAACATTTGCTTCCAAAGACCTTAAAATATTTTACATTTGGTTTCTTCCCATGCCACAATTCATAAGCTGTCTGATTTGTACCAGTCCTAAGATAAACTCGGTTGATGATGTAGCAGCTAGTATTAACAGCTTCGGCCCACAAGTCTCTAGGAAGATTCTTACTATGAAGCATGACTGTGGCCATGTCTTGGAGAACTCTATTTTTTCTTTCAGCCACCCCATTTTGTTGTGGAGTTTTGGGTGCTGAATATTCATGATGAATCCCATATTTCTCACAAAATTTGTCAAATTGATCATTCTCAAATTCTCCACCATGATCACTTCTGATTCGGGCTACTGAAGTACCTTTTTCAGTCTAAATTTGTTTTACAATCCTTTTAAATTCTCCAAAGGCTTCAGATTTTTCTCTTAAGAATGCAACCCAAGTGAATCTAGAGAAATCATCTACCATAACAAGAAAGTACCTTTTCTTACCTCGACTCTCTCTTTTAGTTGGTCCAACCAAGTCCATGTGAATAAGTTCTAGAGGTCGAGTAGTTTTCATAGCATTCACCATTTTATGGGCACTTCTAATTTGTTTTCCTTGAAGGCACTCTCCACAGATCATCTTTTCTTGACTACTGATCTTGGGCAGTCCTTCAACATATTTGTTTAGATGGGATAAGTCTCTGTAGTTTACATGCCCAAGTCTTTGATGCCACAACTTAGCTTCATCAATACTAGTTAGTAGGCAAGAAGCAGACGATGAAGCATTTATTTTTCCCACCACATAACAGTTATCAGAAGTTCTAAGACCTCTCAATATTATCTTTCCATTCCTTGAGATCTCACAGCTATGACTACTAAAGTTTACGGCATAATCTTTATCACAGATTTGAGATATGCTAAGTAAATTATGTTTTAACCCATCAACGCACAAAACATTCTCAAAAGGTGGTAAGTTTGGAACATTTAAAGTTCCTTTCCCAATAATTTTCGCAGTACTGCCATCACCAAAAGTAACTGTGCCTCCATCGAATTCAATCATTTTAGACAAACAAGATTTATCACCAGTCATATGTTTTGAGCATCCACTATCCAGATACCATCTTGATTGTTCTGCAGCTTTAAAAGCTGTGTGGACTACTAGATTCTTGTTTTTAGGTATCCATTTAAGTGTACTAGTAGTGGGGATCACAGTTGATTTTTGGTGTTTCACTTGAAAAGTTTTATGTTGGGGAATATGAATGTTTGCTCCATTCTTTTTGTATATTTCAAATTGTTTTCTTAACTTATGGACTTCTTTTAATAAATTATTCATCTTTTGGTTGAAGGGAAATGTGTTTATCTGAGACTTTTGTTTTTTGTTTTCAGGTTCCACTTTCTTCGTGGTGTTTTTCTCAATTTTCTGACTGATGTTACAGTGAATTTTTCTTAATTTGCACTCCATTTTGAAATGACCTCTCTTACCACAATAATGACAGAAGACATTTGATGAAACAGTATGAGTACTAGTAGATGCCTTATCCACAATGTTTTGAATACTAGTATCTTCATTTTTTAAGGCACTTTTGACAAAAACAGTTCCGGAACTTGGAGGCTGATTAGCATTTTTGTCATATCCAAGACCAGTCATGTCTTTATAAGCTTTCCCAATTTTGAATAGTCTAATGTATTTCTCATCATTTTGAGTAAATCTGTACTCATACTTTTCTTTATACCGTTTCAGAATAGTCACTTCATTGTGGAGAGCAATATTTTCATCTTTTATTTTTAAAAGGGATTTTTCATTTTCTCTTAATTTGAGTACATTTTCTTTTTCTGTTGATAATTGGATTTTTACACTTTCGAGTTCTTTGATCAATTGTTCCTTTTCAGTACTAATACTATCAACCTTATCCTTTAAATTCTTAATCTTCTTTTGTTGATTGCTTACAGTTTCAACGAGCCTACAGGTTCCCTCATAGAGTAGTTCATAGGAATCCGTGGTGTTGTCATTATCCTCATCCTCTGAATTTTCATACTCACTCTCTGACTCACTGCCTGAGACTTCTTCATTCGATATTTTAATCATTTCCTCGGAAAGATTGAAGGTGGCAGTGGTAGCCATCAGAACTGTATATTTGTTTGATTCATTTTGATGTGATTCATCTGAGTCAGAATCTGATTCAGATGAATCGTCCCAAGTGGCTACAAGATTCTTCTTTTTGTATTTTCCTTTTTGAGGACAATCGGTGGATATGTGTCCAATTTTCTTGCATCTGTAACACATAGGTTCCTTATGTTTACTTCTAGAGAGGGAACTTGACCGACCTTTGTATTTATCATTTGTGATTTCATTTTTATACTCTTTCACCCTCTTTTTCTTAAATTGTTTCAAAAATTTTTTAGCCAAAAGGGCCACATTTTCATCCTCATCATTACTAGTTACTCCTAAGTCATCTTTAGAGGAAGATGTGTTATGAGAGGTGATAAGAGCGATTGATTTCTTTTTGTCATTATTGAATTTGAGTTCAAAGGTCTGGAGGGATCCCACTAAATCTTCAATTTTCATTTGTTCCGAATCCTTGTGTTCTTCTATAGAGGTTACCTTAGGATGGAATCTTTCCGGAAGTGATCTCAAGATTTTACTACAAATTTTACCTTCCGGAAGAGTTTCCCCAAGAGCCCACATTTCATTTACAATTTTCATGAGCTTAGTATGAAAGTCAGTAAACATTTCATTTTCTTCCATGCGAATGTTTTCGAACTGACTTGTGAGCATCTGGAGTTTAGATCTTTTGACAACTGAGGTACCCTCATAAGTTACTTCAAGGATTCTCCATGCCTGTTTTGCATTAGTGGTTGTCATAATCTTTTTAAACTCTTCTTGATTCATGGCACACACTATAGCATTGTACGCTCTAGCATTATTTTGTCTAAGATTTAGCTGAGCTTGAGACCATTTGGCTGGATCTAATGGTTTAGTGGTTGTGACACCATTTGTAGACACATCTTCAGTGGGTTCCGTCCAACCATTCTCTATAGCCTCCCAAACAGCCCAGTCCATGGATTTTAAGAATGCTGTCATCCGGGCTTTCCAAAAGGCATAATTTGTCCCATCGAAGAAAGGTGGACGGGTGATAGAACTTCCTTCAGGATTCATGGTGAATCTAGCAAAAGATGGATCTACTTCAGGTTATTACACCTTTACGAAGTAACCCGCTCTGATACCAATTGAAAGTGCAATAACTAGATCTCAGCAAGTCCTAGAGGGGGGGTGAATAGGACTATTAAAAATTTCTTTTCAAAACTTAGATGTTATTAAAGAACAATCTGAAAGATTATTAAAATTGAGAGAGATAATCAGAGTTGTGAGTGTCTAGAAATGTAACTAGAGCAATAGAGATGTAGCATATAAAGGATCATCAACTCAAGTGACAAGAAAGCAAGGCAACATCCACACACAACCGACAATAAATACAATGATTTATAGTGGTTCGGTCCTAGACCTACATCCACTCTCAAGAGCAATCTCTCTTGGTTCCACTAAATAAGAGGTACTCACATAACATACACCTCTTGCAACAATTTTTTGATGCGGTGGTTTGTCTTCCACCAATTACAACAATTTTTGATGCGGTGGTTTGTCTTCCACCAAATACAGCAATATGAATTGAAATATTAAGAGCACTTAAACAAGGAATTGAATACCTTGGTTTTGAGTGGTGCTCTTGAAGCTTGAAGACTACCTCCAAGCTTTGGCCTCTTGTTCTTGCTCCTTGGAGATGAAGATCTTCAGATGTGAGCTCAACCAAGGGAAGAGGTTCCAAGAGGGTTTGGAAGGCTAAGGTATTCTCTCAGATTTGAAGAAGCCTTTCCTAAGTCACCAACTACTCTACTTGTAACAATAATGACACTCTTTGATGTTGGAGAGTAGGTGGTTGTGGGAGCTTTGAAGATGATTTTAATGGAGGTGCAAAGGCTCAACTATACTAGTGAATTTCTCAGCAATTAATTCAGTGGTTGGAGCAAGGGAGAGGTCCTCTTTAAATACAGATGAGCTACAACGGATAGTTCTACGGCTTAGAACAGAATGGTCTACGGGTTAGCCATAAGTTCTGACAGCATCCAACGGCTAGTTTGACCAGATTCAGCACAAATTCCTTCTTACGGTTAGGCCTACGGCTTAGCCGTAAATTCTTATACGGCTTAGCCGTGAGCACCTTTCGGCCTAGCCGTGGGTCAGCCGTAAGCTCAAATTTCCCAGAAACAGCTCTCTGGAGAGTGGTCCGTAATCTTTACGGCTTAGCCGTGAATAACCTTACGGCTTAGCCGTGAAGGCCTTTCGGCTTGGCCGTAAGGTCAACCGTAAGCATAATATGGCCAAGTACACTCTCTGGATTGTGACCCGTAGATTTTACGGCTTAGCCGTGAAACACACTACGGCTTAGCCGTAATATTTTTCGGTGTAGCCGTAAGGTCAGCCGTAGAACAAAAAGGCTTCAAAATACACTCTCTGGAAAGTGAGCCGTAGGGTCTACGGCTTAGCCGTGGTCAAAGCCGTAGAACAAAACAGGGTTTTTGAAAAACCTAATTTTCTAGTTTGATTTCAAGGACACTTAGGGATCACAGATACCTTATCCCTTGGCACTCACAGAAGATATTCTTTGATGTTGAACTTCTTTGCTTAGTCTTCATTGATAGGTTTTCCTTGAATGGTCTTGAACTAGCTTGAACTTCTTTGAACTTGACTTGATCTTCAATGAACTTCCGAGGTGAACTACATCGTTCTTGAATCGAACTATACTTTGGTCACGTAATTGACAACACACTCTTACAATGACACTAACAATCTCCCCCTTTGTCAATTTCGTGACAAAATTACATAATGTGAAGAAGATACAACATTTAAACTCAGCAATTGAGATACACAAAGTATTACATCAGTGAATACACCTTAAGCACCCACATCTACATACACAACACTTTGAAACTCCCCCTTTGACGATGCTTAACCTGCAAACAAGGCTGCAAACACAATCTACTAGAAAGGTGGGAGGTTAGAAGGCTCCCCCTAAACACATGCATACAATTCTCCCCCTTTTTGGCACAAGATTGACAAAGAGATAAAGCATAATTGAGAACAGAAAGGCACACAAAGAGAAACAATGGCTATATTACATGGAGAAATGAAGTACAACCATAACAAAACAATACATCACCCATAAGCATACATGAGATAACAATTAAGCCTATCAGGTGAGGTACAGCCATTTCCCAAAAAAAAACAAACAAAAACAACAAGAACAGTCATCAATCCGAAGGAGGAGAAGGGGAAGGAATCGCCACATCGTCGCGTCGGCAGCTCTTGGAGATCTTGGACAAGTACTGAAATGATTTCTTCAAGAGCTTCTCCATTTTAGTTTGCCTTTGTTCGAGAGCGGCCAACCGAGCTTCAAACGAAGAAGAGGAAGAAGCCGCGGGAGGAACCGGAACCGGTGAAGTGGCAGAGGGTGCTGCAGAAGGAGACGCAACCGGTGAATCGTCTTCGTCGCCGGAGTCAGGAAGAGGGGGACCGGCTGCCTGCTGTTTTGAGAATCGCATGTTCTGGATGTTAACGGTCCCAAAGGTGGGGTGAGACTCAGGAGCCTCATCGGTAGGTAAAGTGACGCCACAATGAGAGGCGAGTCGAGTCATGAGATACCCAAATACACATGCATTGGTGCCTCGGCCTGGGCACTGCCAAAAATGAATAATGGTGGTACAGATGAGTGAGGGAAGACACACCCGGATCCCCATGTGGACGTGGTAGAGGACATTCACCATGAAGGGAGTGAGATCGGAGAAATTCCCCCTCCGAGGATAAATGTTATAGGTGAAGATTGCATGAAGGATCCGGTAGTGAGGAAGCAATGAGACGGCTGGAAGGAACCCCTTGGCCTTCCATGGTATGGAGGCGCCACATAGGGCGAAAGTGGCAGTGTGTCTCTCCTCTTCGGTTAGAGTATCCGAGATGACCGAGGGAGAATCAGAGAGAGGCACACATAACAGAGAGGAGATGATGGCAGGGGTAATGGTGTTCGTGCCATCACTGAACCCAATGTCAAATGACATGGTGTCTATCGAGGCATGGGAGATAGATGCATACAGGGTACGCACAATGGAGGGGAAGCCAGGACCACCCCACTTCAGAATGTTTTCCCACCCAACATGAGTGAGAAGTGTGTGTACGCCGTAGGCCTCAACAGCTAGGATGTTAACATCCCGCTCCACAGTGATGGGTCTCGAGAAGAAAGACCGATCACCAGTGGGTTCCCGTGGAACCAAGACTCGGGGAGAGGGTGGAGAGGGCTGTCGAGCCCGGGAGGAGCTACCGGAGGCACGAGGCCGCTTACCCGGAGGGTAGGCATTCTTGGAGCGCGGAGGCATAGTGAGACACAGAAAGCAGGTCACAGACCACAAACAGGGGGAAAAATGACACAGAGTACAGAAAACGAATGAAACAGTGAGGAAACAAACGAGAGAGAGAAAAGAGAACAATACCGAACCAAAATAGAGGAGGACGCCGGAGAAGGAGGGCGCCGGAGAAGGAGGCCGGAGAAGAGAGGAGGAAGAGAGGGATGGTGCCGGAAGAAGAAGACAGAGAAAAGAAGAAATAGGAGGACACCGGAGGAGGGAGACCGGAGGGGAAAGACGCCGGAGAAAGGGAGGAGGAGGAAGGCCGGAGGAGGAAGCCACACGCCGGAGAAGGAAGAAGGAGGAAGGCCGGAGGAAGAGGGAAACCGAGAGAGGAAGGGAGGGCAGGAGAGAAACAGTCGGGCGAGCATCGAAAAAGAAGAGGAACAGACGGATTAAAAAGATCTCGGCGCGCAGAACGAGGGTACGTACGGCTTAGCCGTAGAGTGTTTTACGGCTCAGCCGTAAACGCGTACGGCTTAGCCGTAAAGTGGTGTACGGCTTAGCCGTAGACCCTGGGCAAACACAAGTTAATCCAAACAGCAAACACCAATAGATTTCCTTAAATTTTCAAATTTTAACACATCAAGAGGTTTAGTTAAGATGTCTGCAAGTTGTTTTTCAGTCTGAATATATTCGAGCTCAATTATTCCTTCTTCAACCAATTCTCTAATGAAATGATGTCGAATATCAATGTGTTTGGTGCGAGAGTGCTGAACCGGATTTTTAGAAATGTGTATGGCACTCGTATTATCACAATACAAGCTCATTATTCCTTGTGTAATGCCATAGTCCATAAGCATCTGCTTCATCCACAAGAGTTGAGAACAGCAACTTCCGGCAGCTATGTATTCAGCCTCGGCAGTGGAGAGAGATATCGAATTTTGCTTTTTACTATGCCAAGCTACTAGACAATTTCCAACATAAAAACAGCCGCCACTGGTGGATTTTCTATCATCTAAGTTTCCTGCCCAATCAGCATCTGAGTATCCAGCAATGGAGGATGAGGAGTCATGAGGATACCACAGACCATATTCAGTTGTATCGGCAATGTACTTAATGATTCTTTTTACAGCAGTCAGATGAGATTCTTTGGGATCTGCTTGATATCGAGCACATGCTCCCACGCTAAATGCTATGTCTGGCCTACTTGCAGTAAGGTACAACAGGCTACCAATCATACTTCTATATAGGCTAGAGTCAACCCCTTTCCCATTTGCATCTTTAGTAAGTTTGATGGTTGTACTCATGGGGGTTTTGACATGTTTCCCAGTCATTAGACCAAATCGTTTCACCAGTTCTTTAGCATACTTGGACTGGGAAATGAAGATGCCATCACGTAATTGTTTGACTTGTAGGCCTAAGAAGAAATTTAATTCGCCAACCATACTCATTTCGAATTCAGATTGCATTAGATTAGCGAACTGAGTAGACAAGTCATTAGATGTGGAACCAAAGATGATATCATCTACATATATTTGCGCTATTAACACTGACTTTCTTGTCTTTTGAATAAAGAGGGTTTTATCAACACTACCTCTTTGAAAATCATTGTCTAACAAGAATTTTGTCAACCTTTCATACCACGCACGTGGTGCTTGCTTAAGACCATACAAAGCTTTCTTCAGTCTAAACACATGGTCAGGAAATTTTGAATCTATAAAACCTTTAGGTTGTTCAACATATACTTCCTCATTCAAAATTCCATTTAGAAAAGCACTCTTAACATCCATTTGAAACAATTTGAATTTTAGAAAACAGGCTATAGGTAGCAAAATTCTAATTGATTCTAAACGAGCAACTGGAGCAAAGGTCTCGTCGAAGTCAATACCTTCAATTTGAGAATATCCCTGCGCTACCAACCTAGCTTTGTTCCTAACAATAACTCCATTTTCATCAAGTTTATTTCTGAAGATCCATTTAGTGCCTATCACATTTTTATCCTTTGGTCTTGGAACTAGGTACCAAACATCACTTCTTGTGAACTGATTCAATTCTTCTTGCATAGCTTTTATCCAATCATTGTCTGAAAAGGCTTCATCAACGCTGGTAGGTTCTAAAACAGAAGTAAAGCACAAGTGACTCATAATGTTCTCCAATTGTTTCCTAGTTTTTACACCTGTTAGGGGGTCACCAATAATCTGATCTATAGGATGGTCTTTGACATTCACCAAATTTTCAGTAGCGATAGGTGCCTCAGTTTTTATTGTGGATTGTGTGGGTTCAATCAGTGAGGGCACTTCCACTTCATCAACATTGTCAGACATTGTGGATTCATCATCTATAATGACATTTATTGATTCTTGAATGACTCCGGTTTTCATATTTAGAACACGATAGGCTCGACTCCGTGTTGAATAGCCTAAGAATATACCTTCATCACTTTTTGAGTCAAATTTACTCAGTTGTTCCCTATCTTTCAAGATGTAACATTTGCTTCCAAAGACCTTAAAATATTTTACATTTGGTTTCTTCCCATGCCACAATTCATAAGCTGTCTGATTTGTACCAGTCCTAAGATAAACTCGGTTGATGATGTAGCAGCTAGTATTAACAGCTTCGGCCCACAAGTCTCTAGGAAGATTCTTACTATGAAGCATGACTGTGGCCATGTCTTGGAGAACTCTATTTTTTCTTTCAGCCACCCCATTTTGTTGTGGAGTTTTGGGTGCTGAATATTCATGATGAATCCCATATTTCTCACAAAATTTGTCAAATTGATCATTCTCAAATTCTCCACCATGATCACTTCTGATTCGGGCTACTGAAGTACCTTTTTCAGTCTAAATTTGTTTTACAATCCTTTTAAATTCTCCAAAGGCTTCAGATTTTTCTCTTAAGAATGCAACCCAAGTGAATCTAGAGAAATCATCTACCATAACAAGAAAGTACCTTTTCTTACCTCGACTCTCTCTTTTAGTTGGTCCAACCAAGTCCATGTGAATAAGTTCTAGAGGTCGAGTAGTTTTCATAGCATTCACCATTTTATGGGCACTTCTAATTTGTTTTCCTTGAAGGCACTCTCCACAGATCATCTTTTCTTGACTACTGATCTTGGGCAGTCCTTCAACATATTTGTTTAGATGGGATAAGTCTCTGTAGTTTACATGCCCAAGTCTTTGATGCCACAACTTAGCTTCATCAATACTAGTTAGTAGGCAAGAAGCAGACGATGAAGCATTTATTTTTCCCACCACATAACAGTTATCAGAAGTTCTAAGACCTCTCAATATTATCTTTCCATTCCTTGAGATCTCACAGCTATGACTACTAAAGTTTACGGCATAATCTTTATCACAGATTTGAGATATGCTAAGTAAATTATGTTTTAACCCATCAACGCACAAAACATTCTCAAAAGGTGGTAAGTTTGGAACATTTAAAGTTCCTTTCCCAATAATTTTCGCAGTACTGCCATCACCAAAAGTAACTGTGCCTCCATCGAATTCAATCATTTTAGACAAACAAGATTTATCACCAGTCATATGTTTTGAGCATCCACTATCCAGATACCATCTTGATTGTTCTGCAGCTTTAAAAGCTGTGTGGACTACTAGATTCTTGTTTTTAGGTATCCATTTAAGTGTACTAGTAGTGGGGATCACAGTTGATTTTTGGTGTTTCACTTGAAAAGTTTTATGTTGGGGAATATGAATGTTTGCTCCATTCTTTTTGTATATTTCAAATTGTTTTCTTAACTTATGGACTTCTTTTAATAAATTATTCATCTTTTGGTTGAAGGGAAATGTGTTTATCTGAGACTTTTGTTTTTTGTTTTCAGGTTCCACTTTCTTCGTGGTGTTTTTCTCAATTTTCTGACTGATGTTACAGTGAATTTTTCTTAATTTGCACTCCATTTTGAAATGACCTCTCTTACCACAATAATGACAGAAGACATTTGATGAAACAGTATGAGTACTAGTAGATGCCTTATCCACAATGTTTTGAATACTAGTATCTTCATTTTTTAAGGCACTTTTGACAAAAACAGTTCCGGAACTTGGAGGCTGATTAGCATTTTTGTCATATCCAAGACCAGTCATGTCTTTATAAGCTTTCCCAATTTTGAATAGTCTAATGTATTTCTCATCATTTTGAGTAAATCTGTACTCATACTTTTCTTTATACCGTTTCAGAATAGTCACTTCATTGTGGAGAGCAATATTTTCATCTTTTATTTTTAAAAGGGATTTTTCATTTTCTCTTAATTTGAGTACATTTTCTTTTTCTGTTGATAATTGGATTTTTACACTTTCGAGTTCTTTGATCAATTGTTCCTTTTCAGTACTAATACTATCAACCTTATCCTTTAAATTCTTAATCTTCTTTTGTTGATTGCTTACAGTTTCAACGAGCCTACAGGTTCCCTCATAGAGTAGTTCATAGGAATCCGTGGTGTTGTCATTATCCTCATCCTCTGAATTTTCATACTCACTCTCTGACTCACTGCCTGAGACTTCTTCATTCGATATTTTAATCATTTCCTCGGAAAGATTGAAGGTGGCAGTGGTAGCCATCAGAACTGTATATTTGTTTGATTCATTTTGATGTGATTCATCTGAGTCAGAATCTGATTCAGATGAATCGTCCCAAGTGGCTACAAGATTCTTCTTTTTGTATTTTCCTTTTTGAGGACAATCGGTGGATATGTGTCCAATTTTCTTGCATCTGTAACACATAGGTTCCTTATGTTTACTTCTAGAGAGGGAACTTGACCGACCTTTGTATTTATCATTTGTGATTTCATTTTTATACTCTTTCACCCTCTTTTTCTTAAATTGTTTCAAAAATTTTTTAGCCAAAAGGGCCACATTTTCATCCTCATCATTACTAGTTACTCCTAAGTCATCTTTAGAGGAAGATGTGTTATGAGAGGTGATAAGAGCGATTGATTTCTTTTTGTCATTATTGAATTTGAGTTCAAAGGTCTGGAGGGATCCCACTAAATCTTCAATTTTCATTTGTTCCGAATCCTTGTGTTCTTCTATAGAGGTTACCTTAGGATGGAATCTTTCCGGAAGTGATCTCAAGATTTTACTACAAATTTTACCTTCCGGAAGAGTTTCCCCAAGAGCCCACATTTCATTTACAATTTTCATGAGCTTAGTATGAAAGTCAGTAAACATTTCATTTTCTTCCATGCGAATGTTTTCGAACTGACTTGTGAGCATCTGGAGTTTAGATCTTTTGACAACTGAGGTACCCTCATAAGTTACTTCAAGGATTCTCCATGCCTGTTTTGCATTAGTGGTTGTCATAATCTTTTTAAACTCTTCTTGATTCATGGCACACACTATAGCATTGTACGCTCTAGCATTATTTTGTCTAAGATTTAGCTGAGCTTGAGACCATTTGGCTGGATCTAATGGTTTAGTGGTTGTGACACCATTTGTAGACACATCTTCAGTGGGTTCCGTCCAACCATTCTCTATAGCCTCCCAAACAGCCCAGTCCATGGATTTTAAGAATGCTGTCATCCGGGCTTTCCAAAAGGCATAATTTGTCCCATCGAAGAAAGGTGGACGGGTGATAGAACTTCCTTCAGGATTCATGGTGAATCTAGCAAAAGATGGATCTACTTCAGGTTATTACACCTTTACGAAGTAACCCGCTCTGATACCAATTGAAAGTGCAATAACTAGATCTCAGCAAGTCCTAGAGGGGGGGTGAATAGGACTATTAAAAATTTCTTTTCAAAACTTAGATGTTATTAAAGAACAATCTGAAAGATTATTAAAATTGAGAGAGATAATCAGAGTTGTGAGTGTCTAGAAATGTAACTAGAGCAATAGAGATGTAGCATATAAAGGATCATCAACTCAAGTGACAAGAAAGCAAGGCAACATCCACACACAACCGACAATAAATACAATGATTTATAGTGGTTCGGTCCTAGACCTACATCCACTCTCAAGAGCAATCTCTCTTGGTTCCACTAAATAAGAGGTACTCACATAACATACACCTCTTGCAACAATTTTTTGATGCGGTGGTTTGTCTTCCACCAATTACAACAATTTTTGATGCGGTGGTTTGTCTTCCACCAAATACAGCAATATGAATTGAAATATTAAGAGCACTTAAACAAGGAATTGAATACCTTGGTTTTGAGTGGTGCTCTTGAAGCTTGAAGACTACCTCCAAGCTTTGGCCTCTTGTTCTTGCTCCTTGGAGATGAAGATCTTCAGATGTGAGCTCAACCAAGGGAAGAGGTTCCAAGAGGGTTTGGAAGGCTAAGGTATTCTCTCAGATTTGAAGAAGCCTTTCCTAAGTCACCAACTACTCTACTTGTAACAATAATGACACTCTTTGATGTTGGAGAGTAGGTGGTTGTGGGAGCTTTGAAGATGATTTTAATGGAGGTGCAAAGGCTCAACTATACTAGTGAATTTCTCAGCAATTAATTCAGTGGTTGGAGCAAGGGAGAGGTCCTCTTTAAATACAGATGAGCTACAACAGATAGTTCTACGGCTTAGAACAGAATGGTCTACGGGTTAGCCGTAAGTTCTGACAGCATCCAACGGCTAGTTTGACCAGGTTCAGCACAAATTCCTTCTTACGGTTAGGCCTACGGCTTAGCCGTAAATTCTTATATGGCTTAGCCGTGAGCACCTTTCGGCCTAGCCGTGGGTCAGCCGTAAGCTCAAATTTCCCAGAAACAGCTCTCTGGAGAGTGGCCCGTAATCTTTACGGCTTAGCCGTGAATAACCTTACGGCTTAGCCGTGAAGGCCTTTCGGCTTGGCCGTAAGGTCAACCGTAAGCATAATATGGCCAAGTACACTCTCTGGATTGTGACCCGTAGATTTTACGGCTTAGCCGTGAAACACACTACGGCTTAGCCGTAATATTTTTCGGTGTAGCCGTAAGGTCAGCCGTAGAACAAAAAGGCTTCAAAATACACTCTCTGGAAAGTGAGCCGTAGGGTCTACGGCTTAGCCGTGGTCCAAGCCGTAGAACAAAATAGGGTTTTTGAAAAACCTAATTTTCTAGTTTGATTTCAAGGACACTTAGGGATCACAGATACCTTATCCCTTGGCACTCACAGAAGATATTCTTTGATGTTGAACTTCTTTGCTTAGTCTTCATTGATAGGTTTTCCTTGAATGGTCTTGAACTAGCTTGAACTTCTTTGAACTTGACTTGATCTTCAATGAACTTCCGAGGTGAACTACATCGTTCTTGAATCGAACTATACTTTGGTCACGTAATTGACAACACACTCTTACAATGACACTAACAACAAACATATTTAAAATTAAATTGGACTCAATATTTACTTACAAACCCAAATCCCTAAATCTCTTTGTTTGATCCATAATTTTTAGTCTCCAATCCACATAAAAGTAATAACTTCTTGCTTAATCGAATACATATAAATAAGGGTTTAATCAGGAGAGAAAATCATTGGATTCATAAAGTTTTTTTTTTTGAGTGATAATATTAGGATCGAAATGGTCATGAATAGGTCATATTTGGTCTTAAGCTTATAAAAGGGGGTCTATATTAGAAGTGGGAACTAGGTATCACTTGAGAATTGGGATATAGTTCCAAATTTGCTCTGACTGCTTTTACTTTTCTTTTTTTTATTTTTTTCTTTAAATTAATGATATTATTCAACTTATAATAATGCATCAAGTCTAATATCTTTAAGATTAAATATAAAAGTGTCAAACCAAAGTTGATTTTAAACTATAATTTGCCATATTAAAAGTGCTTGTGCTAGGTCCCGGGTTGGAACCCATATGGACTCCAAACCAGGCCCGTTTACTAATCAGAACCTAAATTGAATTCTGAACCTAGACCCATTTATGAATAAGAACCTAAAATAGGTTCCAAACCTGATTTTTACAGGTCGGAACCTTTAGATAATTGGAGAAGCAGGTACCCATTTTCAATCTTGGATAAGCCCAGTTATGAGCATCTATAAAATACCAAATTAATCATCAGGTTCGAGTCCTTAAAATGGAGAAATCTTGTTAAATATTTGATAATGATTCTTAGTTATGAAGTTTACAACTAATTTGCATATTATTTAAAAATTGATTTCACTTTCCACTAAAGTGTTCATGAATGATTGTTAATGAGACCTTTTTTTTTTCTCTCTCTTTCCTTCACTAGTTAGTGATTTTATTGTTCTGAATTATCCCATTTGTGGCACTTTTGTGAGTGATATGTTTGCATTGATTTCCATTACATCAATAGTTTGGATAACTGAAAGTATTGAACTATGCAAATTATATGTTTTCAAGCTGAGCATTGTATTGCCTTTAATTGTCATCAACTTTACTCTGATTTTAAGAAACATGATCCAACATAATCAATTGACTTAGTAGGGTAGTTTTGTGTAGAATATAAAATCATTCTCCCTAGAAAATTTGAATACAGAACTGGTCTTGATGGATGTTATACTTGCAAGTAATCAGAATCTATTCCCCCATGAGAGCAAAAAGGGAGCAAGAGTGGTCTGATGTTCCAAGTAAGGATGTGATAAAAAGTTTCAACACTCTATCTTAGATCGGACACACCCAACACGCCGATCAACATACCCCCCCTAAACCTTTGTCTGTTAGAATATCACTCACCAAGCCAGATAATGGTAGGAGAAGCTCAGTCTTTCTCTAATACTTAATGGGCTAGATTTTCCAAGAGCACATTTATCTAGTCAATGGTCATTGACCTGGTGAATTTGATCACCTTACATGAACCATCAAGATCATCAAACCAAGGGACCTATAGTCATCATGATGTCCCCCTATTAACCATCTATTTATTTCTTTCCTGCTTTGTGCTCGTAAATCATCGTCACGTAGAGAAATCATATCAACTTGTAGGACTCATGCATATGTTAGGAGTATTGCGATAGGATAGATAATGCAGAGGCCCATGGTCCATGGTTGATTAGTTTCACCCCATGCCACATTATAGTTGATTAGTTTCACCCCGTGCCACATTGAAAGACCCTTCACTAGTAAGTTTCCTAATGTACATCAATCATGAGAGATTTTAGGTGTTTTAAATTAAAAGAGGGCTAGTAGGCGCTTTTACAAAATGCCTAAATAGAGGAACGCAAGAGAAACCATAATATGGAGTTGTTATTAATGAAATTTTTATTTCCTAATTTTTTTCCTCTTTAAATGACTTTTTGTCTTTCTCCTTTTTACACTACGAAGTGCCAACTTTTCTTCCTTATTTTTTCTATTGTTAGCTAGGGATGATAAATCTTAAAATAGTTAGTATTACTCGTAGTTTAAAACTCCAACTTTTATACCCTATTTTTTCTCCTTGTTATTATCTCTTTGATTGACATGAGACTAGTGATGAATAGTCACATAGAGGGAAAAATGCTCCCTTAATAGCTCCCCTGTTATAAGATGTATTATCATATGTGGATACCCACATTGGGACCCACATGAGATAAAGGGATTACTAAGAATTAGGGTTTTTCTTATTAGGTTGCTTGGGGAAGAAGCAATCTTATTCTATAAATAAGATCCTCCTCCCCCCATTATGTACACACAAAAATCTCATCAATAAGAGCTCTCTCTCTCCCTCCCTCTACTCTTCATATTTCTATTCTAACACGTTATCAGCACGCTCTATTAACACCTTTTCGTCCTACCCGGCCTTTCCTTGCCGTGTCTCCCCTGTCCCTCTTCCATCTTCTTCTCCTTCTCTCCCTCCACCACTTCGAGCTGTGGGTGATTGCGTACCAGAAGGTCTGCACTGACGAGACGGGCTCTTACATGCCCCGCAGCGCCATCCAGCGCGCGGCCCTTGAGGACCTTCTCGCGCTGTGAAATGCTGTTTCGGATTACAGGTTCAAATGGGGCGCCCAGCTTGAGTTCTTCATCCGATCTCCCAAGGACAAGACAGAGATCGAGAAGCTGTTGAAGCGCAAACTCCGCGCCCTTCTAACCACCACCCAGCCGGTGCCTTTCCAAGACAGGATTGTACAGGAGGTCTTGTTTATGATTCTCGAGCCCGTCTACAAGTCGCGGTTCTCGCATAAATCGTTCGCATTCCGCCCCGGGCGGAACGCGCACACCGCAATTCGGGTGATCAGGAGAAGTTTCATAGGCTACTTGTGGTATATAAAGGGGGATTCGAGCACCCTTCTCGATGGCGTCAAAGTTGGGATGGTGATCAATGCCCTCTTAAGGGATGTCCGCGATAGGGTTGTTGATCTGATTAAATCAGCACTGGTAATGCCTGTAATCACAAGTCTCGTTGAGGAAGGAGAAAAGTGGGGGACAGGGGTTGCAGGTTCTGTGGCAGATCCCAGGGTCGAAACACAGAGGGAGAAGAATCTGGTCTTGGACCAGGTCAGGTACAGGTCAGGTCTGGTTGACTTGACCCGTCTTATAGGCCTGGCTACTAATGCAACCCAGCGTGGGTTCAGGTTGGGTCAAACTGGCCTGTTTGTAGAGTCTGTGCAAACATTGCCTTGCTGACGTCAACAAGGCATCAGCAGAAAATGGTCAAAAGCAAATTTGACCGAATTGACAGCTAAAACTTGTTTTGTTAATATCTTGATCATCTGACGTCTGATTTGAGATCCGTTTGTACCTACGGAAAGCTCATGAGCAGATCTACGCATTGGCGCCAAAAAGGAGGATGATTTAAAGGTTAAGTAATTTCTCCTTATTTTATTATTTTTTATTAGTTTAATAATTCTATACATGCATTTATCTTTATTTCTTTTCGATCTGCAAATATTTATAATTTTAATTCGAGTGATGAATTATAATTTATTATTTCTTATCAAAAGGAGATCATGATAAAATTGAAAATCATGGATCATAAATAGAACCAGAAGTTCTATGCAAGAAATTGGAACCCGAAGTTCCATACGATATTTAGAACCAGAAGTTCTATATGGAATCAATAATTCGGACTCGAAGTTCCGTAAATTTTTTTAATCTATGAACCAGAAGTTCTTTCAAATTCGGACCAGAAGATCCGTTGATTATTTTACTCTGAAACCAGAAGTTTTCAGATCTACAATACATACTCGAAGTTTCATATGATACTTAGAACTAGAAGTTCTATATCGAATAAATAACCTGAACCTGCAGTTCTGTATGTTATTTTAATTTAGAACCAGAAGTTCTAACTCGGACCTGAAGATCCTTGAATTATCCTAATCTAGAACCTGAAGTTCTAACTCGTACTGAAAGATCTATGAACTATTTTAGAACCAGAAGTTCTGATTCTTAAGTTGAGAACCTAATGTTCTAAACTTCAATTTCTAAATTCTTCATCACATTTTTATTATTATCTTTGATTGGATGTTAAGAACCTGAAGTTTTACATTCTATTTCTGTTTCTCATATACATTTATTTTTATATTCTATAACATTATACTGCATGCTTGATATAATTCCTTCGGTATAATTATCACTACTGATTATCTGAAACTTTAGTTTTGCTGAATTTATTATTGCCAGAAGCAGTAGTTCCAAATAATAAAACCTGAAGTTCTATATCCAATGAATAATCTGGACCCGAAGATCCATACATTATCTGGAACCAGAAGTTCTAAGATTTGGAATATGAACACGAAGATTCATATTCATAATTAAACTTGGAGCTTTGATTTCTAAAGATTCACAGTAGTGTAGATCGATACGAAGGCCATGAAATCAAACCTGAAGTTTTGATAAAATCAGAAGTTGTGATTCAAACCTGAAGCTTTGATAGAACCAGTAGTTCTAAGAACCTGAAGTTCTATCACTAGCCTGAAGTATTGACAGAACTAGAAGTTCTGATTCATCAGTTAAGAACCCGAAGTTCTAACTTTCTGATTGGTCAATTCTTCATTATATTTTGTCATCGGATATTGAGAACCCGAAGTTCTATTTTTGTTTGATTGTTATTAGTAAATTGATTTTAACACACTCTAAAAGGCTTGGTGATACTATCAAAGTCGGAAATAAAATATCCCTGAAGGATATGGCATACGCTCTTATTTTCCTCGCCATTATATCCCCATTAGACAGGGATGATCACCAGCAGATGGTCATACGCCCAATGCTTAAAATAAATGCCAGATTAGTCAATTAAAATCCCTCCAGAAGAGATAGATATAATATGTTCTCCCGTAGAGATGAAATAAACCACCCCAAAAGAGGTGATTGAAAAGGCATTTTGTTTGGACATTGGGCAAACCACCAAGCATGGTCTGGAAGACCTACAACTACTTTTATGAGTTTGAACATTGAGTTCAGTTCTTAGATATTTTGTTGAATGCTAGGACTTATTTTTAATCCCCCATATATTATGTTATATTTGCTTTGAATGCTGAATTGTTTAGTTGTTCTTACTTTTATTTTTGCAATGCGATTACCTAGTTATGTGAGTTTATTATTACTTGCTCTATGGCTCATGGAATGCATGAAACTGAGGACAATATCTGTCCACTAGATAGTGCAACAAAACACACTACATTGAAAAAACCCAGAAGTTTTTCTCTGAGTTAGTGTTTCATTCGTGCACGGCATCGATCATAGCTGTATCCATACAAATACTTGAATGCTCCGGAAGAGTCTACATAATGGTATTTGTACATCATTACTAGTATTGACAGCCAGAAGCTGATACTAGAAAAGCTAAGTGCATTCTCCTTATATTTCAAGGCTATATTACAAGACAATCTTTACAAATCGAATCATATTCGATTATGAGCAAAACGACAAAGTTAAGCCAGAAGCTTGTTATTTTAGGGGTCCTATGCTCTGGTAAATTATTGATACTTCTATTACGTACTTCTTAGAGTACCATCTATTGACCATCCTTTTTGCAAAGGATATTGTGTGACATTAGTGAACTCATCAAATCCTGCCTATTAGCACAAATTATTACACTTAGGGTACACTTCCTTGGGCATATTTTTTTTTATAATTTTATAAGACTTGATAGCGTAGGTTTGTGACCTGCATGAACTCAGAACGTTGACTCTATGTTGGTTATACTTCACCCTAATTAATGGATATCTAGACCCAATGACAGGAGATATATTCATTGTTCATTTTTGCTGATTGTCATCTTGATGAGACAGTCTTCTCGCCGTTAGGGGGAGATAAGAAAGTTCCTGAAGAACACTTTGTTCCTGAAGAACAATCCGTTCCTGAAGAACGGCGAGAATTAATGTGGAATACTTCCACTCAATCTCATCTAGATTTATGTACTTCACAATGTGAGAATGAAGTACGGAGAATTGTGCACTTAATTACAAATGAATTCCCTGATGCTTTTAATGATGCAGCAAAAGTGACTAGGTCACATGTATCGGCTATGAACACACAAGCACGAATTAATGTCCCTGTAGGACAAGTACGAATTAGTGTTCCTGAAGAACAAAGTCCAAATATGGCAACAAATGAATCTATACACGCCAGAAGCGTGGTAGAACTATAGGTTTCAAGGACTCAGCTCCCCAGAAGAGGAGAAATGAGCAATCATATCCCAATCATACTCCAGAAGAGGTATACTCCCGAAGAGTTTATGATAAAATCCACTCTCTCCAAATTTCCTGAAGAAATTGATGTCCCGGAAGAGACACGAGTCCCAGAAGAGACTCTAGAAGCCCCTGAAGAGGCAATGGGTACCCAATAAATAAAGAGATCTCTATACTTTATAATTATTCAAGAGAGAGATGGGATAGAAATGAAATTATCATCGATGACGCATTTGTATATGCGGTAGCTACACAACTAATTGAGAATGATGATTGGGATACAAAACCACGTTCTATAAATGAATGTCGACAAAGAATATATTGGCCAAAATAAAGAGATACCATTAAGGAATTACAATCTCTAAATAGACGTGGTATATATGAACCTATAGTACAAACCCCAAACGATGTTAACCCTGTAGGTTACAAATGGGTGTTTGTAAGGCAAATGAACGAAAGGCAAACTTGTGATACAAGGTTTCCTGTAGAAACTTGGGATTGAAAACATACACAATTATATATATGAAAATCCCAAAAGGATTTGCTTTGCCTGAAGCAAAGTCAGAGAGTACGTACTCAATATAAGTAAGACGTTCATTGTACAACCTGAAGCATTCCAGAAGAATATGGTACAATCGTCTTAGTGGATATTTATCTAAGGAATGGTATGAAAACAATCCCATTTGCATGTTCCTATTTATACAATCCTTAAATGGATTTATAATAGTAGAACTTTATGTTATTTACATAAATAACATAAATCTAATCGAGACTCCAGAAGAGCTCGAGAAAACTATTGACTATTTTATCTCGACCCGCAGATAGAGAGAAGTTCTAATAAGATTTTTATTCTTTATAAATATGCTTCCTATATATAGTTTTGCACCAAGGCTTTGGATTGGTATTAAACAAATGTTATGATATTTATGTCTGTTTCATGGTTGAAACCAAATTTTATAGGATATACAGATTCAGGATATATCCCTGATCCTCATAAGGATCGCTCATAGAGATGTTGTATGTTTCTTCATTCAATATCATTATTTTTAATATTCTACTAAATTGACTATTGATAGCTACTTATTCTAACCATGCTGAAATTTTTAAGCCAGTGGGGAATGTGCATGGCAAACATATTTAACTCAGCATAGATGTAGTTCTTGTCAATTACCTCTTAGTACAGGTACTCCGAGCATTATTTGCAAAGACAATGGGGCATGTATTCAACAAATTCAAGAATGATACATTAAAGATGACAAGACGAAACACATTATACCAAAGTTCTTCTTCACTCATGAGCTTCAGAAGAATAACAAGATTGAAGTTAAGCAAGTTCGTTCAAGCAACAACCTGGCTGATCAGTTTACGAAGTTTTGCCAAAACTTAGTATTTTAGAAATTGTATACGAGATTGACATGCTTAATTATGTACAAAGATGTCATCATCAGGGGGAGTAGTTAATCAGGGGGAGGCATCCTGAAGTATGCTACCCAGGACATATGTGCGCTGTACTCTTTTTCCTTCTCTAGGTTTTGTCCCACTGGGTTTTCCTAGTTAAGGTTTTAACGAGACAGCATTATGCACGTCCAACACCAAGTCAATGATCCTGTAGAACGTTGTACTCTTTTTCCTTCGCTTTGGTTTTTATCCCACTGGGTTTTTCCTTTGCAAGGTTTTAATGAGGCAACTGTCATTGAATGGTGGTCATCCAAGGGGGAGTGTTATAAAATGTATTATCATATGTGGATGCCCACATTGGGACCCACATGAGATAAAGGGATTACTAAGAATTAGGGTTTTTCTTATTAGGTTGCTTGGGGAGGAAGCAATCTTATTCTATAAATAAGATCCTCCTCCCCCCATTATGTACACACAGAAATCTCATCAATAAGAGCTCTCTCTCTCCCTCCCTCTACTCTTCATATTTCTATTCTAACATCCCCCGCTTTTTATTCTCCTTTTGTCTCCTCAGGATCTCAACTTATCACATCTCCCAATCAAATACTAATTAATATAGCCATTTTTATTGGATGTTACAAAGGCGATAAAATGGCTAGTTTGAAGGGAGCATTCATTAGAATTTCCCATTAAATTATATAGAAAAGATTGTAGAGATACATAAATGATAAAAGTGTTGGAAACAAATGGTCAATAAGATAGAAAAATACCTAAAGTTATGATTACAGCCGGTATTCAGAGGAAAAAAAACAACATTGTATTCATTATAATGATATTTAAATATAATAATAATAATTACTATTATTATTATAAAAATTGTAAGAGGAAAAAAATTAATATTAGGCATGTTTTAAAATTCCGAATGAGATAAAACTAGAGAACCCTCATGTGCTTTGGATTTGGATAATCTTAATTTACAAGTATGTATGTATAAGAATGGTTTAGGAATTACATCTTCTGTTAGCTCATATGTTGCGCCAAACCTAGTTGGTGGTCTAGAATCTCAAAAGGCTAGTTTGGACCATTTTTTTTCCATTTCTTTCTTTTTTTTGGTAAGAAGAAAAACTCAATTTCAAAGAAAAAGAAATACAAATCAACAAAGAAAATAATAACCTTCTGCTTGGACCCACTTGTGATTAATCCAAACTCACAGCACACCTAGCCATTTGGAACTAACATTACCTATAAAAAAATTGGAAAAAAAGAAGAAGTGCAACTGAGAATGTCAACTATAAGGGGTTGAGTCATGCTTGTTACCAGTGAAATTGGATTTTAGAGAAAAATCGTAAGTTATATCTTGTGCAACTCACATGGCAATTGTGAAAAATATGGTCTCTTACTTAATAAACAGTTGTCTGAAGGCTTTAATTGGTAGGTCAATGAAGACAAATCTAATAGATGTGTCAATGAGACAAAAAAAAGAAAAACACAATTTTGTATAATCGGCCCTTGAATTAGATGGCATATATGAATCAAAATAAAAAAAGTTTAAAATTTAAGAATTTTGAAGTTTTGATAATTTAAGATTAAATATGATAAGGATATCAATAGTAGATTTTGCTTATATTACATGCAAGGGATTGCATTGAGAATTTTTAGGAAAATCGAAATTATGATAAGGATTAAAGAAGAAAACCAAATCTTATGATAAGAATTAAAGAAGGAAACAAAATACCTACTAAATAAATAAAAAGCCACGTGTCGCACTCCTGTTCTCTCTTGCAAAGGGGGTGAATTCTCTTAATATATGTGCAAGTAAATAACCCTAGTTATTCAAGTTTGACTTTTTCAATGATTTGTCTAGACCTGACAAATGGGTTAGGTTGAGTAAATTTGGGTCAAACCAACTTGAATTAGAATTTGCTAGTCTCAACTAGCAACCAACTCGCTTTTAAAACAGGTTAGAAACATTCAACTCGCACCTGCAACCTTCAACCCACAGATGTGGTGGGTCAATCCAACCCATCTAACTCGAATTTAATGTAGGTGTAGTCAAGTTGACTTGACCCGACTTGTTCATTTATTTATTTATTTTTTGTGTGATCCAACTCATTTTATATGGCCCAATTTTATTTGTAAAGCTTTCCTTAGGTCTAAATTTATTTCAAATGTTGTATTGATCATGGATTTATAATTTACCAATTTTTAAGTTGTATAAAACTGGGCAAAAATCCATTAACAATTTCTAGCCCATTTATTGAGACAGTCCCTTCTCAATTTTTGTTCAATTTTATAATGCTATATCTAAGCATGAGTATAAAACTCATCAATGTTATTGTATTCTATTCATATCTATATTTTAATGGTAAATTACTATTCTTAACTACCCAAAATAAAGATAAAAGACACAAATCAATATTTTAAGTAAAAGAACATCATATTGTCAAATAAAAAAATAAATTTCATATTCTAAGAATCAAGAAATTTAACCATACACTATAAAAATAAAATAGGCAAGTCAATGCATAACTTCTCCGCACAAGATTAAGAGTCACACAGTTTATGGCCTACAGAAACAAAAAAAAAGTCACATAAAAATTGAAAAGCCAATGTGGATTGGTAATATCTTAATGGGTCAATTGGGTTAGGTTGGTCAACTCTAACCCGACGCGGTTTTAAAAGGGTTGGTAACTGCTAACCCATGACTAACCCACATTTTAAACAGGTTGAATTGACGGGTCAGGTCGAATTGGGCCTGATTTTTCCAGCTCTATTTATCTGTTTTATTGATTTTTTTCGGTGGGTAAACTAAATTCCCAGTTGCCACCGTTTGAACTTTTAACGGGAAGGGAAGCAAAATAGCAGGGCCGTCCAGTTGGTTTTTCGCCTGCGTCTGCAAAATTGCAAGAATCCTCATGTGGGACCCACGGTGTAAATTCTCCAAGCCAGGAAGAGTAGGGCACCCAATGCAGAATATACAGAATGGATGGTCAGAAAAAGGATCTTACATCACAGTGCCATATATATCCAACGCGGATTGTGGGGTCTACATGATTAATGGAGTGCCGATTTCCCCCAGATTGTTGGCCCAACCCAACTACACGATATATTGCACTTGGACGACGTTATGTTACTTGGGCCTCCACGGTGTGGCCGGGCCTGGCCATGTGTGTATGTACTTGCAATATCCCTCGTGTTTAACTTGCCCTACTGCTCTGAACATAACACGTTTTCTTTTGTGAGAATTAGTTGGACGTACGACAACTTCAAAAATTTACCCAAAAAAAAAAACTGTTATTACTGGTTATTATAAAAAATTTACATGAAATTTTTTCCTAGAAAGTTCACAGAGATATCCATGCAAGATAGATGGTGAATGGAGTTCATCCTATAAACCTTTGTTTTTTTTTTTTTTTTGTCTTTTTTTTTTGTTAACATAGGGTGACTAATCCGTTCGGACCCAGGAGGAGCCAGATAAATCCATTGTGGCCCTAGTGTGGTAGAGTAGCTCGAACCTATCACTTTCCATAGCAAATTGTGGTTTTAAGCTAACTGATTACCTATCCCATGGAGTTACCTTCTTTTTTATTTTTTATATTATAACGGTAACTTTTACTGCAAAAGAAAAGATTACAAAGAGAGACCAATAATAAAAAAAAAAAAAGAGTGAAAGAACACAAAGGTACAATAGTATTGTACCCCTCTTATAAGACAACTACAAGAGACCTCTTAAGGGGAAACCTTTTCAACATCTTGTTTAATTAAAACATCCGTCATTACATTTGCTGACCTACTAAGGTATCGAAAGCAAACATTAATGATGCTAAATAATACCTAATTTTCATTAAAGAGGAATTGAAACTTTCATAGATAAGCCTTTTGATTCAAGACCCAAGTGATCGCATTAGAAGAATCGCTCTTCATAAAAAAGAACACCATGATAGTACTCTTCTTTTTAATTATTAATTTATTATGCATTTGTAGGGTCTACATCATTCCAACTGGGTTGAACCGTTGAATCAAGTGTGAAGATTTTCTTCTATTTAAAACCATTAAATTTGTAGGCCACAAATTAAATGGTTAGGATCATTGAATTGACTTTAAACATCACATTTAGTGTGGATCCTTCCAAAATCTTTCGATTGGCATCTCCCCTTGTAATTGGTGGTAGGATCCTAGGTGGGCCACAACAGCTATCTTGCTTGGCGCTTCCGTCAAAGACGTTCACTGAGAACTGAGCATATATAGATATAGCTTGGCATATTGGCAATGGCCACTCAAACTTACTACACCCCCTGAATCGATCCCTTGCTGATACGGTGAGCACGAGAGTCCTGGATTGCATTTGAAATTGGATGATGAAACCTAGTAAAAAAAAAATTTTTTTTTTGTGAAAGGTAAATGACTCATAATAATCCACCGCTGGATGCTAGCTAGCTTTGAGTTCTCAGTTAAGAATCTATTGGTTAGAAAATCTGGAGGAGGGATCATGAAAGATGAAAAGAGAGTTTGGCATGTATTGGCATGTGAGACTTGAGTTTTGTTGGGAGGTAGTAGTGGGTGGGACCTACATCATTAATGAGGGGTCCCAGCATGGTTAAAATATCGGCCGGTACCGGTTCACATCGGCCTATACGTACCGGGATTGACCCTGACCGAACCGATTTATTGATGTGTATTGGTATTGGTCTTCGATCAGTGGAATATCGCAAAAATTTCTACCAATTACGGCCGTTATATTGAAAATATCAGTCAAAACCAATATATTAACCGAAACGATACTAAGACCTCCTCTTCCTCCTAGAAAAAAAAGGTAAACCCTCTTCTTCCTCCTAGATAAAAAAAAAACACCATAAACCCTCTTCTTCCTCCAAAAAAAAAAAATGCAAACCCTTTTATTCCCTAAGAACATCATCATTCACAAAAAAAAAAAAAAGGCAAATGAGAAAGAAAGATTTGGTACTTGGAGGCTGGAACCCTAGCCGCAGATCCAATGTCGCCGCCTCCTTCATCATCTGCTGTCACAGCCTTTGCCACCACTTGCTGCTATTGCCTCCACTGTCACCCCTCTACACCATCCACTACCATTAGCCACCGCCAACCCTCATCTTCTTGTCTTTTTCTCTTTCTCCCTTTCCCTCTTCTTCTCCTACTATTCTCTTTCTATGTTTCCATCTTTTTCTTCTCTTTCCCTCCTTCCCTCTTCTTCTTCCCTTCCTTTTCCTCTTCCTCTCTTTCTCTCTTTCCCTCCTATTTTTCCCTTTCCCTCCCACTATTCCGTCAGTGTGATTGACAATGGTGAAAACCCAAATGGGTTTTGGCCTTTTTTCAAGGCCAAATTGAGTCCCTTTCTTATTTTTTTTTAACTGATGCATGGTGCAATCATGTGGGTTCACAATGGGCCACACCAGTTAAAAAATCTTAGACTCACATCATAGTTGTCATTATCTCCTGTGGATCCTAGATAAATTCCATTCTAATTGAAAATTGGCCCACTTTCTAATTGGTTATATTTTTAATTAAATTAAATTTGATCAATGTAATGGTGGGCCGATATCCAATTATAATAAAATTAGGTTGACACCTATGTAAGATAAGTGTGTCTATTTTGAGTTAAATTTGATCAATCTAACGGTGGGCCTATCTTCAATTATAATAAAATTAGGTAGAAACTTGTATAAAATAAGGGTGTTGATTTTGAGTGGTTCAAAATTTTAATTGGTGGGCTTCATTTGGTGAACTTTCTTTTTTGTTTTTCCTTTTTCCTTTTTTAATTGTAAAACCCTCTAATGCATTTCATCTATAAAGACTCTAACCACTAAAATAAGTGTTCCATAATTGAATGAGCCATTAATAAGTTTTCTACAACAAGATTTGGACCTACTATTAACCTTATTTTTCTATATGCTAGTAAAGTATTGAGAAAAACAATCCAAGTGTTTCAAAATACTTAATCTGACAATTGCCTAAGTCTTATAAAAATGAAAATTTTAGGAAGACCATATTAGAAGAGGACATTTATTTTTATCATTATTATGAATGGTTAGGATTTACACAAAGGCTATATGGATGGATTTATAAATTATAAAGCTAGAAAAAAAACTAAATACTAAAAAGTTAGCACATTTAATAATAAATATATTAAACAGCGACACAGGATGTAAAGACTTAAGAGGATCGATAATTTGATTTATAATTGTCACTAATGGAAAGAAATAGTGTTTTCCAGCATTTTATAATATTCTTGATTTTTAGATATTTTTTCAATTTTTTTGGACTAAAAAAAATTCACACCGCGACGATCGCTATGGACCGCAAACTGTAACCAAACCAATACCATATCGGTTTTTGGGGTTGATCGATACCGTGACCGATACCGCGATTTTGAACCATGGGTCTTAGTCACAATGGATTCTTTGTGACCTCTCCCCCTCACTCTCCTTTTCTCTAGGACTAAGAAAAGAGAGAGCACGCACTGCCCATTAGTTCCCTTTCTCATGTTCTTCCTGTTAGTTTTTGTGGACTCAATCCATCAGTTGATGTAATAAATTGATCAATTTCTTTATTTATCAATAAAATCATGCTTTACTTTCATGAGATGAATGTTATTTTACTACTTCATGCATATGACCAATACGTATGACATAATGGTTCATGAGTTGAACCGGATCCCATTAGTATATTAGATGTGATATATGTGCATGGATGAGATCCACACGCGGGAGATATATGTCACAAATCTTATACTTAAATAACTTCACAACCAATAATGAGATTGGGCATCTCATTTGATAAGGTTGCAGCACTTTGATCACTATGAGATAGTGTGATTTGTCTCGATCATTAGAATGTAAGATTCTGGATCACGGTGCTGGTACATTGGATGTATTGAAGGACCATGAGATGCACCTTATGGAATTCCGTCTCAATAATAAGGTATGCTCTCATAATTCCCTAGCAATAGGCTCTCAATCTTGAGACATTGACGAACTCAAGTTTCTATCCATTTATTTGCTTTGAGTCACTAATGAGTGAGGCCGACTGTAGGTTAACACCTCGGTGTCTTGGGTATGTGGTAGTAGAACTGTGGGAACATTGAATGATCAAGATGGAATCTATCTCTATTATCCCCTTGTGCCAATTAATGGATTTGTCATTAGTAAATGCGCACCCATCTCAATTAAGAGTTAATTGGATGGTACTGATGATTACTGTTATTAATTGGGGCTCAAGGATAATAAGATGTGGAACTTAGATTGGAAGAGACGGATTTACTCCAATTGATCCACGGATATTGATAGAGGGGCCTACTTGTGGTAATTGGGAAGTTTAAGGTCTTCATTGTAATTTATTCCTAAGACTGGAGTGCAATTGCATTTATATAGTGGTGTTATTTGCAATTAACTGTGGGCCCGGATTGCACATGAGATGTGGGGTCGCGGTGTTCCAGTTGTAGCCAGCTTTCTAAGGAATCCCTAGTGATCCCCACGCTAGCCCAAGATATTGGAAAACACTAATCCGACTTGGACTCTAGAAATAAGAGTTTGGAAAGGAGAAAGCTGCTAATTGCTTTGGAAGTAAGACTTCTATTTCAATTAGACAAGAGAGAGATTTGAAAGTCTATAAAATCTCTTGGACGTCCAATAAGACTCTCCCTCACGCCCAAAACCCTTTCGTGCAAGAGTTGCATGAGTTACTCTCTTCTCCTTTCTTCTAGTTCCTTGGAGTTTCGAGTTGGGATTTTCTCCTGAAGATTCCACCATTCTTCTTGAGAAAAAAAATCCTATTCGGGGGTCATAGCGTGGAAGGCTAAGAGGTGTTGAAGAAATCCATTAGAGCACTGCGGATCTCCAAAGGTATGATCTACTTCTTGCATGTCGTAGATTATTTTGGATGTTTAGTGCTGGTAGAATATTTACTGTACATGGTCACGAGATTGAGGGTAATGCATTCTGGATTGGGTTTTTAGTTTTATGGATAGTTGATCCCTGTGTCAAGTGGGTCAAAAGTTTTGAAAATCTATCCACAAGACCCACCTACTTCCAACACTTCCATCCTCCTACGACGACAAAACCTACACGCACAAGCCCAAGTTGCTCACACGCGGGCTGTAGGCTACAGCTTCCTTTGTACTTCCCTGCTCTACTCCACTCTTACTTCTATTATATTCACACCCGCCTTTCCATTATATCTACCTAATGACCTTCGTGTCTACTTTTCATTAGTCTTTGCTGGTCTTCTCCCCTTGGTACCTTTAACATTTTTTTTAGGGTAATTTAGGTGAAAGTCCAATTCTTTGAACTTAATTAGGTAGAAGTCTACCTCCTAAGCTCTCAATTGCAAAAGTCCACTAGTGCTATAAAATCTAATGCTTCAAGTCCATTATATTTTACATATTTTCTGATAATGTAAATTCTACCCCTAGGGTTCTCTTGTTTCATTTGATGGTCATTGTTCCTGCGACTATTGCTGTCAGATGATCACTGGCGGCTGGCGACTTTTTTTAAAAGCTTTCGGTGGCTTTTCTAGCCAATGACCGGTGCAAAACTTTTTTTTGGATGTCACTTAGTTTACTTTAAGTTGCCCTTTTCATAGCTTGAACCCAAGGTGCGAAGGTTGGCTTTGATGCCAAATGTTATAGACTTAACCAATACGAAAAAAGCACCAGGATTGTTAGAACACATCAAATTAAATCTTATAACTATTTCAGATGGTAACATACGATGACAAGTGGCCGACGGGGTGTGTTGGAAGCAGAAACATAAGACACAAGAACATTAAGGGCACGTTTGGCAATTGTCCGTGAGGATGGGGGTATATTATGGTTGCAAAGATTCCCTCCTGAAGCCTGGAATGATAACCCATCGTCCCTTTGAACAATCAGGTTTGGTAAAAGAGAGGATTTTCAGGAAAGAAACCTTTAAAAAATCAATGGCTTCGAACATTTTGGCCAATATATCATGATCCACAAGGCCCCACGTTATGAAATTTAGTCCCATAGCCATTCTTGGCCGCTAGATCAGATCTAACAATCTAGGTTTTTTAAAAGGGGACCATAGAAATCCATATTTGCATCTCTACCATTGATTACTTTTTTGAAAATATTTCAACATATAACAGTTTGGGTTTTTTAAAAGGGGCCTATAGAATTCAATATTCCAACAGCTGAAATTTGGTCTTGTAGCCATTTTGGGAGGGGGAACAATCTCAACGGTTCTGATTTTTCACATGGGACCCACAAATGTCAGATCAGCACAACACCCGATGAAGACGTCTTGGCACTTTAGCAGTGAGTTTCCACTTCTGCACTGCTATGGTTTCCTCGAGTTTGAGGGAGGCGGGGGTATCCGACCCCGCCTTTCCACATTAGCGTGGAGTGTGGAATGAAGTATTTTGTGTTCCATGGGTTTGCCAAATGTGGAGATTCTGCAATTCTGCAGAATTCGAGTTTGTAAATGTGCCATAAGAATTCTAAATGTTTCGTTGCACAAATTGAAGAATAAAAAACATTAAGAACTTTGAATGTTTAACTACCCAAATTTAAGAATTAGGAACATGAGACACAGGAAAATTAAGAACTTTGAGTTTTCAGTGCACAAATTGAAGAACATGATCATGTATTAGTGTGCATGATTAACATAAATATCAATTAGATGTGAAAGAAATAGGAATATGCTTGAAACAAGAACATGAGATATAGGAACATTAAAAATTCTGATAATACGCAAGTTGAAGAAAATAGGATCATGTATTAATATACATGATAAACAGGAACATATATCGAATGTGTCAAAAATATAAACATGGTTAAAACATGAAGATAAAATACAGGAACATTAAGAACTCTAATAGTGCACAAATTGAAGGAAATGGGATCATGTATTAGTGTACATGATAAACGAGAACATACTTAAAACATAAACATGAGATATAGGAACATTAAAATTCTGATAGTGCACAAATTGAAAAGAAAACGAGATCATGTATTAGTGTACATGATAAACAATAACATCAATTAAATGTGTTAGAAATAGGAACATGCTTGAAACAGGAATATGAGATATGGGAACATTAAGAATTCTAATAGAGCACAAATTGGAAGAAACATGATCATGTATTAGTGTATATGATAAACAGAAATATAAACCAGTTGTGTCAGAAATAGGAACATGCTTAAAACAAAAACATGAGATACAAGAATATTTAGAATTTTGATAGTTCACGATTTAAAGGAATTAGGATCATTTATTAGTACACATGATAAATAGGAACATTAAGCAAACGTATTAGAAATAGGAACAAGTAGTCATGATGTGCAAAAAAAAAAAAATTTTTTGGCCGGTCTTCGGCCACCAGCGTGGTTGGTTGGACTGTAACATTACTTTGTTGAAACCTGTGCATTTTTTTTAGAGAGGGATGAAATGATAGTTTTTTTTAGTGTTTTAGGGGTAAAAATGTCCTAATTGGCTTAAAGCTCTGAAGTCTTTGGAGGTGGACTTAAAGTTACATGACTTTTCAAAAATGGACTTAGGCCAAAAGGCCCTTTTTTTTTTATGATTATTATTATCAAGCACCTTAACATACATTAACAAGATAGGTGCCAAGGGGTTGTATTGATCATATGATCAAAAGCAAGTTAGCTGGTTATATCTTATTGGAGCCCTCTCCAATTGTTCCAACAAATTTCAATTTTATTTTATCTTATAGGTTAAAATTTAAAAAACTTTTTACTTTGAAGCCCTTGAAAGAGTCTTGTTTGATGGTTCATATATATATATATATATATAAGAAACAGTTTAGTAAGGACCTACAGACCATTTCGAATTGTTTTTTATTATGGAGCCCATGTTGTGAGCCATTAAATAGACATTGGATGGATACACAGTCGATCCAACCGTCTAATCTATTCGGATGGGATCCAAAATTAGTGGATATGTACAACTCATGGAGGTCATATTATGATCCATTTGGATCTCACAATGTGGGCCCTACTATGCAAAACGATCAAATTTGGTATATAAATATATATTAACTCATTAACGCTGATTGCGCTTAAAATGGCATGGAAATGTGTAATGGATTCAATGTCCAACATTTATGCACTTTAAGCATTAAGAAGAATGGAAATTAATTACAGTTTATCATTAATTTCCCTTTATTTACATGGGTTCTAATGCCCTGACCGCGGGGATACAGATTGTCTACATGAGTTTTCAAAGTTCACAACCCCTCCCTCAAGTCTTAGATGTGATCTCAATTCGAAAAATACAAGAAAATGTACACAAAGTGGAAAAAAATGCAAAAAAAAAAAAATGGGGGTGATTGTGAACCACGGTCACTCCCCCAGGCCAGTGACCGTAAGTCACGGTCACTCCCCCAGGCCAATGACCGTGAGTCACGGTCACTGGCAAACAATGACTTTACAGTCACTGTTTTGCCTCCATTTTCGTGCTATTCGTGCTGGTCCTTCTTTCCAACTCTTTTCAAGTGCTAGGACTCCTTTTTATGACTCTTGGAGTGTTGAACAACCATCGAGAAGATCAAATTCAACCATGGAATCGATTGAAAACTTTGTAATTCATCTTTCGTGTTTACGGACTGTCTTTTGTTAAAGTTCGAAAAGGATATCATAGGAAGTCGAAGTTGTGTCATTCTAAACCTATAGCTTTCAAGAAACAAAATGAGGCCCAAAGAGGCTTGTTCACAACCTTTGTAATGGCTAAGAAACCCTTCGAATGAGAAAAACAAAGGTGACAGCGTCATCCTTCAAATATTCTTTAATGTATGAACATGGTTTGTTCTTTAGCCACCCCCATTTTCTTCTCCTCCTCTGAACCTTCTTGCTCACCTTAGTAACTGAGAAAAGAAGAGGAAAAGGTTGTGGAATGCTGCTGTGAGCCTTGCTTGAATGCTTTTGGATGCTTTTTGTTCTTGAAATTCTCTCTGCTCTCCCATCTTTTTTTCAAACATTATCCCTTTTATAGAGCCCCCCAGGTGTGTTTTGGCAGTTCCAGGGAGTTAAGCGGAGTTGTGGGAAGTTATACTTCAAAGAGGAGTAGAGAAGAATCATCCAAAACCACAAGAAGTGTCCTTCGGAGGTCCGTGACAGCAGCCACGGTCACGGACAAAGTCCAATTTCAGGCTTTTGCATTTGCAACCCGTTTTTGCCTATTTGGGGCCCAAACGATGTCCAATCACCACGAGATTTGGAGGGATGATTTTTGACACTATTTTGAGCAAGTCATAAAAATTTCAGCCCATTTCGACTTCTGGAAGTTGGTCAACTCCTTCGTTGATTGGGCTGCGGTCACGGACAAGGTCCAATTTCGGGCTTTTGCATTTGTGGCTCGTGTTCGCCTATTTGGGGCCCGAACGACGTCCAATCACCACAAAACTTGGAGGGATGCCTCTTGATACTATTTTGAGTGTGTTATAGAAGTTTCAACCTATTTTGACCTTCTGTAATTAGTTAACTCTCCAATTAACTTTTCATGAAAGTGGGCTCTTGTTTCAACTGTTTGAAGCCCAAATGATCTCGGTTTGGTTTGAAACTAGGAGAGAGTGACGTCAGGAACATCTTGGAGTGTTCCTATAAATTTCATCAGCTTTGGATTTGGGGAAGTAGGATTTCGAACAGCAAACCACTTATTGCATGTGTTAAGTCAGTATTTACCCTATACTGTAGCTAGTCAGCTTGTTTTTCTACTCAAACGATGTCCAGTTGACCTAAAACTTTGTGAAAGCAACTTTGAACATATTTTGAGTATTTATTCTGAATTTCATCGGCTCTGACCCCCTGGAAGTAGGATTTTGGCTAGTGACCTCCATGGCACGGGGTTCACTCTCCTCTAAGTTGACATACAATGAAAGTTAAACCAAATGAAGTCCTTTTAACTTGAAAATTTGCAAATTACCTTCTAAGCATACCTGAAGCTTCGTGCCCAAATTTCATCAATTTTGGACGTAGGGAAGCAAGACTTTAGTCAGTGACCCCATGGATTGGGGGGTACTGACCCTAAGTTGACATGCTTGTAACTTTTGGGTCAAATGATGTCTATTTATCTTGAAATATTGTAGGTCCTCTCTTAGGCATAATTTGAGCTTCCTTTGAGAGCTTCAGCTGGTTTGATCTTCACGAGGTGTCGCTTTGTACTAAGACCCACAGAGCACAGTATATAACCATCTAGATTGAGTTTGGATCCGAATGATGTCCAAATGCTCTGAATCCTTGAAGGATAGTCTTCAAATGTACTTGAAAGCATTTCATTGAATAGGAGATTGCTTCGACATGTGGAAGTGCCAGGTCCTACAGTGATTCCCAAGAAGTTAGCAAACAACCTCCGAAGCCTAACTTGAACTGAGATGAGGTCCAAATGCTTTGAAAACTTTGGAATTTTATAATCCAAAGCTTGTTGTGTCTTTGCTACATTATTTGCAATTTTTTATGGGTTAACAAATGCAGCTATGCCCATCGTCATTTTTGACAATTAAAGGTGGACCCCACACTTTGTCTCAATCCAAGCTTAGGAATAGCTTGAATATTCCCAACAATGATTGCATGTCCGATTTGATTTGCTAAATGATATCATGAGTTTTTCATTGAAACTATAAAAAGGTTTATGGCTTTCTAGACATCATGGAATAGTCACCCAAGAGTGAATTTTATTTTTAAAATTTTAATAGGATTTTTACGAAACCTCCAAAAAGCATCATCAAATACATATAATGCCCAAAAGTATCTTATACAATAGACTTTATTTTTTCTAGACCAAATTTCCTTTCACTTTATTTCTCGTGAGTTTGTGACATTAACTAGTCACGATGTCTAGAATCAATGAGTTGTGAAATTCTTTAATGCTCGAATGTAGTTGAGTATCAATGTCGCGAGATATAAAGTGAAGGGCAATTTGGTCTGAAAACAAATAAAGTTTACTGCATAAAATGCTTTTGGGCATTATATGTATTCGAAGACGCTTTTGAAGGTATAAGAATATTTGAGGCTTCCTTTTGTTAAAAAAATCCAAATCTAATTATGATGATGAAAGAATATATTTCTCACTATTTTGAAGTAATTGTATTTCTATATTAGTGAAAAGACTAGATATATCATTGGTTTTCCACTGCAATTATAAAGGGTTTCCTGCATCTCACTGAGTAGTCAATAAGAGTAAATCTTGATTTCAAAAAATCTAATTGTAGTGAAGGAAAAAAAAAATCTATTTTCCCCCTATGCTGTAAATTTTGATTTAAAAAATCTAAGGGATTTTTACGAAAAAATTAATCCTAAATTTAAATTATACGAATTGATTAAGAAAGATTAGAAAAAATCCAATTTAGAGTTCGTACTCCATCAAAAGACAAATATGCCCTCAGCTGATGATATCGTTAGGCATACAAAACCTTACAATCATTTCCCTATCGTTTTTTTTATTCTTCTTCTCTTATTTTTTTCCCTTTCCCTTTCTGTAGAACTGGTATGCCCTCCTCCTCGTCCTCCTCCTTATTTCACTAGTACGCCTTCTTCTTGTTCTTGTTCTTTTTCTTCTTTTTCTTCTTCTTTATTTTCTTTCCATTTAATCTCTCTTTCTATTCTAACAATCCCTTCACCCTCTCGTGTTTTTTTTTCTTGCATTCTTTTCGATCCTCTCTCCCACTCTCTTCGTTTTCTTATACTCTCAACCCTTCTATTTCTCTCTTATCTATGCCTAGTTATTTTTAATTTTTTTTTGTTTATTTTCTTCTCTCGTAAGTCCACTCTCCTTTCCTCCCACTGTCATCCCACTTGATCCCCTTCTTCTTCTCCTTCTTTTCTCATTTTTTTCCTTTCATCTCTCTTTCCTTTCATTTTTTTTCCTCTTCAACTGTAAACCAAAAATACCAAAAAATTACTCTCTGGATTATGGCCCATGAGTTCTATGGCTTAGCCGTAAGGAACTTATGGCTTCACCGTATGGTCTGCCATTAGCAAAAAATTAAAAAAAACTCTCTGGATAGTAGCCCATGAGTTCTATGGCTTAGCTGTAAATCATTTTACGACTTAACCGCAAGGGCCTTGCAGCTTAGACATAGGGTCAGCCGTAATAGAACTCAATAACTTTCATATAATGATATCGTTACTTAAAAGTTATACATTCATGCATGAATCAAATTATTTGGGTCAATTTCTATGCCCTCTACATAGTTTATTTACCTTAACATAAAGATATTTAGAGAATGAATTTTGGGAACCAAACTGGACATATAAAGCTTTAAAAATGGTAATGACATCGTTACTTGAAAGTTATAACTTCATACATGAATCAAATTACTTGGGTCAATTTCTATGCCCTCTACATAGTTTATGTATCTCAATATAAAGATTTTTAGATAATGAATTTTGGAAACTAAATTGGATATATCAAGCGTTAAAAATGGTAACGAAATTGTTACCTGCAAATTATAAATTCATGCATGAATCAAATTATTTGCGTCAATTTCTAGGCCTTTTACATAGTTTATGTATCTCAGTATAAAGATATTTAGAGAAAGAATTTTAGGAACCAAACTGGATATATAAAGTGTTAAAAATGGTAACGATATCGTTACTTGAAAGTTATAAATTCATACTTGAATCAAATTATTTGAGTAATTTTCTATGCCCTCTACATAATTTATGTGCCTCAGTATAAAGATATTTAGAGAATGAGTTTTGGGAACCAAACTGGACATATAAAGCATTAAAAATGGTAACGATATCGTTACCTAACTATTACGGCATAGCCGTAAGTGAGAAAAACTACGCAAACACGGTCTAATCGTAAAATGACCTACGGCTTATCTGTAAATGCATTACGGCTTAACCGTAAAGCTTAGCCGTAAGTGAAAAGACACTGCGCATATACGGTCCACTTGTAAAATGACCTACGGTTTAACTATAAATGCACTACGGCTTAACTATAGGGCTTATCCGTAAGTGAAAAACCTTGCACAAATACGGTCTTATCAAAGATGAGAGCATATTTGTCTTTTGATAAAGTACGAACTCCAAATTGGATTTTTTAGACCTTTCTTAATCAATTGGTATAATCTAAATTTAGAATTAATTTTTTGGTAAAAATCCCAAAATCTGATTTTAGTGAAAAAAATCATTTTTCTTCTTATGCTGAAAAGTACACATGTGTTTTTACGTCACTAAAATAATCCAAGGCATCATGGGTTTTTTTATATTGAAATTATAAAAAAAAGAGTTCCCTAGATCTCAATGACTAGTCACCAATAACGGATTTCACGCACGCACCCACTCCCCCAAAAGAAATTTAAAAAATCCAATTGTGGTACTAAAAAAATTCATTATTTTGAAATAATTATATTTACTAAAAAAATTCCACGATACATGGGTTTTCTATTTGAATTATAATAAAAAAGTAAGTTTTGTAGATCTCAAGGAGTGGTACTCTCCAAGAGCGGATTTTGTTTTCCAGAAAAATCTAATTGTGGTAAAAGAAAATTTTTATTTTTCTTAATAATTTGAAGTAACTATATCTTTATGTTATGTTACTAATAAAATGCACAATATCATGGGACCATAAAATATAAAAAATACCAACGTCAAATAACTATGGTGACATTTTGATGTTTTTCTATTAACATATGAAAATAGGTTTAAAATGAAGTAATTTCTAAAAAAATCCCTTGCATGAACCTATTTCCAATCATATATATAAATCTAATGGAAAATTCCAAAGAATAATTCATTACTGAGTCAGTCTAGCATTAAAATATAGAGTTCTTTGGAAATCCAGAATTTGGGGTTCTTACAGCTGGTATTAGAGCAGGCAAGGTCTTAGGAAATAAAATACTCTAAGAACCTTAGAATGCGATGTGAGATTCAGGGTATAAGTTACATGGGTAATGATTAATGATGAATAAATTATTTTATAAACTTTGACACTACTCATTTGACAAATAAATGGCGGCAAAAGAAAGTGGCAATCATCATGACAATAATAACACGAATAACAGATTCAAAATGCTTCTTCAAGCCTTCTATGCTTCTCAGCAGAATCAAACGGTTACAAAAAATAAATTTAATAGACAACTGCTGGATATATTTAAGAATGTACAGCAACTGCTCGACACCTTTGCCAGTGACTATTAATAGATAGTGGCCGTTTTAGCCACTGTTTGTCCATGTTTCACTTCTATTTGTTTCTGCAGTGCTTTTAAGGTTTTAAAACCTGTATTTTTGGGTTTTGGGAGTCATTAATGACAACCAAGAGTGCCAAATCCCATTTCAGAATTATCTATGATATTTGGTAATCACCACTTTGATGTTATGGATCGCATTTGTGCAAACTTGGAAGGGTTGCTTACATGCAAGTGAATGTAGCCAAAATTGCATCATTATAGCCTTATGGTTTTTAGGGACCAAAATGAAATCTAAAGAAGTCTATTCATAACCTTAGAAATGGCCAAACTCCCTTTAAGTAGGAAAACTAAATAAGGATATAGCTTCATCCGTTTAAGTTTCCCTATGCTTGGCTTGGTGACTTTGAAACTCATCTTTTATGATTAGTAGGAAATGCATATCTTCATCCTCATAATCATTTCTCACCTTAAGCTTGTAAGGGGGAAGAAAAATGGAAGACGTTTGTGGCTTATGGATTTCCAAGTGCTTGAGAAACTTGTTTGTAGATTTTCAAAGTAGATGCTAGAGTCTTCAAAGGGTGGCACCCCCCACCCCCACCCCCACCCCCACCCCGGTCCCAAGTTCAGAGGCCTTTCTTGTGCTTTTATAAATTTCAGAGGGAGCTGGGGTGGTTTTCTATAGCTGTGAGGGAGTTATACTTCGAAATAACTTTAAAAACCATTTGTAACTCCTTTACAGGTGTCAGTGATCGTGGGTCTAGTGATCGTGGCCCATAGTCACTGACAGGCCCATTTGTGGCCTTTTTACCCATGTGAACCGTTTTTTTTAGTTCAAGGCCCAAATGATGTCCAAACTTCACGAAACTTGGAAAATGTTTTCTAGCACTATTTTGAAAGTGTCATAGAAATTTCATAATGTTTTGACCTTTTGAAGTTGGTTGACCCTCCATTTGACTTTTCATTAAAGTAAGCCCTTCTTTCAGCTGTTTAAGGCCCAAGTGACCTTGGATTGACTTGAAACTTGGAGAATTGATATTAGGAGTACTTTGAAGTATCCGTCCAAATTTCTTGTCATTTAGCTTTGTGGAAGTAGGATTTTGATTAGTGGCCCCTTTATTGCATGTTCAAAGTCAACGTTTCCTTGTATTGTAGGCAGTTAGTTTGTTTTCCGCCCGAATGACGTCCAATTGATTTTCAATTTTACGGAGTTGGTCTTGAACACATTTTAAGTCACTAATCCAAATTTTATCAACTTTGACTTCCTAAAAGTGGGACTTTGGTAAGTGACCCCAAGGTTAGGGTATTAGTGACTCGTAAGTTAACATGTAGTTGAACTAGGGTTAGATGAAGTTCCTTGGCTCGAAAATTTGAAGAGTTATTTCTAAACATGAATTGAGATTTGCATCCAAATTTGATTAACTTTGGTTGTCTAGAAGTACGACTTTGGTAAGTGACCCCAAGGTTTGGGGGTTATTGACCCAAAGTTGACATATTTGCTGAACTTAAGTCAAAAGATATCCATTTAACTTGAAATTTTGTAGAGCCACTTCTGAATATGACTTAAGCTTTTTTCAGGAGTTTCAGTTGATTTGATCTTCATGAGGTACCACTTTGCATGGTAACCTTAAAGAGCTTAAAAGACAACCACTTGAACTAGGTTTGGTTCCAAATGATGTCCAAATGTTCTAAAATTTTGAAGGATAATCCTTGAATGTATTTGAAGGCCTCATGAGTTTCAACTGGTTTTGACATATAGAAGTGTCAGTTGCCACAGTGACCCCAAAGAAGATGGGGGACAGCTACTTATGTTTAAGTTTGAGTAGAAATAAAGTCCAAATGCTTTAAAACTTTGAAGCATCATTCCTGAGCATGTTTTGAAGTTGCTATGTAATTTTCAGACACTTTGGTAATCCAGAAGTTTGAATGTGTTTAGTGACCCCAGTGTTTTGAATCAAAGAACCTTGAATTTGATGATTACTAAGTTAAATGACCAAATGAAGTCTATTCACTCTAAAATTTGAACTAATACACTTTGAGCTCATTTGAAGTCTTCTGAGTAAATTGCATCAGCTCTGAACATTTGCCTGCAACACTTTACCTAGCATTCCATAACTCTATGTGTTTATGTGCCCTTGAGCTTGGAATCTCCTTGTGATGTTTTCTCTGCAACACTTGTAATATTTGTGATTTTTTATAGGTAGACAATTGGATCTCATTAAGTTCTTTTATTAGTGATCTAGTTTGCAAGGATACACTGTGCTCCTCATAGTGAGGCCCACTTGATTGCCAATCTAAGCAGCCCACACACATAGACCCTCATTGAAATTTATTGAATCTCATGAGTTTGCACTAATTTAAATGGATAGGACTAGTGGATGAACTAAAAATCTTTTCCTTAATATGAACTACTGAACTTTTGGCCTTGGACCAACTAGTTAGGATGGTTTGATCAGCGTAAAATTTTGTAGAGAAGTAGGATCCATGAATACCTTCCTATCTCCACCTCCCCTTCCCATCTCTAAGTGGGCCCCACTACGAGATGCACATGGGTCCACACCATCAAGGTGCGGAAAATATGATGGAGAACTTTTAAACCACTAAGTAGCGAGGCCCCCGTAGTTTGTATGATAATAGGTAGGCCCAATACTTTTGTCTCAATCCAAGCTTAGGAATAGCCTTAACATTCCCAACAATGACTACACTAGTGCGATATGAATTGCTGAATGATTTCATTTGCAAAGCACCATTCCCCAAGATTTAAATATATCCCAGTCTGTTTATAATGGTCCTGGAGCTCAAGTGGACCCCATGGGGGCCTACAAGATAAGTATAAGTAAATCTAAATCGATATATATATAAGGAAATAATCCTACGAAAACTAGTTCTTACCATTTTTTTTTATGAGAACTCTAAGTGGGGCCCATCTATCATCCAATTCAAAGTTTGTAATACACAGGGACCCCCCTAATAGTCACATGCCCCAAGTTTCGGTTAAATCAGAATTTACTAGGTCGTTGGATCGATTGTGCATCAATCCAAATGAATTGGATATGTGGGCTATGGATGAATGGGTTAGGGATATGTGATTAAGGCCAAAATTGATATTTTGGGCTAGTCCTATCTCAAAATGAGACCTATAAGTGGGCCCCATAACAAGCTTTCACGGTAGGTACATGAGAGTAGTTCTCATTAGATCAAAGCCCATATATTTATATATATAGAGAGAGAAATTCCTAGGTATGCCCAATTTAAAAAGGGTGTTTCTACTCTTTTTCTATCCTCCAATGAGGGACAATTCATGTGGTGACTTTTTCTTCTTTTTAAATATAACATTAATTATTTCTCCACATTCCTAATCTTCTATTCATTGCAAAAGGCGGCATTTTCACTTTTAAGAATGCCTAGGCACTATCTAGTGTTCCTCATATAAATATATATATATGTCATGTTATAAAACTTCCGGTTCCCATTTTTAGCTTATCAAAGTATAACTCATGTCATCCATATCATACACTCATCTTTCCATTAAAAAAAAGGGAAGTGCATGTGATCCTCCACAAAAAGAGGAAAACATTTTTGTTTTTTACCCAATTTTATCACCTAATAACGAGCTAATCCTTCCTATTTAGTTATCTTCTCCTTAAAACTAGGATTATTTATATCATAATCCAATGGCATTCTTGAAGTCAGCCCATGCCTTTGGATTTTCTTTTATGGTGATCTCATATTGTAAATCATACACCCCACATGTGAGGTTGTCATTAATTTCTAGCATCCCCATAACCCAACGAAATTTTCTTTGATGGCAATCAGATAATAAATCCTAGGCCCCACCCGAGAGATCGCTAATTAACAAATGGTTGAAGTCTTGTTGAAGTGGCCGGCCAAATGCCATTAATCAATAAAAATTAACATTGATTCAAGAGGGCCATGGGAGTTAGATGAATCGGGGGAAGGCTCTAACATCTCTCAATGATTTGTGGAAAAAATGAAGAAACTCTCCAAGATTAAGAGGTTGGTAAGGCAGGACCTCAATTGGATTTATAGCAACTGATCAAAATAATGGGCCCCATCTACTATCTATTGTGAATGCATTTAAATTAAATATCAGTTGGGCCCATCTACTATATGTTGTTTCTCATTTTAAAGGAAGGAGTAACAATGGGTCAGGAACTCTTATAATGGTTAATGTAATTTGTTCCATATTTTTAGCAAATTTGAAGCTATCAATATCTATCCAATCTCATATAGCTTACTTATGATGTGGGTGAGCCGTAAAGTAAAGCTGGGTTTTGGGGTTCTCTGGAAGGCGTGCCGTAAAATGGCTTATGACTTGGTCACGGGATGGTTACGGCATAGCCGTAATTCATTTCACGGCTTGGCCGAGAGTTAGCCATAGTTCAATTGTGAGTTTTAAGCCCTCTGGATTCTGAGCCATTGAACATTTAAGGCTTAGCCGTGGGCTTCACCATAAGCTTTAGAATTCTTAAAAACAGTTTCTAAAGTACGAGTTCATGTGCAGAACTCTACAAATTGGCTTCCAATGAGATTTCTTTTGCTCCAAATTATCATCTTAGGTCTTACATTGCCCATATATCATTAATATTACATAGTTATATTCATTATCACTTTATCCAACATATGTGTGTACTTAATCAGGGGTGAATGAGCTGTAAACTTGTATTTAGAGTGATTACTTTAAGAATCAACAAATTTAGACTTGCATGTAGTAATATATACTCTAATTCTTGCCTTATATCAGTGTTTTATCTAAAACTAGCCTCTCCTTTGGTTTAATGGTAAAGAAAGCCTCAATAGTAACAAATCCTATTAGCAAATGGTGAATCAAGCGTAGGATGCATGCATGTTGCTCATTTGAGCCTTCTTGACTCTTTTGGATTCAAAGAAATGCAGGGATGATGGTGTTCTTACCTAAGGAAACTGGAGAGAAGAAGAAAAGACGGAATGGAGAGATTCCAATGGAGTAAATAAGCAAGGAGATTATGAAGAAAACAACAGGAGCCTTGGCTCCTACATGCAACAGCCCTAAACTTGGATTTCCAGCCGGTATGGAGGAGAAGAAGAGAAGAGGAAGATGTTCCAACAATGAGAGTAGAGGGAAATGAAGGGGAATGGTGGTTTCCTCTCTTTTAAACTCAAATTTCTACAACCATATTCATTGAAAAAATTACAGTTTGAGTCAAATGGACTTCAACTGGGCCAAGATGGATTCAAATTGAGCTGGGTCAAACATGAAAGTTGACCCACAAGATGAAATGCTCATGATGCAATTAATATGGTGCCAAAATAATGCAAACCATAAAACTCTAATTTACAAGAAAGTCTTCAACTTCCTAAATAATGTTCGTACCCGACTACCTATCCAATTGAGACTCTCTAAAATTAAGAAAAGATAAATTAAGACTAAAATACACATATTAATAGGAAATCAAGCTTAATTAATATAATTTTAATTAAATCGAGTTGGGACCTTACACAAACCCTGTGGATAAATGGGCAATGACAGAACAAATGGTCCATTGATTCTAATGAGGTATGACAAAGAGGGCAAAGGGGGTTCACTCCAGTCATAAATTAGGCAAGTTTGATCTTACTTGGGAGTCTGTTTTGGAGAACTCTCCAAAGGAAGAACTGGGTTTTTTAAGGAATTTGAGCTTTCCATATCATCTTCCAAGGCAGTTGAGGACCAATACTCATTCCTTGAATGTCCTTGGCTATAGCCATAATGGTAAAGGTGCCCGTCGGTTGGGAGTTCAAGCAATTAATATCTCTCCCTCTCAAAGGGAGATTTGAGATCAGGTCAATAATGAAGGGGAGCCATAGCGTGCAGAGGAGGAGGGTGTTCCAAATCTGAATGCTATTAGACACTTGGGCGAGGTCTCGGACCATATTTATGCTTTAAAGGCTGTCCGCGTTGCAGGATGAGGGAGGACGTCTCGAAGGTTATGGTCACCCGAGAGCCATGTGTCTTGAAAAACTCTGATAGAGCCCCCAGCTCCCGCGACCCATTTCTGGTTTGAGAGAACAAAAACCTTGTTTTTTAGCAAATGTTTCCAAAAGGAGGAGTCGGATGTCCTAAGCAAAGTAGCAGAGAGGATGGTGTTTCTCAGATACTTTTGAGACAGGATCAAGCACCACCAGTGGTCAGGATGATTCAGGAACCCCCATAAGGAATGGGAAATAATAGCTTTATTATGGGTACGTGGGTCCCTTATGCCTAGACCTCCCTCGTGAATGGGAGAGAAAATGAGCTTCCAGCTGAGAGGTCTATAGCCATTGATGGAGGGGCCTTTACAGATGAAACTTGCACTCATGGAGGCAATAAAAGCAAGATGGCTCTTAGTCAAGTGCTGCATGGTTATCTAGTAGTGGGGGATGGAAGACAAAGAGGATTGAACTAAGGTCCTTCTTCCTGCCATGGAAAAGACCTCTCCAATTTAGAACTTTCTTGCGCACTCTGTCAAGAATGATTGATCCCCCTCTCCTTCTACCAGCCAGGAGGCCAATGGAATGGCCAAGGTAAAGGAAATGGTCATCCAGGGATTGGATACCGAAGCAGGCTTTGACCCCTTGAGACAAGTTGTGGTCTGTGTTATTGCTGACAATCAATGTAGACTTTCTTTTGTTTATCTTTTGGCCTGCCTCACTAGCAAAAGTCTTCATGATGTCATTTATCCTGGCGGCAGCATAGTTAGAGGCTTTAAAGAAAAGCAAGATGTCATTTGCGTACTGGAGCATGCCTATTCTAACACCCCTAGGAGCAATTGCCGGAAAGATGCGGGGCTTGCTAACGTCCATCTTATGAAACGCGGCAGAGAGAGCTTGGCCGCAGACGATGTAAATGTAAGGAAACAAAGGATCCCCGTCTAATTCCAGCAGAAGGGTGAATAATGTCCGAGGAGTGGCCATTAATGAGGACTTTGTAGGAGATGGTTGTGACATAAGCCATGATCTTTTGCACGAAGTTGTGAAGGAAGCCCATGGAAGTGAGAGCTTGCTTGATGAAGTCCCATGAAAGACTGTCATAAGCTTTAGCTATATCTAGCTTTAAGGCACACAACATCTTTTTCCTATTCCTCTTGCCCATGCTATGGAGAATTTCTTTGGCAATGATGAGGTTATCAGTGGGTCTTCAACTGGGGATGGAAGCTGTTTGGTTAGCAGCAACACATTTATGCAGGAAAAGTCTTGTAACATCCCATTCCACATTGCTTATGAATGAAACATGAGTCTAGTATATAATGAACCATATAGGTTACTACTAATAACTTGGACTTAAACATTGTGGGCCACGTAACAGGCTTACCAAGTTATTGGGCTAGTAGGTTACTCGGGTCGTTACAAATTGTATTAGAGCTATTTCACTAGCCGGAAATGTGGGATCCCCAATCCCGCTGGGAAAGCCCTTGAAGCACGATTTGAAGTAAGATCAGGATAGAGCCAGATTGAGCGAGCTTGTTAGTTAAGATAGGGGAATCCGCAGGGGACACGGATGTGGAATGCTTCGGTCCTACATCGCCTGGTGAAGTTAAATGGATCCACAGGAGGAAGTGTGGCCTTAAGGCGGGTAGATTGTATCACCCATCCCACATTGCTTATGAATGAAATATGAGTCTAGTATATGTTGACCCAAAAAAAAAAAATTTACAAATGTTGCAAAAAAAATGATATTTTAAGGTTTCAAAATATTTGGACTACATTTCAGCCCGAATTCGAGCTTCAAGGATTGTTTAGGTTTTAAAATATTTGGACTGCATTTCAGCCCAAATTCGAGCTTCAAGGATTGTTTGCCAGTCCTTGGGGGTCAGTTTGGAAATTGATACTTCTACATGTCAGAACAAGCTCAAACTCAAATGAATGCCTTTAAATTGAAAATGACTTGTACGTGGCGGGTACTTTGTGCGTGGCGCAGGCTTAACTCTGGCAAGCACACTTAAATATTTTTTTTACTGCGGAGATGCCTTATCTTTAGATTGGTTTTAGGATGTTGCTCATAAATTATAAAACTTTGATTAATTGTTAGATAATCTTGCTTATTTCCTCGTTTTGTGTTAACTCTACTGAAATCTGATTTTGCCAATTGTATTTGATCTAATCTTATTATTCGACTTTATCACCTTTGAGATTACTATATTTTTCTCCTTATCAATTTGTTTGAAACCGTGGCTTCTAAATTTGAGACCTTGATTGTTACGCATTTACTACGGTTTCATAGTTGAGCTGAACATGAAGGATACTTAACTTGCATGCAGGACCAGGATTGAGGAATGAGTTGAGAAAATTTTACTTTAAAACATTAGTAGCATGTGTTGGAGTTATTTTGTTCATGTAATTACTATTTAATGAGATTTATTAATAAAAATTTTCTTTTACTTTAAGTTTTGTAGACCCGTATTGTCTCGTGATTTGAGGGTTGCAAGGACCTCGAATTTCAGGGCGTGACAGTTGTAGTAGAGAAAGAAAATATAAAACGCCTCATTCAAAGCTACATTCAACCACGCGATCAATAGTTCATTAGCTTTGGAAGTTGTAGTAGAGAAAGATAATGTAAAATGTCTCATTCAAAGCTACATTCAATCACACGATTGGCGTGTCAGTAACCTTGGAAGTTATAGTTGAAAAGACAATGTAAAATATCTCATTCAAAGCCACATTCGACTACTCAACCAGAGCCACTTAATCGGAGGAACATCCTACTCTCATTGGTTTCTTTAATTGGCTGCTCAAATTTAGGTGATTTATCCTTCTCATATTTATTGAGATTTAAAGAAAGTAACCTTCTTATCAAAAGCAAAAAAAAATGCCTCTTGCGGCTATTCAATTTGATAAATCATGAAACAATTTCTATAAAAACCATGGTGGTTAAGTCTGTGTTGTGTCATGCTAGTGACCAGACAAACTACCATAACCCAATCCCTTAAAATCCTCATAAAGGCTTGGTGACTCAACTTGTTCCATACACAAACTTGTTCCATACACAAAGCTAGGAATTAAGCAAGCTATCATCTCTTAACCTCTTGCATTTCCCACAGTCCAGAAAGGTTAGATGCATACTCAAATTGTGTTAGTGCTTACGATGAACAAGTGGATGTATCTTCACCAAACCCAACAAAAGCTGGCTTCAGGTGCTATTCTAATAGCTGCAAACAGGTCATGTGCAATCCCCTTTAAGCATTGTGATAAAAGGCAAAGAGAAAAGAGAAGACAACTTTTGACTCAAATCCAGTTGCTCATGTGTGACCGTGACCATTACCATGAGTACGCCAGAACGGCACTAACCGTGATCACAGGTTACTACAATGGCACTTCAATTGTGCAGAAATCATGAATGGAGCTCAAAAAGAACCCTCATACCAAAAGGCCAACTAGGGGCATGAAAGAAACAAAAAACAAAAAAAAAAAAAAAAAAAAAGAAGAAAGAGAAAAGAGTTACTCAAGATAGTGATCGTGGCACTTCAACATCCACTGTTGACTTTGTGCTCAAGACAGTGACCGTGGCACTTTAACAGCCACTGTTGACTGTGGTTGACTGTGACTACGGCACTTGCTCAATGGTTGCAACGTAGAGAATTTTTTAAAGAAACAAAACAAAAACCCAAGCCAAGTTCAATTCAATCACATGAATGGCTTGTGACCGTGGGGTTAGCTAAGATAGCAGTGGCTATGACCAGAGATGTATTCGGGTAGTGCTCAAATCTGAGCAAACGGTAGGAAGGGAAATAATAAAACAAAAAAAGAAGGAAAGAAGAACAGGAAGGGCTAAGCTCGAATTCCATTCACTAAGAGTAAAACTACTCATAGCCGTGGGCACCCACAACGAATTTGGGGTGTGCGTCAGTACAGAACTCGTGGACAGAGATGACTGTGGCCATGGATTGGCTTGGTGGCCTCCAATTTGAGAAAAGCCCACCAGAAGAATCCATGACTCTTGGCTCAACAATGAACCAGAAAAGAGAAATAGAGAAGGAAAAATTCAAACAAAATTGTTTTTCTCTCAAACATTTCTTCAAACAGGTAGTGACCGCGAATCTTCCACTAACATTAATAGTTGTGACCGTGGGATATCCCGCAAACAGTAATGGCCAAAATCATGGGCTATCTGGGTGATGCCCAATTCGAGAAAGCCGGTGATGACTGTAAGGTCCTGAAATTCTACTAATCTCGATATACACTAATTAATTTCTTTCTATATTAATTAAATCCTATTAAGGCTAATTTAATTCAAAACTTTTGGCTTTGGGTCTTGGATAAGCAGTTGGGTCGGGTTTGAACTTTACCTAAGTAGTTGAGAACTTTTTTGTAAATTGTTCTTACATCTTATGGACACCTCTTCCATCGCCTCTTGTATAATTTTTCGTGTAGATCATCTTTCGTGTTGGGCCCAACTTGATTTGGATTCATCTTAGGCTAACTAAGGCCACGTGACCTAAACCATAAATATCCCAAAGAAATGGGTTTGCATGCAAGGTAGGAAATTCATTTTTAAAGATGGAACTCAACGTCTTTCTCCTTTTCTTCTTCCTCCTCACGTTTGGCTACTAGAGTGGTTCTCTCTTCTTAATTCTTCATCTTCACTTCAAGATTTGGGGAGCTACTATGCTTGGGAGGTCTTGCATGTAATGGTGAGAACCTTCTCCTTCTTCTTCTCCTTCCCTGTGCATATCTCTCTTAGCGTGTTTTCTTCTCGACAGCTACAACTGTATAAGGTGAAGACTTACCTCCATTTCATTCATTTGGGTTTCTTAAAGACATAAAGACTCAATTACATGACCTACATGCAAATCTAAATCTCATTCATCATTTGCATGTTCTACTTGTAGAGAACCCATTTTCATTTGGAGGTTTTCCCCAATACCACCTTAAGGAAGGAGTAGTGAGGACTAGCTGTTAGATTTTGTGGGCTCAATCCATCAGTTGATGTAATAAATTGATTAATTTCTTTATTTATCAATAAAATCATGCTTTACTTTCATGAGATGAATATTATTTTACTACTTCATGCACATGACCAATACATATGACATAATGGTTTATGAGTTGAACCGGGTCCCATTAGTATATTAGATGTGATATATGTGCATGGATGAGATCCACACGCGGGAGATATATGTCACAAATCTTATACTTAAATAGCTTCACAACCAATAATGAGACGGGGCATCTCATTTGATAAGGTTGCAGCACTTTGATCACTATGAAATAGTGTGATTTGTCTCGATCATCAGAATGTAAGATTCTGGATCACGGTACTGGTACATTGGATGTATTGAAGGACCATGAGATGCACCTTATGGAATTCCGTCTCAATAATAAGGTATGCCCTCATAATTCCCTAGCAATAGGCTCTCAATCCTGAGACATTGATGAACTCAAGTTTCTATCTATTCATTTGCTTTGAGTCACCAATGAGTGAGGCCAACTATAGGTTAACACCTCGGTGTCTTGGGTATGTGGTAGTAGAACTGTGGGAACATTGAATGATCAAGATGGAATCTATCTCTATTATCCCCTTGTGCCAATTAATGGATTTGTCATTAGTAAGTGCGCACGCATCTCAATTAAGAGTTAATTGGATGGTATTGATGATTACTGTGATTAATTGGGGCTCAAGGATAATAACATGTGGAACTTAGATTAGAAGAGACAGATTTATTCCAATTGATCCATGGATATTGATAGAGGGGCCTACTTGTGGTAATTGGGAAGTTTAAGGTCCTCATTGTAATTTATTCCTAAGACTGGAGTGCAATTGCATTTATATAGTGGTGTTATTTGCAATTAACTGTGGGCCCGGATTGCACAAGAGATGGGGGGTCGCGGTGTTCCAGTTGGAGTCAGCTTTCTAAGGAATCCCTAGTGATCCCCACGCTAGCCCAAGAAATTGGAAAATACTAATCCGACTTGAACTCTAGAAAGACAAGTTTGGAAAGGAGAAAGTTGCTAATTGCTTGGGAAGTAAGACTTCTATTTCAATTAGATAAGGGAGAGATTTGAAAATCTATAAAATCTCTTGGACATCCAATAAGACTCTCTTTCACACCCAAAACCCTATTCGTGCAAGAGTTGCACGAGTTTCTCTCTCCTTCTCTCTTCTAGTTCCTTGGAGTTTCGAGTTGGGATTTCTCCTGAAGATTCCACCAATCTTCTTGAGAAAAGAAATCCAATTCGGGTCATAGCGTTGAAGGCTAAGAGGTGTTGAAGATTCTCATCATCAAGTAGAGTCGCAACTTCTCTATTAGAGCACTGCGGATCTCCAAAGGTATGATCTACTTCTTTCATGTCGTAGATTATTGTGGATATTTAGTGCTATTTGATTCTATCTTTTAGATAGAATATTTACTGTACATGGTCACTGTTGGAAGTAGGTGGGTCTCAAGGATAGATTTTCAAAACTTTTAACCTACTTGACACAGGGATCAACTATCCATAAGACCAAAACTCAATCCAGGATGCATTACCCTCAATCTCGTGACCATGTACAGTAAATATTCTACCAGCACTAAACATCCATAATAATCTACGACATACAAGAAGTAGATCATACCTTTGGAGATCTGCAGTGGTCTAATGGATTTCTTCAACACCTCTTAGCCTTCCATGCTATGACCCGAATTGGATTTCTTTTCTCAAGAAGAATGGTGGAATCTTCAGAAGAAATCCCAACTCGAAACTCCAAGGAACTAGAAGAAAGAAGGAGAGAGTAACTCGTGCAACTCTTGCACAGAAGGGTTTTGGGCGTGAGAGAGACTCTTTTGGACGTCCAAGGAGATTTTATAAACTTTCAAATCTCGTCCTTGCCTAATTGAAATAGAAGTCTTACTTCCAAAGCAATTAGCAACTTTCTCTTTTCTTATTCCTTCTTTCTAGAGTTCAAGTCGGATTAGTATTTTCCAATAACTTGGGTTAGCGTGGGGACCACTAGGGATTCCTTAGAAAGCTGGCTCCAACTGGAACACCGCGACCCCACATCTCACGTGCAATCCGGGCCCTCAGTTAATTGCAAATAACACCACTATATAAATGCAATTGCACTCCAGTCTTAGGAATAAATTACAATGAAGACCCTAAACTTCTCAATTACCACAAGTAGGCCCCTCTATCAATATCCGTGGATCAATTGGAATAAATCCGTCTCTTCCAATCTAAGTTCCACATCTTATTATCCTTGAGCCCCAATTAATCACAGTAATCATCAATACCATCCAATTAACTTTTAATTGAGATGGGTGCGCACTTACTAATGACAAATCCATTAATTGGCACAAGGGGATAATAGAGATAGATTCCATCCTGATCATTCAACGTTCCCACAGTTCTACTACCACATACCCAAGACACTGAGGTGTTAACCTACAGTCGGCCTCACTCATTGGTGACTCAAAGCAAATAAATAGATAGAAACTTGAGTTCATCAATGTCTCAGGATTGAAAGCCTATTGCTAGGGAATTATGAGAGCATACCTTATTATTGAGACGGAATTCCATAAGGTGCATCTCATGGTCCTTCAATACATCCAATGTACCAGCACCGTGATCCAGAATCTTACATTCTGATAATCGAGACAAATCACACTATTTCATAGTGATCAAAGTGCTGCAACCTTATCAAATGAGATACCCAGTCTCATTACTGGTTGTGAAGCTATTTAAGTATAAGATTTGTGACATATATCTCCCGCGTGTGGATCTCATCCATGCACATATATCACATCTAACATACTAATAGGACCCGGTTCAACTCATGAACCATTATGTCATATGTATTGGTCATGTGCATGAATTAGTAAAATAACACTCATCTCATGAAAACAAAGCATGATTTTATTGATAAATAAAGAAATTAATCAATTTATTACATCAACTGATGGATTGAGTTTCTCTCTCCTTCTCTCTTCTAGTTCCTTGGAGTTTCGAGTTGAGATTTCTCCTGAAGATTCCACCAATCTTCTTGAGAAAAGAAATCCAATTCGGGTCATAGCGTTGAAGGCTAAGAGGTGTTGAAGATTCTCATCATCAAGTAGAGTCGCAACTTCTCCATTAGAGCACTACGGATCTCCAAAGGTATGATCTACTTCTTTCATGTCGTAGATTATTGTGGATATTTAGTGCTATTTGATTCTATCTTTTAGATAGAATATTTACTGTACATGGTCACGAGATTGAGGGTAATGCATCCTGGATTGGGTTCTTGGTCTTATGGATAGTTGATCCCTGTGTCAAGTGGGTCAAAAGTTTTGAAAATCAATCCACGAGACCCACCTGCTTCCAACACTAGCACTATTAAGAGACAAGTATTAGAGTTCATATATGATGCATGTGTGTTCAAGGCATTGATTATTGGGTTGATTCTTTAATTCTCAAATCACAGCTCATTCATGCTTTTGTTTAACTGTATACACATGTAGTATGTGCTATGGAATGGGTTAGAAGGTAAAGATGGAATAGGAGAGAGTGTATGTACTGAATAACCATTAGGAATATCTGATGAAGCTGTGGGAACCCTTCTACAATCCTTTAAATCCCAAGATTCTGCCTTGTAACTAAGCTACAGAATTAACTTCAGGTTTCCTAAAATGTACGGTGAAGCTACGACTAAGCCGTAGGTGTTTACGGCTTAAAGTCCCGAAAGTAATAAAATCTGTCTTTGTACTACGGCTTACCCATGGCTGCACCGTGAAATGAACTATGGCTAAGCCGTGCCCAGTCCGTAAGCTTTCTTACGGCAAATTTTCCCGAGAGCTTGAAAAGCCTATTTCATTTTAGGCTTATACACGGCTACACCGTGTAATGCCTTTCGACTGAGTCGTAACCCCAGCCGTAGGCTTAGCACGGCTAAGCCATAAGAACCCCGTCAATTTAGGACATTAGGAATCCTCCATGACCTTATAGGGCCTCAGTAATGGCACATTCTTACAACCACACTGGCCCAATGGTAATTAAATGTCAAAGAGAATGAGTGTAGAACTGTCATTCATTCCTTTGAATTTCCAGATGAGCTCCCAATGTCAAGTCATGGATGTTGGCATAAGAAGGGGTGTTCTTTATGTACACAAGGTAATACCAAACTGCGGTAACACAATGACACTGGACATTTTATAAGTATATCATGTTGAATGACCTTGAGATCATGGATTATTTAGTATAGAGTTGGCTAGTAATTCAAACCTGAGCTTCTAATGAGTGCGTGTTTGACAATCCAGAGCTTCGACTGAGTGCGTGCTTGCTTACCAAATGGGTATAGCCGAGGTTCGAGCCTTCGTAGCTCATATGAGTATGCTTAGTTTAATTTTTCGTTACTCTACTATCTCTGTTTTCATGATCGATTATACATTCAGACTTATATTTCTTATGTATGACATGACGAGTATGATTGAAAAGTATGAAAGAGGCAAATCCGAGTCGGCACCACTTAGCTTATGTCCTTTGGGTACCCCTATATCACTACTGCAGTAGTTTACGAAGGAGTTGTTGGCGCTCCTCAGGAAGCTAGCTTAATCCCCTAGCAACCCATATGTAAGCCCCCTTTTTGGGAGAATAAAGCCCCGTGGTTGCCAATTAGTATATACGACATCTTATTTATGATTCCTAACTCATTACTATCATGCACAACATGCCTAGTAGACTGATATTGCCCTCTTTGATCAGTGTATATTATTAAGTTCATTTAATATATTAAGCTAGTTATATGCCTCTATACTTGCTTAATCGTTATGTTAACAGTGTTACCTTGGTATTACAGGTGCAGAACTAAACCCCAACTCGGTTGTTAACGCGTCCCCGGAGGATGCCCCAACGGTACCTCGGGGTATAGAAGAATGGAAGGATGACGACTTCTTTTATTAGTCATCCTACGAAGAACGCCTAGTGTTTTGGATGTGATGTAGTTGTGATTTTGGTCTTCCACCTAAGATGTTGGAACTGGACCCTTTGCACCCGATTTGTTAAATGGTGGTTGGTTGTATGAAACGCTATTTAAATTCTTCAGTATATATCTATATCTATGAATGTTGTGGGACATGCTTCTTTATGGTGTACTTATGATCATTACAGAGTAGTTCACAGGAGTTCATTATGATGAATTCTAATCCTACATGTGGTTGGGCATACCTCGCACGTTCATGTGAAATCTCCCTTGTAGGAATTCGTGCATACTTCTTTCATGGCATGGATTACTACGGGATTACGTATTTACTCCCTGGGGGCCCACTCAAATCCCCAAATTCCCAGGATCGGGGCGTGACAATGACAAGGCAACCCAGAAGCAAGAAAAGGAAAACCAAAAAGAGCAAGACCAGGCTCTAGCCTCAATTTGCTACCCATAACACAGGCCATGAGTAGTCTCCAAAGCTTCAGACCGACCTCGGTGCCAATAAAAAAAAAGAGAGAATGAGATGGGAAAATGGATGAAGTGCAAGTGTGTGGAAGATGCTCCCCTCACATGAAGCATGAAATCAGAGGAAAAGTGAACAAAAGATTAAAAAAAAAAAGGAGGGGGGGCGGGGGGGCGGCATCAACAGTACCCATTCGGTCATTGACAACACACAAAGAAAAGATTAGCTTCAAGGTGCTTACCTGCCATAATAGCTAACTCAAGATAGCGAAAATTGCAAAAAGAAACTTGAAGGAGATGCTCGCCTATTGCTGTTCTTGCTCCCAGCCACAACTCAGAAAATTTGAAAACTACAGAATGAAACGGAAAACAGAGGCATGAGTTTTATATAAGTTGTGCAGGAGACATCTTTATGCCCATGGTCACTGTTGTTGCTCCTCAAGTCCACTGTCACAGTGTGGATGATCATAGGGGTGCACAAAGGTGGGGTCCATTGTTTGGAAGTAAACTCTCTTCATTTTACTCAAAGCTCACGGTCACAGTAAGCTCAAACTTTGGGGGGCCTACTATTTAGTAGTTCACTCCCATTCTTGCGGTCATGATGGTTTCATTCTCTTTCCCATAGACACAACTTGGTTAAAATTAGTAGGGTCCAAGCCTTGACAAGTTTAGATGAGTTCGGCCTTTCTCATCCATGGTCACTATGATTTTAAGCAATGGGACCCACTACATGGTGACCCATCCTTTCAAATGTAAACAGTCAAAATTCCCATGGTGAGCCCACTTAGGGTATGTTACAAAAGAAATAAATTTTCCACAATAAAATGATCTTATTTTGGGGGAAATTATCACTACAAAAAAAGACACATATAGCGGCAGTTTTTTTCTGCCGCTAAAAGATAAAATCTGCTGCTAAACCTTTATTGCGGTAGACATTTGTCTGCCACTATTTTTGTCACTGAAACCCTCTGTCGCTATTTCTCACCATCTTTTCGCTTGTCCACCGCTAAAAATAAGGAAATAGCGGCAGTTAGGCAACTGCCGCTAATAATATAAAAATGTGCCACTAAAAAGTTTTTTTATTGGATAGTGCTTTTTTAAGCAATTTTAGCGACATTCTTTTTCTGCTGCTAAAATGGTTTTTATAAAAAATAAAAAAATCCCTACAAATGGTAAAAAGGGCTTTGAATTTTTTTTAAAAACATCTACATCACAACACCAAAAATGTTCATCTGGAACAGTTTTAAACCGTTCTAAAATTTTAAAATCATTCCAAATTATTCCCTCATATTTTCTTGCCATTTTTTTTGAACTTTTTTTAAACAATTTTAATAATATTTTTTTAAATCATAAGTTTTTAAACCAACTCCGCCAGTTTTGCTGCCGGTCCTAAGCCCGGGTAAAGGAGGAAGGTTGCGTTAGGTAGGTGACAGCTAGCGTAAAACTTTGTCACAACCCAAACATGAATTCTGAACAAATGATATTTCACGATAAGGCTAGGGCGTTCCCTGCTTTAAGCGACACATTACAGCATCGCCCGGCTGCAGTGAAAAGTGTGCAAGAGCTACCGCATGACTTTGGGCTAATGCGGTTAAAGAAGTTAGTCCATGAGAAGAAGATGAGGAATAGGAAAATTAGACTTGCTACTTGGAATATAGGAACCTTGACAGGCAAGAGCATGGAGTTGGTTGAGGTAATGAAAAGAAGAAGAATTAGTGTGGCTTGTATACAGGAGACAAAGTGGAAAGGGAATAAAGCTAAGGAGCTCATGGATGGGTATAAGCTTTTCTATGCAGGAAAGAGTAATACAAGAAATGGAGTGGGTATAATTATAGATAAGGATTTAAAAGAAAAAATTGTGGGGGTAAAGAGGTTTGGTGATAGAATTATAGCAATTAAACTAGTACTAGAGGAAGACATAATTCATATCATTAGTGCATATGCTCCCCAAGTAGGACTACAAGAAAGTGTGAAAAGACAATTTTGGGAGGAGATGGATGATTTAATGCGAGAAATCCCAAATAGTGATAAAAGTTTCCTTGGAGGGGATTTAAACGGGCATATAGAAAGAGATAATAGAGGATATGAGAGAGTGCATGGAGGGCATGGATTTGGAGAAAAGAATGAATTTGGAAAAACTATATTGGACTTTGCAATGGCATTTGATCTTATAGTAGCAAATACTTACTTTAAAAAGAGAGATGAGCATTTAATTACATATAAAAATGGGAGTAATAGGAGTCAGATAGACTTTTTTCTAGTTAGAAAACAGGACCGATTGGCTTGTAAAGATTGTAAGATTATCCCAGGAGAGAGTTTGACTACGCAACATAGGCTTGGAGTTTTAGATATTTGCATTAGAAGTAAAAAGAGAGCAGTAGTAAACAAAATGGACCCTAAAACAAGGTGAAGAGTTTTGAAGGGGGAAAGAGCAAATATATTTAAGGACAAAATGATTGAGAAAGGAGAATGGAATATTGAAGGAGAAACTACAGTAATGTGGAATCAAATGGCTAATTGCATTAGGAATGTTGCAAAAGAGGTACTTGGAGAATCAAAAGGAAAGAGATATATTAATAAAGAAACATGGTGGTGGAGTATCGAGGTTCAGGAAGTTATTCGACAAAAAAAAAACATTGCTACAAAGTTTGGCAGGGGACTAAGAGTATAGAAAATTTTGAGTTGTATAAGAAGGCAAAGAAAAAAGCTAAGAAAGTAGTAAGTAGTGCAAAGTTCAAAGCATACGATGACCTCTATAATAGGTTGGGAACAAGAGAAGGAGAAAAGGATATTTTTAAGCTTGCAAAAATAAGAGAAAAGAAAAGTAGGGACTTAGATCATGTCAAATGTATCAAGGGCAATGAGGAAAATATTTTGGTGAAGGACAACGATATTATAGAAAGGTGGAAAGAATATTTTAGTAAACTTTTAAATGAAAAATATTTGAGCGATACAAGAGTGGAGGAGGATACTTCATTACAAGAGTATACTTTTCTCCGTAGAATTAGTGGGGTGGAAGTGAAGGAAGCATTGAAGCGAATGAAGACAGGAAAGGCAACAGGCCCAGACGATATTCCGATAGAGGTATGGAAATGCTTAGGAGAGGTTGGAGTAAGTTGGTTATGTAGACTATTCAATAAGATACTTGTGACAAAGAAAATGTCGGATGAATGGAGAAGAAGCATTGTAGTACCTATATATAAGAATAAAGAAGATATACAAAATTGTACCAACTATCGAGGGATTAAACTTATGAGTCACACTATGAAGTTATGGGAGAGAATAATAGAGCAAAGACTGAGAAAAAAGACTAAGATTTCGGAAAATCAATTTGGTTTTATACCAGGGAGATCAACTATGGAAGCTATCTTTTCACTTAGGCAATTAATGGAAAAATACCGAGCAAAGAGGAAAAATCTACATATGGTCTTTATCAATTTGGAAAAAGCCTATGATAGGGTACCGAGGAATTTAATTTGGTGGGTCTTAAAGAAAAGGAATGTCCCAAGAGGTTACATTGAAATTTTAAAGGATATGTACGAAGGTGCAATAACAAATGTGAAAACTACAAGTGGAGAAACGGGCGGATTTCCCGTGACTATAGGCTTACATCAGAGATCATCCTTAAGCCCTTATCTCTTTGCATTAATTATGGATGAGTTAACTGTGCATATTCAAGAAGAAGTACCGTGGTGTATGTTGTTTGCAGATGATATAGTATTGGTGGATGAATCAAGAGAGGATGTAAATGCAAAGCTTGAGAGATGACGGAGGGCATTAGAATCTAGAGGCTTTAAAATAAGTCGTACAAAGACAGAATATATGGATTGCAATTTCAGTGGACATATACAAAGTGTTGAAACCACTGTCAAAATTGAAACCCATGAGATACCACGTAAAGATTCTTTTCGGTACCTAGGCTCGATGATTAGTAAAGATGGGGAGGTTGACGAAGATGTGGAGCATAGGATAAAAGCTGGATGACTGAAGTAGAGACTAGCTTCGCGAGTACTTTGTAATAGACAAATGCCAACAAAATTGAAGGGAAAATTTTACAGGACAGTGGTTAGACCAGCTATGATATATAGAGCAAAATGTTGGCCAATTAAGAAGACACATATTCATAAGATGGATGTAGCGGAAATGAGAATGCTTAGGTGGATGTGTGGTAAAACTAGGAAAGATAAAATTAGAAATAAGCGCTTTCGAGAACATTTAGGAGTAGCACCAATAGGAGATAAGATTAGAAAAACTCGTTTAAGATGGTTTGGGCATGTTGAGCGTAGGCCAGTAATGGCACCGGTGAGAAAAAGTTTGGATATACAGGTGGAGGGTCCATCAAGAGGTAGGGATAGGATAAAGAAAACATAGATGGAAGTCATTAATTCAGATTTGAAGAAGCTGCACTTATCAAAAGATTTAGCTCAAAATAGAACGGAATGAAGAAATAGAATTCATGTAGCCGACCCCAACATGATTGGGATAAGGCTTTGATGATGATGATGATAAGTTTTTGAAACCACTACTAATCACATATTTAAAAATAAAATAGAATAATTGTGGTATTCACATTCATATAAATACAATCACTAAAATTATTTTTTAACACAATAATTAAAAATTCATGTTACATTCAATAATTTCAGGCTACAAGTTGCTATTATGGTAACAAGAAAAGCCAGCTCTTCTTCTTGCACAACTGTCACTTTGGTGGCTTTTGATGAAACAAGGAAGCCCTCCAGATGAAGGGTCAATATCTTTCAATCAATGCAAGTTCCAGAAGATCGCCCATCCAAACTTTTGATAGAGATGGGCCTTTCTGCATTTGAGTAACTACTGCCTTTTGCTCAAACTGCAATTCTTCTTAACTGCTGGCCTTGTGGTCTTTTGTCATCAATAAGGCATACGAAGATGCTGTTGGAAGATAAGAGAATTCAATAAGACAAAGGACTGTGTATTGGAAATTATAGAAAGACGGGTAATTACAAAAAAACCTTTTGTTTTTTCTGTTCCAAGGTTTTTCTCTACACCAATTTGTGGTGTCTTTCTAGTTGATGGATCTGATGTTGTTCCTAGTTGGGGCTTTCTCCTTCGGTGGTTGTGATCAGCTAATTGCTTCTTATAGTTTCTTTTCACTTCATCAAACTCGGCTAAAGCATGGAACCTAAACATGAGAGACCCATGTCAACAAAAATTGAAAACCTGAGACTTTATAAAATATTGTAATGCAAAGAAAATAGATATGGGTATTATTCACAACAGCATCTTCTTCCTCTTCTTACCTAAATTCAGTAGATTTGGAGTCAATTTAATGTGTTGAACTCATGTCAAGAAAAAGCTAAAAAGTTAGACTGGGCCAAGTGGACTTGGTTGACCTATGTATCATAGGTATGGCCTGCATCATTCAGTTTAAGCTATCTTAATTCAGAATATTATCTGCAGCAATAGAGGTTAAGGCGTCAAGCCAATATTAAGCAAATAACAGCCTAGGCTGAGGTTCACTTGAATGCATGCCAACCAGTAGGAGAGCTGAGTATGTTCGTACTTCATAGAAAGCCTAGGAGTGCAAAACAAGAGGATAAACTGATATTATCATCCATGATGCACATATATAGATACCAATAAGGGCACAGATATGGATATGGACCTATCCATGACATGAAACTTCATGTTTAATTCTAAAAGTATAAATTTTATTTTGAAAGTAAGGAGGCTAATAGAACTATGTGAATTAATGGATTCAATACAGTACATTATGCTAAATTTGTACCCAACAAGTATTAGTGCAGTATATAGTAGCAGTACTAGCATCGTACCAGAAGGATATTGTCATACAGAATCAGTAGGCATATACCAATATATGTAAAGATCACAGTAAGTCATTGATTTGAGAGCCTCAAAAGTTACAGAAAGTCCAACCCTTTTATAAAGTGCAGTATTGTGTTTTTTTTTTTCATGAATCATGATTAACCTTAATAGCAAATATAGGTTGTGTCATGTTCATGAAGGAGGCAAGTCATTTATAAGTGAGGCCCGGAGCCCATACATTAATTAGGAAATAGTGACCCGCCCATTCTCACTAATTATGGTACTAATCCAATTATCAAATCCTGGGCACAGCAACAATAGCTTTCCTCTCTACATTAAAAAAAAAGTGTAAGGTCATCAGTGGTGTTGATACTCTCTATGTAGCAACAAAACTTTATATTATTTTAGTGGGGTTCAAAGTGCATAGCTCCATTTGTACCTCCCAAGTCCCAACAATAGACCTGATGTAGCATTCAGACAGTAACCAACTAGAAGTAGGCCCCAAGCAACAAAAATACATTTTCAATAAAATAAGAGAGAAGTAAACATGTCATGTCTAAAGTGTACCTTCCCAAGCTTTTCTGGTGTCAGCTCTTGGAACCGGGGCACAATCCTTCCACCTACAGAGACAGAAAAACTACTTAGTAGTTAGCTCTAAAAGATTAACACATGATGTAATGTTGTAGCTTTAGTTACAGAACAAACAAAAGCAAACCTGTAGCTATTGCAATGAGTTCCAACTCTACACCACCAACCCATCAAACAGCAGGTAGGTTTCGCTGCATTAACAGGTGATTTGCTTCATCATCAAATCCCCATTGACAAATAACTAGGGTTGCACCAACATCCTGCAACCAAAAAAGAAGGAGAAGAAAAAAGTAGAAATCAGATAAAAATAAGTTCATGAACCAATGAAGATAGCAGAAAAAATAAATCAATATGATTTTCTTCCAAAAAAAAAAGTTCAAAAGGAAATTAAACATTTAAACTGATAAGCCAAAAACATGGCCATCACCAAAAATGAAGTTCACAATACAAATAGAACTGCAACTCCAAAATGGTTCACAGAAGATTAAATCCACTTGCCTTGCATTTCTGAAAACAACCTATCAAACTGAACTTACAATGCCTCGTACGAGCAACTCAGCTACTTTTGCAGCAACTGGGTATCGAGCAACATCTTGACTAGCCTGAAGAAGAAAAATAAAAGATAATAGTAACAGTTTGATTGTGAGGAAAAATCATACATAAACTAGAGCTATTACTGGATTACAAATAAGACAAATGATTGCTACAATTACCTCACCACTTATTAACAAAGGGTTCCTTCCTTCATCTATAAGGACCGAATCAACTTCATCAACAATTGCAAAGTGGAATGGCTTTGGCCTGCTTATGACGTGTCAAAATGACGTAACCCAAGAATAAAGAATACAACCAAATATTGTGCTTGCAAATGTACCATCTCATAACAAGGTGCCCTCTATTTCCAGCAAGATTGTCACGGAGATAATCAAAACCAAGTTCCTGCAGGTCATTTCAACTGCATTCAGAATCAAATAATAACATAAAACCACAGCTCAATTTAAACAGCCATCAAAAAAGTCATGACAGCCACCTTGGAAAATCCAACCTAGCAATCTTGCATGCAGTTCTACAGTATAGTTCTTCAATCTACCACTTACTGAGTTATTTGTGTATGTTATATCGCAATTATAGCTAGATCTCATCTCTTCAGCTGTCATACTCCTTTAAAATATGAGTAAAATAGCAGCAAATTCAGAAAATTATGTCAGCTTCATCGCTTAAAAATGTTGCATGCAAGCATATGCCTAGAAATTTTGGACTTACTTGCGAAAGACAATGAAATTTAAATTTTTTACTCCTTTAGGTGCATGAAATCACCTGTATAAGACCCACTGAAAGACCTAAAAAACGATGAACACGGCCCATCCACTCTGCATCACGCTGAGCCAAGTAATCATTGATTGTTACCACTATCGCAAAAAAAAAAAAAAAGAAAAGAAAAAGAAAAAAGAGCAAAATGTAGTATATGCCAGCAAACAACATGATTTACTAATTTGAAAATGGTGATCACGGCATGAGCAGCATGCAAATCCCTAGATGCATATGATTGTGTCTCAAGTGGTTGCATGGTCAGATAAGCTGATTCTCACATCAATCATGTCCCACTACAGATGGAACCCCAAATAATGTGATATTCAATGGCCCAAACAGAACAGAAAACATTTCTGAAACGAGAAGAAAGAATTACAACTAGTCATAAACAACAATTTAACAGCACCACACCTGTAGTGAGACCAACTTAATGATTCGTTAAGATATCCTGGCCATGTATCCATGTAGGCCCAATCCAACAACATTCACTAAAATATGAGTAGAAACATAACCCATGAAGAAAAAATTAACATTCACAACTCTGCATTCTAATTTATTTTTTTTATATCTCCTCTGTTAGTCTTCCCTTTCTAGTTCCTAGTGTAAGACTTAAATTCTTCATAAGATGGTTGTTTCATTCATAATCAAGCCGAAATGGGTACAAATTGGACCCTTAATAAAACCATATTCAATTGAGACGGTTAGATATCGAAATCAAAGATGGCTGTGGTTTGATAATGAGTTCTACAATTTGATTTGGGTGTCTAGACTGAAAGACAGTCCATAGTTCTACTCACTAATAATAATGAAACAAATAAAGATGTAATGGTTCACTAAAGTGAATATTATCATATACCTGTGGAGGGTTTATAATAGCACAAAAATGGTCCACTGGAAACATTCCCAGATTTGAAATGCTGCAAAATAAATAAATAAATAAATAATTGGGCACACATGTAAGAAGGGGGGGGATACATTGTATAAATCTCAATTTTGAATAGTTGTATATAACTCACCTGAAAGTCCCACCTTGAAACTCATTAAGTGCAAGTTTCGCAGATCGTGCTTTTTCAACTAATTCTTTGACCTAGATTATGTCCAAACCCAAAAATATTGGCAAAAATAAAACAAAAACTCATTTTATTATTTTATCTATAGACATATAAAAGTATGTCATAGAAAACCTGTGGCATAGAGGTAAATGGAAGTGATACATGTAGAGTTAATGGAAGGACGATATTTATTCATACACAAATCAAAAGCCAGAAGATATAGCTGAACAGAATGGGAGCCAACTTATGATACACAAAGAAGCTAATTCTGAGAATAGGAAATTCAAAAACTCAAAACAGAATTTGCACAGGAAAGGTAAAACATATCTTCAAAAATTAAGTGAAACGTTGGAATCAATAGAATGATGGTAAGTAGATCCACGATTTTTCAGAAAACAACTTCAATTTCTCAACAAAGTTATTCACTCTATTTTATTCTATTTTATCTATCTATTTAATTATTTATTTGTCTTTATTAAGAGAAAGAAAAGGAGATTAAATTTATATGGCACCATCAAACATGGAAAGGTAGAAATTGAATTTAAGAAGTCAGCCAGACCTGAAGATAAATAAAAATGTGGAATAGTTTGTTTCGATTCTAATAGCCGCCTTGCTATCACCTTTAGAACAAGATAATATATTTTTATTCACCACAGATATTTTTTAATAACCTGATTCACCACACACTTTTTACTAAAGAAAGTGATATAGTCATCAAATAGCCATTAACAATGGAATTATTAGATGAAAGGATTGAGAAATGGCGTTTCTAGTTTCTATTCAAAATTTGAATGGCTATTGCAACCATTTTAGTTGGAATTAAAATGAATAATGATCTTGGGATTGGACAATAGAAGACAACAAGAAGTCGGTTACAGAAGAACGGGGAAAGGGAAAATGACATAAATGGCCAAAAAAGTCAAACATTTGCACAATCGTTGTATTTATTTGGAAAAATAATATCTAGGTATGCGACTATGCTTCACGTGCTCATAAGTATACTCAAGGCCGAAGAGAACAGAAAGTGCAATGACACTTTCCACCTAGGAGCTACTTAGATGAGATTGTATGTTTTAAAATAGATAGAATTCTCTAAGCATACTATATAAAGATTTAAAAAAAGTACATACTAACCGAAAAAGGCATCCACAATTTAAGAAGATTCTTGATAGACTAATTCAAATTGCTAGCTCATCAACTTTTTGGAATCATTTTAAACTCTTTTGCAGATGCCTTAGGTGTAAAGTTGTATACGATAATTCCTCAAGCATGCAAGACACTAATTCCACCAAACTAAAATGCATGTAAAAAGAGAAGAACCTACCTTGCAGATTTGAGAGTTTGGCAAATCTTCATGAGCATCTACAGCCGATGCAGGAGATCTTGGTCCAGATGGTGATGCATGAGGAGCTGGCTGTGGACTTTGAGTAGATTTTGATAGAGACTTCTTCTCTTGAGATGAATCTGAAGTTCTTGATGATCCTAATCCAAACTTAATTGTAGCTAATACATCACCTTTCAATAGTGTCCCACGAGGGCCAGAGGCCTTCAGTGAAGAGGTGTCCAGCCCTAATTCTATAATCAGCAACTTCGCTGAGGGGCTGATTCTACTAAAACTAGTTTGAGGTGTGCCCTTCAGTTTCTTCAAATTTAGTGATGCAGAGAATAAATTGATTGGCCCAATGATCGATGGAAAATCACTTACACTGAAAAATTAAAGACTTAAGGTCTAGCTCTTTTCCTATCAACAGAACTCCAGCAATCAAGGGCATTAGAGATTTCCATTATCCCAATATGGAGTGTTTAAAGGCCTCATACATTGGTGACTGCATGAATCAGAGAATCAATATGGATGACCAAACAACATTTTTCTTGAGTTGTACATGAAATGCAGCACATTTTGAACAATTTCCAATGAAAAAAAAGAATGGAGTCAACGGACACAAGCTGGGCAGATGTGACAGAATTGAAACCCACAGAGTGATTCAAGAGAGGAAGGGACCCAAAACCGAAGCCAATGTATCTGGGTAAGTAAGATTCATCCAGCCCAGGAATTCCTAACCACCCAAAACAAGAAACGAGCAAATATCAATGCAGAGAGCATGAAAACAGAAAAAGAGAGATGGAGGATAAGAGAAAGATCGGTTTTTTCCACCCCTTTTTCCAGCCGAGGACTTAATCGTAAAGCGATTCTGTTTGAAGTCCCCCTATTACAATTATATGTTGGGGCTATTGGCTGCTTACTGCAGAGCAGAGCCTGTGTTTATGGGATTTTTAATCTTCTTCTTCTTTTATATCATGCAGTATCTGTTTATAACCTAAAACAAAATCTAATACATATACATTTATTTGTTTATATATTTATATAGCATATTCTTCAAAGGCTTGTTTAAAACCTAATATCAGTGCATTTCTCTGAGAGGGTAAATAAATAAGTTTAACCAATCTGAAACTCAAGACTGAAAAGGGGGCAACAAACAAAACAGAGTGTAATCAAAATCACATATTCTTTCCTGTTGAGGACATATTCAGCATCTTAAAATAAGAGATCAAGTAACAGGGGAAAATCAATGGGAATATTTTTTTTGTTTCTTTTCTACTAATGATCTATCTACATTTAGAATAAGAAGCTCAATTGCAATTAAAGTACTAATGGAAATTTGGGTATTAGTTTAAATGAGTGAAGTGAGATCATACGGTTCAATATGTATAAAGAGCCTAAAAATCATAAAATCCATGGTTAAATGAAATCCTAAGCTTAAGTAAATCAAATATATGTAATTACCTGAAGCAGATGCCTCAGGGCATGTCTGTGCTGGTCGGTCTCCTCCTTGTGATGATGAAGATGTCATATGTAGCATGTGCACCAATGAACTTACAATCAATAATAGTTGCTTAAAGGGTGTTTGGTTTGGCTTCTTCAAAATCAAATGTGCTGTTCTGAAAGTAACTTCGAGAAATGTACTTCATTAAAGTAGCTTATTAAGGGAGAATGTCATTTCGTGAGCTCACCTTTTCTGTTCTTTCTGCTTACTCACGATATCTGAAGATTGCTCTAGCTTCCTAAATGCATGAATTTAGCTGCAAGTTGGGGGTGATGGTTCCATGTATTCAAATGGTAAAATGTAAAGAAATTTACAACCACTTCATAAACAAGTAGGATCGGTTTATACTGAGATTTACAGCAAGTCAGTACAAACTGGTAATCAAGAGAAGGAAGTACCAATTATGACAAATTATCTAGCACTTAAACCAGTACAGAGTGTGTACTAGCATAACATAACAACTACATGTTAGCATCACATAACAAGCACACATCCCTATTCCATGCCTATAGTAAGAAACTCAAAACTAGAAGTCTTTAAAGTGATTGGACCAACAATCAAACTTCCTACAATACTATTCATATGGAGCCTACAAGATCATCCTATTCATCAAGTTTAGTCTCCATCGTGAAGTGAGAATTATATATTAAAGAGCAATCCATTAGAGATTATATATTAAATAAATATAACTAAACACAGATGCTCATGAAACAAGAGCAATCAGTAGAATAGTAATTTAAGCCAAGGAAGAAGAGAAAAGCAATTCAACATAGCATACAATACAAATTAATATATCACCCCCATCAAACAAGCTTTCAAAGAAAATCTCAATCAAATAAGACATAAACCATACAGATTATATCATCATGGAAGACTGTTTAGAGGAAAATTGCATAATAAGTTTTCTTTCAGCATCTCAGTTTCCCTGATTCAAGAAACAAAAAGCTAATCGGTTCATTGGATGCCAAAGATGGGTAACAAGTACCTTATAAGATACCATTAAAAAAAAAAGAGTACCTTTTAAGATCTCAACTGTGCCCTTGTCTTAGCTGCAATGCGGAAGCCTACAAGCGTTCAGAACTGTTATTTGTCGATTGAAACCTAATCCAAAATACAGAAAACAAACATCAAAGATTCAAAATGGTTTTATCAACATTTAGCAAAGGGCTTCGGGATCAAGCACGGATTCATAAAAAGAAAGAAACAGAAAAAGATTAACATAGAGTGAGAATTGCCAGGATTAAATCTACAAGCTAGGATCATCACATGGACCACACATTGGTTTCAGATTAGTGAATAAACCAAAATACATCCCACACAACAAGCCAAAATAACAAGATCCACAGAGAAAATACTGTGATGTAAAGCAAGATTGCTGTCCAATTTAAAAAACGGTGGTCAATTTCACTGTTATCAAAGGTTCTATGGTCAACCCACTCAGACAGAAATGCAGAAATACAATAACAGTGACTTGAATCAATTCCTAATGAATTTATATGAGTAGATCTCCAGAAATTTGCTGGATCAGTTTCTTAAATCAATTCAGAACGAATTGATATGGACAGATCTTTACAAAGAATCACCTCAAAACAATCTCAAACAACCTCGAATCACCTCAAAAAATCGAAAATCCCCAATTCAATGAAACGAAGCTAGGGTTTACCAAATCTAGCTAAGGAAACCTAGCAATCTTTTGAAGCAGAGTTCAACAAAACTACTTCTTTCCGTTGACGGTAACTAAAACACAACGGGATTTCGAAGCAGAATCGCTGCCAAACAGTAAATAATCAAGAGTTAAAAATCATACCTTAAACCGATCGAGATCACGAGCTCCAAAATCAAAATGCGAGTGATTAGGAGATCCTTCAATGGATCTCAGATTCTTACCAATGGAGAAGGCAAATTCCCGACAGAGGATTAGGATTTTGGGGAATATATTGAGCAGATTAGGGTTTCGGCAAAAGATTCAGTGGGATTCGCAAAGGTTAGGGTTTCACAGAGTTTTGAGCATCGCAGAGAGGGCCAGGGTTTTGCAGAGTTTTGAGCATCGTAGAGAGGGCTAGGATTTCAAGAAGAGATTTAGGAAATGAGAGTTTCGTTAATGCAGGCTAAGGTTTCAGGAAGCAATATTCAGAAGAAGAGGAAGAGGAAGAGGAAATCATAGAATTTGGCGAGTCAAAGCTTGCCCTGGATGTTGATCACCATCACCGACTCTTACCGCAATGCGGGCTAGGTTTCAGGAAGCAAATATTCATACACTCCTCTTCTCTTCGTTTGTCCAAAACTCATACCGCAACCAAGTTTCCTCAAAACCCAAGTTACCCAGTCCCGCCTTCTGACTGAATCCCAAGACCTAAGTGGGTGAACCTATAAAACCAGGATTCTCACCCGCACCGCACCTCCACGTGAGGTTCACTCGGCCATTAAAATAAAAATTGGTATGGAAAGATTTGGATGGGTACAAATGAAGGTATGTGGTCACTAACAAATGGATCCCTATATGTGGGGACCCTCATGTGGGCCTCACTATGAGGTCGATACTGAATTGGAGCCGAGAGGATGCGAAAGGAACCTGAATACATGAGAGGAAGCGAGAGTTTTGTTAATGCGGGGCCATTGTTTAATGGTTTAAAGACATTGGAGCCGTTGATCTGATGATGGACATTTGTGCAAGCAACCTGACTAACGATCCAAGCCAAAATATGAGATCCAAAACCAATCTGGACCCTATCGGGAAATCTTGTACACGAGCCTTGGCTTTTTTTTTTATTTTTTAAATGAAATGATACAAATTTCAAATACCTCCTATGTAGAAAAAATAATTCAATACTGCACTATTTAATAAGCATCCACTAGTTAAAATTCTAACCATATAATTTTTGCATCTATATATAATTCTCTAAATCTCTCTTGAGCAGCATATAATATATTATGCCATTATATATAAGCTTTTTTAATTACTTCTACATCACCTACTTATCTATTATATACACCTACTTACCTATTCCATACCTTTATTGCAGCAAACAATATTGCCTGCTGTTATATATAGTAATTTTCCACTACTATAGCAGCACACAATATTGTCGGCTACTATGTACACTAATATTACCACTGAACAAAGAGCTATGGTACGAAAATGAAACTTTAGCAGCAAACAATTTTTTATGCTGCTGTAGAGGTGTAAAGTTTTAACTTGCAACGGCAAACAGTAGAGTGTGCTGTTGATGAAGACATTTAGCGGCGGAATCTGAAAATTGCCGCTATAAAAGTGTCGCTAATTGTCATTTTTCTTGCAGTGTATGAAAAGAAACAAAGGGGGCCTTCTTTTCAAACTAACCCAAATTTCAAAATTACCTTGGGTCAAAATTGATTTTGAGCCATCATCTCAAATTATTTTGAATCAAAACCCACAAAAGCTAATCTTTTTCAAATTTCTATGTTAACACATGTCAAGCCAAGTCAAAACCTTAACTTTGATTTTTTAAAAATGAACAAAAAATCCATGAAAATCTCAAACCCAAATCCATTTTAAATTCAAACTTTGATTTTTTTTTTTTTAAAACCTCAGAGATTTCTTTTGTGGGTGTTCCCCACAATCTCCACAGAAATGCCACTTTGGATATCTGTTATAAATAGGTCATGAGAAAATTAAATCCATTTCCAAAATCCAAACAAAAAATTCATAAACTTCTGAATTTTCCAAATACCTCAGGAATTTCTTTTGTGGGCATTCCCCATAGTCCCCATAGATACTACCTTTGATATCTATGAAAATAGGACAAAGAAATTCAAATTTCTTATGTTTTTACTAAATTCTATCATCAAACTCTTCATATCTTTACTAAAGTTTTCAAAAAATTTCAAATCTAACCCTACAATTTACCTTGACAAAACATTTTTTATCAAAACCATTCATCATTCCCACAGATTGGCTATTTTGAGGCACAATGACTGTCATACTTTAATCATTGCACCTTGAGGGGGCACTTGTTGCCCCATAAAAAAAATTTTACAAATGTTGTGAAAAAAAAAACGCAAGGGTACACAAATCGTAGAATTGTGGAATGACAAGTCAACTACAATATCCAGATGTTCAAAGCTGATGAAAATCTCATAGCAACTCTATAAATATGCCTGGGAATGATGTTTCAAGGTTTTAAATTTGGACTTCATTTCAGCCCAAACTCGAGCATCAAGGATTGTTTGCCAACCCTTGGGGTTACTGTGGAAATTGATACTTCTACATGTTAGAACAAGTTCAAACTTAGATGAATGCCTTCAAATATATTCAAGGACTATCGTTCAAAATGTCGGAGCATTTGAACATCATTTGGACATAAACTAGTTCAAATGGACATCTACTAAGCTCTGTGGGGTCGCTGTGAAAAATGACACCTAGTGAGGATCAAATCAACTGAAACTCTAGGAGGAAGCTCAAATTATGCTCAAGAAAAGCTCTACAAAATTTCAAGTCAAACGGATATCATTTGACCCAAAGTTTGCAAACAAGTCCACTTTGGGTCAGTAACCCCTAAGTCATGGGGGTCATCGACCAAAGTCCTACTTCTCGACGCCCAAAATTGATAAAATTTGGGCACAAGACTTTAGTAATTCTCAAAGGAGATTTTGCAAATTTTTAAGTCAAGAGGACTCCGTTTGGTTTTACTTCCACTACAAGTCGGCTTAGAAGATAGTTACCCCTAAGCCATGGAGGTCACTAGCCAAAATCCTACTTCTAAGGAGCCAAGCTAATGAAATCCAGAACAAAGCTTCAAAATATGTTCAAAATAAATTTTCCAAAGTTTCAAGTCAATTGAACGCTGTTTGGATAGAAAACAAGCTGACGACTTACAATGTGGGGTAAATAATGACTTAGAACATGCAACAAATGGGTCACTGTTCGAAATCCTACTTTCACATATCCAAACTGCATGAAATTTGAATGGATATTCCAAAATACACTGATATCAATCCCTCTAAGTTTCAAACTGAATCGAGGTCACTTAGGCCTCAAACAGCTGCAACAAGGGCTCATTTTCATAAAAAGTCAACAAGAGAGTTGACCAATTTCAGAAGGTCAAATCGAGCTGAAATTTTTATGACACACTCAAAATAGTTTCAAAAAGTATCCCTCCAAGTTTGGTGAAGAATAGAACATCATGCTGGCCCCAAACAGTCAAAAACGAGTTACATATACAAAAATCCAAAAATAGACCTGGGGAGTGACCGCGGCTATGGTCACTATTACCCCTGGAGCAGTTCCGTTGGTTTTTGACAGTTCCCTCCACTCCTTTTCAAATTTTAACTTCCTCTAACTTCCAAAAAACTGCCTCTGAAGTCTATGAAAAGGAAGATTTGAACTCTTGGGGGACAAACAAAAGCATACAGAGACAGACAGAGAGAAAGACAGTGAAGAAAAGCAAACTTCACAGTAAAAGCAAGCAAATTCAAGCAAGTCATGAGGCATTTCTAGTACTTCAACATACTTCTTCTTCTCATTTTCACCAACTCAAGGTGAGAAATAAATTAGAGAAGGGGAAAAAACATACACTTCACTTAAGGAAGGCATATGCAAAGGTCACTTAGATGACATCTTTTTCCTTTGGTTTTCTCACTAGGAGGGGTTCTAGGTGTAGGGAAGGGTTCTAGGTTGTCATGGAAGTTGTGAATAAGCCCCTTTAAACTTCATTCTGACCCTTGAAAATCATAGGGCCAGAACGACACAACTTTGGCTTCATACAACGCCCTCTTCAGATTTGTATAAAAACAATTCGTAACACAAAAAAAGATGATTATCAGAGGTTTAAGTCAATTTCATAGCTAAATTAAGCACTTGTGGTGGCTATTCAACACTCAAAAATCAAAGGAAACAAGTTCTTACACTCAAAAAAAGTACTCACAGTGGCGAAACGGGACAAAATAGAGAGCAAACAATGGCCATTCGACCATTTTCTGAGAGTGACCGCAGATCACGGTCACTGGCAGGGGGCTAATGACTGTGGCTTGCGGTCACTCCCCTATGTTCTCATTTTTTTTTGTATTTTTTCTTCATTTTCATGTATTTTCTTATAAAATTTGAATTTAGATCACATCTAAAACTAGAGGGAGGGGTTGAAAATGTTTTACAACTTGTAAACAACCTGCATCCCCATAGTCAAAGCATTTGAACCTATGTAAACAAACGGAAATTAATGATGAACTGTAGTTAATTCTCATTCTTCTTAAATGCTTGAAGTCTGTGAATGTTGGATTGAATCCGTTACACATTCGCCATTTTTTAGCGCAATCTATATATAATGAACCATGTAGGTTACTACTAATAACTTAGGTTCTAGTATTTTGGGCCACGTGACAGGCTTACCAAATTATTGGGCCAGCGGGCTATTCGGGTCGTTACAGATCTGAGCCTATTAACTAGAATCCTAGAAAGGATTTTATATTGGACATTACAAAAACTAATGGGACAATAATCTGTCAACTTACTAACACCCTCTTATTTTCAAATGAGAACAATGTTGGTGTTGTTGATGCCTTCTTGGATGGAGCCAGTGGAGAAGAAACGGTGAATGTAAGGTTCCGAATCCCTCTAATCCTAATCTACGTTAATTAATCATGTTCTATGTTAATTAAAACTTTTTAAGCTTAATCTAGTTTAGAAATGAGTGGGTTTGGGTCTTAGACAGGGAATTGAGCGGAGTTTGGACTTTACCTCAATAGTTGAGGACCTTTTTGTAAATTGATCTTGCATCTTATGGGCATCTCGTCAATCACTCCTTGTGTAATTTTTCATGTAGATCATCTTTCGTGTTGGGCTTGATTTGATCCGAACTCGTTTTGAGCCAAATGAAGTTCATTTGGCCTAAACTGTAATTTCACAAAAAAATTGGACTTGCATGATAACTGCAGGAAATTTTAAGTTAAAAGAGACTCAATGTTCATTCATTCCCTCTTCTTCCTTCTTTTGTTGCTGGAGCTCTTCCCCTCCTTCCTAGATTCTTCATTTTCACTTCAAATTTGAAGTGCTACTAAGGTTGGAGTCTTGCATGTGCTAGGGATAGTCCTCAATCACCTCCTTCTTCTTTATAAGAGTATTTTCTTCATTGAGAAGTACCTCCCCTTCAAGCTACAGCTCGCTAAGGTGAGGGTTTTACTCTCATTCCATACATTAAGGCTTGGTGGAGTCAAGAAGACTCAAATCCGTGACATGCACACATTAATGCATCACATTCACCATTTATATGTTGCCATATAGAGAATCCACTTCTCCTTGGAGGTTTTTCCCCAACCACACAACAAGAAGGACTTAGGAAGGGCAAACACTATTAAGAGGCAAGTATTAGAGTTCATATGTGCTGCATGAATAATTAAGTATTGATTCTTGGATTAGTTCTTTCAATTCTCTAACTTAAGACATTTTTCTTTGTTTTAATTTTGTACACATATGGTATGGTTTGAGTTGAAAGGTAAAAAAATGTAGTAGAAGGGTGTGTGAGTACTAGATATCTTCAGAGACACTTTAAGGAAGCCATTTAAACTCCCCACAATTCAGATTTCTGTATTGAAAACGAGTTATAGAAGTAACTCCAGAATTCTGAAGTGTACGGCGAAACTACGGCTAAGCCGTAAGTGGCTACTGCTCAAAGTCCCGAGAGCACCACAATCCGTTTTTATTCTACGGCTTGCATACGGCTGCACCGTAAAATGAGCTATGGCTAAACCGTGCCCAACCCGTACCCGCGCCGTAAGCCTTCTTACGAGGTACTTTCCAGAGAGCTCCAGGAAACCATTTTCTTCTACAACTTGCACACGGCTAAACCGTGAAATGCCTTACGGCTAAGCCGTAACCCAACCGTAACCTAGCTATAGGCTTAGCACGGCTAAGCCGTAGGTTAATATATGGCTAAGCCGTAAATGCGCCTGAACTATTGGAGGAAACCTGAACCACTCGGCTAAGCCATAACCTTATCTGTGGCTAAGCCGTATGAACCCAGTGAATTTAGGATATTAAGAATTCTTCATTGACCTTATAGGGCCTCAGTATTGGCACCTTCCTACCACTACACTGGCCCAACTATAATGACACGTTAAGAGGATAAACGAATTCCGGATGATTTTTCCAAAGTCAAGTCATGGATGTTGGCATAAGAAGGGGTGTCCATTTATGCATATAAGGTAATACCAAGACGTGGTAACATAATGACACCGGACATTTTATGAGTGCATCGTGTTGAATGTCCTTGGGGATCATGGGCTACCTGATACAGAGTGAATAATGACTCCTTGAATATTTACTCAATCCGAATGCATTCATGTTGTTAAATTCCATGCCTTCAACATGATTTGTTTATACATTTTCTCTCTAGTCAAACCCTAAGGCTATTCAAACCTGAGCTTCTAATGAGTGCGTGTCTAACAAGCTAGAGCTTCTACTGAGTGCGTGCTTGCTAGCCATGGGGGTATAGTCAAGGTTCAAGCCTTGTAGCCCATATGTATATGCTCGTTTAATTATTCGTCTGTTTCATGATTGGTTATTATTCGTTATGTGTGATATGATTCATATGATTGAATCTAAGTCGGCACCACTTAGCTTGCGCCCTTTTGGGTATTATTATGTCACTACTGCAATAGTTTATGGGGGAGTTGTCGGCACTCTTAGGGAAGCTAACTTGTTCTCCTAGCGACCCATATGTATGTATGCTTCCTTCTGGGAGAATAGAGGCTCGTGGATGCCAATTAGTGTGTACTATATCTTGATTTGATTCCTCACTTATTCATGCACATCAAGTCTAGTAGACTATTATTGCTCCTGTCCAATGTATTTTAATAAGTTCATTTGATATATATTATGCTAGTCTCCTATGCTAAATACTTGCTTAACCGTCGTGTTAACCGTGTTACCCTTGGTATTGCAGGTACGGAACCAAATCTCAACCCAGTTGTTGACTCGTCCCCAAAGGGTACCCCAACGGTACCTCGGGGTATAGATGAGTGGAAGGATGGCGATGTCTTCTATTAGTCATCCTATGGAGCGTGCCGGTTTGGAGTTGTTACAGTCAAAATTTTGGTCTACCCTCGGGAATGTGCAATTTGGACCTTTTGTACTTAACTCCGTTAAGTAGTAGTTGGATTACAGGAATGTAATAAAAGACTTAACTACTGATATATATATGTATCTATCAATGAACATCTAAAGACTGACTTCTCTGGTTTTGCTTTTGATCATTATAGAGTATTTCACAGGAGTTCGTTATGATGAGTTATACTTCTACGTGTGTTGGCACACCTTACACGTTCTTGTGGAATCTCCCTTGTAGGAAATCGTACACAATCCTTCAGACATGGATTACTATAGGATTACGTAACCATGCCCTGGGGGCTCACTCCAATCCCCAATTCCCGGGATCGGGGCATGATAGTGAATGTATTTGCACACATCAAGGCCAACAACATCCCAGAAAACATGGTAGAAGGCTTCATTATATCCATCAGGTCTAGGAGCTTTGTCCTTTCCAAGGGAGAGAATAACACTCTTGATTTCATCCCTCGAAGGCAAACGGAGCAAATAATCATTATCACTACTAGATATGGTGCTTTCTAAGAGGTCAAGGAGGGAAAGGTTAGGAGGGGCAGGGCTCGAGGGAGTGAAGATGGATTGAAAATGATCATGAGAGTGAGTTAGCATCTCTTCAGTAGAGCTAAAAGTGGTTCCGTTGTCACTTTGAAGGGAATGGATGAAGTTCCTCCTGTGATTTATTTTTGCCACTCTGTGAAAAAAATTTGTGTGTGTGTGTGTGTTTTTTTTTTTTTACCTTCATTGAGTCATTGCATTTTGGATCTTTGGCACCGAAAAACCTCAGCTTGCACTTGAACAAAGACAAGGTCCTCCATGAGTTCTTTTTCTAAGGATTGGAGGAAGGTCAACGAGGCATACTTGCTGCCGTTTTGAATTCCCTCTATTCTTCTCTTGATTTCTTTGATTTTGTAAGGTCCTAACCCAAACTAATATTGATTTATGATAATTAACCTTGTTTTGTGCTAATTAATACTCTTTTAGACTAATTTAACTCAAATTCCCTTGGGTTTAGGCCATGGATAGGTAGTTGTGGTAGATTCAAACTTTACTTAGATAGTTGAGACCTTCTTGAAATTTAGAGTCACATGGTTTGCATCATCTTAACATCACATTAGTTGCGTTATATGTCTTTCATCTTATGGACAATCGTCCATATTTAGCTAAACTTAATTCGGACCCATCTTTGCCTAATTGAAGCCATTTGACTCAAACTGGAATTTTCCCAAAACCAGTGGACTTGCATACATAGTCCAGAAAATTTAAGTTAAAAAGAGGGAACCAACGTCTCCTCTTCATTTTCCCTCTACTCTTATGTTGGAGCTCCATCTTCTTCTTTCTCCTCTAGCTCTATTTTCCACCAAATTTAGCTTTTAAAGCCGTACATGTAGGAGGAATAGGTTCTATCCACCTCTATTCATCCTCTTGTTCATCTTCTTCCTTTGAAACTCATAGTTCAACTCCTCATCTTCTCTACAGCTCCCCAAGGTAAGAACTCCAGTACCATTTCATTTCTTTGAGTCTAATAGAGTCAAGAAGACTCAATTTGATGACATGCAAGCAACTTACACATGATTCACCCATTGCATGTCTTCGCATGTTATCAGAATTCCTTCTATTGAGGTTTTCTCCACCCCACACCAAAGAGTATATATTACTATCATGCATGACAAAATTCGTTGATTTTTGAAATAATTACTCTAATTGCAAGTTTACAACTCAGTCACCCTTAATTAAGTACACTCATATGTTAGATTAAGTGACAATGAGTGTAAATATGCAATATTAATGATATGTGAGCGTGGTGAGACCTATTATGATAATTTGTAGTAAAAGGAAGCTCATTGAAACCAAATTGGAAGAGTTTTGTACTAAACTCGAGCTTCAGGAATAGTCTTCAGAAATTCTGAAACTTATGGTGAAGCCACAGCTAAGCCATGACTGCTCTACGACTCAGAATCTAGAGAGCTAAAATCCAATAATTAAACTACAGCTAACCCATAGCCAAGCTGGGAAATGAACTACGGCTAAGCCGTAATTACCCCGTGTCCGAGCCGTAAGCCATTTATAGTTAACTTTCCCAAGAATAACCAAACCCAATTTTCTTCTATAGCTGACCCTCGGCTAAGCCATAAATTGTGCTACGGCTAAGTCGTAGCCAAGCCGTAGCCTAGCTGTAGGCATTATATGGCTAAGCCGTAGACCAAAATATGGCTAAGATGTAGATGCATACGAAATTAAGAAAAAAACCCATGTCACTCAACTAAGTCGTAACCTGTGCATGGTTAAGCCGTAAAAACACTATAAACTTAGTAAATTAGGGATTTCCAAGTCCTTATAGGGCTTTAAATATGGCACCTTTATTCCAATTAAATTAGTCCAATGGTGATCAAATGATAAGGAGGAAAGTGTTTAGCTATCACTCATTCCCCTTTGATTTTCTGGATGGATTTCCAATGTTACGTCATGGGTGTTGGCATCAAAAGAAGTGTTCTTTGTATACACAATGTAACATCGAGATTTTGGTAACATAATGACATCGAACGTTTTATGAATAAATCGTATTGAATAACCTCGAAACCACGAATTATCTAGCATAATGATGGTTAGTAAATAACCTTGATACGTACTCAATCTAAATGCATTTTTATCGTTAAGCAACCTTGCCCTCAACATGATCCAATCATGTACCCATCCTTCCTAGCAAACCTTGAGACAAAATCTGTGCCGAAGATTCCATTGAGTGTGTGCCTGTGAGCCAAAATGGGTGTAGCAAGGTTAACAGGGTTCGAATTATAATATCTTATTTAAGTATGCATTGTTCGAATATCAGTTATCTTGTTAATTTCAAATCTTATGATTGCATATGATCTCAAAACCGAAACTCATGTATGTATGATATTATGATAAGTATGAATGAGTATGCACGAGTACGTGATGAGCAATGATAAGTATGTCTGATATGAATTTGGAATGGTCTTAATATGTTAAGTCGACGCCACTTTACTTGTACCCTTATTAGGTTTAACGGAACCAATTTAGGTATCATTTATGTCATTGCTATAGTAGTTTATGAAGGAGAAGGTTGACACTCATTGGAAAGCTAGACTGATCCCCTAACAATATCCCCTTTTGTACGTTATACGTTCTTTTTAGAGAACATGTAGCCTCATGGATGCCATCTAGTATGTTATGATACTTTGTTCATAATTCGTTATTCATGCTTATTTTATCCACATTATGCCTAGCTTACGATTTTGATCTCTTTTAATCAATATGCTCTCTAATTCATTTGATACATCCTGATGGTCTTATATATCTCTATATTTGCTTAACTATCGTATTAACAGTGCTACCCTTGGTGTTACAGGTATAGAACTTGATGGCAGTATGACGGACGATGCGCCCCAAGAGGGAATCCCAACGGTACCTCGCGGAGTAGACAAATGGACTGAAAACAACGTATTCTATTAGTCATCTTACATAGAGCATCATCGGGTTTTCTACTGCGTTGTTAGGATTAGACCTATTTGGACTTATGGTTATTTTGAAATCAAGGTTCGATAAATATGTTATTGGATTTGTATATCTGTAGTTTAGTATTTTGTTGTCTTATGATGGTAGATGGTTAATTAATAAACTTTATATATAATTATGAATTAATGATGTTTTATTGTTGTTTATGATCATTACTGATGTATTTCACAGGCTTCTGCTTTATTGATTGAATCTTGATATACGTGTTTGTGAAACTTTCTCACACATTCCTATGAAATCTCCCTTGTAGCAATTCGTGCATGTCTTTGCTTGGTATGGGTTACTATGGGATTACGTATGCACACCCCAAGGCCCACTCTGATTTCCAGTTCTTGGGTTTGGGGCGTCACATATTTTTCTTAGTGGGTATCCACTGGAGTCCTTTTTCCATTGGATTAACTTGTCAGCCAGATTCCTGAGCTTCTGAGAAAATAAAATAGGATGCATTGTAGGCTTGATCCAAGATAAGAGGATCAGATCTCCAAGTCCTGGCAAGGAAAGCCAATGATTCTCAAAATGGAACCTAATGGGGAATCTGAGGTGCTTGTTGGTGTTAAAAAACAAGATAGGATATGGTCAGAGACCAATATGGGAAGGTGGTAAAGGAAATGCTCGTAGGAGAGCTGGAACCATTTTTGGTTAACAAAGGCACGATCGAGTCTTTCTAGGATGCAATGAGGACCATTTCTATTATCGGTCCAGATGTAAGGTTGTCCCACAAATCCTTGGTTAATAAGAAGATTATCTTCAATGAACTTTCTAAAATATCTCATACTGAGGTTGTCTGGTGTGTTCCTCCCTCCCCTTTTATCCATGGGGTCCATTATGCTATTGAAATCTCCAATGAGGAGCTAAGGAGAGTTGTTTGGGGTGTAATTTTCCCTGAACAGAGTTAGGTGGTCCCAAGGCTCTGGCGTTTCTGCCTATCAAGGGAGGCATACACAGAAGAGAATATAAAAAGAGGGTCTGCATGGTCTAGAGGAGTGGCGTGGAAAGAAACGGCTTGGTTGGAAAACTTAATAGGTTTAGATCTATCACAGCATTATCCCAAAACACCCAGATTCCCCCAGAGAAGCTGTTGCCAAAGAGAAGGTGGTGGTTTGGGAAGAATTTGGATAAACGGTTTATGGGACGACGAGCTCGGGCCTGAGAGGTTCTTGTTTCCAGTAAGAGCATGACATGAGGATTGTGGTCCTTGATTAACATTTCAATGGTGAGTAGGAGCTAGGGCCTGGAGGCAACTTTAACATTCCAAGATAGAGTCTTCATAAGTAACAGTTGAGGAATGAGTTAACTCCATACCTGTATCCGGGAAGCTTTCAATATGGAACTGGGAGACCAAGCTAGCATGTGTAGGTCTAATTTTGTAGGAAGATTCCTTTTTTATGGTTTTCCCCTTCCTTCTATTCGTTCGCTTAAACCTCTCCACCAAAGGAGAAGGGGAGCGATCGGTTAGAGGTTGAAGGAATCTAGGCTAATGAGTCCTTTGTTGAGCATTTCCTAGTTGAAGCTTGCGATGGCTATGTTTGTTTGTGAATTTTGGGTGTTCACAGAAGGGGATGAGAGCCTTGTCTCGAGATTTTTCACTAGGATTTTCCTCATCCTCCTCTGGTTGGCCGAGGTCTGAGCAGAAGTGGAATTGAGACCAATCTACTACTGCGAAGGTGTTGGTGTCAAAAAGGTTGAGGAGGTTTGGTATGTAAGGGAAGGGAGGAAAATGAAAGCTAGGAGAGTGGGGGGCTTGCGGAACAGTAGGTGGGGGAAGAACTGTCACAACCCGAGCCCAGGGTTCGGGGGTTAGCAAAAGCCAAACCTAATGACACACGTACTCCCGTGCATGCACACCTAGACCGAGTCTAAATGCACACGCACAAGGGAACATTCACACGTGCCAAGCAAGTACGCGGAAGCTGTAAATATCAGAAACATAAAACTAACAATGCAAGAAGAGGATACAAGAAAGGACTGACATAATTACATATGAAAGTTTTACAAAAAGGACCAAAAGAATATATACAATCATGACATGTCATGCCAAATACTAGTCTGCAAATCCACACAAAACAAGACTCCAATGATGCATGCCATGAACGCGCTCCCGTGGAGTGATCACATCCACTCCTCTAGGCCTGATGGGGCCCCGGGAGTCTCATCTGGAGCCTGGCCGACCGGCGAGGGTTCGGCAGGGGGATCTGGGCCTGCAACACCAAAAACAACTGTGAATACGAAGATTCAGCAAAGTATAAACCATAGCAAGTTAACACACGCTGTATCTAACAGAATAAAGAACATCATGTGATTAAAGAAAGCATTTTCGTATACTAGGCTGTCATGCAAGAAGGAAATATGCCATGTGAATCAATGAGTACATGCTGTGTACATGACTAGTGGCTACTACATTGCCATGTGCTCCCAAAAGAGGGATCTTATAACATGCAAAGAACACCATTGTCCGGGCCAGGGTACAATGGGTCTCGGTTTCCTGGGGTCCGGTTCCCCAAGACAAATCCATACTGCAGCAGGCCATATAAACTATACCGAATTCACCCCGTCGGGATCCTAAGGCTGAGGCTAAGTAGAGCCTGACCATACAAAGTCAATCATGAAAATCCTGAGTAGATCGTGACAACTTATCATACGTGCAGATCCGTGAATGAACACATCATACATGCATACTCAGGGTAAATAAACCACAATGTGAAAGTAACGAAACGAAACATACGTAATCATGTTAGAGAGTTGAGATCAATGATCGAATGCAATATGTTATGCAACAAATCATGTGAATCGAATCATCTTGAGTTACAAACCAATTCTAATCTAATTATCCGGCGTTTCTAACCGTGCATGATGATGTAGTTTTAAGTTATTCGATACACCGTTGTCTAGTGTTGCCTTGAATCGGGCGGTGCACGAAGTCCCTTAAACCAACACCCATGGGGAGGTGCTTAACATCCGGATAACGAACATGAATGATTCGCAGCCCTCGAGATCATTCACGCGTAGTATCACATTCCGTTGGGCAAGTCTAGGTGCTCTACATTCTATCATGAAGGTCATATAGGTCTTATCTTTACACCTAGCCTTATTCTTCATGTGTGGTTACGGCTTAGCCGTGTGTGTGCTACGGCTTAGCCGTGGTGTTCTACGGCTTAGCCGTGGCTGGGCCGTGGAAGGTTGGTCAGTTGCTGACTCTCAGTTATTTCAGAAATTTCACCCTGTATTGATCTACGGCTGGGCCACGGCTGGGCTTCGGCTTAGCCGTAGGGCAATCCACGGCTTAGCCGTGCCCTAGCCGTAGAGGAAAACTGGGTTTTTCTCCTCTCTGGATTGTGAGCCGTAGGTGTTATACGGCTTAGCCGTACCTGCACGAATTCAAGTTCCTGCAACCTGTACAGAATGTCTGGGAAAGCATCCAAATTGCAATTTATCAAGGAAGATAGACAAAGTAGTAGTCAAATGAGTATCAAATGGGCTGTAAACTCATGTTTCCATATCAACTCATGTAAGATCAACCAAATTCAATGCATACCAACATGGGTTCTCAATGTTATGGTTATACTTGCCTCAATTGGAGATCACTTGCACAATTGTAGTTCTCAAGCCCAAACACAACCTAATACAAATCAAAACAACATGCATGCATGAGGATTGGAGTCATAGACACAATATACAACAATGGAAACAAGAGGGAGAAGAACTAGAGAAGAGAGATGAGAAGGATGAAGGGATTTCCACCAACTCACCTCACATGCAAGACCCACCCTCCTCTCTGGATCGATGGAGAAGAGGAATTCAAGGGAAGAAGAGAATTCAAGAGAGAAGGGAGAGAGCTCCACGTGCACAGTGAAGTTGAGAGAAAACGAGAGAGAGAATGCAAGCTTGTCGATCATGTGAAGTTATATAAGAAATGGGTTGTCCAAATTGCAAAGGAGGCCAAGTGATAATACTAATTTCAGTTTGAGTCAAATCTGGGTCCAATCGAATCACACGACCTCAGTTGCAAATGACGTAGTTACGAGAGTTAACGGGCTCAACGAAAGACACGCGTTGACATCAAGATGATGCAAAAATGACCATGTCTAAGAAAAGCTAAAATTACGAAAAAGGGCTTGGTCTACTTAATCCAGGTCAAACTCAACCCAACTACCTATCCATGACCCGTAACGAAAATCAAAACACAACAAAACACGATTAGCAATGAAAACAAGATTAACTAGCCACTAAACGAGGTCAAGCTGGGTCGGAGTGTTACATCCTCCCCTACTTGAGAATCATTCCGTCCTCGGAATGAACACTAACTCACTCATACCTGGGAAAACAAATCGGGGTACTGACGTGCCATCTGCTCTTCTAACTCCCAAGTAGCCTCATCAGGACTGTGATGCTCCCAAAGCACTTTGACCCATCGTATCGTCCTGGTGCGAAGTATCTGCTCTCGGGTTCCCACAATACGGAGCGGTCGCTCAACGTATGCAGCACTCGGCTGAATCTGAACCTCATCGTAACGAATGACATGGGAGGGATCATGAACATATTTCCGAAGCATCGAAACGTGGAAAACGTTGTGCACTCCTGCAAACATCTCGGGAAGCTCTAATCGATAGGCTAAATCACCAATCCGACTCTTGATCTCGAACGGTCCAACATAGCGTGGAGCTAACTTGCCTTTCTGGCCGAAACGGATCGTACCCTTCATCGGTGAGACCTTCAGAAAAACCCACTCGCCAACCTGAAACTCTAAGGGTCGTCTGCGGGTGTCTGCATAACTCCTCTGTCTCGACCGAGCAACTTTCAAGTTCTCGATGGCTTTCTGTACCTTCTCCGTAGTCTCGGCAATGATCGTCGGTCCGTGAAAACTGCGGGTTCCAACCTCTTCCCAACAAACAGGACTTCTACACTTCTTCCCGTACAATGCTTCATATGGTGCCATCCCAATGCTCTCGTGGAAGCTGTTGTTATAGGCGAACTCGCACAACGATAGATGGAGATCCCATTCTTTCTCGTAACTCAACACGCTGGCTCGCAACATATCCTCCAAAGTCTGAATCGTCCGCTCTGATTGTCCATCTGTCTGTGGGTGGTATGCCGTGCTGAAACTCAACTTCGTACCCAAAGCCTCTTGGAATGCTCTCGAGAAAGAGGAAACAAAACGGCTGTCACGATCGGATACAATCGACACGGGGGTACCATGGAGCCTGACGATCTCATCCACGAACTTCCTAGCCATCTCTGAAAACGTCATACCCTTCCGGAAAGGAATGAAATAGGCTGTCTTCGTCAATCGGTCTACAATTACCCAAATGGCGTTGTTCTTCCTGCTCGTCGGCGGTAATCCGGAAACGAAGTCCATGGTGATGTGTTCCCACTTCCACTGTGGTATATGCAAAGGATGCAACGAGCCTGGCGGTCTCTGATGATCTGCCTTCACCTTCTGGCATGTCAAACAGCGAGCAACAAATCCTGCGACTTCTCTCTTCATATTGTTCCACCAGAAGCGATCTTTGAGATTCCGAAACATCTTCGTGCTGCCTGGATGCATCGCGTATCGAGCGTAATGCGCTTCGTTCATCAGCTTCTCCCTGAACTCACCAACTGCTGGCACACACAACCTACTCCGAAAATAAAGTACACCATCCTCGAGTCTGAAATCGGGTCGGTCTCCAATGTGGTCTCGAATGCGCTGCAAGGTTAGATCTTCAAACTGCCTGTCTTTAATCTGCTGAATCATCTCAGGCTGAAACACTAGCGTACTAGCCAAAGTCACGCACTCATCCACTAGTTTAACTTCAACAGGGAGACCGTGGAACTCCAAGAGGAAACTGCTCAAAAGCTGCACTGACTCTGCTTTCCGACTGAGCGCATCTGCCACCACATTCCCCTTGCCTGGCTGATATTTGATTGGGAAGTCATAATCCTTAATAAGCTCAAGCCATCTCCGCTGTCTCATGTTCAGCTCCTGCTGTGTGAATAAATACTGCAAACTGTGGTGGTCAGAACGAACCTCAAACTGCACACCATACAGATAATGTCTCCACAGCTTCAACGCAAACACGATGGCTGCCAATTCCAAATCATGGGTGGCGTAATTCTTCTCATGCTCTCGCAACTGTCTCGATCCATACGCAATAACCTTCCCATGCTGTATCAACACATAGCCTAGACCAACTCGAGAAGCATCTGAATAAACCACGAATTCTTCACTACCATCTGGCAAGGCTAACACTGGGGTTGTAGTCAACTTCTCTTTCAAAATCCGGAAACTGGCTTCACACTCCTCAGTCCAATCAAATGGTACATTCTTCCTGGTCAACTTCGTCAAAGGAGAAGAGATCTTAGCAAAGTCCTGGACAAATCGACGATAGTAACCCGCTAGACCAAGGAAACTGCGAACCTCTGTCACTGTCTTGGGGTTAGGCCAATTCACTACTGCCTCTACTTTAGATGGATCAACTGCCAATCCCTCTCGTGAAATGATATGACCTAAAAATGCCACCTGCTCAAGCCAAAAATCACACTTCGACAATTTAGCAAACAATCGATGTTCTCTCAACAACGACAAGGCTTTTCTCAAATGCTCCCTATGCTCCTCTGCTGACTTAGAATATATCAAGATATCATCAATAAACACAACTACGAACTGGTCCAAGAAAGGAGCAAAGATCTGATTCATCAATGCCATAAAAGCTGCAGGTGCGTTGGTTAGTCCAAAAGGCATCACGAGGAATTCATAATGACCATAACGAGTCCTGAAGGCAGTCTTAGGAATGTCATCTTCCTTGACTCTCAACTGGTGATATCCAGACCTCAAATCAATCTTCGAAAAATATGCTGCGCCCTGAAGTTGATCGAATAGCTCATCAATCCTGGGTAGGGGGTACTTATTCTTGATCGTCACTTTGTTCAGCTGCCGATAGTCTATGCACATCCGAAAAGTACCATCCTTCTTCTTGACAAACAAGACTGGTGCTCCCCAAGGTGAAACGCTCGGGCGAATGAAACTTTTATCCAAAAGCTCCTGTAGTTGCTTCTTCAACTCAGACAACTCTGCTGGGGCCATGCGATATGGAGCCTTGCTGATCGGTGCCGTGCCGGGAACAAGCTCGATGGCGAACTCCACATCTCGAACCGGGGGTAAGCCTGGTACATCGTCCGGGAAGACATCGGGAAAGTCACAGACCACCTGGATCTCACCTAGCTGCTTCGACTCCTTCTTCGCTGAGATAAAGGCAATGAAGCCTTCATACCGTCGGCGGATCAAGCGATCTGCCTTACACGCCGAAATCACACGCCTAGGGCATCTCTGCTGACTGCCCTCGAAACGGAAGCCCTTGCCTAAATCGAAGAAGATCGTCCGGTTGTAACAGTTAACACAGGCACGATATCGAGTGAGCCAATCCATACCAAGGATCACGTCGAAGTCCAGCATCGACAACAGGATCAAATCAACAGGTAACTGATGACCTGCAATCTGCACGTCGCAATGGGGGTAGTACATACTACACTCCACTCGCTTGCCAACTGGGGTGGATACAACCAACACATATGGCAACGGCTTAGACGGCTGATGCAACCGCTCGGCAAAATGAGGTGCTACATAAGATCGTGTAGACCCCGAATCGAACAAAGCTAATGCCTCGACGCGCAAAATCAAAACAGTACCTTCAACCACCTGTGGATCCTCGGCACTCTCGTGGGTAGCAGCGTAAGCACGGGCTGTCTGGCGAGGCTGTCTCGAGCCTGGACGAGCTGACTGTGGCTTGCTTGGAGCTGTAGGTGCACTGGGTCTGCTAGGAACTGCACCGGAAGTAGGACCAGATGGAGCTGCACCGGAGGCTCTCTGTCGAGGACAATTGGCGATCATATGCTCTCTCGAACCACAGATAAAACAAGCACCGGCCTTCCTCCAACAAGCTTCAGTCGTGTGGCTCTTGCCACAATATCCACAAGTCACTCCAGTAGAACTAGAAGTACTCTGCTGGCCTTTGGTCTTCTTCTGTACTTGTCCTCGTGCACTGAAAGGCGGCTGTCTCTTGGGTTCAACGGCTCTAGCAGCTTGGTGGATGGCCTCAGCGGAATAGGCCCTGTCCACTGCATCATCGAACGTAGCCGGACGCTGAAACGCTGTCACGTGGTGCATGTACCGGGGATGCAAACCTTCAACAAACCTGTTCACCTTCCTTTCTTCGGTACTGATCATGTCCGGAGCAAAATGCGACAATTGCATAAACTTGTTCACGTATTCCGCTACTGTCATCTGCTGCTGGCGGAGAGCTAGGAACTCAACCTCCTTGGCTCGAAACACATGAGCCGGGATGAACTTCCTCCTGAACTGTTGCTTGAACATCTCCCACACCGTAGCACTAGGAATATCTCTGAAGGAGTCTTTCACGCTCTTCCACCAAGTCTTTGCGACATCCCTAAACATAGAAGTTGCTAGTCCGACCTTCTGTCGGTTCGTGCACACAACAGTCTCAAAGACATCCTCTGTCTGTTCTAACCACTGTTCCACCTTCAATGGCTCTTCTATCCCATAGAACTCAATAGCTCCTCGCTTGCGAAATTTACCGTAAAGGGCATTCAGGTCACTCTCTCAAGGCTGCAAGATCACCTGCTGATCTACATGCGACTGAACTGGGGCTTGACTTTGTCGGTCTAACATAGTGGTAACTTGGGCTTGCAAGTTCTGCATCGATTGCGATTGTGCCTGAAGGGACTGGAATAGCATAAGAATGCGTTCATCTGTATTCGGTGTCTGCGGTGACGGGGCAGATCCGCTCTCGTTATTTCCGGCGTTCTGCTGCGAGCCAGAACCTGATGCCATCCTGTAAAATGGGTAGAGTCAGACACAAACACAAAACAATAGCGCCCAACAAACCCCAAAGTCTAGAAAGAGCACAAAGAAATAACCGTATCCTCACCCCGATCCTACATGCCTACATGCTTATCATCTAGAACAAGGAATGAGCAAGGAATGCTCTGATACCATACAATACGTATGTCACAACCCGAGCCCAGGGTTCGGGGGTTAGCAAAAGCCAAACCTAATGACACACGTACTCCCGTGCATGCACACCTAGACCGAGTCTAAATGCACACGCACAAGGGAACATTCACACGTGCCAAGCAAGTACGCGGAAGCTGTAAATATCAGAAACATAAAACTAACAATGCAAGAAGAGGATACAAGAAAGGACTGACATAATTACATATGAAAGTTTTACAAAAAGGACCAAAAGAATATATACAATCATGACATGTCATGCCAAATACTAGTCTGCAAATCCACACAAAACAAGACTCCAATGATGCATGCCATGAACGCGCTCCCGTGGAGTGATCACATCCACTCCTCTAGGCCTGATGGGGCCCCGGGGGTCTCATCTGGAGCCTGGCCGACCGGCGAGGGTTCGGCAGGGGGATCTGGGCCTGCAACACCAAAAACAACTGTGAATACGAAGATTCAGCAAAGTATAAACCATAGCAAGTTAACACACGCTGTATCTAATAGAATAAAGAACATCATGTGATTAAAGAAAGCATTTTCGTATACTAGGCTGTCATGCAAGAAGGAAATATGCCATGTGAATCAATGAGTACATGCTGTGTACATGACTAGTGGCTACTACATTACCATGTGCTCCCAAAAGAGGGATCTTATAACATGCAAAGAACACCATTGCCCGGGCCAGGGTACAATGGGTCTCGGTTTCCTGGGGTCCGGTTCCCCAAGACAAATCCATACTGCAGCAGGCCATATAAACTATACCGAATTCACCCCGTCGGGATCCTAAGGCTGAGGCTAAGTAGAGCCTGACCATACAAAGTCAATCATGAAAATCCTGAGTAGATCGTGACAACTTATCATACGTGCAGATCCGTGAATGAACACATCATACATGCATACTCAGGGTAAATAAACCACAATGTGAAAGTAACGAAACGAAACATACGTAATCATGTTAGAGAGTTGAGATCAATGATCGAATGCAATATGTTATGCAACAAATCATGTGAATCGAATCATCTTGAGTTACAAACCAATTCTAATCTAATTATCCGGCGTTTCTAACCGTGCATGATGATGTAGTTTTAAGTTATTCGATACACCGTTGTCTAGTGTTGCCTTGAATCGGGCGGTGCACGAAGTCCCTTAAACCAACACCCATGGGGAGGTGCTTAACATCCGGATAACGAACATGAATGATTCGCAGCCCTCGAGATCATTCACGCGTAGTATCACATTCCGTTGGGCAAGTCTAGGTGCTCTACATTCTATCATGAAGGTCATATAGGTCTTATCTTTACACCTAGCCTTATTCTTCATGTGTGGTTACGGCTTAGCCGTGTGTGTGCTACGGCTTAGCCGTGGTGTTCTACGGCTTAGCCGTGGCTGGGCCGTGGAAGGTTGGTCAGTTGCTGACTCTCAGTTATTTCAGAAATTTCACCCTGTATTGATCTACGGCTGGGCCACGGCTGGGCTTCGGCTTAGCCGTAGGGCAATCCACGGCTTAGCCGTGCCCTAGCCGTAGAGGAAAACTGGGTTTTTCTCCTCTCTGGATTGTGAGCCGTAGGTGTTATACGGCTTAGCCGTACCTGCACGAATTCAAGTTCCTGCAACCTGTACAGAATGTCTGGGAAAGCATCCAAATTGCAATTTATCAAGGAAGATAGACAAAGTAGTAGTCAAATGAGTATCAAATGGGCTGTAAACTCATGTTTCCATATCAACTCATGTAAGATCAACCAAATTCAATGCATACCAACATGGGTTCTCAATGTTATGGTTATACTTGCCTCAATTGGAGATCACTTGCACAATTGTAGTTCTCAAGCCCAAACACAACCTAATACAAATCAAAACAACATGCATGCATGAGGATTGGAGTCATAGACACAATATACAACAATGGAAACAAGAGGGAGAAGAACTAGAGAAGAGAGATGAGAAGGATGAAGGGATTTCCACCAACTCACCTCACATGCAAGACCCACCCTCCTCTCTGGATCGATGGAGAAGAGGAATTCAAGGGAAGAAGAGAATTCAAGAGAGAAGGGAGAGAGCTCCACGTGCACAGTGAAGTTGAGAGAAAACGAGAGAGAGAATGCAAGCTTGTCGATCATGTGAAGTTATATAAGAAATGGGTTGTCCAAATTGCAAAGGAGGCCAAGTGATAATACTAATTTCAGTTTGAGTCAAATCTGGGTCCAATCGAATCACACGACCTCGGTTGCAAATGACGTAGTTACGAGAGTTAACGGGCTCAACGAAAGACACGCGTTGACATCAAGATGATGCAAAAATGACCATGTCTAAGAAAAGCTAAAATTACGAAAAAGGGCTTGGTCTACTTAATCCAGGTCAAACTCAACCCAACTACCTATCCATGACCCGTAACGAAAATCAAAACACAACAAAACACGATTAGCAATGAAAACAAGATTAACTAGCCACTAAACGAGGTCAAGCTGGGTCGGAGTGTTACAAGAACAAGGTCCGAATCCTAGATAATTATGATTTATGGTAATTATGTTGGTTTTACTTTAATTAACATTTTATTAGGCTAATTGAGCCCAAATCTCAAGAGGTTTTGGTCATGGATAGGTAGTTTGGTCAGATTCGAACCTTATTAGGTAGTCTAGGACCTTTTGTATTTTAGTATTTTCATAGTTTTATATCATTAATGCATCATATTAGTGGCATTGGGTGAGTTTCATCTTAAAGAACATCTTTCATGTTTGGCCCAACTCCATTCGGACTCATTTGAACCCATTTAAACCCAGTTAACTCAACTTGTAGATCTAAGAAACTAATGGGACTTATTTATAATTTCAGAAAACCCCAACCCATTTAAACACTCCACCTATCGTCCCTCTCTCATTTCTCTCCTTGTATTCAGCTGTAGCAGGAGTCCACTTCTTCTCCTCCCTTCTTCCTTCATTCTCTTCCTCATCTAGCCTCCATTCTTGGTGATTGAAGACTTGCATGCAACAAGTTTGGATTCTTTCTTCTTCCTCCTTGGTCTTCTTGCTCTCCTTCTTGGAATCAAGGCATCATCTTCTTCCCCTTGCTTGTAGGAGACTTGAGGTATGGAGACCCCATCTCCATTTGAGTTATTGAGTTCAATGAGGGTCAAGAGATTCAAGTTTTAAGCATGCATGCATCACATTCTCATTCTTCTCCATGCATGTATTAGATTCTTCATCAGTGAAACCTCCTCCATCATCTAACCAAGGGGCAAATCGATTTGAGTGAAGCACCAAGCCTAAGGCAAGTATAATGATACATTTTCTTTATATGCATGTCTTTATTCTTTGATTCTTGATGGATTCTAGTGAATTACCCCTTTTATAGCTCAATGGATAATGCATACAATTGATTCATGATTTTAATGATTTGGATGAATAAAATGATAATGGTCCTTTAGAGAATCTAAGAATGTGGAATGAAAGTTTTTAAGTTGGTTTGATTGCAGGTGGAATGATAGATTGGAAGACAAAACCCATTGGAGACTAAACACGCCCGTAGCAGAGTGCTTCAAGGCCAACCGATTGGTCCTGAAGCCAGATCGGTCAAATTGCCTTGTGGGTAGTTTGACTGGTCAGCCACTCTGCCCGACCGATCAAATTTCGTTTCTGGATATGGTCCGACCGGTTGGACCCATACCCGATCGGTCGAGTAAGCATAAGCTGTAGTTAATAGAAATGTGTTCCAAAAATGGATTTCATGCTTGACTATGGACTTTCTATAGTCTACGGAGTATCCTAATGATGGGTTACACCCTTTTACCCTAGAAAGAGACCAAGGTATCCCCCCACCCTCACCATAGGTTGTAGGTTTACCCCAAGACCATTTATGACCATAGAAATGGATCCTTTGTTACACCAACCAGCCCAATGGTAACTGAACGTGGAGAAGGAAGAGTGTTGAGCTGTCACTCCTTCCCTCTTAATTCTCCGAATAGTTTTCAATGTCACGTCATGGGTGTTGGCATAAGATGAAGTATCTTTTACATATATAAAGTAACGCCGAGAATGGTAACACAAAGACACCGAATGTCTTATGAATACACCATAATGAATAACCTTGGAAACCCGGATTATCTAGCGTAAGGTCGGCTAGTAATTAACCTTGATAACCTCTCAATCTAATTGCATTCATATTGATAGAAAACCTTGACCTCAACATGATACCTTATATCAATATGCATTATTGATGATCAGTACTCTACTTAGTTGTGATGCTATGACTAATATTTCTATCAAGATTGAAATACATTTCCGAATAAGTATAAACAAATCAGTATATGTTGAACATGGGTATTAGATTTATTCCGATATGCTTAGAATCGGTGCCACTTAGCTTATACCTCATAGGAGGTTCGACGGGACCAAATGGGAGTATTTTATCAGTTGTCTACTGTAGTAGTTATCAGAACAGTGAGTTGACACTCTTAGGATAGCTAGTCGGTCCTGGCCCAATCACTAGTGATTTTCCACAGATCAGTTCACTCTCTTACTAAAGAGGAGATAGCAATGTGGTTGACATTTGGTATGATATTCTCTTATTCATGATTCCCTATTCGTGCTTACTCATATGCATAAGTGCCTAGATTTCGATATTGCTCTCTTTTAGTTATTATGTCATTTTAATTCAATTGATCTATCATGTTAAGCTCATATATCCTTATCTTTGCTTAACCTTGTGTTAACAAAGTTACCATGGTGTTACAGGTACGAAACCCATTGCCAGTCCGACACTCAGCGCTCCCCTGGAGGGAACCCCAGCGTTACCTCGGGATGTAAACGAGTGGAACGAGGAAGATATCTTTTTTTTATCCTCCCCAATAGCGCGAAACAGGATTATTTTGGGAAGACATAGCTTAGCCATGGATTGGCTTAGGGTTTATCTTGATATTTTGTATTATTCATAGATTTTCTTACCTATGCATGTAGTCGGGATAATTAACAGACTTTGTTTTATTAACGGACTGAAGTTAAGGTTTTATTGATGCCTATGATATGTGCAGGTGAATTCTCCAGGTTTCTGCTTAATTAAACTGTACTTGTTAATACGTGTTTACGGATCTTCCTCACACGTACCCGTGGGATCACCCTTGTGACAGTTCGTACGTGTCTGGTCATGACACGAATTGTCACGGATACGTGTGTTACACCTCAGAATCCATAATAAATCCTCAATTCTCGAGTTCGGGGTGTGACAGAACAAGAGGCAAGAGTTGGAGTTGTTGAGAAGAGATCGAGAAGGAGACAAAAAACAGAGGCTAACAGAGCAAATAGAAAATGAATTTCTTAATGCTTTATTGCTAATGATTAATTGAATTTAGTACACCAACGTCAAGTGCCTATATATATAAGCTAACAATGAAATGGATAAAATAGATTTTTGGTCCACTAAGCCACAACCAAGCTAATTATTAGCAAAGCAACGTAATTGACTAGAGAAAATAGAGGAAACAACTTAACAAACCAAAGGACTCGGTCCTTAACAAATCCAATTTGAAATATTCAATCATCACTTTGAATCATTCTTCAACACTTCCCCTTGATTCAAAGTCGCACCCACCAAGTAAAGTTCTAAAATAGTAGAACTTCTCTTTCGATAAAGACTTCGTCAATATATCAGCAAGCTGCTCATGAGTGCTGCAATATTTCAAGGCTATCTTCTCCTTTGCAACCAAATCATGAATGAAATGGTAGCGAATATCAATATGCTTCATTCTACTGTGGAATGTGGGATTCTTTATCATGGAGATAGTTGCTTTGTTGTCACAAAATATCTCCGTTGCTCCCTTTTGTTCTTGGTGAAGATCAGTTAACATTCTCCTTAGCCAGATGGCTTGATAAGCTGCTGAAGTTGCTGCAATGTACTCAGCTTCTGAGGTTGACAGTGCTGCTGTAGCTTATTTCTTTGAACTCCAAGTAATCACTCCTGACCCTAGAGTGAAAACATTTGCCGAAATGCTTTGCCGATCATCCACTGAACTTGCCCAATCCCTGTCTGTGAACCCACATAATCTGAAATTGGAAGTCTTTGAATACCAAATACCGTACTCCAAAGTTCCAACGATGTAACGCAAGATCCTCTTTGCTGCTCCATAATGAACCTTTGAAGGTTTTTGCATAAATCTGGAAATAACACCAACAGAAAAAACAATATCGGGTCTAGTTTGAGTCAAATAAATTAAGCCTCCCACCAAGCTTCTGAACCTTCTAGCATCTGCCATCTCCGCTCCATTTTCATGCTGCAATTTTTTAGTAATGTTCATGGGTGTAGCTGCAGGCTTGCAATTAAGCATGCCAAACTTATTTAAAAGATCCTTGGCATATTTTCTTTGTGAGATAAAAAGCCCCTCTTCGGTTTGCTGGACTTCAAGGCCAAGGAAATAATGCAATAAACCCATATCTGACATCTCAAACTCATTCATCATTTGTGACTTAAATTCAGCCACAAGAGAGCTAGAGGAACTAGTATAAATGATATCATCAACGTAAAGACAAACAATGATGAGATCATTTTTACCTTCCTTTTTCACATACAAGGTGGGCTCGTTCTCACTTTTCATGTACCCCTTTTTCTGAAAATACCCATCAATCTTGCTGTACCAAGCTCAAAGGGCTTGCTTTAATCCATATAATGCCTTTCTCAACCTGTACACTTTTGCTCTTCACCTTTCATTACGAAACCTTCTAGCTAACTAACATAGACTTCTTCTTGTAAATCTCCATTAAGGAATGCCGACTTGACATCAAATTGATAAACAGGCCATTGCAATTGTGCTACTAATGCTAGGACAATTCTCACTGTTTCAAAGCAAGCTACTGGAGAAAAAGTTTCTTCGAAATCAATACCTTGTTGTTGTGCATATCCTTTTGCCACAAGCCGAGCTTTGTGCTTCTGTATACTTCCATCTGGCCAAATTTTGTCTTGAATACCCACTTCAAACCAATTGCATTTTTGCCTTCCGGTAAGTCCACCGTCTCCCATGTTCCATTTTTTTTTATTGTTATTATTCCACCATTGCCTTCTGCCATTCTTCTTTTTCAACCACTTCATCATAATTAAAGGGATCTGAAACAGTAAGAGCAAATTGACAAGATGCATAAATATGGGTCAAATCTCAGTGCTTCCTTGGTGGTGTCTCATCTAAAGACTCTTCAAGAATGGATGAAGAGTTTCTGCTTGGTGTTACCGAAGTTGATGAATTTAGTGACGCCATAGAGGAACCAACTGGTGAACTTGGCTTTTTTCTTTCATCTGGGGAGATTTCAACAGGCATAGGAATCTCTTGTTGCAGTTGCTCTTCACCCCAATGCCAGCTCACATTTTCATCAAATACTACGTCCCTTCTAATTAAAAACTTGCCACTAAGAGGGTTATACAATCTATATAACCAATAAAAATGCATTTTTCAGATTTTTCATCAAGCTTTTGATGAGCTCGAGAATTTACCAAAGCATAAGCAACACACCCAAAAACTGATAGATGACTTACAGATGGTTTCTTTCTACTGCAAATATGGAGTTTGATTCATGACCGCCCTTGCAGGTGAGAGATTCAACAAATAGACGGATGTTGCTATAGCTTTTGCCCAAAATTGATTTGAGAGTCTCCTTGCTTGTAACATGCTTCTTACCATCTCCACAACGATTCGATTTTTCCGCTCAGCGACACCGTTTTGCTCCGAAGTGTAGAGAGTTGTTAACTTCCTCTAGATGCCATTTTCTTCGCAAAACAAATTAAAATCTTTGGACATGAATTCTCCACCTCTATCTGTGCCAAGAACTTTGATGTAGCCACTAATCTGCTTTTCCACCATAACTTTAAATTTCTGAAATTTTTCAAAAGTTTCAGACTTGTTTTCCAGAAAATAAACCCAACTCATGCAACTATAATCATCGGTAAAGAACAAGAAATAACGACTCCCACCCAAGGACTCAGCTTGCATAGGCCCACATAAATCAGCATGAATTAATTCTAGACATTTTGAAGCTCTCCAAGCTTTTCTAACAGGAAATGATTTCCTAGTTTGTTTTCCATAAATGCACCCTTCACATAAATCAATAGAGCCAATTTTCGGTAGTCCATGAACCATACCTCTATCATTTAGTAATTTCAGGCCTTTAATGTTTAGATGCCCGTACCTCAAATGCCATAGCGTCGAGTCATCCTTTGCACTTGCAGCAAGAGCAAAATTCTCCATATGAGAAACATAGAATGGGAACATCTTGTTTGGAGTCATGTTGACATGGACCTTTTGGCCTGATTGCTTATTTTTAATGACACATGCATTGTCATCAAAGAAAACAGAGTATCCACCAGCCATCAATTGTCCAACGCTCAATAGATTGTATCCTAAATTAAGTACTAATTGAACGTTGTCTAACACTTTTATTTTACCATAGCTAGTGTCAAGTCTCACAGTGCCTTTTCCTTCAACTTGCATCTCCTTTTTGTTGCCAAGTTGCACCTTTATCCTTTGCGTATCGTCAAGCTCTCGGAATAAAGATTTGGTGCCCGTCATATGGTTCAAACAACCGCTGTCTACAAACCACAAATGATTTGACTTATGGTCAGTATCAATACAAGCCATAAAAGTTTGCTTTCTACTTCATTTTCTGCTACAAAATTCATTTTCTGATCTTTGTACCAAAAAGCAGCTTTTACATGCCCATATCCTTTGCAATGGTAACATTGAATACCATTCTTCGTGTTTCTTCACTCATTGGACTACATGTGTCCTTCATTTCTACCTCTACCTCTGCCGTTACCACGACCACGACCGCGAAAACCTCCTCTTCCTCGACCTTTACTTGTTGAACGATCACTTTCTCTATGTCTGGTGCTACTTGCTAAATGATCACTTTCTCCGAGTCTAATGCTACTTGTTGAACGATCACTTTCTTCGGGTCCGATGGCTGTTTCCTTTACTTGAAACGCCTTCTCTTCGTTCTTTTCAAGCGATCTATTGATTCTTGACTCATGAGCTTGAAGAGACCCTATCAGTTCATCAACTGACAAAACTGACAAATCCTTAGCTTCTTCTATAGTAACCACCACTTGGTCAAATTTTGGAGTCAAGCTCCTCAATACTTTTGCAACGATTGTTTCATCAGAAATTAGCTCACCATAGGAGCGCATTTGACTGACTGTTGCCATTGCTCTTAACAAAAAAAATCAGCAATTTATTCACCATTCTTCATAATCAAAGTTTTAAAGTCACGTTGTAATGATTGCAATCTCACCACTAAGACCTTTGAATCACCTTGGAACTCCTTCTGCAGAATTGACCATGCTTGCTTCAATGTGGTTCCTTCTGCAATCCATGAGAAAATAGTCTCATGGACTGCTTGTTGCATAAAAAATAAAGCTTTGACGTCCTTCTTCTTGGTTTCTTTTAGCTGCCTCTCTTCTTCTTCATTGGGTTCTAGCATATCAATAAACCCATATTCTACCAAGTCCCACAACTCTGGACATCTCAGCAGTGTTTTCATTTTGATACTCCACCACTCATACTTCTAACCATTGAAAATCGGTATGAGTGGTTTGGAAGAAGAAAACCCAGTTGTTGCCATTCTCTTGTGTGTCACTCTTCAAACCCAAAAGAATACTCCCTCAGCCCAAATGACCCAACCTGCTCTGATACCAAATTTGTTGGGAAAAGAGCGAGAAAGAGACAAAAAACAGAAGCTAACAGAGCAAATAGAAAATGAATTTCTCAATGCTTTATTGCTAATGATTAATTGAATTCAGTACACCAACGTCAAGTGCCTATATATATAAGCTAACAATGAAACGGATAAAATAGATATTTCGGTCCACTAAGCCACTACCAAGCTAAGTTTTAGCAAAGCAACGTAACTGACTAGAGACAATTGAGGAAACAACTTAACAAACCAAAGGACTCGGTCCATAACAAATCCAATTCGAAATATTCAGTAATCACTTTGAATCATTCTTCAACAGGAGTTGGTCTCGATGAAGAGGAGAGTGAGAATCGTGAGTGACGGTGATGGGGGTTTGGTTATGGTTGGAAGCTTAGAGGTGGTTCTCGACCGAGGGTCCCTGCTGAAGGGGCGCGGTTCTGAGATGATAGAGATGGGTCGAGAGCAAGTTTCGATAACTGTTTCCTTGGGAGCGAGCCTTGATCAAAAGAGGAAACAGACAATGAAGATGTGTTTCGTAAGGTTGGGTTGGGGATGGGTCAGGGGTAAAAGCATTGGGTAGGATTGCCTTGAGAGGTTGTTGGACTTGAATTTCGAGGGAGGGATTTCCTTGAGGTAGACTTTGAGTGAGTCTGCTGTTGGTGGGTGGAGGTTCCCATGAGGATATTTTCTGACCGGGCGTGCATGGCTATAGATTTACCTTTCAAAAGGGTCATGTTTACATCCTTCGACATTTTTACCAATGATTGTAGACTGCCGCTCGAGGTGGATTTCATAAGCGTGCCGATAGGATTTGCCTCAATTCTACCTATGCCGCCCTTCCCATTACTGTGATGTGAAAAGTTTCGACCTTTTGAACTGATAACGCAGCTTTTAGGACGATCAGACTGCTTTTGGCTACTGTGGTCACATGTGGCCCAGGATTCCTGGGAAGTGATGAAGGTCCCATCGTGAGTCCGGCATCCGTTTTCCCGGTAGTGGCCAGAGTGGCATCGTTTAAGGAGACGTACCGGTTATTTGTTGCAGGCCGTCGAAGATGAGTTGGGTGGTCTCCCCTAAAATCATCCGGCCCAACTGGGCGTCGGCGATTTGACTTCCTTTCGTTGACAATAGTCGATTCGGTTGCATGGTCATCTTCGTCGGTGCTCTGGGCTTCCTCGACATGGTTTTGATCTGTGATGGCTTTGTTAGCTTTGTCAAGGACCGTCTGGTAAAAGACTTATTCGTTCCTTCTGATGACGAACCTGTTGCATGGTTTGCATTTTGGAAGTGGGTTTTCGTATACAAATTGCTGGAAATGGCTACCTTTCGGCGAGCTGATCACAACCCCTTCAATGGCTTGTTTAGTTAGGTCGACCTCAACTAAAGCTCGTGCAAATAGAGCATGTTGCTTTGTCGTCCTTGTGACTGAGTCACCCCATCCAGTCTGATAATAGCTCCAGGGGGTTTGGTGATGGTGCTGAGCAGCTTCTGTGACCAGTGTTCAATGGGTAATCCTGGAAGCATGATCCACATGGGTGTTTGCGCGATGATCGCTCTAAGAGGATCAAATTTTGGTATCCAGCTCGTGAGCATGATGTTTTGTCCTGCAATGGTCCATGGTGAGCCCGCCTTGACTTCTTGTAGTCATTTTCCTGCGTGAAAGCAAAGAGGAAGAACCTATTCTGGAGTTCCACGATATCCACTGTGCCCTGAAGGCTCCATAAGGTTGGATGACGTTGTTCCAGAACTCTCATAGGCACTTTTTTATCCCTAAACTGGCCAATGAAGGTCAAGGCTCTAGCCTCCCGAGCTTGCTACAGGTCATCGTCAGTGAAGATGATTGTAGGAACATCAGCCACAGGTGGTTTTTATCCTGTAGGGTGGTGAATCCCAAATGGGAGGTTTGGCATGGACGTCATAGGACTTGGAATACTCAGAGCGTCCCTGTAAGACTTTAAAACTGGAATGGATGGCCTCTCATCGGCCATCTCCTCAACAGTAATGCATACCGTCAAGTTATGAAATGGAGGAGATTCAGTCATCTCTTGATCATTAGCTCGTATCGTGGGGTCCGGAGGATTTGGTTGGGAGAATAGAGTGGGGCGAGGGGTGAGGTCGGGGAAGTGGGTTGAAGGAGAAGCTGGGTGTTCTTCCTTCATCAGCGCTTTCTTTCGATAAGGGCATTTTCTAGCATGTATAAATATATGGAATAAAATTATTACGCATCTGTCCCTCATGTTATGACGAGGAACACTTTCTTATTTGAAAGGTATTAATGTGTAAAAGATAAAAGTTCACAGTTTTTCACATATTTTTTATCTTAATAGGTCCAAATAAAGAAATATTGTTTACAATAGTGTGAGAAATAGATGCATAATAGTCTTCCTTATATGGGGCCTGATGATGTGAGAAATGTTTATACTTACCTACTGTGAAAACTTTTTATATGACCTACTTATAGGTCTCATTTTGAAATGAGATCAGAGAGGATCAAAGATTTTATAAGAAAGAGGAAGCGATCTGCTTCTTTTTTTATGCTATATATATGTTCCCATGAAAAAGGAATAGAGGGAATTTTTCTTATTGCCTATCACAGGGTTAATAGTAATGGGATTCCTCCTTCTCATTATATATAAACAATGGATTATTTCAACATGGTATGGTTGCACTAAGAAGTCCGAAAAGAATTATAGTTGAACAATGTCTTTCTCAACATAAACTTTCTCAACGAAAACTAATCCTTTGTTTAGAAAACAGATCCAAGTGATAGTTAATAATAATATTATTATTATTATTATCATCATTATCTTCAAATGGCAAATTTTTTTAGTCTGCTTTGGAATATCTGAAAGAAAGAAAGAGACATTTGATCCCGGCTTCCATAAAAGGAGCCAACCAAAGAACCCAAGTGGTGTGCTACTTTGTCACTGTGGCAGCCATATTTTTCAAAGCAGCAGCAGACACAGAGGTGCAGTGCACGGCCCGTAGTGTTCACGTGCGTGTCCGTGACAGAAGGGTGAGTAGGAGTCGTGTTGCATTGCTACAAAGAAACTTCTCTATTTGTTCAATCTGTCCCGGACAAACATGCTACGAGCCTACGACTCTACCCTAAAATGGCAATACAGTAATACATCATCATCATCAAGGGCCTTTTCTTTTCTATAATAATTATTATTTTCTTTTCAAGATTGGAATTTGGAAGACTCGCCAGTTCCTTGTCTTTCTTCCCTCCCGGTCGTTCCCTTTCATCTCTCTCTCTCTTCTGCAACTCCATTGCAATAAAACCAGCTGACTACTGCCTCTAACTAAGCGCAGGCTTTTCCTGCGCCATGGGTGTAAGAGGCCACTGTCTTCACCCCAAAAACCAACATCGCCATTCTACTACACCTGCAACTGCCATAGCTCTATTCTTCTTCTTCTTCTTCTTCTTCTTCTTCTTCACTACGGCTTCCTCTATGCCTGCTCATCTTCCCTATGGTACTTTCTCTTCCTGTATCTCTGTCTCTCTTTTCTTGTTTTTATGTTTGTTGTTTTATTAACTTGTGTTGGATCTGTTTCACAATGATCAAAATAAAAAAATAAAAAAATAAAAAAAGAAGATTAAAGATGAAAGAGTAGTTTTATCTTTTCAGATAGAGAGTTAGTGGGTGTAGTGGGGAAGAGACAAGGGGTGATGAAGAAGGCGATTGGATTGGAGGCTCTGCAGAAGCAGCAGATATTGGGGCTGAGTCGGAGGGTACTCGGGGGACCGGGATCGTCTCCTCCCACATGCCGATCCAAGTGCGGCAGGTGTTCGCCTTGCAAGCCTGTGCACGTGCCGATTCAACCCGGCCAGGAAATGCCTCTAGAGTATTACCCGGAAGCATGGCGCTGCAAATGTGGGAATAAGCTCTTCATGCCTTAAACTTCAAATAAATTACCCAAGAAAGTCTGATCCTCTTGTATCTGTTCTTCTTTTTAACACACACACACACACTCTCTCTCTCTCTCTCTCTCTCTCTCTCTCTCTCTCTCTCTCTCTCTCTCTCTCTCTCTCTCTCTCTCTCGATGGATGTATTCATGTATGTATTGATTTTCTTTCCTATGTCAAGAATAGGAAAATGGGGAATGTAATTTAAACTGACGTTGTTTAACATTGGTGACTTTTTCTTTTGAAAAATTTTATTTGTTGGGGTTGGAGTTGGGAGTTGTTTACTTGTTTGTATACTAACATGGAATTACTGGCTATTGAAATCTTCTAGCTCGATCGGTTTGTTGAATACAAAAATGATGCAATTACTTGAGTTGTCTTCTTTTATCTTTATTTTTTCTCCTATTTCTATGATTCTGGTTTTATTGAGTAGTTCTCCAAAAAGAAATTAAGATGGTTTATTTTTCTTTTGGGGTTTGGGATATGTATGTATGTGCTTTTGTTCTGACTAATGTCGAAAGGGGGAGAATGAATGTTTACAATAGCATTCATTTAGTGTGTCTTTGCAAAAGTTTAACTAGCTCTTGTTTAACTTATTTTCTTTCTTTGCCTGTGAGTTTTGGATAGATACAGATATGGATCCTGGTGGGGTTTGTGTTGATAGAATAAGGAGCTCTGGAGATTCGAAATTTGACTTTTCATCCTTGGCGTTTTGGGGTTTTACTGTTTTCACGTTCATGGTTTTACCTTTTTACAGTGTTACATTTACGTGCTTGGTTTTTCTTTTTACTGCGCACGGGCGTGTCGACCTCATTTTCTCCGGTGGCGTCATAACTATCGACGATATTATAAAAAATGTCGTGTTAATAAAAAGTTGCTAAGTGATTTCCTGGTGATGATATAGCAGCATTTTTAGAATATCAGAGAAATTAAAAAATCACATTAGGGGAGAAAAAAAACAAATACAAGGGTGGTTTTATTGTGATGAACTGAGATTAGTCATGTAAAATTATGATTATTCTATTTTTTTTAATATTTTTATTAAGGTTGACTTATATTTTCTGCAAAATCTTCCAGTAATTTATGATGGAGCAGGGAACAAAATAAAAAATCAAAATTTACAAATATCCTGAGATCTTCCAATAGTACTATATTTCCCCAGAACAGTTGCAGTAGCAGTAGAGGAAGATGCCCTCATTTTGCAAAGAAAGGCTCCACACCAATCCCGACAAACTGAGGGCCGCTGTCGATGGAGATTGTATGCGGAATGGGATGATTACAAAATTTAGATGAAACTTCGTTACAATAGTCAACAGGCCTGGACCTCTTTGTCCTAGTCCAAGCTATTTTCACTTGGGCAAGTTTTCAGCTTGGCCCCAAAGTCAGTCCTGGTAGGGAATACACTTACAGACCCAAAAATATCAGTTTTCGCAAATCATTGAAGCCTTGTCTAAGACTGGAACCATGAAAATGTCCATCTCCTACCCGACAGTACATTAGGCCGTAATGCAGCCCATAAATCGTCTAGTGCATCAGCTGCTGATTTTGAACTACTTGGGCTGGGCTTGTTTGTCCAGGATTAATATTGACCTTTTCATAATCCAGATTTTCCAGGCCGGAGTAGGTTCATTGATATAAATGACTTCCCTCTTCCGACGAAAGATGTAATATCCTTGCCCCGAATTTTAGATTTAATTGGTAATCTTTTATGCTTATTGCTAATTAATGATATTTAATCTTAATTACATAATAGGTTTATAGTTTTGAGGATTAATTGGTAACCTAACTAGCCTAATGTGCATTATCTCATCATCTCATTAATCATGTCATTTGTATTATCATAATACATTAGTGGACACATTTCATTTAACACCTACGGCACCTATGTGGGACCATTATAATCTATTTTGTAAAATAACTTAATCTTATGGACTTGTTAGTAAATACTCAAACTATTAGAGCAACCTTAGCCTTATATAAAGGCATTCATCCCAAAGAGAGAGCCTCCTTATGCCTCTTAGACAAGAATCCTAGCCTCCAAGCTCATCTTCATCCTCCCCACAAGCAGAGGGTGTAAGAATGAGAGATTTCATCCACTAGAAGTTTGATACATCTTCTTCTCTACATATTCTTTTACCCATTTGTTGTTTGTTTGAGGAGAAAAGCTCATCTACACCTTTTGACTCAACTTTTAAGGTAAAGAATCCAACTCATATTAGTATTTGATCCATTAAATAGGATTTTTCTCAAGCTTAGCTTCATTTACTCATCTTTTCATGGCATTCATCTAATCATTCATTTTTTTGTCATGTCATTTCCATGATTAGGGGTTTACATGAGCTAGTAGATTTGGGGGTTTGCACTCAAAGCCTTATATTTGGATTTTGGGATCACCATAAAGCAAGTTTAGGCAAAGAGTAACATACATTATTGTAGTTGTGATTGATTTTTGAGATTTCTATATTTTTAATATGTTGGTATAGCTCATTCTCTATTTATTTCATAAATGAGAATGTTATGATGGATTGGAAATGGATTTTAAATGAAATAAATGAATGTTAGGATTAAATATTATGGAATGAGGTTGAAATGAACATAAATATGGAAGATTCAGAGTATGAATGCTAATATGGAAAAGAAGGTTTGAAACTGTAGAAACTCAGATGTAAAAACAAAGCTCAAATCTGGGTCTTGAGCCTCTGTGCTCTAGCAGAGTTAGGCGCGCTCGAGCGCGCAATTAGAATTCTCAGTCAATTCGTCTCTAAAAATCCCACTCGAGCACACATTCATTTACACTTAAGCACATTAGCCCTATAAAACCTGCTCGAGCGCACACCCAATTTAATTATTTATTTATTTATTTATTTATTCTTTCTTTCTTTCTTCCAATTTCTATCTGGATTGGATTCACTGTACTAGACCTTTTCATTATACACATTTGGACTTGACTCGTGGTCAAATATCACCTTAGAATTATTAGGTGAACTCTATAACTATGTAAGACTTTATTTGTTGTAATCATTATACCTTAAACCTTGTCCAACAAAATCAAATAGGATAAACAAGGAAAGTGTTACTGTCACTCATCCTTGTTAGGTGATTCGGTTAATTCTAATGTTATGCCCTTCATGTATAGCTATAAGGAACTCGGTGTCCGGATTCATATACAATGCGACACCAAGATTTTAGTAACACAAGGCACTAGAATCCTTATGGTCATGCCACAGTGGAAAACTAAAGATATAGATATCTTAATTGGTTTGGATTGTAAATCATCCTTGTTTCTTAATTAATTGGAAATTATGCATATTTTGATAACTTTTAGATCCTTTATCAGTTCAGTTGTATTCCTTTCATTATATTATTAGTTCGGTTATGTTCCTTTTACTATGTTATCAGTTTAGTTATATTCCTTTTATTATGTTACTAGTTCAGTTGTATTCTTTTCATTACCTTTATATCTGTTTTTGTTATCATTGTTCGTTATTAATATCAATAAGCTTCTATTACTGTAAATGTCTAGTCAGTAAGCTCTGTTAAGAAAGTAAATATGAGAGAACAATAGTATTATCTATTCTAGTTATATTGATTCATAGAATCAACACTACTGAGCTGGATTGTATGAGGCTCAGCGGGGTTGATTATGAGTTGAAATTCTGTGCACCGCTGTAGTTGGTATTCTGTGGAGTAAGTTGACGCTTTTTTGGACAATCAAATTGGTTATCTGATCTCCCGGTTTGTTCTAATATCTATCTCTCTTCGGAGAGGATTGTAGCCATGTAGGTTGTCATCTAGTTGCGATATTCTGTTATCTTGATTCCTTATGATTATACTTTGTCTTACGCTAATAGGTTTAGATTTTACTTTTGGCTATTTAATTGGTAATGTCTTTAAATCTATTTGGGACAATATGTTTAGTGTATCACTTGCTTATTTCTTGTTGAATTGTTGTACTCATGTGCTACCATTGGGGTCACAGGAGCAGGTCATAATCCTGACCCGATCATTGACGCAATTCCGGAGGTTACCACAGCTGCACCTTCAAGACTAGTTGACTGGGGACGAAATGATGTTTTATATTAAGTGCATCCGTAGAGCAACACGGATTTCATTTAGCATTTAGGACTTGAGCTATGATAGCTCTTTTTATCATATAATCATGACTTTAGACTTGGTTTATATTTATTTTATTTGAAGATATGTATTAAACTTTTGGTTTTTTACTGATATGCATTTCCGCACTTTATCACTTTATATGCATTCAGACATTAGTATTATACATAGGATTATGATAATCTTGATAACTTTTTAAGTAGTTTAATTATAAAATGTTAAATACATATTTGTTTAAGCTCTTATACTATTACAGGGTGTTCATTGGGTGCACTAAATACTAAGTTTCGCAGTTTGATTTGAATATATTTGTTATAGATCTTCAGATCTTCAGCACATATAAAATAAGTTTGAAAATTTCTATATTGTGGTCCATATTTGTTTTAGTGTCGGTGTAAATTATAATGGGATTATACTTGTCACATCACGAGCTTATCTGCAATGACCTAATCCTGTGGCAATTTCATAGTCTTACTTTTATCAGGAATTTTAATTGCATAAATCATGAAAGAGGTGTCAATTGCAAGTAAAATGTTACATCAAAAGAAACTGAAAAAACTGAAAAGTAGGCGGAGGCCTTGCTCCGTCTAATAGGACAAGATGAGATGTGAGGGAATGAAAACTGTTTTTGGTTGGGTCTCCCTTCCAAAAACTTTCACTTGTCTGGGTCAATTCATTCCCCAACGCTAACCTCAGTGGAGAGGGTGTTTTTGAGTATCATCGGGGCAATTGACAACAGAATGTGCTGTGACTTGTGACGTTTTGGCGGTGATCGTTGATGCTTCGTTTTTATCTTTTACTTGTATCTCAATTCAATTCATTTCAATTTAAGAAATGTTCTTTGTTAGTGCTGATGGGACATCAGATTATTATCATCTATGGATATGAAACAGGACACCTAAAGTTTCTACTTAGTGCGTGCACTGAGATAATTTACTTACACGGTTGTTTGTTTGTATTAATATTGAAATAAATAAATATTGAATGTCGAAGAAGTCACCGAGAAATAAACTTTAACCAAAGATTATTATTAAAGAGATGATAATTGAATTGAAGGACATGAAGTGAGAGATAAAAGACAAGACGTAAAGTCATAGATAGGATTTTAAGTTTTCAATTTGTTCTTTTTGCTAACTTGTGCATGAGGTGTGATTTCTTTTATGTAAAATGGGGTATGCCTCGTTGGGACCTTCAAATAGAAGGATCATTTCTATATATTAATTTTGAGAAAATAAAAAAATAACTTATCTTTAAAAAAAAAAAAGGACCTTAAGTTTTCAAAGTATTGAATCACGAGGGGAAATGTATATCTTCTTTTGATTTTATTCTTCCCAAAAGGAAGGTGATTGGCTGCCTATTTTTAAAACCCACCATTAATTTTTAATTTTAACATCTTATATGTTGTATGAAACCATATGTATTCAATTCCTATATACCCTAAGTCCAAACAATCATGCCCCTAGGAAATTTTATATGCTTTGGATATGTGCCCTCATTTTTATGAAAATTATAACATTGAAAAATCAGTTTGTTAGCTCGGAATTGAATTTTGAAAAAATCCATTGTAAAATGAGTTGCGCAAAAAGTTAATTAATGAGGTGAAAGATGAGAGAATATATATAAGATGAAGATGTGGATAAGATTCGAACTTTCATAGGATTTGATTTGTTGGGGTTGTAGTTAGATATTCATTTTTCATGCCCACTTAATTCATTTTTCATAGAATTGTTTTCCTTTATATATTTAATTCCATGCAAATAACAAATCCTTCAAGGAAAATTATTTGATTGTGCTTTGGGATGATCTTCACTTTTATTTCTTTAATTGCAATCACTTTTGATGATAATTTATTAAAAGAATTAGAAACTTAATTTTAGGTAAACCAAGCGACCCTTAAAAACAGGGACGTTTGGAGAGACTTTTATATTACTTTTCCAAAGAACATAAAAAAGGGCAACTTAGGAGGTAAAGAAAGCTGAAGTCAGAAGTGTATGGTGGGAAGATGGACGATGGGGTCCAGCAACAGGGGCAGCCATGTCATGATTAGTGGAGCATGTATGTCACATGCAAACGTACCGGAGGGACCTTGCTGCAATGCTGCATTGCAAGTGGCCCACCAACAACCAAGCTAAGAGAGATGGAAACGGATGGATGGATGATGGGATTTGAAATGACAGGTGTAGTAGTAGCTGCCGGTGACCTAGGTGGCATAAGGCTGTGATCTTGTCAACCTCATCTCTCCATCTGGACCCCACCAGGTCACCCATTCTCTATCATTTCATTTCATCATTATAACTCTTGCATTGGTAATAAAATAACGTACAATGTTTTATGATCAATGAATTATCTATCCTCCATGGCTCCATCGGTATCTATCCATCTGTCAATCTCATCTAACAAATAATGCATAATATATCCACGGCCCGACTGGATGGATTCGATACTAGGAAAAGCCCCTGAGCCTTGACCACAATTATAGGTCTGCGAACTAATAATGTTAAGCCCCGTGACCACCCTTAGTTAACGCAATGAACGTGGGTTCTCAGAGTCCAACAACAGTGTGAAGCCCACGTTTAGAATTCAAACACTGTTCTTGACTACCACATATTCCTATCAATTACCAAAACGTCACTTATACAATTGGACTGTCAGTATGTTAAGATTAACTGATAATGTTGGCTCTTTTTTTTTTATTACTTTGTTTCAGATAATCAATCCAATGGGGGGCTGGGCGGGCCTGGGCAATAAATCTGAAAAGGTTTGGATAAAATTAAAAAAAAATCTGAGGATTTACAAGGAGACTGGAATTATTCTGGGATTTACAAGACTCTGGGTTCCGCCAGCAGAGAATCCGATCTAAGACGACAGAGATCTAAATGGCTTTCTTAGATTAAAATATTGGAAGTGGGCGTTCATCCAAGCAAATTGAAAAGGTTACAAAAAAGGGAAAGGGTATTAGAGCTGCTGCTTCTTTTTTTAAATCATGAAAGCAGGCGAAATTTTTGTCGTTCTCAAATGAGAGTGAGAAAAGAAATTTTCGTCACAAAACCGTGAAAACGATCTTTCTTTTCCTTTGCCTTTTCTCAAAGGAGAATCCATACAACTATTACAACCATGCATGTGCACGGATGCATTGGCAATGCTGCGCATTACCTTCCTCGCTGTGATAAACCGAAGGACGCTCATTTTGAGCAGAGAAAAAAAAACAACAAATGCGAGAAGTTGGGGGTACATTTAAACGCTTGCACTACAAGGGGTACGCAATACGCAAGCATATTTGGTAGCTGCATGACACCAATGAAATGAAGTAAGTTGAATAATCAATTTATCTTTTCTTTAAAAAATAGATTAAATAAAAAAGTAACTACTTTTTATCATTACAGTAAGATAAGATCATGAGAATATAACTTTTTGAATCTTTTAAAAGGTGATGAATTTTTTTTTCATTTAGTGGCACGAAAAAGTAATTTTTTAACTTTTTGGTAAAAGGATGATAATTTTTTTTCATTTAATAGCATGAGAAAGTAGTTTTTTAATTTTTTAATAAAAAATAGCATTATTTTTTACCCATTTAATTTTATTATCTCTTGAAATAACTAGTAAAGTGAATTTAATTTTCCAAAAAGATGTCAGGGTTGAGGAATTAATGGAGTGATATATAATAAAATTATCTCATTCTATGAAAAACTGATTTTTTGGGTTTTTTTTTTCCTTTTTGGGGTGGGAGGTGGAGCTGGGAAAACTAATGGATATATGGATTTTTATTGGTAAACATGTGCTAAATTCATGATTAACCTCTTAATGATAAAGTACAAAAACCTTACATGATGGGATTTATAGTATACACACCATGTGGCTGTTTCATTACTATTCCTCCCACATATATCATATAATATCACGGTATCTACCTACCCCCCTGCTTGCCCCTATTCGGTCTCACTTTTTTCCTTTGTACTTTTACTTTTAACTTTGTCTAATTGAGTGTCTGTATTCTTCCTTGGTGGCTTTTTCATTATACATGATTTCTTATCTACTTAAAAAAGTCTGAGAATTAAACCAAAACAAGAGATACATGATAACGAATAAATAAGCTTAATCCTCTAGTGAGTTATGAGATCTCCACACTTTAAGGGCATGTTTAGTAATAGAGAAGGAATCCATGATAAATCTGCAGTTTTGAGAACACTTGGCTGTTGCAGATTTGAGGATTTCACATCAGTATCAATGCAAATAATTGAGAAAAAATTGGTGTCCCTATGTATCTCATCAGAATTGAGGAAACATAATGCTTTGAGAGGGGTTCAGACCTAAAAGAAAAAAAGAATCCACCAGCCATATTCTCAAGAATTTACAATTGTTAAATTTAAAATTTTCAAATCTGTGGAGAAAATGGATAAGGAATCCTTGAATATATGGTTTGGCAAACATAGCCAGTAAAAAAAATTAAGAAGATGAAAGGGGCTTAATAGGGTCTACATATCTCCCAATGATGATAGACAAATGAATATGAGAATAAAAAACAGAAGAAAAACAGAGTTATAAGGCTTCCTAAAATGATGGGAGTGAAGAACCTAAGCCTCAGACAAAAAGAAAGAGGGATTTGAAGGGTTTTAGAAAAGGTAAATAAATGTACAAATACATGTCATATCACTATATCACAATAATAAGGCCATTTCATGATCATAAAAATATTGTGCATGGAGCGCTGAAGAATATATTCAAAATTTTAGAACTTTGCCCTTGATTTGAAGTTTAAGACTTACTGATGAATAAATAAGTACCTCTTTTAAATATTAGTTTTTTCTATATGGAGGACTCCAATCGACACATTCTCATACTCACACACATATCCCTTACCCACTTAAGTACAATCATTTAATAAAATTCATTTCATGACTGTGATGTTTTAAGAAATGAGACAAAAAGCTAGTGAAGTTTTTTTTTTTTTTTTTTAAGGAATCTACAAGCTCCTGGAATTTGATTAGGTCAATCTAGAAAAGTAATATAAAAAGAAAAATTAGAAGAATTTACAAAAACTATCCCCTTAAAAATGGATGCAACGACTGTGGACCCAAGCTCTAAATATTGACGATAGAAAACTTTCTGCTCAAGTTTTTTCCTTTTACTTTACTTTTTTTGCCCTTGCTTGTGATATAAATTAAAAATGTGGACATAAGAGTGTCAATTTTTATTGACTTTCTCCCTCTTCTCTTAGTTTATCATCATCTTCTTCCTCATGAAAGAATCGATGGTGAAGTAAAAGGTGTCAAAGGAAGCTACCGAAGTAGTGGAGGTTGAAGGAGAACATGATGAGGCCAAGGGAGAACTAGATAGAGAGGAAGAGGAATGTTTGAGTGAGGATGGAGTTGGAGTTGAGGAAGGAGTGGAGTTGAAGTGAGGTTGTGGTGTTCTTGGAGGATTTGGAGATGCGATAGATGTTTTATTCATCTTTGATAGTGTTTTAGAGTTGGTGTTCGTGGATGGTGTTGGGTTGGTTGATCTTAACAATGGTTTTATATCCATACCATCTTGACAAAATAAAAAAATGAATTAATTGATTCTTTCTTGAATAAAATGACAATGATATATTGAATCATAGAAAAGGTTATGGAGAAGAAGAGGAGGAAAAAAATGATAAAAAAAAACCGGACATTCATTAATATCAATGAATTTATGCGTTATTGATTGAAATCAGTGCATAAGGGCAAAAAAGTAAAAAAAAATTGGGCAAGAGGACAATTAGGACACATTTAATAAACCAGAAGAATCCTATATCTAGAGAATTCTTTTAGTCCATTGGAACAATGCTATCCTCTTTCATAATTTTTTATAAGAGGAATCACTGCATCCCAAGTTTGGGATACACATGATTCACTCTCAATTACTTCCTTGCATAGATTTACAAAATTCGATATGGGGAGTTGCAGATGAAGGAATCATTGGAATAGAGGATTTTTGGTGGGTTAAGAGGATTGTGACAATCTTCTCTAAACTTTCCTTTCTTCAACTAAACATGGATTTTTTTACAATTAAAAAAAATCAAAGAGGATTCCTTCGTGAGGATAGTATCCAAACATGCTCACTGTTAATATTCCCAATTTGGGTCCATGGTCATCATTTTCAATTTTAAGGGGATTTCTTTCGTAAATCCCAAAAGAATTATATAATCACACAATCCTAATATCTCGGGATGTATTTATGCTAATTCGATTCCACGAATTTGTATAATTCTTGAATCAAACTGGTCCTAAAATTGCTTCCCTCATACAATTAATGTTATAAATTGTTTTGGACCATCAATCATATGGGACCACCGTACTTGTTGATGTAGAACAAGTGGTAGTATAATTTCTGGAGTATAAAGATCTTAAGAAATTAAGTTGAAAGGCTCTATCAACACTGTCAACTTCAAATAACAAGACTAAACCCACGTTCATGCCAAAATGAATCGAACACTTTGGCATGATGTGGAGCTTAATAAGCCTATACGTACACATTACTCTTACCTGATGTGGGACTTATTTTTTGCAAGTTGGATCAAGAAACACACAGACAAGCCTAGTAAACTAAACCAATGCTCATACCAAAATGGATCCAACACTTTAGCATGACGTGGAGCCTAATAAGCCTAGTCGCACACATTACTCTTACCTAATATATGACTTGATAGATAGCTTAAAGCAAATAAAGTAGCTCCAACAGACTAGCTATCCTAGTAACTATTTTACATTTGGCATGATGTGGAGCCTAATAAGCTTATACGCACACCTTACTCTTACTCTATGTGTGACTTAATAGATAGCTTGAAGGAAAAAGAGTGGCTCCAACAGACTAACTATCACACTAACTATTTTACATTATCTCATTTTGGCTAGCTAAATATAACTAGCCACTGTACACTAGCTAAACAATAAAGAACTCTTTATTGAGTTGACTTCATCATGTAGTATGCACATTAAAATATAATGGTTGGGAGTATGTTTAAAAATGAATCAAAAAATAATATTTAAATGAGATGGAGAAAGGATAGATAGCATTATTAGAGTGTGTAGTTGAGAAGGTAGCTAAATAAAATAGAGTTGTGGCTTTTTCGTTGAAATTTGGCTAAAAAATACATAGCTTTGTTGTGGATGCTTTTATAGTATAGTTTTGTTTTGCATGTTTTTTAGTTTGTTTGAGTCAAATTCTATGGATGGTCTTAAAATAATATAGGGATGGCTGGAGGGTTTTGATGTAATTTGGGGATTTTACAATTTTTAGTAATTTTTATTATTTAAGGAAGAATATTTTGTATAAGCCACCCCGAGGATTTTATGATTTGTAAATAGGCCCTATAGTTTTAGTATTTACATATAGCACCCTGCCTTTTCATTCTGGTACCTTCCATGTCTCGAAATTAGTAGCCTTACAACTGCTATAAGTTATTAACATGATTAGATACTTTTGTCTACCTCTTTATCTAAATATGCATAATTTCATAAGCTTGGATTTGTGTTTTTTTTTAAAGCTTGCAATACTGACAATTAGTATAGCACATGTATGAGGAGAGAGTAACCCTATATAAATCTATTTTTATCAATTTGGGGCCCATTTAATTAAATTAAAATTGATCATAACCTATACTTATTATTAGCTAAAATTGACCCAATTTTATCAATCCACATATGAACCATTGTTGGATTGATGTATGTTTCAAAAATATATAATTAGGCTTCACATGCGTTGGAGAATTATTAAGAGAAAAACCATTGGGATTTGAAATAAAATAAAAATATTCTTTTTGTAAATAATGACATACTCATTTTCGTTTTATGGATATAAGGGCAAAGTAGTCATTTTTATAATAAGCCAATACAAATCTCTTGGTGGTTACTCATTAGGATTATTGACACCAGAGACATTGAAGGTATTGAAATGAAAAGAGAAGGAGATATATACAAATACTGAAACTATGAGAGCTTATTTACAGACTTTATAAACCTTAGGGCGGTATATGAGAAAACAACTTTAAGGAAAGTGATTTTGGACACCATCTAAGTCCTCGTTTTGTTTCTATTGACAATACAATTTCAATTCTTTTAGGGTATTCTCTAGTTCTTCCTTGTGGACACAATGTTCTGCCATTAGGTTGAAACCAGTGATCTTTCTTTATAAATAGATTTTTAGGGAGTAATATCTATTAAACTTAGTTTCCTCGTGTTAATGACAACAACTATTAAATGTCGCCGGAGTGCTTTAACGAACTCTTTTTCCTTTTTCGATAATCTTAACCATGGGCTAGAACCCATGAGATCACGGGACTCATTGAATTTTGAAGTAAAAAAAAAATACCCATAGTGCTTTGACGAACTCTTTATAAAAGTTCATTTTTTTAGGAAGTAAAATTACATTTTTTTTATCACCATTTGGCTAATCATGGATTTATTCCAAGATATCTTGAGTTTTCAACTGAAACTATAAAAACAGTTAGTGTTTTCTAAATGTTGTTGCGTAGTCAACAGGAGTGAATTTTATTTTCCATAAATCTTATTATGGTGACAAAAATAATTTCTCACTATTTTGAAATAACCTATTTTTATGTTAATGAAAAACGCAATACATCATTGGTTTTCTATTGAAATTGTAAAGAAAAAAATAACAAATTATGGTATCTCAATGAGTAGTTGCTAAGAGTGAATTTTTTTTTTTCCAAAAGCCTAATCATGGTGAAAGAGAAAAAAAATAAATTTCTCACTATTTTGAAGCAATTGTATTTCTAGGTCACTAACAATACCCACAATTTCATGGGTTTACTACTGAAATCATAAAAAAGGGATTTTTGGATCTCAAAGACTATCACCGGGCGTGAATGCTGCTAAAATTGGCTTGCGTAGGCCTTTATTAAAATAAATAAATATAGCAAAAAAATCTTGCGTATGGCCTCCAACCACGCATGCCATCCTAGTGAGTCTTTAACATAAGCAAGAAGATCATTTAATATTAGCTTCTTATATAAGGACCTGTAAATGGCCTTTATATGGTCCAATATGTGTGCTCAAGCACGGATCTGAGTCTAAGTGACACCTCAATCCAGAATTAAACGGGTCAAGGACAAGCAATCTATGTCCATGGAGTGATGCTTGTGTGGGCTATGAGATGGCCCACATGAACTCAAAATGGGTCTTAACCACAACCCCAACTGCTGATACCAAAAGCTTACAAAACGGGCTATCAGCTGAAAGAAATTTTGGGCGGCCTCCAAACTTGATAAGGAACTTTATAGGACTTGGGCAGAAAATGAAAGCCCAAAACCTCTGTTCTATTTCCTCTGGCTGATTAACATGAGCAGATAGCTTTCTGATGGCCGTTGGATAGTCCAGTAAGAATATCTTCCGCAAAAGCCAACAAAGTCGTGGTGGTCCACCATATTGCATACCTCTTTCAATTCCAAACTCAATAAAAGAAGAAGAAGAGTAGAGTACGTGCGTGTGGGGTGTTCTATTCAATGCTGTGTACTGACTGGGTCATGGACATGCTTCCACACATTTATTGTAAAAGACCAGACCAAGTGTAACACCCCGATCCCTTTGAGCCGGATTAGTGGCTCATTAGTGTGTTTTGTTTTGTTTTATTTCTTTTGGTTTTGGTTTTGGGCCTTGGATAGGTAGTCGAGTGACCTCTGACCTGAGATAGGTAGTTCTAAGCCCTTTTTCGTAATTTCGCTTTTGCTTTGCTCATATCATATTTGCATCATCTTGGTGTCAGCACGCGTATTTCGTTGAGCTCGACAATTTCCGTAACTGTGTCAGATCCGTTTGGAGTCAATTGGGGAAGATGGACCTTCGTGTGACTTGAACTGTAATTAGTCTAAACTCACCGGACCTTGTTTTAAACTTCCAAACCTATATATGTGAGTCATGTTCCAGATGTCCAACTCCTTGCCCATTTGTCTTGATCGTTGCATGCAAGTGAATTCAGGAGCTCCACGTTCTTTCCTCTTCTCTCCACTTCTCTTCTCGTTTTGGGTTGGTGTTGGGAGCTTGCACTCATTTTGTTTTGGATTGGGTTCCTTCTCTCTCATCTCCATCTGTAGCTTGGTAAGTGGGTTCTTTCCCAACTCTTCTCTCTTCTTCTCCAATTGCACCTCTCATTCTCTGATTTCTGTGGTTTCATCTCATGCATGGTGTATCTCTTTGATTTGTCTTTGATTTTAGTGGATTTGGAGCTTGTTTCAGAGGATTTGTCAGATGTGAGGCAAGTATAAGTACAGGCTTTGATAACACATATGGGTGTTTTAGTTGATGGCTTTGATTTCTTCTTATTCTTTGTCTAGCATGTTTTACAGCCACATTTTGTGAATTGGAACCTCTGTAACTCATTTTGTTCAGCTTCTGTACCGAATTTCAGTTTCTGTAACTATCCCGAATTTGTGTTCTGTATTGTACGGCTAAGCCGTAAGTTTCTACGGCTCACATTCCAGAGCCTCGAAATTTCATTTTGTTCTACGGCTAGGCTACGGCTAAGCCGTAATTTGTCCTACGGCTGAGCCGTAAGCTAGCCGTGACCCAAACCGTAACTCAGCCGTGAATTAAATCTCTGATCAGTCGAAACTTTTCCAACACAGGACTCCTACGGTGTGGACTACGGCTAAGCCGTGAAATGCTACGGCCAAGCCGTGGATTGGGCTACGGCTAAGCCGTATACTGACTGTAGCTCAGCCGAAAGAGGCATCAGATCAGAGGTGAAAGATGACCAGTTTAGCTGTGTTTTGAATGGAACCATGGTTAAGCTGTAGTGCATAATACGTCGAGCGCGTAAGATGTCTCCGGCTCAACCATAGGTCCCTCATGGCTAAACTGTTAGGCATGGCATTTCTGAATTTATCTTAGGATAATGGTGAGACTTGTAGGGCTCAAATACAGGTTAACCACCCATGTAAACCGGCCAATGGATTCTTTGGAGCGCATGAATAGTCTGTTAGGCTGTGACTTATTCATGTGAGCGTTGATCACTGTTAAGCACCTCTCCATGGGTGTTGGTTTAAGGGACTTCGATGCACATAAGGATTTCATTGCAACACTAGGATGGCAACGGTGCATCGAATAACTTAAAACTACATCAACATGCACGGTTAGTGGCAGTGAACAATTAGATTAGGGTTGGCTCGTAACGAACCTTTATTCCGTATTAATCTGAGATGCATTGCATATTGTTTATGATTTTGCCCCCTGTTCTGTTAATCTAAGTTTATGCATTCCGTAGTCATTTTTGGTTTTCGTCCTGTATATCTGTTCTCTGCTTCGTTCTGCACTATGCTTTGATCTATGCTGTGCTTTGGATTTATATCTATGCTCTGCTGGCTTTGTTTATCTCTGAGTTTGGGTATTCCCTGGTGGCTCTGCCCAGAGATTAAAACGTGAGGATAAGATCCGGTCCTTGTCATCGGTGAGTCCAAAGCGGATAATCTCCCTTCCTATGGATTTGATTTGATTGGTATTGGTCTGGCTCTACTCAGCCTCAGCCCTAGGATGCCCGACGGGGTTACCTTTGGCTTAGATCTCTGTATCTCTGTATAACTGCAGTGTTGCTTTGTCTTGGGACCCCGGAACCCAGGAAACCGAGACCCGCTTGTACCTTTGGCCTGGACAGCGGTGTTCTCCTCTGCTCTGCTCTGCTCTCTATTGGAGAGAACATGGTTAACGTAGTAGCCACTTAGTCAGTATTTCTATGTTTTGATTCAACTATCATGCTTTAATTCTATGCACGATTTGCTTAGCATACTAAGATGAAACTCTGTGCTTAATCTTCTGTCATTACTTTATTCACTTTGATACTATGCGTGTTTCCTCCTTGTTACTTGTATTTGCTGGATCGTTGTATTCATTTGTGTTGTCTGTGGTGTTGCAGGCACAGATACCTTGCCCAGCTCCCCGGCGGTCGAGGAGGCTGCAGGGGCGAGTGTAGAGACACCCTCAGGTTTGGCAGAGTGGGCCTGATCATCTCTGCCGAGTGCGTTCATGCATGCTTCCAGTGGCTTTTCATTTTGGGATTTTGAGAGATTGTATTTGGACTTTGGACTTGTATTCTGTGTATTTTGTATATATTGATTTTGGCGTGTATTCGGTTTTATATCAGTGTATTTGTCTTTGTCGTTCCCGTTTCGTATTTGCTTTGGCTTCCGCTATTTTCTTTGTTGCTTGCTATGATATGTACAGCTTCCGCGTACGCTTAGTTCGCACGTGTTAGATCCCTTGTGTGTGTGCATCTGGACTGGGTTTGGATGTACGTGCACGGGAGTACGTGTGTCACCGGCTTAGCTTTTCGCTAACCCCTGATTTCTGGGCTCGGGTTGTGACATACGTATTGTATGGTATCAGAGCATGCTAGTTATAAGCATGTAGGCATCTAAGCTCGTGGTGAGATAACGCTATCAACTATTTGACTCGAAGTCTTATAGGTTGATTTGGGATTTGACTAACTCAGGGCATTTTATATTGTGTATTGTGTTTCTTTTCCAGTTGCAGGATGGCATCAGGATCAGGATCTCGGGATGAGAATCAACAGGGCCATAACGGTGATAGTGGATCGGTACCCCCACATATCAGTAGTGAGGAGCGCATGATGATGATGATGCAGTCTATGCAATCATTACAGGCACAGATGGCATCCATGGTAGATAGGCAGAGTCAGGCTGCTGCAGTAGCATCACCTCGTATAGATCAGCAGGTGGTTTTTCAGCCGAAGGAATCAGATCCAAATGCTCTTTTCGACAAGTTCCGTAAGCGAGGGGCGACTGAGTTCCATGGGATAGAGGATGCATTGCAGGCTGAGCAATGGTTGGAGCAGACTGAAGAGCTATTTGATACGATTGTGTGCAGTAACAAGCAGAAAGTAGTGCTCACAGCCTCTATGCTTCGGAGTGTAGCTAAGACATGGTGGAGGAGTGTTAAGAGCTCATTCCAGACTATGCCCAGTGCAACAGTTTGGGAGACTTTCAAGCAGCAATTCCGTCGGAAGTTCATGCCTCTCCATATTCAGCGAGCCAAGGAAGTGGAATTCTTCAACCTTCAGCAGAGACAGATGTCAGTTGCAGATTATGTACACAGGTTTACAGAGCTGTCTCATTTCGCAGAGGACATGGTGAACACTGAGCATAAGAAGGTGACTCGCTTCGTCAACGGCCTGAATCCGAGACACAAACGCCACGTGGTTGCTTGTATGTGGCCGGCTACATTGGATGACGCTATTGACAGGGCCTATGATGCAGAGGCCATATTTGAGGAGGAGCGAACCGAGGCTAAGAGGACGGCAGGCTTCAGTGGCAGAAGTCAGTTTCAGAAGAAGTTCAAGGGTAAACAGGGCAGTTCGAGCAGTACTCAGGTGATTTGCAGTCACTGTGGGAAGGATCACCCCACCGACAGATGTTGGAGGAAGAGTGGGGCTTGTTTCGGGTGTGGTTCTACGGATCACAGGCGGGCCCAATGCCCGAAGTTTCAGTCCTCTCCACAGACGAGACAGGCAGGATCTACAGCGCAGGGCAGATCTCAACCAGCTCGCCCAGCCCAGAAGCAGAACCGCCAGACAGCCCGAGCCTATGCTGCTACGCATGAGGGCGCGGAGGAGGCCACGGTAGTGGAAGGTAAAATTTTGTTTGTCAAGAAGAAGGATGGCAGTTTCCGGATGTGCATTGACTACAGGCAGTTGAACAAAGTGACTATCAAGAACAAATATCCCTTGCCTAGGATCGATGAGTTGTTCGATCAGCTTCAGGGTGCAGCTTACTTCTCGAAGATTGACTTGAGGTCAGGGTATCACCAGCTCAGGGTGAAGGATGAGGATGTTCCTAAGACAGCTTTCAGGACTCGGTATGGACACTACGAGTTTCTTGTCATGCCATTTGGTTTGACAAACGCACCCACAGCTTTTATGGCGTTGATGAACAGGGTGTTTACTTCCTTTTTGGACCAGTTCGTTGTGGTTTTCATAGATGACATATTGGTCTATTCGAAGACAGCTGAGGAACATACAGATAATCTACGGAAAGCATTGCAGCTGCTTAAGGATCACAAGTTGTATGCAAAGTTGTCCAAGTGTGAGTTTTGGCTCGAGCAAGTTACATTTCTGGGTCATAAGATTTCTAGAGATGGATTGATGGTGGATCCGGCTAAGATTGAGGCAGTAGTCCATTGGCCCCGTCCTAGATCAGTGACAGAGATTCGGAGTTTTCTGGGATTAGCGGGATATTACCACAGGTTTGTGCAGGACTTCTCGAAGATCTCAGCCCCGCTGACTCAGTTGACTCGGAAGAAGGTCCTGTATGAGTGGACAGAGAAGTGTGAGCGTAGTTTCCAGATGTTGAAAGAAAAGCTCACTACGGCGCCAGTGTTGACTCTCCCGGATGGTAGTGAGGGATTCGTGATTTATTCCGATGCTTCTCGAGTTGGATTAGGCTGTGTACTGATGCAGAATCAGAAGGTGATTGCCTATGGATCCAGACAGCTGAAAGAGCATGAGAAGAACTATGCCACACATGACTTGGAGCTAGCAGCCATTGTATTTGCACTGAAGTTGTGGCGGCATTACTTGTACGGTGTGAAGTTCGAGGTCCATTCCGATCATCACAATCTGCAGTACTTGTTTGATCAACATGACTTGAATATGAGGCAGCGAAGGTGATTGGAGTTCATCAAAGACTACGACTTTCCGATCAAGTACCACCCAGGCAAGGGCAATGTAGTTGCAGATGCACTCAGCAGGAGGACAGACAGTCTTCAGGTGTTGGCAGGATTCTATATGCTTGTGCATGATCAGCCTGTTGAGGTTCGGATGGTAGGTGGATTGGTGACATTAGCTACTACCGTCGTGTTTCAGCCTGAGGTGATTCAGCAGATCAAGGATCACCAGTTTGAGGACCCCCTCCTGGTGAAGTTCAGAGATCGGATTGCAGATCGACCGGATTTCAGCTTGGTAGATGGAGTTTTGTACTTCAAGAATAGATTGTGTGTTCCCGCTGTGGATGAGCTGAAAGATAAGTTGATGACAGAGGCGCACGATGCCCGATATGCGATGCACCCCGGGAGTACGAAGATGTACCGGAACTTGAAAGATAGATTTTGGTGGAACAATATGAAGCGGGAGATCGCAGGGTTCGTAGCTCGATGTTTGACCTGTCAGAGGGTAAAAGCTGACCATCAGCGACCTCCAGGATCATTGCATCCATTGCATACTCCGCAGTGGAAGTGGGAGCACATTACGATGGATTTCGTCTCCGGTTTTCCGCTGACCAGTAGAAAGAACAATGCGATCTGGGTCATAGTGGACAGATTGACCAAGTCAGCGCATTTCCTTCCTTTCAGGAAAGGGATGACATTCACAGAAATGGCCAGGAAGTTTGTTGACGAGATAGTCAGATTGCATGGCACCCCAGTATCGATTGTGTCAGATCGTGATAGTCGTTTTGTGTCTTCATTCTGGAGAGCATTTCAGGAAGCTATGGGCACGAAGCTGAGTTTTAGTACGGCATACCACCCCCAGACCGATGGACAGTCGGAGCGTACCATTCAGACATTGGAGGATATGCTCAGAGCTAGTGTGCTGAACTTTGAGAAGGAATGGGATACGCATCTGGCATTGTGTGAGTTTGCTTACAACAACAGCTTCCACGAGAGCATTGGTATGGCCCCATATGAAGCTCTATACGGACGCAAGTGCAGGACCCCAGTGTGCTGGGAAGAAGTTGGAACTAGAAGTTTCCATGGTCCGACAATCATTGCTGAGACGACAGAGAAAGTGCAGAAGGTGATAGAGAATCTGAAGATTGCTCGATCCAGACAGAAGAGCTATGCGGATACTCGGAGGAGACCTTTGGTATTTCAAGTCGGAGATTGGGTGTTTCTTAAAGTTTCTCCGATGAAGGGCACAGTTCGATTTGGTCAGAAGGGTAAGTTAGCTCCGAGATATGTAGGACCGTTTGAAGTCAAGAGCCGAGTTGGAGATTTAGCTTATCGGTTGATGCTTCCAGTTGAGTTCTCCGGTGTGCACGATGTCTTCCATGTGTCGATGCTCCGTAAGTATGTGCCAGATCCGAGCCATGTGATTCGCTATGATGATATTCAGATTCAGCCTAATGCAACTTACGTTGAGCGTCCGCTTCGCATCGTTGGCACACGAGAGCAGATTCTCCGTCCCAGGACTATCAGATGGGTTAAAGTGTTGTGGGAACATCATGGTCCAGATGAGGCTACATGGGAGCTAGAGGAATAGCTAGCGCGCCAGTACCCACAGCTCTTTGCGCAGGTAGGTAGTCATTCCGAGGACGGAATGATTCTTAGTGGGGGAGGATGTAACACCCCGATCCCTTTGAGCCAGATTAGTGGCTCATTAGTGTGTTTTGTTTTGTTTTATTTCTTTTGGTTTTGGTTTTGGGCCTTGGATAGGTAGTCGAGTGACCTCTGACCTGAGATAGGTAGTTCTAAGCCCTTTTTCGTAATTTCGCTTTTGCTTTGCTCATATCATATTTGCATCATCTTGGTGTCAGCACGCGTATTTCGTTGAGCTCGACAATTTCCGTAACTGTGTCAGATCCGTTTGGAGTCAATTGGGGAAGATGGACCTTCGTGTGACTTGAACTGTAATTAGTCTAAACTCACCGGACCTTGTTTTAAACTTCCAAACCTATATATGTGAGTCATGTTCCAGATGTCCAACTCCTTGCCCATTTGTCTTGATCGTTGCATGCAAGTGAATTCAGGAGCTCCACGTTCTTTCCTCTTCTCTCCACTTCTCTTCTCGTTTTGGGTTGGTGTTGGGAGCTTGCACTCATTTTGTTTTGGATTGGGTTCCTTCTCTCTCATCTCCATCTGTAGCTTGGTAAGTGGGTTCTTTCCCAACTCTTCTCTCTTCTTCTCCAATTGCACCTCTCATTCTCTGATTTCTGTGGTTTCATCTCATGCATGGTGTATCTCTTTGATTTGTCTTTGATTTTAGTGGATTTGGAGCTTGTTTCAGAGGATTTGTCAGATGTGAGGCAAGTATAAGTACAGGCTTTGATAACACATATGGGTGTTTTAGTTGATGGCTTTGATTTCTTCTTATTCTTTGTCTAGCATGTTTTACAGCCACATTTTGTGAATTGGAACCTCTGTAACTCATTTTGTTCAGCTTCTGTACCGAATTTCAGTTTCTGTAACTATCCCGAATTTGTGTTCTGTATTGTACGGCTAAGCCGTAAGTTTCTACGGCTCACATTCCAGAGCCTCGAAATTTCATTTTGTTCTACGGCTAGGCTACGGCTAAGCCGTAATTTGTCCTACGGCTGAGCCGTAAGCTAGCCGTGACCCAAACCGTAACTCAGCCGTGAATTAAATCTCTGATCAGTCGAAACTTTTCCAACACAGGACTCCTACGGTGTGGACTACGGCTAAGCCGTGAAATGCTACGGCCAAGCCGTGGATTGGGCTACGGCTAAGCCGTATACTGACTGTAGCTCAGCCGAAAGAGGCATCAGATCAGAGGTGAAAGATGACCAGTTTAGCTGTGTTTTGAATGGAACCATGGTTAAGCTGTAGTGCATAATACGTCGAGCGCGTAAGATGTCTCCGGCTCAACCATAGGTCCCTCATGGCTAAACTGTTAGGCATGGCATTTCTGAATTTATCTTAGGATAATGGTGAGACTTGTAGGGCTCAAATACAGGTTAACCACCCATGTAAACCGGCCAATGGATTCTTTGGAGCGCATGAATAGTCTGTTAGGCTGTGACTTATTCATGTGAGCGTTGATCACTGTTAAGCACCTCTCCATGGGTGTTGGTTTAAGGGACTTCGATGCACATAAGGATTTCATTGCAACACTAGGATGGCAACGGTGCATCGAATAACTTAAAACTACATCAACATGCACGGTTAGTGGCAGTGAACAATTAGATTAGGGTTGGCTCGTAACGAACCTTTATTCCGTATTAATCTGAGATGCATTGCATATTGTTTATGATTTTGCCCCCTGTTCTGTTAATCTAAGTTTATGCATTCCGTAGTCATTTTTGGTTTTCGTCCTGTATATCTGTTCTCTGCTTCGTTCCGCACTATGCTTTGATCTATGCTGTGCTTTGGATTTATATCTATGCTCTGCTGGCTTTGTTTATCTCTGAGTTTGGGTATTCCCTGGTGGCTCTGCCCAGAGATTAAAACGTGAGGATAAGATCCGGTCCTTGTCATCGGTGAGTCCAAAGCGGATAATCTCCCTTCCTATGGATTTGATTTGATTGGTATTGGTCTGGCTCTACTCAGCCTCAGCCCTAGGATGCCCGACGGGGTTACCTTTGGCTTAGATCTCTGTATCTCTGTATAACTGCAGTGTTGCTTTGTCTTGGGACCCCGGAACCCAGGAAACCGAGACCCGCTTGTACCTTTGGCCTGGACAGCGGTGTTCTCCTCTGCTCTGCTCTGCTCTCTATTGGAGAGAACATGGTTAACGTAGTAGCCACTTAGTCAGTATTTCTATGTTTTGATTCAACTATCATGCTTTAATTCTATGCACGATTTGCTTAGCATACTAAGATGAAACTCTGTGCTTAATCTTCTGTCATTACTTTATTCACTTTGATACTATGCGTGTTTCCTCCTTGTTACTTGTATTTGCTGGATCGTTGTATTCATTTGTGTTGTCTGTGGTGTTACAGGCACAGATACCTTGCCCAGCTCCCCGGCGGTCGAGGAGGCTGCAGGGGCGAGTGTAGAGACACCCTCAGGTTTGGCAGAGTGGGCCTGATCATCTCTGCCGAGTGCGTTCATGCATGCTTCCAGTGGCTTTTCATTTTGGGATTTTGAGAGATTGTATTTGGACTTTGGACTTGTATTCTGTGTATTTTGTATATATTGATTTTGGCGTGTATTCGGTTTTATATCAGTGTATTTGTCTTTGTCGTTCCCGTTTCGTATTTGCTTTGGCTTCCGCTATTTTCTTTGTTGCTTGCTATGATATGTACAGCTTCCGCGTACGCTTAGTTCGCACGTGTTAGATCCCTTGTGTGTGTGCATCTGGACTGGGTTTGGATGTACGTGCACGGGAGTACGTGTGTCACCGGCTTAGCTTTTCGCTAACCCCCGATTTCTGGGCTCGGGTTGTGACACCAAGCTACTTTTGTACGATCCCATTTTCATTATCACTCCCAAAATCGATTTGGAAAAGGCCAGCCCATGTGACCTACGGACCTGCTTACATTCCATTCATGACGGGAAGGGGATAAATACTGTACAAAATGTTTTTGTCATTCCAAAGCTTTTTAGGCTGTCAAAAAGGGTGGGTTTTCCTGCACAAATTCTCACAGAACCGGGACTCTTATCCTGTGGGGCCAAAGTAAATGCATACGAGGTAAACAACTGAGTAATGTCGAGTGGGGCCCTCTTCATTAAGCAGCTTATACCCCATCTATCTAGCATTGGGATCGATGTATTGATTTTGTACTAATATATATATATATATATACTACTTGCTGTTTAATGTGAGTAATGGCCCGTTTCTTTACTAGAATTTCTAGAATTTATGTCTGGTGGCTGTCTGGAATTTCTAAATGCTGGAATCCTGAAATACTACTGAATTCTGTCATTTCTAAATTCCCTGTTACTTTCATGCCTGAATTCTTGCCTAAGAGTCCTCGAATTCTTAGATTTTCTGAATTCTTTGTTTCATAGTTATAGAATGATTCATGACTTTCTGACTCTAATTAAACAACCAAATATATACATTTCAAATAAATAAAGAAGACCACAAAATGAATGTAATAAGATACCAACCTAACATTCCATCTCCAAGTTATACACATTCCATCTCTTCTTATCTACCAATGTATATTACTGCATCAAACCACACAAAGATAATCTAAATTTAATATAATCATCCATAGATGGAAAAGTTGTTTATATTCATCCACACCTAAAGTAGCAAATCAGTCATCCAAAAGTAGAAAGTTTTCCTACATCCAACCATAAGAACAAAATGAGTAGTAATACAGTCATCCATAATCATGTGCTATACTACTATTCATAACTAGTAAAATTAAAAAAGAAGAGTTTTGCACGAGATTCAAGGGTGTCCACTAGATGGTCCTTAAGTAAAATGATTTTCCAACCATTCCAGCTTGAATTCATCATCCAACCTCATAAAAATTCCAGCCTTTATGCGATCATGAACAAGGAAGTCAATTACTGGCATTTTCAAATATCGTGGTATACTTGCAAGCGACATAACAACTGCTGTAATCTTTGGAATTATGTTGTCATGTGGATTCATTTGCTCTACCAGTGCATAAACAGCATTTGCAACATTATCCAACTTTTCAAATGCTTTATCAACTATAGGAGATTTCCTCTTCTTGCTTGCTCTACTTGTGCCAATTTGTTCCGATGAGGTGAATGCACGCCTTGGTGAATTTACACTAAGTTGAGGGAAGTTAACCTCATCCGTATCGTCCAGCCCATGTGTTTGAGTCTCATTGTAGGTTTCATCATCAGCAGTCATTGCTTGAACATTTATTTGGCTCCTTTCAGTCCTTGTAAGAGCTATATCACCCTCAGCAATATCATCAGAAATAAGATCATGGATTTCCTCATAGAACCTTACAGTCATATGCCGGTATTTAGCAAACTTACTCTTGGCCTGCACCAAGCTTAATTAGTTAGAAAGCAATTAATTAAAGGGAAAAATGATGAAAAAGATATATAGCTAAACGCAAGATATATAATAATTTACCTGTTCTAAGGTATCCCAAACATCATCTGAGGCAGTTACCATCTTTAGTGTTTCATCCCATCCAAATCCATACATGCTAAGAAGTTGTTTAATTTTTCTATATCGTGTCCGCCAATTTTTGTACTTGTTCTTCATATTGTTTATGGTGGGTTCTAATCCGGTTTTGTCCTTTACCTTTGCTAAAGCTTCACACCAACAAGCATTACTGAAGTTTTTTTTAATTTTTCTTCCAGCAAGCTTCATTTCTATAAGCATATCCATTAAAACCCTTTCAGCCCTTGCATCCCATTTAAAATTATCTTTTCTCGGCAACCCTAATCATATATAAATGACAAATATTTCACTATTTGAATAAGAAATTGATCGATAACATGCCATCTTATATGTCATTAAAAATGCTAAGAAAATTCTGCACAAAATAGTATTCTTTTTTTCTTTCATACCAACTATACATCAAGAGATAACAATTTGAATGCATAAAAGAAAAAACATGTACCCCATGTCAAAAAAACAACTAAATGCCATAGAAATCACCAATGCTAGAGTCAGTGACAAAAAGAACATAAGATATAGGGCATTTAGTTGATCAAAATTCTCTTCTATGTAATATAAATCACCGATGTTGATCACTTTCTTGTAGTTGTTGCTCATAATCATTCCACATTTGCTTAGCTATGGAGTCCCGAAATGCATGCCATGAATCTCTACTTGAACTTGGGACTGTTCTTGAATTTCTTCTCTTTGTCATGGGTGGATCAGCTCTAATTGTTGTCGCCAAGGAAATAGTTTCAATAATTTAATCTCCTACACTGTGCATAACTATATGGTTGTAGAGAACACAAGACGCAATGACAATATCTCGTTGAGTGGCCAACGAATACCCATGTGGCATGCTGTAAAATTGAAAATCGATTTTTTACAACTCCAAACACACGTTCTATGGTAGTTCGCAATGAAGAATGTCGTAAATTAAAAAGCTCTTTAGAATTCAATGGAGGGCATTCCTCAAATTCTCTCAGATGGTAACGCACACTTCTATACAGTGTCAAGAATCCTGGGGCATTATCATAACCACCATCCACTAGATAATATTTACCTACATTTGCAAAATAATTAAGTATAACTAAATTAGAATTTAATTAAGTACACATACATATACACTATGCATATAAAAGCTATTTATTTGGTTTTATTACCATCTGGCACTGCTAGTCTATCACCTCTGTTTAGTGCAGAAAAAAGAACAATAGCATCTGTTGCAGATCCTTCCCATCCCGCAAGTACATAGTGAAATAACATGTCGAATTCACTTGCCATTAGACAATTTTGAAATAGCTGCCCATGCCTATTTCAATATTTGGCTTGCTTTGCAAATGGCACATGTGCGGGTACATGTGTACCATCTATTGCACCTATGCAATCCTATTAATTGAATGAACAAGTTATGGATTGTAAAATTTTCTGAAGAACCTACTTTTACTTTGACATGAAAAAATGAATAACAACTATTGAATGAACTAACCTTAAAATATGGATAAAATCTATTATTTGTCCTAATTTGCAATGGAGTTGAAGCATTTCTTGGAACTTGGACATAATAGGGTTATAGCTTGCAGATTGCATCTAATACCTTATGAAAACATCGACTAACAGTAGCTCCTGAATAGTTGAACCGATTAGCAATAACTCTATTGGTAACATTATGTGCCAAGGTATGTAGAAACATTGCTAATTGCTCATCCACGGACATCACACGTGTGTTTTCAAGAAGCCCCTGTTGAATCAATGTGTCACCTAATTTTATAAAACAATCGGGATTCATACGTAGGTTCTCATGGCACTGAAGACCCGTGCTAAATAGTAGCTCTTTTACCCATTCTTTGCCTGACAAAGAAGAAATGCGACGTTGCCTCTTAGGTTGCTCATCTTCTAAAGATAACAATAACATAGCCAACTGATAACACATAACTACAGAAGCAACAACGGTGGAGATAACCCGTCTTCTCTGTGATTCTGTCATAATGTATTTGAATGACTAACTATGCATAAGTATGTTAAAGTGATAAAACTTAAATGAAAGTAGGAAAAAAAAAACAAAGAATGATCAATATTACAAGTTTAAAACATCATAGTAAATTCAAGGAAAGGGATGAAATTAAATTGATACCTTCCATGGAGCGTTAAAACCTAATGCTTTGAATAAACCAATTTTCTTAGGTCCAATCCTGCGATAAAAAAATACCAATAATATTTGAATTCTTAAAAGAAGAAATTAATATTTCACAAAGGTCAAGATTTTTAATCCTTGTTTGACTTAAAGGGAGGATCCAAATAAAACAAGGTAGGAAGTCCCTTAAACCAATACCCATGGGAAGGTACTAAACAATTGGATAACGTACATGAATAAGTCGCAGCCTTTGAGATCATTCATGTCATTCGTACATTCCATTAGGCAAGTTCGGGTTATCTACATTCTAGCATGAGGGCCATATCAGGTCTCTTCCTTAATCCTAGCCTTTTATTCATTTCTCAAGGGTGGTACGGCTTAGCCGTAGGCATATTACGGCTCACTGCGGCTTAGCTGTGGTTCCTCTTACTGTTCATTCGCAGTTACGATTCACTCGTATTTTGTTCTACGGCTTAGTCGTGTTCTATTCTACGGCTTAGACATGGCTGGACCGTAACCCCCGATCTCCTGGGCTCGGGTTGTGACAGAAAACATGAAACAGAAAACCCTCCTTCATGGATGAGAGGGGTAGAGAAAGGAAAAAGATAAATGAACCCAAATTCTCAAACAAACCACCATTAGAATAGCTCAAACAAACATAGAACCGATCTAAGAAAATTATCCATCCAGTAAAAGGAACACACAAATAGAGGAGGTCAGTTCCTTTTTAACAAAACACATCTCAAACGAAATCCGTCCAGAAATTATATGCAACAACAAATATATAAGAACAATCCATTGATGAGTAGAGGAAAAGAAGGGAAGAAGAACCATACCCCTGGATACTTTCGTTGTGCCCTGAGAAGCAAAAACTGCAGTGACCGTTGGAGGAACCAGGACCGGATTTGTTTGCTCGAAATCCCTCTTGATGAAATGGTATTCTCAAATGCTCGGTTGTGGAGAGGGATTTCAAAACCCTACTTTGCTGGAATTCTAGAATGCAAGAATTTCAAAATCCACCAAATTCTAACAAAGAAACGGTGGATTTTGGGTAGGATTTTCAAAATTCCTAGAGAACCCAAATTCATGTCAGAAATTCTGGGAAGAGAACGGGCCATAAGGATGGCTACATGGGGAGGTGATGCATGGCCACACATAATTCACTGCTCAAGACCATGTCGACACAGTGTGCGTGGGGCTCATCAGACACTTGCTTCAGAAAGAATCTTTTGATTATTCAAAAATGAGACAGAAAAAATAAACGAAGTGTGCGTTTATCTATTGATGCTACTTCAGGAGTTCACTAAAGCATGCGCTCATAAGAAGAATACTAGCACTGTGAAGCTTTTTTGATGGGTGCCTCAGCCTACGGGTATGGTTAAGCTAAATATAGATGGAGCAACCTTTCCTGAGGGGAGGAAGACCGGTGTAGGTGCAGTCCTTCGAGATAGTTTGGAAAATGTGATCATGGCGATGAGCAAAATCGAGAAAGCAGTTGAGGGTGCAAAGGACATTGAAGCCATAGCAGCCCTGCGAGGTCTACAGATGATAATTCATATTGGGGTGAATGCTGTTATCCTTGAAGCGGATTCCATGTGAACAGTGAAGGCTTTGAACTCTTCTGCATTCAATCTCTCTAATCAGGGCCCTGTGTTTACAGAGATTAAAGCCCTATTACGTCACTTTAACAAATATAAAGTGTGTCATGTGGGACGAGAGGGAAGTTCTGTTGCTCACAAACTTGCTAGACATGCCAAGTTTGTAGATGATATGATGGTCTGTTGGTATTCTTTACCAGATTTGATTAAACCTCTTGTACTTACTGACTCAGAGTTGACTACTTTTTAATTTATAGTATTCTTTCATCAAAAAAAAAAAAGTGTGCGGATAGCCTACTATGGCAGAGGCAAAATTGTTCCTCTCGTGAGCATGAGTGAGGAGCAGTCTTGCGTGGGGATGAATGAATGGAAGGAGGAATAAAAAACAAAAAAAAAAAAAGTATACGGAGAGACGAGAGAGGGGTTAAGGGCATTTTTGGTATTTTAAAAAATTAGAGAGAAAAGTTGCTGAAAAACCCTTTCTCTTGCCGGATGTCCTGATTTAGAGGAAATTTAGAAAACTAAAGCCCTATTTTGAAATCTAAATTTTTATTTAAATCTAAAATTTTATTTGTACTTATGTGGCAAAAATTAAGCCCTATTTTGAAACTATTGAGGAAGCTCATCCCTCATCCAGTCTAGGGTAACAGGTATGAGCACAAGCCGGGCTCCTGCGTTTGGACTCCCATGCAAATGGATTCAGTGCGTCTTCTTCTCCCTTTCACTTTATGTCTACTCTGTGGGCTTTCCTCTGCATGCATCATCAGCATTTTAAACTATTTGATTGTAATTTCAGGGAACAAGAATCCCTAAAGCAACGATTGGTTCTGGAGGACGATTTTACATGGACCATATCCTCCTCACAGGAAGGCGAAGGACCACCACCACCACCACCACCACCACCACCACCACCATCTGGTTCGCGTGCGCGTGGAGTAGAGAAGTTGCGATATGTCGGAGGGGTCGATTTGAGCTTCTCAAAGGACGACCCTTCTGTAGCATGTGGCGCCCTCGTAGTTGTGGACCTTGAAAGCCTGACTGTGGTCCATGTTGATTTCAGCATCGTCCAACTTCAAATCCCGTATGTTCCAGGCTTTCTTGCTTTTAGAGAGGTATAAATAAAAGTGTTCCATATGAAGTTATAATAATCAACAAGATCGTCTAACCCATTCTATCCTGCTATCCCAATAATACTTTTTTTCCTAATCGGCAACAGGATTCGCACCTACGACCTCAACGGTTGTTATTAATAGCGTGCACCCCACTGTGATTGCTTACGTTAAATATTATAAATATAATCCCTGAATGAAATCTGTTGTTGATATCTCATCGCAACTCCAAATGGACTGTGTTACTTTGGCGCTTTTAGTTGTCCATTATTGCTGATGATTCATTCATCTTTTATCTCCAACTGCCCTCTCCGACAGTTTCTTGCCGATTATTGTGACTTTTGCAATATTTTTTTTGAAAGTTAAATATCTTTTTAAAATAGAAAAACATATAGTACAAAAAAAAAAAAAGGGTTTTCGCTAACGCAAGGGGGCATACCCCTTTTCAAAGCCCACAATCTAGGCACCAGGCAAAAGCCAGACTTCTAAGAAGCATAAAGAGCATGGAGATCATAGAAAGAAATCCTTGAAGATGGCCCATACATGGATGTAATACATCTGCTCATCCTAAGAGATTGTGAAGTTAAAAGGCATGTAATAAACAGATGTGAATCTTCCAAGAGATTTCGAAATAGATGTAGCCATAAACAGATGCGAGTTTTATCAATGTACGTACCTGTGCCCCTGTTTGTTCGTTGACACCCCTGTTTGGATTCTGCAATATGGTCATATGGCTGATGTTCATTCCATTGGGCAAAAGTTAGGGATTAACCATTATATCTGTCAGTTAATTTCTGTCATGGAAATCAAACTTGAAGGTATGCTATTTATTGTTTTTGGTGTGAACTGCATACCCAATTACCCGTGCTAGTATATGCATACTATTCTAAACAAATTCCATGGGTGACTGCTCTATCCCCCAGGAGCTGAATAAGTTGCAAATCGTACTGTGGGGGATGTGTACTTAGATACCAACAATAGCTATTCCTCGACCCTTGTATGCTTAGCGCTACCTATAGCCGGTGCACATCAATGGTGTGGTAGAAAGTTTATTTGTCAATGATGTGCTTTTTTTGATGATTTCAAATAGTTTAATTGTTTTAGGCCCCAGTTCTTTTGGAGCTACTGGAGAAAATGAAGCAAGATTCTCATCCTTTCTACCCCCAGGTAATCTTTGTTGGTCAATTTCATGCCTTAATGTCCTTTTCAGTGACTTTTAAGTTTTAACCATCAATACGAAACCATGGAGTGGATACCAACCATACTTGTGCTCTAGGTTTAGGGTTAGTTTTTTTTTTTTTTAAATCAGTTAATTCCTTTCTTCATTGAAGTTCAATATGCTTAGCTGATTCAGTTTTATCAAAAATGGTACATCTTTAGAGAGAATCTAAACGATGAGCTATGCTCTTTTTAAGTTTCCGGGTATACCACTCTCAAACTTGGACACATGACTGGATGGCTTCTGGTGAGGACCATTCTTCTGGTGCTTTCTATTGAATGGCCACTGTTCTCAAATTACATGGATTAATGTTTCTGCTAACCAGAATGATGGACCTTTTCATATTCAGTGTTGACTGCTATCAACATTCTTTATGCGAATCATTTTGTAGTTGAATACTGAGAAGGTTTGTTAGATCATCCACCAATGAAAATTTTCTTCTGTGGGCTAATCCATAGAGGCCACTTGATGATTGGTTTGGAACTTGGAATCATGTGTCTAACTTGAGTATGAAGCATGGGTTAACTTAACCAGAGTGCTAAACTCAGTTTATAACTTTTTATCATATAAAAAAGGAGAGTTTCACATCTGCTATTTTATGCACCAAAAATTTCCTGAAGTACGATCTTGTTTGAATGCTAATAGCTATTGATGGTAGATGGCAATGGATTACTTCATCCACGAGGCAAGTTTACTTTGCATTTGTAGTTATTTGTTATTGTTTGACAGCATCCTTCGTATAAATGTTTGATAAATTTATTTTGAAGAATCTCTAAACTGTTATTATCATCATTAATGTAATTTCTCCTCTTGTCTCCTTGGGTCCAATAAATTTCCAGTTTATTTATGATTTAAATGGTTAAAGGAATTCTCAGTTCTCATTTGACTAAAACTGAGCAATTGTGGTTGGTTTGTAAAACTATGCAGCAATTCCACTATGGATCCAACATGGCAACCCTATGTATTCATCGTTTACTATACATGAAACTTGCCTTAGTGCCATCAAATTTGCACTTTATTGCTTAAAAACAAACCACAGGAGTGTTGGTAGGAGCTGGCAGGTGTTGACCCCAATGAAACAGGGGCATATATGCCATATATGCATGGCATTGGTCTCAAGATTGCTTGTCTAACTTAGTTTCATTTAGATAGGATTATAGCTCGTTCATTAAGCTATGGTACCCAGTAATTACAATTGACGCCTTTGAGCACGTATCATTTGGCTCTATGGCCAAGGCATATCCAAAAATATCAGATGGTATCTGATGCACATAATCTTGTACTTTTGTTTTGTATAAAAGGGGAAAAAAAAGATGGTGGATTTATTGGATATACACACGGACATCTAAAATATTTTGAACCATATGTTCATGATCATTCCCTGAACCTATACGCAGTTCGAGACTTTGAAAATCGTTCCTTATCTTGTGCTGCTGTACTGCTGCTCTTAAGGATCTATTCACCCCTATGGGGCATTTTCTTTGTCAAATATTACATTCATTGTAGGAGGAACATTGTTTTCAGACAAGTTGTGTTTGAAGCAGCTGTGCTTCTTTTGAGAATCTCATACATTGAATTAAACCTAGTGCCCATGTTAGCATACACCCATTCCTTTCGGTTTACAATAACAATATACTTTGGACTGAAATATTGAAGTTGAGATGTGTGTAGATTGATTGTTTATTAGTTTCTATGGTAAGATTTTGGCATATTGGCAACTCTTAGGAAAGAAATGATTTTCTCAGAAGGGGCTTATATCAACAGGGCAAATGGTAAGTGGCCATTTTATTCTCTCATAATTCACATGCTTGAATTCATTTTCATAAGTTGAAGGGTGGAGAGCCATTTTCCTGTGAAAATTTATTGTTCACACTCTATTTCTCTTGCAATTATTCTATTTCTCTTGCCATGATTGTCGACCTATTTTTCTCTTGCCATGATTGTTGGCTTCTTTGAGAAGTGCCTTTTCTCTGAGAAAATACCAAGTGTGCTCTTACTCTTTCTGCTACTCCTGCTGTTTCATCATTCCTTATTTTATGTTCTTTCATGTGACAAAAATGCTGATGTTGAAATTTTGTTTAGGTTTTGGTTTAGCGTGTCATCTTGGTGTTATGGCTAACCTTCCAACCGTGGGGATCGGAAAAAACGTGAGTTTGAACTTGCTATTCTGTTGGATGTTGAAATGATATATAAGTGGTGAAGGGTTCCTAGGGGAGCATGTTGGCCTCATAAAGAAGCAAGAAAAGGTTTGGAGAGGAAAAGAGTTAACGACAATAATGACAACAATGGTACTTTAAAGTGAAAAAGGAACCTATTCTTATTTACAATTGATTGATAAAAATTAGTAAATATTGCTAAAGTAGATGCAATGAATTTGAGTTGCTTAATTTAGGTTAGAAATGTTTTTCTTTGGTATCTTTTAATGAATATTGGCTGTGATTGTTTTAGTAGTGAAAACTTTCTAAATCTTGTATCTGATAGAAATCATCAAACCTTCTTTCCTACAGTTAGCGTACCGAAGATTATCACTTATTTTTGGTCCTTTCTTTTTCATGTCAAATTCAAAATTATAACTTCACTGCCAGTTGCATCATGTGGATGGTCTTACTCAAGCTGGAGTAAGACAACTACTACAAGCACAAGAAAATTGCACTAAAGATGTGATCACTTTGATTGGGAACTCTGGGCGCATATGGGGGGCGGTAAGAGAATACATATTACACATCTCGCAGTATCCTTGAATTTTAAAGGTCAAAATTTCCTTTCCTCGTTGTATAATACTACAATGCCCATTGGGAAATTGAAACAATGCATGCCTTGTATGTTCTAACAGCCACAAAATTAACCATTCACAAAGTATGAATCCACCTTGGCATTCTGGAAGTTTTCAAGCTCAAATAATTAGTTTCTTTTTGAAAATTTCTCAATTTTCAAGATTGCTTCTACTGAGTTGATTAAAAAGAAACTAACAATTTTTAGTGAACCTAGGTGAATTTATAAAGTGATACGTTTGATTTAGTAAATCAGAGTCAAGACAAACTGAGCTGTGACCTGCAATAATCTAACATACAAGTCTGGATAGCAAATAGATAATATGATTCTAAAGACTATAACATCTACATTACCTTGGACAGCCTTCAATTAAATACATAGGATTTATGCCATCATTAGCATCATCATCAAAGCCTTGTCCCAACCATGTTGGGGTCGGCTACATGAATTAATGACTTCCATTAATGTTTTCTTCGGCTTACCTCTACCTCTTGCTGGGCCTTTTACCTGCATAGCCAAACTTTTTCTCACCGGTACCATTATTGGCCTACGCTCAACATGCCCAAACCATCTTAAACGGATTTCTCTAATCTTATCTCTTATTGGTATTACCCCTAAATGCTTTCGAAAGCGTTCATTTCTAATTTTATCTTTCCTAGTTTTACTACACATCCACTTAAGCATTCTCATTTCTGCTACATCCATCTTATGAATATGCGTCTTCTTAATTGGCCAACATTCTGCTCCATATGTCATAGCTGGTCTAACCACTGTCCTGTAAAATTTGCCCCTCAATTTCGTTGGCATTCGTTTGTCACAAAGCACTCCAGAAGTTAGTTTCCACTTCAGCCATCTAGCTTTTATCTTATGCTCTACATCTTCGTCAATCTCCCAATCCTTATTAATCATCGAGCCTAGGTACCGAAAGAATCTTTACGTGGTATCTTATGGGTTTCAATTTTGATAGTGGTTTCAACACTTTGTATATGTTCACTGAAGTTGTAATTCATATATTATGTCTTTGTACGACTTATTTTAAAGCCTCTAGATTCTAATGCCTCCCGCCATCTCTCAAGTTTTGCATTGACACTATCTCTTGATTCATCTACCAATATTATATCATCTGCAAATAATGTACACCATGGTACTTCTTTTTGAATATGCATAGTTAACTTATCCATAATTAATGCAAAGTGATAAGGGCTTAAGGTTGATCCCTGATGTAAACCTATAGTCATGGGGAATTCACCTGTTTTTTCACATGTGGTTCTCATATTTGTTACTGCTCCTTCATACATATCCTTAAAAATTTCAATGTAACCGCTAGGGGCATTCCTTTTCTTTAAAATCCACCAAATTAAATTTTTCGGTATCCTATCATAGGCTTTTTCTAAATCAATAAAGATCATATCTAGATTTTTCCTTTTTGCTCGATATTTTTTCATTAATTGCCTAAGTGAAAAGATAGCTTCCATAGTTGACTTCCCTGGCATAAAACCAAATTGATTTTCAGAGATCTTGGTTTTCTTTCTCAGTCTTTGCTCTATTATTCTCTCCCATAACTTTATAGTATGACTCATAAGTTTAATTTCTCGATAGTTGGTACAATTTTGTATATCTCTTTTATTCTTATATATAGGTACTACAATGCTTCTTCTCTATTCATCCGGCATTTTCTTTGTGACAAGTATCTTATTGCATATGCTACATAACCAACTCACCCCAACCTCTCTTAAGCATTTCCATACCTCTATCGGAATACCATCTAGACCTGTTGCCTTTCCTGTCTTCATTCGCTTCAATGCTTCCTTCACTTCCACCCTTCTAATTCTTAGGAGAAAAGTATGCTCTAGTGATGAAGTATCCTCCTTCATTCTTATATTGCCCAAATGTTCTTCATTTAAAAGTTTACTAAAATATTCCTTCCACTTTTCTTTAATATCGTTGTCCTTCACCAGAATATTTTCCTCATTGTCCTTGGTACATTTGACATAGGATTTATGCCATAAGTAGTTAAAAATGAAGACAATAGGTTAATTTTAAAAAATAAGCGTCAAATAACCTTTCCTTTGTGAAAATAGGATCAAATTATTTTGGGAAATGAATAAACAACCATTGTACTTAGTTATTGATTTCCCATCTTCCTTCGATTGTACTTCCATAATAGGAAAGGTTAATTGGTGCTCATATTTTAAAAATCACTGCCACCCTTCATTTTTAACCATGTAAGGCGTAAATCTTTTGTAATTTCTTAAACTATGTTGGAGTAAAGGTACATGAGTGATACTCTCACTTGATGACCCAAGGTGTCACACTACGCCCCCACTGATGATCATGAGGATTATTTAAGAGATTAAGGGCCTATTAAAATTTTTTTTTAGTAACCACACAATGTGTCCCAAATCATGGTTGCACAAGATTGAAGACCACGATAAGGTGTAAACATTTTCTTGGTTCACTGATAATATAGTGGAAACTTCATAATAAACAAATGGTACAATAATAGACACTTAAGAGCAAAGCACATCATGTAATTACTAAAAGTTTTAGAAAATATAACAAAATTAGTTTAGTTACATGGCCTCTGTCAAAACCTAGGCCAACAAAATGATATAGAAAAGAAACTATCCCAAAATGATCATGGAGGCGCTCATGTGCGGGTCATGATGACTCAGATAGTGTCGCTCGTACACCATTCTTGTTCATCAGGATGATCCGCTTGAAATGCCTCCTCCTCCTCCTCCTTCTTGAGGTAGGTGGGCTTGGTAACTATGCACCAAGAGTAACATCATCAGGCTCAAAGTAACTGGTAGGTGGATATACATATTAACAATAAATATGCAATATCAAAGTGATGTAAAGACAATGTGATCATGTGAAGTTCAATAATAGAAGTTTAAGCATAATTGCTTGAATAACATCATAGAATGATTCATAAAGACAATGCCCTAATCATAGTACTCTAACAATTCGGTGGTCCACGTAGGCTAATCGTCACAGGATATTGTTGCTGCTCTCCTGTCTTGAACTAAGTGTAACAGAGAATATGCAATGGGAGAATAGCCTGGCCAATCAATCAATCAATATGGCACTCGGGATGGCAAACAATCAAAACCTTTCATAGGTGCTCAATGGTGTACATCCATCTCCATATTGATCAACGGTCGCAATCAATCAACCAATTGTCCAACTTTGTTGGATGTTAATAGCTGAGTGGTGCCTAACTTAAGAATCCTATAACAATGAATGAGGGGCTAGGCTTATCTTGTGTAAACAATATTGATGTAGTTCGGGCCCCACAATTGGTCCCATTCAAATCTAATTAGATTAGGACTATGTTATTTTATTAATAGCTTTCTGATTGCTTTATTAGGGAAGTTTCTATTAATAGATTAGGGCTTGCTTTGGCATTAAGTTTGTTTTTATTATATATATATGGCATTGTAGAGAAGAAATTCTCGGACTTTGATTATTGAATAAATTTGTGGATTTTATTCTGGAGGTGCATCCTTGTTTGTGAAGTCTTCTTGACAATTTGATGTCTCCTCGGACAGGTGCTTTGGCACCTTTACACAGCCCTAATGTCAGGGCATGGATCAATTTGATATCAAAGCGAAGATTCACATCGCTCCGATCACCCCTCGTCACCGATCAGAGCCTATCAATCCATCCAGCCAAGCAAGGATGAAAATAGCGGTTGCGGCGGGCGTAGCGGCCCGTCGCCAAAATGATACGTAGCGGGTGATATGTAGCGGTAGCGGCGATACGTAGCGGCATAGCGGTGTGATTTAAAAACGTCTTTAAAAAAATTCAAAAAAATTCCAGAAAATCCAGAATATTGGAAAATGATGGAATATGTGTTTGTTTTGCAAAAGCAATTAGTATATGAGTATATAGCGGTCCCCTCATTGCATGAGATCCTGTATCGCTGTATCAATAGAAAAGAATATGAATAATCAATGTTTTTCATATGGATTCATGTTGCTTAGTTATGTTAACTTAAATAGTAACTTAAGGCTTATAAAAAAAATGTTATAAACAAATTTCATTAAGATTCATTCAAGAATGAAAGATAAACTATATTCAAACTTTATAGAAAAACAATATACTAATCTACTTAAAGAGCAAAGACTTTGTAATGGAGGAATACCTTGCTGATTAGCTCTAATCTAATACCAAAGGAAATGTCTTCCAGGAATCACATTGCTATCAGTGTCATCATCTTCATCATCATTTGTTGTGTTTGTGCCCTTATGATATTGCACATTCTCCCCAAATTGAATTTGATATTGGTGAGCATTGGGATCTTGGAATGCAAAGAAGAAATCAAAGGAGCTTGGAGGAGGTGGATCTCTATATTGAGGTTGACTATCATCATAGTCACCATATGAGTAAGACTCTGAAGCTGAAGATTGTTCTTCTTCTTGGTGCACATGATCATACTGATAATATTGTGATGGTTCATGAGGATATGGCCTGTAGTTTGAATGTGGAAGTGGAACATTATAAATAGGGTTCCAAGATGCTGTTTGTTCCCCTCCTACATTTTCACTTCCATCCATATTCCCTTGCTCATCTATGTGTGCGGGTGATGACACTCTCCGTCGCCTTTGATAAGCACGTTGTGGGGCCATTCTTGATTGTTCGGGAAACTCCTTTACGTTCTCAACAGGAACGATATTTTCTTCTTCATTATATTGATAAAACTCAGCAGTGCCACCTGTCCCGCTGTCTCCTCCGTCTCTTCCATCTCCTCCAGGACCTCCACCACGGCGACTGGAAGAGGCAGCAGTAGAACTACTATCTTCAGAAGATGACATAATATGAGCTGGTTCCTTCCCTTTAGATGTTGCACTTGCATTTCCACTACTTCTTTCTCCCTGAGGTGGCTGTCCCCCTGACATTTGTACATCTTCAGCAATTAAACGTTGTACTTCTTGCTGAAAGCCCGGATTTGAATCTAACAATGGATCTTCAGTCTCGGCTATCCATGGAAGTAAGGGATCATTGCCTCTGAATATGTGATCCAAATTAATTGGACAATAAGTAGGATCATCTCTTGCCTTTCTTTCTCTATTTCTGTTCCTCAACTTGAGATTGTAATGGCAGTATACCAATTTGTTGAGTTTTCTCATGGTTATCCGATTCCTGGGCTTCGTATGGATTATGGAGAAAGTGCTCCAATTCTTTTCACAATTTGATGATGTTGTTGTTTAACTAAGGATGCGAATGGCTGCTCTCCTTCGATGTGAAGTACTCTCTCCAAAACTCTCCCACCAATCAGCTGGAATATAAAAAAAAAAAAAAAAAAAGACATCTTTAAATCGTAGAAAGTTCTTTTTCTATGTATTGTTAGTTGCGTATAAGTATAACTACCAGGTGAACATTTTCCAATCGCTCGCTGTACAAAAGGGTCAGTGAAAGTTCTTCTTTTATGTGTATAAATAGAAATCTACAATGCAAAAAATTAGAAATAAAAAAGTACGCCATATCAATACAATTATCTCAAATATATTTAAAAGATTAAATAAATATCTTGACTAGCTTACCTCTTGTATGACTTCGATATGATCATTTCACTCAAAATTCTTTTCAACACTGTCCTTAATCCTACTCGCAATTCCATATCTATTGCTTCAGTGTGGTGTGGGGCATTGCGATAGTAGAATTCAGGATTTAAAAAATAACCAGCATGCAATGGATGGTGCAACTGATCGTTCCACCCGGCATTAATAATTTTTATGTAATCATCATGATATCGGCAATTTTCTATAATGGCTTGCTTTGCCCGATCAATTGCTTCATAAATATACCCCATTGTTGGCTTTCCATCAGCATCTACAAGCCGCAACACTTTCACTAAAGGTTCATATGCCTTCAATATGTTCTTTACTTTGGCCCAAAATTTATTATCCCTCATTAGAATTGGGATATCAAACTCCGGACCACGTGTTGCTCTGCCCCATTTCGAACGAAGCCATTCTTCTGATGAAAACATCTGAATTAGCTCCGTTCTCCAACTTACTAGGCTTTTCATAGCAATAAAATGGGTAGCAAATCTAGTGGATGCCGGACGTACTAAGGCATGATTGTTTGTGAATCTCTTCATCAAGCTTAAGAGCCATGAATGGTCGTATATGAACCTTGTAATGCCTCTACATGCCTTGATTGCAGTGGCCACATTCTTCTTCTTTCCAATATCTTCCATTATAAGGTCAATGCAATGTGCTGCACATGGGGTCCAAAATAAATGTGTCCTCTTTTCCATTAAAAGTTGACCAGCCTTCTTAAAATTAGCTCCATTGTCTGTCACAATCTGGACAATGTTCTCCTCTCCAACACTTTCTACAACTTTATCCATAAGCCTATAAATATATCTGCTGTCCGTTTCTCTTCAGATGCATCAACGGACTTCACAAAGACGGTCCCAGTGACATTATACACCAAAAAGTTAATTAATTGTGTTTGGGTGCCGTTTGTCCACCCGTCACACATAATAGTGACTCCATTTTGCCCCCACATGGGCCTAAACGTCTCTACCCAAGCCTTTATTTCTTTATACTCTTCTTCAAGATACTTGGTGCCCACATCATACACCGATGGCGACGTAATACCTCGCCCAGCTTGAGCCACAACATCAAGAACTGTCTGAAAATAAGGAGAATCAATTGTGGTAGGGGGTATATTCTTATGAATTAGCCATTTTGCTGTAGCTTTGGCTAATCTATCTCTTGCAGCTTTCATGACACCCTTGACAGCATTAGAGATTTTTGGTTACTTAGCTGCCTCCGATCTATGTGCGAAAGGATCAACAAAACTAACCCCTCTTCCAGTTTGTGTAGGTGTAGCCATCCGAGTAGAAATAATCTCTATATCATCATCCCATTGTTGGGTGCTAAACGCTCTATGCATTTTACCCGCAATGCCTTTGCCCTTGCTTGTTGCACCAGATGAGCCACCTTCATCATAGTTTCTACGCTGGCTATAGGCTCGACGCTCTGCTTCTTCTTGGCACGACATAAGGGACACTCAGCGTGCAGCCAGCATTTCTGGGTCATCAAACTCATCATCAGAAGCAGCATCAAGACCTTCATCCCTAAATACATCATGGCATGCTGCATCAACACCCTGCTGCTTCTTCTCTTTAATTTGTACTTTTCTCTGTTTTGTTTGATTCAATAAAATTTTCATTTGCTCCCTTATTTCAGGACACCCTGCAACATTGCCTTGCACATGGGCTAAATGTTGTTTAAATCTTGTAATGCCCCCATGAGTCACTTTGTGACAAAATTTGTACTTAATCTTCAACCGATTGTTTTCAATTGCCTCACCATAGCTCCATGCAAGATTTATCTCACGCGGCATTTTTTCACTTTACAATACCTAAACAAGGTTTAAAAGTAATAGGTTAAAATTTAAATAAATTTTAAAAACATGAAAAAATTAGAATAACACGCATCTACGTGGGTGGGAATTGGGATTGATATATGGGAAATATAGATATAACATTTAGGGACTATTTTCAACCCATTTGATTCAATTTACTTTTATAAAAAAATATTTTTATTAAAAAAATACAAAAATCCGAAAATAAAAAATATGAAAAAATTAAAAGAACACAAAAATATGTAGGATTGATCTATGGGAAACATATATCTAATATTTAGGGACCATTTTCAACTCATTTGATTCAGTTTACTTTTATAAAAAAAATATTTTTTTTAAAATACAAAAATTCGAAAATAAAAAATATGAAAAAATTAGAAGAACGCAAAAATATGTGGGATTGATCTATGGGAAACATAGATCTAACATTTAGGGATCACTTTCAACCCATTTTATTGGTTTTCCATTAACAAAATAGATTTCTTTTTTCAAATAATAAAATAATCCGAAAATAAAATCAAAAAAAAAAATTAAGAAAGTGATAAAAAAGAGGGGCTTGATCAAAGAGGAACATGGATCTAACAACAACAATTCATTTTCAAGTGATTCATAGAAGAAAAGAGAGAAATAAGCACAAAGTAGAAAAAAAAAAGCTTCAAAACTCACCTTTTTTGAGCTTGATGCTTGAATCTTGAATGCCACCTTAATCTTTTGATGTTTTTGTTGATGATTTTACTGTTTTTTTTGAGAGGATTTGAAAAATGGAGGCAAGGAAAGGGGCTTGTAGCAGTGAAAAGGGGAGAAGATAAAAGTTAAAAGGGCAAAAGTGGGTAAAAAAATCGGCCGATACAAAATGTATCGCTTCGTATCGGCTAATATTTATATCCTTGAAGCCAAGCCCTACGCCCAATCCCTCTTCCCAAACCTTCCATCAAATGCTTTCAACCATCATTCACAATCCAGCAGTGGAAAAAAAAAAAAAAAAAATCTTTGCCAGGCACCCTAGTTGAAAACCTAGAGTCACTGAAACTCATACCCTTTTCCCCTTTTCCACATCAAATAGTCGAAACCCAACTCGTATTCCAACATCCCATTTCGCCAAGACCTCATCCCCCTCAAAACCACCTTTCATACTCCATCATAGCCCCCATAGCCCCAAAACCCAGCCATTGCATCCCCTGAGCACATTGCTTTCTTCTCAACCCCATCGCCTACACTCAACCTCGGGTCAAACCCAACTAGTGAAAAAAAAAAGGCAAGACAAGAAGAAGAAAAAGAAATAAAAAAAAAGAGGAGAAAAGAAGTAAGCCTACTTGGGATTGTTGCACGTAGCCGCCTCGTCGACGCCTCAGACGTGTGCCGAGCTACCAACGGCCGCACGCCATAGCTCTTACCTCCACTTGACATAGTCATTGTGAGAGACTCTAGTGCCGTCGATTTTCCCTTTTGTTGTCTTCTTTTGTTGTAGACAGAGGATCCATTAGGTTTTCACCTCCATTCTCACACGCCTTCTTTGTATGCATGTATCTGGGCTTGGATTCTAGCCCAGGTTAGAACAATTACAGTCTCGGTCAATTCCTTGGCCCATCTGCTATTTTCAGCCTAGGGAAAAAATCTCCTACTGACATCCATAAAGGACAATCAAAGGCTAGAATTTATTTTCATAGTATTGGCGCCATCTGACGTCAGATTTCAAATCCGTTTTCACTGACGAACTCATTGAGTACAGATCTACAAATCAGGTTAGTCATATTTTTAATTTGCATTCAAATTTACAATGCCTTCTAAGAAGCAAGCTGAGGTCGAATCTTTATCTTTTTCACTCGAAGATTTGGCTATTGCCATTAGAAAATTATCCACAAAGGTTGATGGCGTGCAAATCACCCTGCAACAACTGGAAAATAGAGTGGCAAATTTGGAAAATAATCAATGTGCAGATAATGAAAGAGCTAATGGAGAAAATATTAGGAACCAACGAGACCCACCAATTAATAATCTTGATTGCGATTTAGGGATTAAACTTATGCTTTCCGAGTGTGATGGGAAATTGCAACCCGCTGAATTCTTGGATTGGTTAGTGTGTGTGGAAAATATTTTTGCACACAAGCCAATGACGGAGGGCCATAAAGCTTTACCAATTGCCACTAGATTTCGTAATTATGTGGCAACATAGTGGGTTGAATTGCAAAGAAAAAGGAGGAATTAGAACATGGATACTGTTGAAACATGGACTGAGACAAAGGATATTTTGAAGCAAAAATTCTTTCCTGTCAACCATACTAGAGATTTATGTTTAAGCTTTCAAAACTTGAAACAAAGATCCAAGACAGTTGTTGATTATTCTAAGGAATTTCAAGCTTGTTGTGGTTTGAATGAAGATGATGATGTGGTTGTTAGATTTTTCAATGGGTTGAGAATAGACATTTAGCATATCATTGCATTCCAAACTTTTGATAATGTCGATGAACTCATCCAAAATGCTGTCAAAGCTGAAGGAATTGCAAATCATCAAGTATAAAAATCCAAATGGGTTCCACCAAAGAATTCATCTCTACATGATGCTAACCCCAATGGTTCCTCATAACAGATTTTTTTAAGGACTAAATGTCAAAATAAGATGATTTATTTTCATTGTTAACAACTAGGGCATCGCGCAGCAAAATGTCCAAAGCGCATACTGATTGAGTTTGAAGGTGATGATAAAAATATCCCAGATGATTCTGAGGGTATCAAAACTGATCTTAAGAGTATTTAAATTGAGGAAATTGAGTACACAGACATAGATACCACAGGTGGATCTTTCATCGTCATCAAAGCGGCTCCACCAACCGTTAAAGAATAACTGGTTAAGAAAAAATATCTTTTGTTCCGTGGGTATAGTTCATGGTCAAACTTGCATAGTTGTTATTGATGGCGGAAGTTGTGAAAATCTATCTCTCAAGCTCTTGTTGATCGCCTCAAGTTGAAAGTTTACAAGCACAGTTGCCCTTATTTTGTCAAATGGTTGATGACGAGTGATCAAGCACATGTTTGACATACTTGCAAAGTTACTTTTGCTATTGTTCCGAATTACAAAGATACAATTTGGTGTGATGTGCTAACTATGGATAGTGGTGATATCATATTAGGCCGTCCATAGATGTATAATAAAAATGGAACTCATGGTATGTGTGACAACACATGCATTCATGAGTGGTGGAAAGCAAGTTACTCTTCATCTCAAGAAACCAAAACCGCCAAAGAACTATTCCTGGAAAGCTGCAACAAATGAAGTCCGTTATGTCGCCACATTTATAGAGGCAATCTGAAGAATTATAAAATGGTCATGAAGTATTACAATCACTACTAGGTCAATGATTGCTTCTTCGTACAAGACATCACTACTTGGTCCAAGGAGGAAATGAGGTCCCTGATGTCCTATCAATTCACCTTAGTGCATAATCCATTATTAGATTTCCCTTTGCCTCACTTTGTCCCAGTTCGAAGTAGATTGTATCTCATACGTTAACCGAACAATTCGTAAAGTATGTTAGCTCAAACATCCCCCACTATTAGTCTCCCAATTAGTCCTCAAAAGGTGGTGCCAAGGGTCACAAAACTAGGCCCCAAAGACCTAAGGTGAAATCCCTCTAAAAAATGGAACTGGATTTCCACGGTTAGTCGTGGTTCACCACAGTGGGGTCATGGTTAACTGTGCAGCTCACTGTAGCACCAGAGTAGAATTTTTGTTAGGCTTAGGCCATTCAACCCTCTTAAGACAAAAGCTAACTCTAACTTGCATGGTTATCCTTGGGCTCACTGTAAGTTCACTGTTAATAGCTAGAATCACCAAAAGCTTCAACTGATAGTGAATGACAAAATAATGTATATCAAAGGGTCCTTATAGCTCCCCTCACGTGTGGGGCTCCGTACGTAGATAGAAACACACCAAATGACCAATGTGGATAAAACATGTCCCGAGGGATTTGAACACATGATCCCTAGCTCTGATACCATCTTAATAACCAATATCACTAAAAGCTCGACTTGATAGTGAATGACAAAATAATGTATATCAAAAGTCCTGATATTCACTGCGGAGCAAGAGTAGAATTCAGAGGGATTCCTGATTAATTGTGAGGTTTCAGAAATGACCTCTGAAACCTTGTTTTTGATCAGAAATAGGGGGCATTAAGCCCCTCTTCAACACACCTAATAAACAACATACAAACGGGGCCAACCCCTCCTCAAATGCATCATAAACCACCTCCAACAACTCCATTCAATGAAAACGATAATAAAAGTCTGATGTAGTGAACACCTGTCCAATCGTTTTGGGGATGAGGAGACAGTAGACTATCTTCTCCTGAAATGTAGGTATGCGATAAATATATGGAATTCAGTCACTGGATGGTTTGGATGCATATGGATCTTACCGGAGCTTCTTCAGAATATGTTTGAGGAATGGAAATTCTCTAGGGGGTCACCGAAAGGAAAGGAGATGTGGAAGGTGTCATTTCTTTCAATTATATGGCATATTTGGAAAGAGAGGAATGTGAGATGTTTTGTAGGAAGTCTGTTAGTGAAGAGGTTCTATGGGGAAAAATCAAATTCTTAATTGCACAATGGGTGAAGTTGAATCCTTTATTTAAAGATTACACGGTGGATCAAATGATGGTTGATTGGAAGGAAATATCTCTCTTGACCAGGTTGCTTGGTTTTTCAGCTCTTTCGGTTTGGTGTTGGGCCTAGCGTGTTGTTTTCCATTTTGTCTTTGTTTGCTTACGCTGCTTGTATTTCTTCTGTACTTGTTCTATAATCGTCTTGCCAGTTTATGTCAGTATTAACCTTTTGTACTGGTCTGTTCTTGTTTTAATGAAAGTATCATTCAAAAAATAAAAAAAAATAAAAGTCCATTTTCCACCATTAACAAATGACAATAAATGAGCTTTAAGGTAACCAGAATGTAATCAAAGCTAGAATCGAAGCATTAAAACATACATATCAATAGCATTCTATATTTATTCAGTTGGCTTGGTTTGCAAAGCCCTTAAAAGGAAAACCCTAGCTCAAACCCACTCTAGAAATCATATCCTGGAAAGCCAACGACTTCACCAGAACTCCTAATACAAAATAAACAAGAGGAAGACAGTAAGCTAGGAGCAAAAACATTTCTAAGCTAATAAACTACAAACCCTAGTTCCGGAAAGAAGAAACACTTAACCTAGGGTTGTAGAACATGGGAATACTCCTTGAAAATGGTATGAGTGTGATGTGGAGAGCTTGAGGAAGACGAAGGAGGTGATGAATAATGCTTACGCAGCCTCTTGATCTCACTTTAGCCAAGAGAAATGAAAGTAAAAAGAGAAAAGCAAAGAAGACGGGCAAAAGTAGTTCGAAGCAGTGAAGTGAAATGGATAAAAAGGTGGGGATGAGGTTTATGATATTTACAGTTTAGTCCCTAGGAATTGGGTCGGGATTTTGATGGGTTTAGAAGTGTTGGATGAAACTCCATCCGAAGGCATTAAAATTGGGTTCTTACTAAACTCCGTCCGGAGGCGTAAAGGTTTCGAGGAGAACTCGAACGAGAACTTGGGGAAGATCCCAAAAGACTCCATTTTCATTAATCACCAACTCTAGCTAAGCCAAAGAGTCTTTACAATGCTTAAATGGAAAAAAGAAATAACCTAGGACTAATTTGGACCATCCAATCAAGTTGACGGCCATGATTAAAAGGTCTTATTAAAACAACTTAAAGCAAATAAAACCTTAAATAAACTAGGATAGGTGGGCTGGGCCCAAAGATGGGACGACCCATGGGGGAGTGGGACGATGGGTTTGTCTTGCATCATTGAGCTTAGTTAAGGTACCAACAGCACTTAACCATGAGTGTAAAATCATATGTATTCAATTCCTATAGATTCTAATGCAAACAAACAGGCCCTTATAGTTTAAGACTTTCAACGAGCCTATCAATGAAAAAAAAAAAGAAGGCCATCAATGGCCCCGAACCCGACCTAGATATGGGCTTATTTAGATAGGCCAAATGTCTGATTAGCCATATGTAGATACATGCTTATAGTCCAAAACGATTTATGAGCTGGATCCAGGCCCTGAATATGAGTTTATTTAGATAGGCCAAATGTATGATTAGCCATATTTAGATACATGTGTATGGTCCAAAATGCTTAATGGGCTAGATCCAGGCCTATGTCACAAGTCTTTTGGACTCTTAATAGGGCTGTCTGTATTTTGTGTATCTATTATGTCTATATCATATACCTTTCCAATAAAATAGTATTAGCAAAATGCATACATAATACTCTAGCTAGTTGGGACAAGGCTTTGTTGATGATGTTGATGATGATACATACAAGCTCCATATGCAAAGGATTTTGGTTTCTTATTTTCTTTTATAAATATATATTTGATGATGATACAAACCCTACACATACTACTTATGCAAAGGACTTTGAATGGGGCTGAACATGGACCTGCCTGTTTCCCAAATGGATGGACTTGGATCTTAGCTCTAAAGTCCATGTTGGATTAAACCCAGATTTGGACTCCTTGATTGTTAACAGAATTGTGCCTGGAGATGGGCGAGTTTGGGCAGGTATGGCCCAGTCTCAGTCTTATGTCATACTATTGCTCACCATGGATACTTGGATGACATAGCATATAGTAGACAAATGGTGAAGGTAGGGCCACAGTTCAGCATTATTTCACCAAAACATTCAAACATTAAATTACTCACAGAAAGTAAAGGAAAACAACATATCAGTGCTAAATTTGGTATCAAGTTATATAGTGCTACATAAATGTTAGTGTGTTAATTGTGTCTGTGTGTGCTCACCTGAAGGCATACTTTGTGCCTTTACATAAAATCTATACTAAGGCTAAACCGTATTAGTAAAGGAACAATAAAATAGAAGGAAAGAGGCATTAAAACCTGCTTTGGTTGTGGTCACGACTCACGTGGTTCATATTTTGCTCGTTTCTGTCCCTATTATTCACCTTTTGGTCTACTCTTGTAGATTATCCATAAACATTAACATAAAGTTACTGTGTTTTTTTTTTTTTTTTTGGCTTGAAACGTATTGTTACTGTTATTATCAAATAAGTGTTTGGTGGTGGTTGCCTTCTTTAAATACCAATGCTTTTGTCTGGTTGTGGAAAATCAGGAACACAATATTTAATTTTTATCTTTAACTGGCAATTGGAATCTTTGCAGGCAATGCGATCGACTGAAGGCTCTTTGAAACCAATATTTATATCAACTGGACATCGTATATTACTCAATTCAGCCATAAAAGTTGTTAAAATGTGCTGCAAATACCGTGTGCCAGAGCCAATCCGACAAGTAAGGTTTATTCCCTTTTTTTTGCTCAAAGAATTAACAAGGGCGTCTATTCTGGCTATGATCTATGGGATCCTTTTTCATATTTTCTCTACTTTAAGTCATTTATTTTAAAGAAATCAGTTAGAAAGTATGATTACATTATAGCTATGATGTGCAGATACGGCATGAATATGGCAAGGACACGATGTTGACACAAAGAAAGTGAAGTATCGGATATGATATGACACGATATATTGCCCATTTTGAAGTATCCATGCATCATAGTATTATAGCATTCTTGGTTTATTTATATGCTAGGTAAATGCCTAAGTTTAAAATTTGACCTAGTTGACAATACTTGGTCAAAGCTGTTACAAAATAGCCTAAAACTCAGGGATAGAAGCCCAAACTCTGTTGATTGAAAAACAATATAGCCCAAGCTCTGCAGGAAAAAAAGAAGACATATTTTATGTAACTGCATATTTTAACTGCAACTTCAGCCATAACCCTGTATCATCGTTCATTAAGTTACACCTAATGGACAACTACATGTGAGAGAGATCACTTTTCTCCCTTCAACTTTCATTTTTTGTTATGCAAATGCAGGCTGATATAAGGTCAAGAGCATACCTTCGAAAACATTCTGGAATGTGGAAACCAATTAAAACAATGCATGTACTTTGAACTGGCAGACTCTTCTCCATTATCTTAATACCTTTCCCAGATTTGCATTGGATATCAAACCAGTAGCATCCAGCTTTATGTAAGTATGGACAAGTCTTATGTTCAAAAAGGCAGTGATTAACGTTGAAATTAAGTGAGTTTATTCTCCCTGTTTTCTGTATATGAATCAAAATTTTCATTTTATGGAAGGTTAGCCTGCTCAAATCCAAGCTCTGCTTGTATGAAAATTAGTCTAGCTGATCACATCACCGTGTACCTTGAAAATGTCCATGGTGGTGAGCTTTTCATTGCTCGTTGTGAGTTAACAGATTTGATTTTGAAGTCAATGTGGACTTTTTTGAAATTTTTTTTGGTTGGATCTGTTGAGTTTCTGAAATTGCCGACGTTTTTCTTGGGTCCTGAATTTAGAGGGCCTAAGCTGACTCTTCTTGATCCTGCCACATTGTATTTTCTGTTCATTGAGTATTTAACCATATATCCTTATAAAAGGTCTTAACCATAAAACTAAGTAGCAGCTAGGAGCGACAGGTGATCTTTTACTTAGACAAGGAAACGTTGAAGAAGCCTTTTTAACTTCAATAAAATGGGACCGTGCACCAGCGGCAGCCAGCGGGTCTTTTTTGTTTGTATACCTACAAAAGAAGTGCCACGTCCGGGGCTCCGGGGGCCATTTGAATCCTGCCCCGGGGCGTAATTGTGTTGCATCTCATAAACTATACATTTCATAACAAATGGAGCAAATTCAGAATTTCCAAGAGAGATGACAGAGAGAAGCATAATTATACTTCAGTTGCAAGAGTACAAATTACTTAGTGTTTTAAAATCATAAACTAATGCCATCTTGGCCAAGCAAAAGGCCGAATACAAAATACAAATAAAGAAACTAAGCATGTGTGATTCTGCTTTCAGTGCTGTAGCAACTACCAACAACAAAATTGCTAGTTGCACAGGTCCACCCAAACCGCGGTTCCCAAAAGTGACCGTCTACCTTTATGCGAGCAGAGTTGGTACCTGCTACTCACAAGCACCAAGTGAAATATCAGATTCGTGGAGTTTGACGGGCAATTAATATAAACTACATAGCATGAAGCTTAATGATAAGGCATTAATACAAATATATAAATATGCAAAGCAAAGCATGTGAGGAGAATGTAAACAGCTCGTGCAAAGCATGTGCAAGATACATATTGTAAATGATGCAAAGCAGATGTATTGTTGATATGCCTAACTTGAGTCATGTCCATAAGCTATATGATAAACCCGCAGTAAGTATGACAAAACAGTTGAATAATGTACAAATGCCACAAATGTAAACAAAGTGGGGCAGACAGACTAACTCAGTATGAAACTGCCTGCATCTCGACACCTGCAGATGCCTACCAAATTGACTTGGTTCAACTAGCATACATCTCTGTGTTCCAATGTACCTACCAAAAGGGTGTAAGACACCATCTTGGTACTCCAACATATATAGGGTGTAACACACCATCTTGGTACTCCAACATACTTAAATCTCGCTATTCCAACATGCCTACTAGAAGTGGGCATGATACGTCACAATATGATATAATATGCAACAGATCCGTAAGGCAAATGTACGGAACCGACATCAAATATTAAATGGAGGTATGGGCTTGGACAAGCCAAGTGAGGACATCCAATGTCTAACCAAGTCTATATAGACTCCATACCTATCTAGGGATAAGGTCCTTTCCGTCCCTCTCATCTCAAATCTCTCCAAGGACATTGAAGTCCAGTTGAATGTCCGAAGGCGCCCCAAAGGGTTTAAGGTTTACCTATATATATATATATTTGTTTTTTTTGGGGTGGTAAGGCCCACTAAGCATTCAAAACCACCTAAGTAATGATGCCCCACTAAGAATTCAAAACCACTTAGGTTATGATGTCCTACCGGGGTTCAAGTGCAAAGTCCAAGGTATGTCAAAATGCAAAGTCCAAACTAGGTCAGAGGCCATCTCGAGCTCTCTAAGGTTATATCTACAAAGGCTAACTCATACTCGAATTAGCATTTGCGAAAGGAGGAATAGCTAACGGGCTAATTTCTAAGTAAAAGCTTAGGGATAGGGCTTTGAGGTCTTGCACTAAGGACGAGATACTTGCAATAGAGAGGAAATTATATTCATTAATCTGCAATCTCTATTGAAGGCATTACAATCCTTATAAAGACTCTATACTAACTAATTTAGGAAACATCTTAGGATAGGCTTTAACATAATTTCTAATAATTATCCCTAAATATTATCTAATACTAAAAACTAGGAAACCTAGAAAAATTAGGAAATTTGCAAAATAAGGAAGATATCATCATAGGAGATTCCTATTTATTGGGCCCTATTGGGCTTGAGCCTTTTTATATAGGCATTCAGGTGGCGCCTAGTGGTTTGGTTTGCATCACAAACCTAAGGGGTCGTTTGTTTTCCCCCATTTACATTTGTTAATATCTTGCATGTGAAATGATTTCACATAGTAATATTTGTTGGCAAAATTTACACATGTGGTGTCTATATCACATGTCCTTTTGGTATCTAAATGATAAGCAAAATGAATTTTATATTTTCACATCTCAAGAGTTGTGAAAAGGAATCACACCATCAGCAAAAAGGTGCTGCTACAGTAATTTGAAGAACCCATCAAGCCTTTTTCAATTTTTTCAATATTTGTGAGCCCCTAAATGATTATCTGAGCCGTTAAACATGTTAAGAAGACACAACAGCTATAATACCAAATTTCAGCTATTGGATCATTATAGATTGTGAGATATTTACAAAAATGTCCATACCGTTAATTTTCATCATATGCATATTTCAACAAGTAAACAGGCAGCCCCCCCTCCCCCCCCCCCCCCCCCCCCCCCCCCCCCCCCCCCCCCCCCCTTTTTTTTTTTTTTTTCAAATATTGGACCATCGGAGCCTCAAATGCACGATCTGAATTGTTGAATATCTTTATAAGTTCAAAATCGGTGATAATCTCAAATTTCAACCACTGGATCATCATATATTGTGAAATATTGATGAAAGCATTAAGACCATTAATTTTCATGTTATGCAAATTTCAACAAGTGAACATGCAGTCCCCCCTTTTTTTTTGGTTTTTAATTATTGGACCATTTGAGCCTCAAGTTTAAAGATTTGAACCATTGACTTTCTTTACAAGGCCAAATATGGCTAGTGGATTAAATTTTAACAATTGATCCTTCTTAGATTGTAGGATATGTGCAAAAATCCCAGATTATTTAAATTACAATTCAAATTTCTATGGGCCTTTTTTCTTGATCCAAACTGTTGATTTTCTTTATAAAGGCCAACAATACTTACTAGATAAATCTCACCACTTGATTTAACATGAATTTTTCAAAATTTGTGAAAAATATTTGAATCGCCAGGTGAAATGAGATTCTGTTTGAAGAGATTTGAAAATAACAAATAAAGAATTATGTTTTACATGCAAGTCATTTGCATATGCAAATGACTCACTTGTGGCTCATTTATATATATAAAGTATTTTTATATCACATGTAAAATTAACAAACAACCCCCAATTAAATTGGGTGCTCAACCATGGCCCCATCTTAACTTCGGACTAACAAACGGGAACAAACTAGCATATTAACCGGACAAAGTGATTACTAATGCACTAAACTGTTCTTACAATGGCCTACTCCAAACGCGCTGCATTTCAGTAGGAAATGACTCACCCCGAAAGGGTGAAAATGAGTTTACGTTGGATATGGTGAATGTGGAAGTATGCAGTGCATTAGTGCACGCTTGTCAGCCCCATACACCCAAGCCTAAGATCTTGTTATTTCCAGAGCAGAAGCGGTAACTCAATGCACGCTGTACCCTAGAGCATGACTCAAACAAATCAAGTAACTAAGTTAGGGTCGGGTAAATCCCTAGTTAGTGCCAACAATAAAACTACACACCTATGTGCTGCAAATGTTGGGTATTCGAAGGTCCAGACATATTTATTCTATACCAAACTAGTTGACAGTAACTACCAAAAAAGATACATATAGTGGCAGTTTTTTTCTGCTGCTAAAAGATAAAATCTGCCACTAAAACTTTATTGCAGCAAACATTTGTTTGCCACTATTTTTGTCACTAAAACCCTTTGTCACTATTTCTCCCCACCTTTTTGCGGTAGAGAAGTATCCTCTAAAAATAAGGAAATAGCAGCAATTAAACAACTGCCGCTGTTAGTATTAAAATGTGCCACTAAAAATGTTTTTTTTAAAATATGGAGAGTGCTCTTTTTGAGCAGTTTTAGCGGCAGTTTTTTTCTGCCGCTAAAATGGTTTTTATAAAAAAAAAAAATTTTTGCTCCTAAAAATGGCAAAAAGGGTTTTGGATTTGTTTTGAAACATCCAGATATAGTTAAAAGCTATTTATTTTCCTCCTAAAGATGTGAGAGTGAATGGACAAGGAATGTAAAGACCGCTAATCACAGAGTCAAACCATAAGTCTGCCATTGTAGAGACCACCCATCACAAAAGTTAAAGCCAAATAACAAGAGACATGTTCTATCCCAAGGACTTAAAAGGACAAATGCCTGCCCATTTATAAAAATGTGTGCACTTGGAGGCAATTGTAAAGATTAAAGGCCATTGCCATACTTCCACAAATTGACAATGGGCACTCCTAGTGAAGTTCTGGAACCATGCCATCACTTGGTTCAATTGGGTTCGCACCTCGACTATTTTCTCTTTCAAGGTAACCACCATTTGTTGACTTGCTATCCTTTGAGCTCTCTCATTCTCTGTTATCCTTCGTGTTTCAGCAAGTGATGCCCGTAGACCATAGATATCAGAGGGGGTGACACCCAATCCAAATGTGCGAACCCAGCCACGTCTATCTTCTCCTATCACTTGGGTGAAGATAGCATCTCGTGCTGTGCTGCTATGTGAGTTCTTTGACTGTTAGCTAATTCTTTCATTGATCTCTCTCTGCAATTCCCAATCAAATACTATTTCATCCATAACATCCTTAGAGTTCACAGTAACTGCATTCTAATAAGGATACTAAATAGTAAAAAACTAAATAAATAGGATGATATAGGTATGCTTTTCCAAAGAGTTTCACTATATAGCTTCTAGCATAACTTATTCACCATAAAATTGTTAGATTTTGTGGACTCAATCCATCAGTTGATGTAATAAATTAATTAATTTCTTTATTTATCAATAATATCATGCTTTACTTTCATGAGATGAATGTTATTTTACTACTTCATGCACATGACCAATACATATGACATAATGGTTCATGAGTTGAACCGGGTCCCATTAGTATATTAGATGTGATATATGTGCATGGATGAGATCCACACGCGGGAGATATATGTCACAAACCTTATACTTAAATAGCTTTACAACCAGTAATGAGACTGGGCATCTCATTTGATAGGGTTGCAGCACTTTGATCACTATGAGATAGTGTAATTTGTCTCGATCATCAGAATGTAAGATTCTAGATCACGGTGCTGGTACATTTGATGTATTGAAGGACCATGAGATGCACATTATGAAATTCTGTCTCAATAATAAGGTATGCTCTCATAATTCCCTAGCAATAGGCTCTCAATCCTGAGACATTGATGAACTCAAGTTTCTATCTGTTCATCTGCTTTGAGTCACCAATGAGTGAGGCCGACTGTATGTAACACTCCGACCCAGCTTGACCCCGTTTAGTGCCTAATTAGGGGTATTTTAATTGGTAATTGCGTTTTGCTTTTGTTTTGGATTCGTTGCGGGTCATGGATAGGTAGCTGAGTTGAGATTGACCTGGATTAGGTAGACCAAGCCCTTTTTCGTAATTTTAGCTTTTCTTCGACATGGTCATTTTTGCATCATCTTGATGTCAACATGTGTCTTTTGTTGAGCTCGTTAACTTTCGTAACTACGTCGTTTGTAATTGATGTCGTTTTATTCCGTTGGACCCGGATTTGACTCAAACTGGAAATTGTTTTATGACTTGGACTTCATTGCAATTCTGTTTTAACCTTAACCAATATAAACCATTCCACCGAATCAATTCCCTCACTCTCTTCTCTCCTCTCACATTGCTCTCGTTGAAGGTTCTCTCTCTCGAGTCTTCTCCTCCATCGAGCCAAGGAAGAGGAAGTGTGCTTTTGATTCCTCTTTGTAGGTACGTGTTAGATGAGCTTTGAGTCGTAATATCTTCTTCTCCTCCACCTTTATTCTCTTAAGTTGCACTCATGGGCCTTTTATGTTTCTTCCTTTCCTTACATGCATGGGAGATTATGTGTGTATTGGATGTGAATTGAGCCCCAAGGACAGCAATTTGTTTGTTGGAACTCCCTTAAGGCAAGTATAACCATAATATGTAAGAACCCATGTTGGTATTTGCTTGATTTTGTTTACTTCACATGAGTTTGCAGGGAAAACATGTTTACAGTCCAAATCACCAGTATTCTCCCTTTCTCTGTTGGAAATGTGCATATCTGATGTCTTTACAGGTTTTCTGTAGCTGATTCAGATTTCAATCCCGTGCATGTACGGCTACGCCGTAAGCCACCTACGGCTAAAAGTCCGGAGAGGGTAAAATCCCAGTTTTCTTTTACGGCCAGGACACGGCTAAGCCGTATATTGTACTACGGCTAAGCCGTATCTCAGCCGTGACCCAGCCGTCGATTCTTACAGGGTGTCTTTTTTTGGATTAACTGAAGGCAAGCAAATGACAGACCTTCTACGACCCAGTCACGGCTACGTCGTAGAACAGCATGCGGCTAAGCCGTAGAATGAAATACGGGTGAACCGTAATTGCGGGTGAATAGTAAAGGGAACCGCGGTAGAGCCGTAGTGCATATTACGGGTAAGCCGTAAGATGCGTACAGCTAAGCCGTATGTTCACCTACGACCAAGCCGTACCACCCCTGGAAAATGAATAACAAGGATAGCATAAGGATAAGACCGATATAGCCTTCATGATAGAATGTAGAGCACCTAGACTTGCCCAATGGTATGAATGTATGACATGAATGATCTCGAGGGCTGCGATTTATTCATGCTCGTTATTGATGAGTTTTTAAAAATACATATTTTTATACACATTTTGACCCATTTTAAGGACTTATTAACTTGAAAGAGCCTCATTTAGTGTGATATAATGGTTTAATTCATTTTAAATTCATCTTTATATTTTTCTGCATAAATTGCTTAAAAATCACACTTTTTGCATAAACTCATGAAACTTGCTATTTTTGGAAAGTTTATTTTTGGAAAGTTTTGTGAAAATAATTTTTCTCATGAAATAAATTGAATTCTCTTCATCATTAGTTCATTCATATAAAATCATGAAGAATGATATATACTTTTATTATGATTTCGTGAGAAATGGGCCCACAGTCATGCATATGTGATGTTAGGGGTAAAATTATCTTTTCACATGAATTCACATCTGTTTTATAGGAAATTGATTATATGGGTCCCATTTGTAAAGAATTGAGGCAAGGAATTGATTTTTAAGAGAAAGGAGAGCAGAATTGAAGAGAAAAGGAAATTGGAAGAAAATTGTAAAAAGTCGGCTTTATGGTCCCACACACACATGCATATGTGTGGGGCACACTTGTAAAACATCCAAGATGGGGTCCATTTATTTATTGCACATTTTCAAGAGATTTTGAAGAGAATTTGAAGAATATCTCATCAAAGATGGACAAGGAAAGCCACATAGGAGTTCTTTTTTGGATAAGGAGAAGATTTAATTGAAAAAAATAAAAAAATATCCAAACTAGCTATTCCACGTCCAAAAGAGGATTTTGGATCAGATTTTGATTGAAAAAGTAAAGGAAAAAAAATCAAGAGAGAATTATCTAAAAGATCTCTTCAAGTTAGGAGCCAACAAGGAGAACTTTCCAGAAAAGGAAAGTTGATGATGCAAAGAGATAAAATGGGAAGTTCTACACCTCATGTGGGCCAAGTTTGATTCTAAGAGAGGATTCTTATCCCTATTTCATCTCTCAAAAGATCTCAATGCATGGTGGCAAAGACAAAGAAGGAAAGAAGCATCCAAGAGGGATTTCTGGACAAAACAAGCAAGGAAAGAAGAGAAAAATAAAAAGAAAAAAATCCCCAAGGATATTGCACATCCAAAGCATTGGTTGGAGCCCTTTCTTCTTTCATTTTTTAATTATTTTTAATATTTTAAAGTTTGAGAAGGAGTAGGACTTGAAAAAGTATAAATAGAGCACCTTTCTCCCATATTCTTCATGGAAGAATTACCCACCTCCCACCTCTAGATTTCTTCATCCATCTCTCCCTCTCTTGTCTCTACATCTCAAGTCATCAAGGAGGCTTAGCCCTAAAGCCACACCACCAACCTTGAAGTGTTAACTAGAAGGAGGAATTCTCATCCATCCTAGTATGTAATTGTTTGCTTTTTATTTCCAATCTTTTGTAAAACAATTTCATGCTAGTAAAGTTTGTTTCTTTTCAATTGTTCTTGTCTTTGATTTTGTGGTGTTCATAATTTTAGTCTTGTTTGTCATTGGGTTAATTTTTGTTCTTGTTTAAATATTGGGATAGAATTGGAATCACAACTAGTAACCCATCTTAGTAACCTTTTTAATATACTTTGTCTCTTTGGATACATTGTTTGTTTGGAGGCAATGCAAGATGGAGTTAAAGAGGTTTGAGTGAAAAAAGACTAGAGGCCAATTCTGAAATTTATTTTTACATGGAATGGAAATTTGTTATTCTCACTTAGATTGACGACCTAAGATGAAGAATAAGACCCTAAGACAACACTGCTAATCTATTTTAGCCCAAATTAAGATAAGAAATTGAAAGAGCAATCTACCGCCTTTGACTTCTTGTTATTACCGCCTTTGACTTCAGTTGTTTACCGCCTTTGACTTTCGTGTTATTACCGCCTTTGACTTCCTGCAATTTTATGTTATTTTCTGCACTTTTGTTATTTTTCTTGTTACATTCACATTGATTTTAAGTTTTGTTTTTGCATAGTTTGATGGTTGGATTAGGAATCATTGCATCTATTTTCTTATTATAAGATTTTGTGCATATTTAAGTTGATGAAAATTAAGCCTTTAGATCTGAATCTAATGATTAAATTCGGATTTAATATACAAACAGCACAACTTAAAACAGTTTTAGCAAATTGCCAAAAAACATTTTTTGGCAAAAAGTTCGAAGTGGGTAGAGCGGTCAAATCACAATATTCTTCTTTGGAACTTGGAAAAAATTAAAGTTTAGGATGTGGTCTTTCATTCCCCAAAATTTCAGATCAAAATAATTTCGGAAGGTTTGTGAACTAGAGGTTTAAACTTTGCCAATCAGTAAACCCGAATCAGAATTCCTGCACAGGATTTTGCAAAGTTGTCATGTTCATGCACTCATAACTTTTTCGTTTTAAATCCTTGTTCACTTCCATTTTTTTGTTGGTTTCTTGCATCAGTATAGCCTGAATTTCAGCCATTAAATTTAGATTTAGGATGCATTAGAATAGTTCAAATCACGCATAAAATTTGCATCAACATACTAGTTTTTCATACTTAGAATTTTTCAGCATCTCATGTCATGCATTGCATTATTAATTTTACTAACTTTCTAATTTTAAATTTGTTTCTAGTTTTATGTTTTTGATTGTTTTAGTTAATTTTCAAAATTAAATATCTTTCTAAAATTATTTTAATTGAAGATTTTAAATTGGAAAGTCTACTAGTTTTGGAAATTCTAACTTAGAAAAGTTTTTAACTTTTGTTTATTTTGTTTCTAACATTGTTTAGTTTAGTTAGTTTCTAATTTTAGTTTTTATTTTTGGAAGTTCTAACTTGTGTTTTAGTTTTGCAGCAATTTTATTTTTATTTTAGGAATTTTTAGATTTAGGAAAGTTTCTTTCATTGGTTTATAACTAATTTAGTTTTGGTAAGTAGGACAGTTGTATTTGTTAGATTTTAATTAGGCTAGTTTTAGATTTTTATTTAGGACAGGTTACAAGTTGAAAATATCTTAAACACATTGCTCCTTGAGGAATGACCTGGTCTCACCAGTTTTATTACTACATCGCGGTTCTGCACTTGGAACTCACGATCAAGTTTTTGGCGCCGTTGCCGGGGAGCGCCATTTAAGGTAATTTTTCTAACTGTCCTTTTTTACATTGTTTTGTGGTTGTGGTTTCATTGTGGCATCTTTCTAGAAATAGGAGGACTTGCATGGAATGTTAAGCCGCCCTAATTTGGAATAAGAATGTGCATGGAATGCAAGAAAGTACACATCACTCTGATTTTTAGAAACTTTCTAAAATTGGAAAAGTTACTGTTTTTCAACTTGTCTCAACTTCTTTTGGGAAGAAAGTTTACCAAAAGTGATCTAGTCATTGTCCTTAATCTTCTCGGTGTCTAAGGAGGCCTTTGCCCCTGTAGTGCGCGACAGCTTGACTGTTCAGGAAATTGGTCCTTCAAACCGGTCCATCTGTGACTCTACCACTTCCTGGTGGCTAACCGGGCCGAGTTGGTTTCGTAGGACTAGATTGGAAAACTTAAGGAAACTTTTCAACCCTAGGGAGTTTTTTTTAGTTGCTTTCATAACTTAGGTTTTTTTTTATTTTTTTTATTTTTTATTTTTTTCATTTTCTAAAAAAAAATCTCAAAATTCCAAAAAGAAAGGACAAGCCCTCTCAGCCAATTTGGCAAAGAGGATCAGCGCATAAATTAGAAAGGAAAGAATCTCCTAGATCCTCCAGTCCTTTGAGATTGTCTTCAATGGCGAGTGGGTCCGGTAACAATGATGCCCAATTCAAGAATGGGAATAACACTGGGGACCGCAATGGTGTGGAGGCTAATCAGCCACCTAGGACTTTACGTGATTACTTGAACCCTGCTCGACAAACTACACCATCCTGTATAGTGATGCCCCCAATCACGGATCAATTTGAGATCAACCCAGGCATGATCAAACCAGGCTTGACTCTGAAAGTGCATACTTGCACCTAAAAGAATTTGATGAAGTATGCTCAACACTTCAGTTACAAAATGTAGTGTCGGATGTAATCAAACTTCGATTATTTCCATTTTCTTTGAAAGATAAAGCTAAGACTTGGCTCCACTCTCTTAGACCAAGTTCAATCAACACCTGGAAAGGTCTAGAGACTGAATTTTTGAAGAAATTCTTCCCATAGCATAAGACCAACACTTTGAAAAGGGAAATTATGATGTTTAGAAAAAATCTCAAGGAACCCTATTATAAGTGTTGGGAAAGATTTAACGAATTAGTCCTTGCATGTCCTCATCATGGATATGAAACATATCATCTCATCGAGATTTTTATTGAGTGTTTAACCCCTGATACCCGTCAATTTATTAAGATGATGTGCAATGGTCAATTCGATCAAAAACAAATTGATGAAGCGTGGGAATTCTTGGAACTAATGGCCGAAAATGCACAAAAATGGGCCTCGTCTGATGGGGTAGATCAATCCAGGTCATTGAACCAGTCTAAGGGAGGAGGAATCTATCATCTGAACAATCAAACTGAAATTCAAGCCAAGCTTGCTGCACTTACAAGAGAAATAGAAACCCTAAAACTTGGAAAGAACAAGGATACAATCATGGTTTGTGGTATTTGTGCTTCTGAAGATCATTTGTCAGCAGACTGTCCAACTGGACCTGCATTACAGGAAGCAATTCAAGAACAGGCTAACATTTTGAATTCATACCAAAAGCCGTTCAATACAAATACCATGGGGAACACGTATAATCCTTCGTGGTGAAACCACCGAAATTTTAGCTGGAGGAATGGGCCAAGTGCTACACCTGAGTATAATCCCCAAAGACCATCAAATTCTGGTGCATACATGTCTCCACAACATAATACATCTTATGCACCACAAGCTCATAATAGTTCATTGGAGGAGTCCCTCAGTATGCTAGTGCAATCTCAACAACAATTTATGCAAAATATGTAAAATAATCAACAAATGATTCAGAATAACCAGTAGGCTATCCAAAGGTTAGAAACTTCTATCGAACAAATCAAACATAGCCTTCAAATTCAAGGGAAAGGAACATTTCCTGCTCAACCTCTCCCAAACCCAAAAGGCCAGTTTGAAGTGAACGACATAACTAACCCAAACTATTAGGAGCATGTTCAGGCAGTCACTCTACGCAGTGGCAAAGAACTTCAAGACAATCCAGAAAAAGATAAACAACATGTCTCCTCGGATTTGAATGAAAAGATTAAAAAGGATAATGCTAATGCAAAAACTGTTGTTGAGAATGAAAAAGGTCCTTACCCTATAACTGTCACACCCATTGCCCTTTTTCCACAAAGATTGACCCACCCCAAGAAGCCAATCCCAAACCAGGAGATCTTAGACATTTTTAAGGATGTTAAAATCAATATTCTCTATTGGATGCAATAAATCAGATTCCATCCTACGCTAAGTTCCTTAAGGATCTTTGCACTGTCAAGCGTAGGACGAATGTACAAAAGAAAGCTTTCTTCACTGAGCAAGTTAGTGCACTCCTAAATGGGAGCACACCCCAGAAATACAAAGATCCGGGATGCCCCACCATATCGTGCACCATTGGAAATCACCGGATTGGTCAGGCTTTACTAGACCTGGGGGCCAGTGTTAATCTATTACCATACTCGGTTTATCAACAAGTGGGGCTAGGCGAGTTGAAACCTACCAAGGTTACTCTACAACTCGCAGATCGTTCGATCAAGAAACCAAGGGGGGTAATAGAAGACGTATTAGTGCAAATTGAAAAATTCTATTTTCCTGCTGATTTTTATGTATTGGACACTCAACCAGTACACAATCTCAATGCTCAGATTCCGGTAATTTTGGGAAGACCATTTTTAGCAACATCAAATACATTAATCAATTGCCGGAATGGAATGTTAAAACTTTCTTTTGGAAACATGACCATTGAACTAAATATATTCAATTTATACAAACATCCTGAGGATATTGATGATGATCTCCTTAAAATGAACTCTGTGAATACTGTGCTGGAGGATGATTTAGAGGAGTGTGTTAACTCCCACATTGCACTGATGCTTGAGGCCAATGAGGATATAGACTTTCTTGAGGAAATGGATAATGACACTATGGAAAAAGCTCATGCTATCTGGACACCCAAGTTTGAGGAGCTTGTACCAAATGGTACACCACCTCTTCCATCTCAGGTTGAACCACCCAAACCTGAGTTGAAACCCCTCCCTTCTAACCTCAAATATGCTTACCTTGGGGATGAGGAGACCTACCCAGTAGTTATTTCTTCGCTTCTTACTGAGAATCAAGAGGCCCAATTATTGAAAGTACTCAAACAACACAAGAATGCGATTGCTTGGAATGTGGCTGACATCAAAGGAATCGATCCTTTAGTGTGTACGCATCGCATCTACCTTGAAGAGGATGCAAAACCATGTAGGCAGATGCAACGCCGGCTTAATCCTACCATGCAAGAAGTGGTTAGGGCTGAGGTGCTTAAACTGCTTGATGTGGGCATAATCTATCCCATCTCAGATAGCCAGTGGGTTAGCCCTACTCAGGTCGTTTAAAAAAAAAACCGATATCACTGTAGTCAGAAATATGCAAAATGAACTTGTTCCTACCCGAGTCTCCACAGGATGGAGGGTATGCATAGACTACAGGAAACTTAATGCAGTCACACGTAAGGACCATTTCCCTCTACCCTTTATGGACCAAATTTTGGAAAGGGTAGCTGGCCACCAGTACTATTGTTTTCTTGATGGATATTCTGAATATAACCAAATAGAAATCTCCCTTGAAGACCAGGAGAAAACTACATTTACATGCCCCTTTGGTACTTTTGCTTATCGGCGAATGCCTTTTGGGTTATGTAATGCTCCCGCCACATTTCAGCGTTGTATGCTGAGTATTTTTAGTGACATGGTGGAACGCATTCTCGAGGTCTTCATGGATGATTTCTCTGTGTTTGGTGACTCATTTGAGGATTGTTTGACCAACTTCGAGATTGTTCTCACCAGATGCGAAGAAAAGAACTTGGTACTCAATTGGGAAAAATGCCATTTCATGGTTCGCAAGGGAATTGTCCTTGGTCATATTGTGTCTGAAAAAGGTCTAGAAGTTGACAAGTCTAAAATTGATTTGATTGCCAACTTACCCACACCCAAAACCGTAAGAGATATAAGATCATTCTTAGGGCATGCAGGGTTCTACAGAAGGTTCATTAAAGATTTTAGTTCTATATCTTGCCCTCTCTGTGAACTGTTATCCAAGGATGCACAATTTGAATGGATTAAGGCATGCCAAGTGGCCTTTGAAAAATTAAAAGGTATGCTAACGTCTGCTCCAATTATGCAACCTCCAGATTGGAACCTTCCTTTTGAACTCATGTGTGATGCCAGTGATTTTGCGGTTGGGGCTGTTTTGGGACAACGTAAGGATAAAAAGCCTTACGTGATTTATTATGCAAGTAAGAGCCTGAATAGTACACAGATCAACTATTCAACCACTGAGAAGGAATTATTGGTAGTGGTCTTTGCACTTGACAAATTTTGCTCTTACTTGATTGGATCTAAGATTGTGGTGTTTACTGATCATTCCGCGCTAAAGTACCTTCTTTCTAAGAAAGATGCTAAGCCCAGACTGATTAGATGGATCCTTTTACTCCAGGAATTTGACTTAGAAATCAGAGATAAGAAAGGAGTAGAAAATGTTGTGGCAGATCACCTTTTTAGACTTGTCATTTCTGATACTATTAAGCCAACACCAATCAAGGACAATTTTCCAGATGAACACCTTTTTGCATTATCCAAACCCCCTTGGTTTGCAGATATAGCAAATTATCTTGCTATGGGCAGTATTCCTAGTCATTGGACTAAGCAAGATAAAGATTTGTTCTTTTCTGAGGTGAAGCATTTTTTCTGGGATGATCCATACTTGTTCAAATACTGCCCAGATCAAATTATTAGGAGGTGTGTGCCAGATGATGAGATTCCTAGTGTCATATCATTCTGTCATTCACAGGCTTGTGGAGGCCATTTTTCTGCTAAAAAGACATCCTGCAAAATATTACAATGTGGTTTTTATTGGCCCACACTTTTTAAGGATGTTCATGAATTTTGCAAGACTTGTGAGCGCTGCCAAAAATTGGGTAATATTTCAAAAAGAAACATGATGCCTTTGAACCCAATTTTGGTAATTGAAATTTTTGATGTATGGGGTATAGACTTTATGGGACCTTTTCCTCCTAGTTTTGGTTTCATTTATGTCTTGGTTGCTGTTGATTATGTCTCAAAATGGATAGAAGCTATTCCTTGCCGGAGTAATGATGCTAAAACTGTTCAGAGATTTTTGAAGGATGTGTTTTCACGATTTGGAACCCCTCGTGCCATTATAAGTGATGGGGGATCGCATTTTTGTAATAGAACTTTTGAGGCCCTTATGAAGCAATATGGAATAACTCACAAAGTGGCCACCCCTTATCACCCACAAACTAGTGGGCAAGTAGAGGTATCAAATCGTGAAATCAAGCAGATTTTGGAGACTACTGTAAACCCTAATTGAAAAGATTGGTCTACTCGACTAACTGATGCATTATGGGCTTATCGGACAGCTTTCAAAACTCCTATTGGAATGTCTCCTTATCGGCTAATTTATGGGAAAGCTTGCCACTTGCCAGTGGAACTTGAGCATAGAGCTTATTGGGCTATTAAACAGTTCAACCTTGATACAGATAAAGCTGGATCTAATAGGAAACTACAACTGAATGAATTGGAAGAGTTACGCAGAGAAGCCTATGTTAATTCTAAAATATACAAAGAGAGGGCAAAGGTTTTTCATGATAATCAAATCATCAGGAAAAATTTCCACCTTGAGCAAAAAGTCCTCTTTTACAATTCTAGTCTTCGTTTGTTTCCTGGCAAGCTCAACTCTCGATGGACTGGTCCGTACATTGTCAAAACAGTTTTTCCATATGGTGCTGTTGAGATTTTCGATCCAAAGGATGGCCAAATGTTCAAAGTCAATGGCCAAAGATTGAAGCCATTCTTGGAGATTACACCACTTGAAGAGGATGAAATTTCTCTTGATGATCCTATGTACAAGGATTGATCGGCCTTGGATCTGACAGACGCCTTTTGTTGTGTATACTATGTATATTATGGTTTTGCTTTTGTTATTTTTGTCTAAACTTGGACAGGGAGCAACTCAGACATAATTTTAGGTGCCTCTTCTCCTTACCCTCTTTTACTGTTTTGTTTCCTCATGTTTTTCTTACTGTTTATATTCCATTCATATACATCAAGGACGATGCACATAATCGGTTGGGGGGTGGGAACAAGCACGCTTGTCCACTTTTAGGCATATAGGTTTTTTTTTTAATTTTTTTTAGCTTTTAATTTTTTTTAGACTTTTTTTTTAGTTTTAGGAATTTTTTTTGGCATTTTTTTTACATTTTCATTTACTTTTGCATTTATCTCTCATTTGTTTTTCTCATTTGTTTTTCATTTTGGAAAAGAAAATTTTTAAAAGAATTGAAGCGATTTGAAGATATATAGAAATATGGAATTTTGATACTTTTGGAATGAAGTAAAAAGAAAATTTGCATTTTCTAAAGGAGAAAACCTATCAGAAGATTACCAAAACTTGCTCTTCACATACATACGCGTATACATTTTTTGAAATTTTGGATATGAAGCTTTGATGCTATTTGTTTTTGGAATTTTTCTGGAGAATACAATGTGAACTTGAAATTTAGTTTGTAGAATATTTTTGTTTCCTAGTTCATTTTTTGAACCAAAATGAATTAATTCGAGTGAAATGAGAATTGCCACCTAGTGTTTACTTTGGTTAAAAAAAAAGAAGAAAAAAGAGTGAAAATAAAAGAGAGCATATAATGAGCAATTTATGACTAGTTTGGGTTTGTAGCCTTTTTAACTCGAGCTAGTAAGCCCGGAGGGATATTTCCATATCTAGTGCCCTAAAGCCATCTGGTTTGGGAGTCATTGGCCTAACGCTCGCTACATGGGTTAATTAGAAAGCTTAAGGGACCTAAACATTGCACAGTCACAGGAAAGAAAAAAAAAAGAAAATAAAGATGAATTATGGCCCAATGAGTGTCCGTAGAAATTTTCAAGGGATATGTGCGGAAAAGCATAAGGACTAAGTTTGCTCCTTAGATCCCAACTTTTGCTATATCATATGAACTTGGAAAATTCTACGTTGGAAAAAGTAAGAGAGTGAAGAGTGTCCGTAAGAGTTTGCAAGGGAGTATGTGTGGGGAAGGACAAGGACCAGATTTGCTCTCTGGATCCTAACTTTTCTTATATCGTATGAACTTGGGAATTCTTGCGTCGGAAAAAGATAATGAGAGAAAAATAGGCCAACCGAAGTAAATAGTAAAGTGGCAGCTATCTTAGTAACTCTGAGAGGAAATTTCTTTTTGCTAAATTTCAGGGGATCAGACTATTTGAAGGAAAAATTCTGTTTTTGCAGCATTATTGTAGAATATCCGAAATAGGTTTTTGATGTATACAGTTTCCCACAATGCACGCAAGTTGGTTTGAAATTGAGAGAGTTTTTGAGAATAAAATTGTGGACTGGACTTTGAAAAGTCTGAAAGTGTAATTATTCCAGATTTCGAAAATATCTGATATGAGTGAATTTTCTTTTGGGGAATTTCTTTTCTCTTTTATTCATTTGTTTATTTTTTTCATTAAACAAAAAAGAGAATTTTGTGGGTATATTCACTGCAAACCCTCACGAGGCACAACTCGTCCACTAGGGGGAACCTAGGGGTTTAAGGGCTTGCTGCATAAGCTAAATGCAGTCGAGAGTGCCAGCGAAAGTGGCGTTGCATTCATGTTTAATTTTATTGCATTGCATTAGTTAAAGATAAGATTAGGTTAGGATGAATTCCTCATATTTTATCGCATTTTTTGCTAGGGAACAGCAAAACGCTGGTTGGGGGGTGTGATGAGTCTTTAAAAATACATATTTTTATACACATTTTGACCCATTTTAAGGACTTATTAACTTGAAAGAGCCTCATTTAGTATGATATAATGGTTTAATTCATTTTAAATTCATCTTTATATTTTTCTGCATAAATTGCTTAAAAATCACACTTTTTGCATAAATTCATGAAACCTGCTATTTTTGGAAAGTTTTGTGAAAATAATTTTTCTCATGAAATAAATTGAATTCTCTTCATCATTAGTTCATTCATATAAAATCATGAAGAATGATGTATATTTTTATTATGATTTCGTGAGAAATGGGCCCACAGTCATGCATATGTGATGTTAGGGGTAAAATTATCTTTTCACATGAATTCACATCTGTTTTATAGGAAATTGATTATATGGGTCCCATTTGTAAAGAATTGAGGCAAGGAATTGATTTTTAAGAGAAAGGAGAGCAGAATTGAAAAGAAAAGGAAATTGGAAGAAAATTGTAAAAGGTCGGCTTCATGGTCCCACACACACATGCACATGTGTGGGGCACACTTGTAAAACATCCAAGATGGGGTCCATTTATTTGTTGCACATTTTCAAGAGATTTTGAAGAGAATTTGAAGAATATCTCATCAAAGATGGACAAGGAAAGCCACATAGGAGTTCTTTTTTAGAGAAGGAGAAGATTTAATTGAAAAAAATAAAAAAATATCCAAACTAGCTATTCCATGTCCAAAAGAGGATTTTGGATCAGATTTTGATTGAAAAAGTAAAGGAAAAAAATCAAGAGAGAATTATCTAAAAGATCTCTTCAAGTTAGGAGCCAACAAGGAGAACTTTCCAAAAAAGGAAAGTTGACGATGCAAAGAGATAAAATGGGAAGTTCTACACCTCATGTGGGCCAAGTTTGATTATAAGAGAGGATTTTTATCCCTATTTCATCTCTCAAAAGATTTCAATGCAAGGTGGCAAAGACAAAGAAGGAAAGAAGCATCCAAGAGGGATTTCTGGACAAAACAAGCAAGGAAAGAAGAGAAAAATAAAAAGAAAAAAATCCCCAAGGATATTGCACATCCAAAACATTGGTTGGAGCCCTTTTTTCTTTCATTTTTTTAATTATTTTTAATATTTTAAAGTTTGAGAAGGAGTAGGACTTGAAAAAGTATAAATAGGGCACCCTTCTCCCATATTCTTCATGGAAGAATTACCCACCTCCCACCTTTAGATTTCTTCATCCATCTCTCCCTCTCTTGTCTCTACATCGCAAGTCATTAAGGAGGCTTAGCCCTAAAGCCACACCACCAACCTTGAAGTGTCAACTAGAAGGAGGAATTCTCATCCATCCTAGTATGTAATTGTTTGCTTTTTACTTCCAATCTTTTGTAAAACAATTTCATGCTAGTAAAGTTTGTTTCTTTTCAATTGTTCTTGTCTTTGATTTTGTGGTGTTCATAATTTTAGTCTTGTTTGTCATTGGGTTAATTTTTGTTCTTGTTTAAATATTGGGATAGAATTGGAATCACAACTAGTAACCCATCTTAGTAACCTTTTTAATATACTTTGTCTTTTTGGATACATTGTATGTTTGGAGGCAATGCAAGATGGAGTTAAAGAGGTTTGAGTGAAAAAGACTAGAGGCCAATTCTGAAATTTATTTTTACATGGAATGGAAATTTGTTATTCTCACTTAGATTGACGACCTAAGATGAAGAATAAGACCCTAAGACAACACTGCTAATCTATTTTAGCCCAAATTACGATAAGAAATTAAAAGAGCAATCTACCGCCTTTGACTTCTTGTTATTACCGCCTTTGACTTCAGTTGTTTACCACCTTTGACTTTCGTGTTATTACCGCCTTTGACTTCCTGCAATTTTATGTTATTTTCTGTACTTTTGTTATTTTTCTTGTTACATTCACATTGATTTTAAGTTTTGTTTTTGCATAGTTTGATGGTTGGATTAGGAATCATTGCATCTATTTTCTTATTATAAGATTTTGTGCATATTTAAGTTGATGAAAATTAAGCCTTCAGATCTGAATCTAATGATTAAATTTGGATTTAATATACAAACAGCACAACTTAAAACAGTTTCAGTAAACTGCAAAAAAACAGTTTTTGGCAAAAAGTTCGAAGTGGGTAGACCAGCCAAATCACAATATTTTTCTTTGAAACTTGGGAAAATTAAAGTTTAGGATGTGGTCTTTCATTCCCCAAAATTTCAGATCAAAATAATTTCGGAAGGTTTGTGAACTAGAGGTTTAAACTTTGCCAATCAGTAAACCCGAATCAGAATTCCTGCACAGGATTTTGCAAAGTTGTCATGTTCATGCACTCATAACTTTTTCGTTTTAAATCCTTGTTCACTTCCATTTTTTTGTTGGTTTCTTGCATCAGTATAGCCTGAATTTCAGCCATTAAATTTAGATTTAGGATGCATTAGAATAGTTCAAATCACGCATAAAATTTGCATCAACATACTAGTTTTTCATACTTAGAATTTTTCAGCATCTCATGGCATGCATTGCATTATTAATTTTACTAACTTTCTAATTTTAAATTTGTTTCTAGTTTTATGTTTTTGATTGTTTTAGTTAATTTTCAAAGTTAAATATCTTTCTAAAATTATTTTAATTGAAGATTTTAAATTGGAAAGTCTACTAGTTTTGGAAATTCTAACTTAGAAAAGTTTTTAACTTTTGTTTATTTTGTTTCTAACATTGTTTAGTTTAGTTAGTTTCTAATTTTAGTTTTTATTTTTGGAAGTTCTAACTTGTGTTTTAGTTTTGCAGCAATTTTATTTTTATTTTAGGAATTTTTAGATTTAGGAAAGTTTCTTTCATTGGTTTATAACTAATTTAGTTTTGGTAAGTAGGACAGTTGTATTTGTTAGATTTTAATTAGGCTAGTTTCAGATTTTTATTTAGGACAGGTTACAAGTTGAAAATATCTTAAACACATTGCTCCCTGAGGAATGACCTGGTCTCACCAGTTTTATTACTACATCGCGGTTCTGCACTTGGAACTCACGATCAGTTATCCAGTTGTTAAGCACCTCCCCATGGGTGTTGGTTTAAGGGACTTTGGTGTACCAGCTAATACAAGGCAACACTAGACAACGGTACATTGAATAACTTAAAACTACATCATCATGCACAGTTAGAAACACTAGATAATTAATTAGAATTTGCTAGTAAATAAAGGTGATTCTATCTAGTATGATTTGCTTGCATAACATGTTGGATGTTGGTCATTGATCTCCACTATTTAGCAGATCATTGCATGTCACGTCGAAAGTCATCCTATGCGTTTTCCTTGAGTATGTATGTCTGTATGATATAAGGTTTGTTATCGGATGTGCACGCACGATATGCTTGTAACGATCTACTCAGGGTTTTCATGATTGATTCTGTATGGTCAGGCACTACTTAGCCTCAGCCTTAGGATCCCGATGGGGTGAATTTAGTGTAGTTTCATGGCCTTGTTGTAGTAAGGAAACGTCTTGGGGAACCGGACCCCAGGAAACCCGAGACCCATTTGTACCCTGGCCTGGACAATGGTGTTCTCTGCACGATATAAGATCCCTCTTTTGGGAGCATATGGCAATGTAGTCGCTTATTAGTTATGTACACAGCATGTATACATTGATTCGCATGGCATATTTCTTTCTTGCACGACAGCTTAGTATACGAATGTGACCTATTTTGATTTGCATGATGTTCTTTATTCTATTAGACAGAGCATGCGTTAACTGTTATGGTTTATACTTTGCTGAATTGTTGTATTCACGAGTTGTTTATGGTGTTGTAGGCTCAGATACCCCTGCCGACCCCTCGTCGGTCGGCCAGACTCCAGATGAGACCCCCGAGGCCCCATCAGGCCTAGAGGAGTGGATGTGATCACTTTATTGGAGAGCGTCTTGGACATACATGACATGGCATAGGAGTCTTCCTTTTTGAGATCTGTCACGCTTGTATACGTCATGATTTGTATATGTTATTTTGTTCATGTTGTAAAACATTCAGCTATATATGTCAGTTTTGTTTCGTATTTCCCTTTTTGCATTGTTTAGTTTGATGTTTTTGATATCTACAGCTTCCACGGACATGTTTGGCACCTGTGAAACTTCCCTTGTGCGTGTGCATTTAGACCAGGTCTACGTATACAGGCACGGGAGTACATGTGTCATTGGTTTGGCTTTTGCTAACCCCCGAACTCCTGGGCCTAGGTTGTGACATACGTATTGTATGGTATCAGAGCATTCCTTGCTCTAGATGATAAGCATGTAGGCATGTAGGATCGTGGTGAGGATACGATTCTTTCGTTGTGCTTTTCTAGCTTTTGGGAAATAGTTGGGCGGAAGGTTTTGTGTTTGTGTTTGACTCTTTCCCATTTTGCAGGATATGGCATTTGGTTCAGGTTCTCAGCATAATGCCGGAAATAACGAAAGTGGTTCCGAACCGTCATTACAGGCTATGAGCACCGATGAGCGCATCTTTATGTTATTTCAGTCTATATAGGCTCAGTCACGGTCGATGCAGAACTTACAGGCACAGGTCGCGACAATGTTCAACAGACAAAGCCAAGCACCTACCCAGTCGCATGTGGACCAGCAGGTGGTTTTTCAGCCGAGAGAGAATGATCCAAACGCCCTCTACGATAAATTTCGCAAGCGAGGAGCTACGGAGTTCTACGGGACAGAAGAGCCACTCAAGGCAGAGCAGTGGCTAGAGTAGATGGAGGACATGTTTGAGATTGTAGTGTGCACGAACAGGCAGAGGGTTGGTTTAGCAGCCTCTATGTTATGAGATGTCGCGAAGACTTGGTGGAAGAGCGTGAAGGACTTGTACAGAGACATGCCCAGTGCGACAGTTTGCGGGACATTGAAGCAACAGTTTCGGAGGAAGTTTATCCCAGCTCATGTGTTTAGAGCCAAGGAAGTTGAATTCTTAGCCCTCCGTCAGCAGTAGATGACAGTGGCACAATATGTGAATAAGTTCACCCAATTATCGCATTTTGTTCCGGATTTGATCAATACCGAGGAAAGGAAAGTGAACCGGTTTGTTGAAGGTCTGTATCCTCGGTACATGCACCACGTGACTGCCTTCCAGCGTCCCGCTACGTTTGATGATGCAGTGGATAGGGCCTATTCTGCAGAGGCCATCCACTAAGCTGAAAGAGCCGTCGATCCTAAGCGGCAGCCACCATTTAGTGCATGAGGACAGGCACAGAAGAAGATGAGAGGCCAGCAGAGTACTTCCAGTTCTGCCGGTACTACATGTGAGCACTGTGGCAAGGGCCACAAGTCTGAAGCTTGTTGGAGGAAGGCAGGAGCTTGCTTCATCTGCAGTTCTAAGGAGCACATGCTAGCCAGCTGTCCTCGATATAAGGCTTCCCAGCTTCTACCATCTAGTACTACCTCAGGTGCAGCTTTTGGCTGATCCAGTATGTCTACAGCTCCGAGCAAGTAACAGCCAGCCCATTCAGGCCCGAGACAGCCACGTCAGACAGCTCGTGCATATGCCGCCACCCATGAGAGTGCCGAGGATCCACAGGTGAGCGAAAGTATTGTTCTGATTTCGCACGTTGAGGCGTTAGCATTGTTCGATTCGGGGTCTACGCGATCTTACGTAGCACCTCGATTTGCCGAATGGTTACAGCAGCCGCCGAAGCCGTTGCCATATGTGTTAGTTGTATCCACCCCAGTTGGCAAGCGAGTGGAGTGTAGTATATACTACCCCCATTGCGACGTGCAGATTGCAGGTCATCAGCTGTTTGTTGATTTGATCCTGTTGTCGATGCTGGACTTCGATGTGATCCTTGGAATGGATTGGCTCGCTCGATATCATACCTGTGTTAACTGTTACAACAGGACGATCTTCTTCGATTTAGGCAAGGGCTTCCGTTTCGAGGGCAGTCAGGAGAGATGCCCCAGGTGTGTGATTTCTGTGTGCAAGGCAGATCGTTTGATCCACAAAGGGTGTGAAGGCTTCATTGCCTTTATCTCGAAGAAGAAAGAGACGAAGCAGTTAGGTGAGATTCCGATGGTCTGTGACTTTTCTGATGTTTTTCCGGACGCTGTGCCAGACCTACCCCTGGTTCGAGACGTGGAGTTTGCCATTGACCTTGCTCCAGGCACGGCACTGATCAGTAAAGCTCCGTATCGCATGGCACCAGCTGAATTGTCCGAGTTGAAGAAGCAATTGCAGGAGCTTTTGGACAAGGGTTTCATTTGCTCGAGCGTCTCACCTTGGGGAGCGCCAGTCTTGTTTGTCAAGAAGAAGGATGGTACGCTTCGGATGTGTATCGACAACCGACAGCTGAACAGAGTGACTATAAAGAACAAGTATCTCCTACCTCGAATTGATGAGTTGTTCGATCAACTTCAGGGTGCAGCTTACTTCTCTAACATTGATTTGAGATCTGGATACCACCAGTTGAGGGTAAAGGACGATGAGATCCCTAAAACTGCCTTCAGGACTTGGTATGGATATTATGAATTCCTTGTGATGCCTTTTGGACTAACCAATGCACCTGTAGCGTTTATGGCTTTGATGAATCAGATTTTTGCTCCTTTTTTGGACCAGTTCATAGTTGTATTCATTGATGATATTTTGATATACTAGAAGTCAGCAGAGGAGCATAAGGAGCACTTGAAGAAAGCCTTGACATTATTGAGAGAGCATCGCTTGTTTCCCAAGTTGTCGAAATGTGCTTTTTGGCTTGAGCAGGTGGCATTTCTGGGTCATATCATTTCACGAGAGGGATTGGCAGTTGATCCATCTAAAGTTGAGGCAGTTGTGAATTGGCCTAGCCCTAAGACAGTGACAGAAGTTCGGAGTTTTCTTGGTCTAGCAGGTTACTATCGTCGATTTGTCCAGGATTTTGCTAAGATCTCTTCTTCTTTGACGAAGTTGACTAGGAAGAATGTGCCATTTGATTGGACTGTGGAGTGTGAAGCTAGTTTCCGGACTTTGAAAGAGAAGTTGACTACTGCTCTGGTGTTAACCTTGCCAGATGGTAGCGAAGGGTTCATGATATATTCAGATGCTTCTCGAGTTGGTCTAGGCTGTGTGTTGATGCAGCACGGGAAGGTAATTGCATATGGATCGAGACAGTTGCGAGAACATGAGAAGAATTACGCCACCCATGATTTAGAACTGGTAGCCATCATGTTTGCATTGAAGCTTTGGAGACATTATCTGTATGGCGTGAGATTTGAAGTTCATTTTGATCACCACAGTTTGCAGTATTTATTCATGCAGCAGGAGCTGAACATGAGACAACGCAGATGGCTTAAGTTCATTAAAGACTATGACTTCCTGATCAAATATCAGCCAGGAAAAGGGAACGTGGTGGCAGATGCACTTAGCAGGAAAGCAGAGTCGGTACAGATGTTGAGCAGTTTCCTTTTAACGTTCCATGATTTACCTATTGAGGTGAAACTAGTGGATGAGTATGTGACTTTGGCTAGTACGCTAGTGTTTCAGCCTTAGATGATTCAGCAGATGAAAGACAGGCAATTCGAAGATCTCACTTTGAAGCGCATTCGTGACCACATTGGAGACAGACCTGATTTCAGACTGGAGGATGGTGTGCTTTATTTTCGAAACAGGTTGTGTGTGCCAGCAGTTGATGATTTCGAGGAGAAACTGATGAATGAAGCACATTATGCCAGATATGCGATGCACCCAGGCAGCACAAAGATGTATCGGAATCTTAAAGATCGCTTCTGATGGAATAATATGAAGAGAGAAGTAGCAGGGTTTGTTGCACGATGCTTGACATGCCAGAAGGTGAAAGCAGATCATCAGAGACCTCCAGGCTCATTGCATCCTTTGCACATACCGTAGTGGAAGTGGGAACACATCACCATGGATTTTGTTTCAGGGTTACCTCTGACGAGCAGGAATAACAACGCCATTTGGGTGATTGTAGATCTATTGACGAAGTTAGCTCATTTCATTCCTTTCTAGAAGGGTACGACGTTTTCAGAGATGGTGAGGAAGTTCGTGGATGAGATCGTCAGGCTCAGTGGTACGCCCGTATCGATTGTATCCGATCGTGACAATCGTTTTGTTTCGTCGTTTTGGAGAGCATTCCAAGAGGCTATGGGTACGAAATTGAGCTTCAGCATGGCTTATCACTTACAGACGGATGGACAATTAGAGCGGATGATTCAGACTTTAGAGGACATGTTACGAGCCATCGTGTTGAGCTATGAGAAGGAATGGGATATCCATCTCTTGTTGTGTGAATTCGCCTACAATAACAGCTTCCACGAGAGTATTGGGATGGCGCCATATGAAGCATTGTACAGATGCAAATGCAGAAGCTCGATATGTTGGGAAAAAGTTGGAACTTGAAGTTTTCACGGACCGACGATCATTGCCGAAACTACGCAGACAGAACTTGAGAACTTGAACGTGGCTCGGTCGAGACAGAAGAACTACGCAGACACTCGCAGACAACCATTGGAATTTCAGGTTGGTGAGTGGGTTTTTTTGAAGGTCTCGTTGATGAAGGGTACAATCTGTTTTGGCCAGAAAGGCAAGTTAGCTCCACAATATGTCGGACCGTTAGAGATCAAGAGCCGGATTGGTGATTTGGCCTACCGATTAGCTCTTCTTGAGATGTTTTCTGGAGTGCATGACACTTTTCATGTTTCGATGCTTCGGAGATATGTTCATGATCTTTCCCATGTCATTCGTTACGACGATATTTAGATCCAGCCGAATGCCGCGTATGTTGAGCGACCATTTCGTGTCGTGGGGACCCGAGAGCAGATACTCCGCACCAGGACGATTTGATGGGTCAAAGTGTTATGGGAGCATCACAGTCCCGATGAAGCTACATGGGAATTAGAAGAGCAGATGGAGCGGCAGTATCCCGATCTGTTTACGCAGGTATGTGTGTCTTCATTCCGAGGACGGAATGATTCTCAAGTAGGGGAGGATGTAACACTCCGACCCAGCTTGACCCCGTTTAGTGCCTAATTATGGGTGTTTTAATTGGTAATTGTGTTCTACTTTTGTTTTGGATTCGTTGCAGGTCATGGATAGATAGTTGGGTTCAGTTTGACCTGGATTAGGTAGACCAAGCCCTTTTTCGTAATTTTAGCTTTTCTTTGACATGGTCATTTTTGCATCATCTTGATGTCAACACGTGTCTTTCATTGAGCTCGTTAACTTCCGTAACTACATCGTTTGTGACTGATGTCGTTTTATTCTGTTGGACCCGGATTTGACTCAAATTGGAAATTGTTTTATGACTTGGACTTCATTGCAATTCTGTTTTAACCTTAACCAATATAAACCATTCCACCGAATCAATTCCCTCACTCTCTTCTCTCCTCTCACATTGCTCTCGTTGAAGGTTCTCTCTCTCGAGTCTTCTCCTCCATCGAGCCAAGGAAGAGGAAGTGTGCTTTTGATTCCTCTTTGTAGGTACGTGTTAGATGAGCTTTGAGTTGTAATATCTTCTTCTCCTCCACCTTTATTCTCTTAAGTTGCACTCATGGACCTTTTATGTTTCTTCCTTTCCTTACATGCATGGGAGATTATGTGTGTATTGGATGTGAATTGAGCCCCAAGGACAGTAATTTGTTTGTTGGAACTCCGTTAAGGCAAGTATAACCATAATATGTAAGAACCCATGTTGGTATTTGCTTGATTTTGTTTACTTCACATGAGTTTGCAGGGAAAACATGTTTACAGCCCAAATTGCTAGTATTCTCCCTTTCTTTGTTGGAAATGTGCATATCTGATGTCTTTACAGGTTTTCTGTAGCTGATTCAGATTTCAATCCCATGCATGTACGGCTATGCCGTAAGCCACCTACGGCTAAAAGTCCGGAGAGGGTAAAATCCCAGTTTTCTTTTACGGCCAGGACACGGCTAAGCCGTATATTGTACTACGGCTAAGCCGTATCTCAGCCGTGACCCAGCCGTCGATTCTTACAGGGTGTCTTTTTTTGGATTAACTGAAGGCAAGCAAATGACAGACCTTTTACGACCCAGTCACGGCTAAGTCGTAGAACAGCATGCGGCTAAACCGTAGAATGAAATACAGGTGAACCGTAATTGCGGGTGAACAGTAAAGGGAACCGCGGTGGAGCCGCAGTGCATATTACGGGTAAGCCGTAAGATGCCACGACTAAGCCGTATGTTCACCTACGGCCAAGCCGTACCACCCCTAGAAAATGAATAACAAGGATAGGCATAAGGATAAGACCGATATGGCCTTCATGATAGAATGTAGAGCACCTAGACTTGCCCAATGGTATGAATGTATGACATGAATGATCTCGAGGGTTGCGATTTATTCATGCTCGTTATCCAGTTGTTAAGCACCTCCCCATGGGTGTTGGTTTAAGGGACTTCGGTGTACCAGCTAATACAAGGCAACACTAGACAACGGTGCACCGAATAACTTAAAACTACATCATCATGCACGGTTAGAAACACTGGATAATTAGATTAGAATTTGCTAGTAAATAAAGGTGATTCTATCTAGTATGATTTGCTTGCATAACATGTTGTATGTTGGTCATTGATCTCCACTATTTAGCAGATCATTGCATGTCACGTCGAAAGTCATCCTATGCGTTTACCTTTAATATGTATGTCTGTATGATATAAGGTCTGTTATCGGATGTGCACTCACGATATGCTTGTCACGATCTATTCAGGGTTTTCATGATTGACTCTGTATGGTCAGGCACTACTTAGCCTCAGCCTTAGGATCCCGATGGGGTGAATTTGGTGTAGTTTCATGGCCTTGCTGCAGTAAGGAAACGTTTTGGGGAACCGGACCCCAGGAAACCCGAGACCCATTTGTACCCTAGCCCGGACAATGGTGTTCTCTGCACGATATAAAATCCCTCTTTTGGGAGCATATGGCAATGTAGTCGCCTACTAGTTATGTACACAGCATGTATACATTGATTCGCATGGCATATTTCTTTCTTGCACGACAGCTTAGTATACGAATGTGACCTATTTTGATTTACGTGATGTTTTTTTATTCTATTAGACAGAGCATGTGTTAACTGTTATGGTTTATACTTTGCTGAATTGTTGTATTCACGAGTTGTTTATGGTGTTGCAGGCTCAGATACCCCTGCCGACCCCTCGTCGGTCGGCCAGACTCCGGATGAGACCCCCGAGGCCCCATTAGGCCTAGAGGAGTGGATGTGATCACTTCCTCGGAGAGCGTCTTGGACATACATGACATGGCATAGGAGTCTTCCTTTTTGAGATCTGTCACGCTTGTATATGTCATGATTTATATATGTTATTTTGTTCATGTTGTAAAACATTCAGCTATATATGTTAGTTCTGTTTCGTATTTCTCTTCTTGCATTGTTTAGTTTGATGTTTTTGATATCTACAGCTTCCGCGTACATGTTTGGCACGTGTGAAACTTCCCTTGTGCGTATGCATTTAGACCAGGTTTACGTGTACAGGCACGGGAGTACGTGTGTCATTGGTTTGGCTTTTGCTAACTCCTGGACTCCTGTGCCCGGGTTGTGACACTGTAGGTTAACACCTCGGTGGCTTGGGTATGTGGTAGTAGAACTGTTGGAACGTTGAATGATCAAGATGGAATCTATCTCTATTATCCCCTTGTGCCAATTAATGGATTTGTCATTAGTAAGTACGCACCCATTTCAATTATGAGTTAATTGGATGGTACTGATGATTACTGTGATTAATTGGAGCTCAAGGATAATAAGATGTGGAACTTATATTGGAAGAGACAGATTTATTCCAATTTATCCACGGATATTGATAGAAGGGTCTACTTATGGCAGTTAGGAAGTTTAGGGTCTTCATTGTAATTTATTCCTAAGACTGGAGTGCAATTGCATTTATATAGTGGTGTTATTTGCAATTAACTGTGGGCCCGAATTGCACATGAGATGTAGGGTCGCAGTGTTTCAGTTGGAGCCAGCTTTCTAAGGAATCCCTAGTGGTCCCCATGCTAGCCCAAGTTATTGGAAAATACTAATCCGACTTGAACTCTAGAAAGAAGGTTTTGGAAAAGAGAAAGTTGCTAGTTGCTTTGGAAGTAAGACTTCTATTTCAATTAAGCAAGGAAGAGATTTGAAAATATATAAAATCTCTTTGGATGTCCAATGAGACTCTCTCACGTCCAAAACCTTGTTCGCGCAAGAGTTGCATGAGTTTCTCTCTCCTTCTCTCTTCTAGTTCCTTCGAGTTTTGAGTTGGGATTTCTCCTGAAGATTCCACCAATCTTCTTGAGAAAAGAAATCCAATTCGGGTCATAGCGTGGAAGGCTAAGAGGTGTTGAAGATTCTCATCATTAAGCAGAGTCGCAACTTCTCCATTAGAGCACTACAGATCTCCAAAGGTATGATCTACTTCTTGCATGTCGTAGATTATTATGGATGTTTAGTGCTGTTTGATTCTGTCTTTTAGATAGAATATTTACTGTACATGGTCACGAGATTGAGGGTAATGCATCCTGAATTGGGTTTTTGGTCTTATGGATAGTTGATCCCTGTGTCAAATGGGTCAAAAGTTTTGAAAATCTATCCACGAGACCCATTTACTTCCATAAAAAATCACATTAAATAAGGCTTTTCAGATAGCCTTAAGCAGATGATAGTTCCAAATGAGGTCAGTTAAAAACAGTGCGGACTAGTGCTCTTAGTCTGCTGCTGTTTCACCCATATATAATACAATGAAGTTATTCTATAGGGGAAATTCTATCCCAAGATCTGACTGGATCATTGATTAAATTTGGGTTTTGTTATCTAATCCATCTGTTGAGTAAAATGGAAAGGAATATCATAACTAGTTCACATGTGATTCGTTTATGTAAGATTGTAGTTCATCTGGATTATCATTGTTAGAGAAGAGTAGAGATAAATCAGCTTTTTGAGCATAAAAACTAAGTAGAAACTCAGTGATTTGCATTAGCAATTAAAGACCTTAATTAGCAATGGTGTTGCTTCATGACAATTTACTTTGGGATCAGAAGTGGCAAGTGAAAATTGAAGCCTTAATAGCATGAAACTTTTCCAATCTTCCTTAACACTACTATGACACACAAGGAGTTTTGCATGTGAAATACAGGGATGTGGATCGGAAAATAGCAGGCACTTCATATCAAGTCAGTAATGGTTCTTACCGAGAAGGATAACTGCAATGTCCAAAGAATACAAACACATGGAGGAAAACCGTATGATTGCCACCAATGCATTACATGATTTAAGAATCTCTGTCCACTAGTTAATGTTCAAATTCAGATCCAAAGACCACAAATTATACTTTTTTTTTTTCTGAAGTTCTCAATTTGAGGGAAAAAAAAACTTGATTGCATGAAATGCACAAACTTCAGAGGAAAAATCACAAACATCAATTCTCTAAATGAATACTTCTCCAAATATGAGTCTAAATTCTACTCCAAAAGAATTTAGAGGAGCATAAAATCAAAAGCAGCCAAAGACATCTCCATAGTCACCTTAACAATGTCACACAGAAACAGGCCCAACTCAAAGTAGCCAATCAGAAGAAAAATGAAAAGAAAAAAAAAAAAGGCCCAAACTCTGTAGCAACCAATGAATTGAAAACACAGTGTTGACTCCGGAAGATCTACAAATAGTTTAACAAAAAAATTGTGACTCTAACAGTAGAAAAAAGGGAAAACTACATCATGCTGCTCATATATTAAATAGCAATATTAAACATTTCCAATGATATGTGACTAGAGATTTGCCACTGGATTTAGGGTTTAGGGTTCAGGGTTCAGGGTTCATGGCGGCCCTCCGCCTCCTTCTCCTACCCTAAACCCTAAACAAAAAAATTCCTGCACAGCCTGCAACGCTAATCCTTCCTTAGAATGCTCCTGTCATAACATTGAATGTTATCTTGCAGAAATATACCAACATTCGGCTGAAATTACTAAGCAAAAACAAGAGTCAAAAACTCAAGCAAAGCTTAGAAAACTCACAGAACCAATCTTAGGCACAAATCCTATAGCCCAGTGGCAAAAAGATAAATATGAATGTGAGCTTCGACTCATAGACCCAGAGCGAAAGATAAATGGAAAAGCTTATCCAGCTAATCCTAATGAAATAAAGGAACTTAATATTCAGATTAAGGAACTCCTTGAGCAAAGGTTAATTCAACCTTCGCAGAGTCCTCATAATAGTCCAGCATTTTTAGTCAACAATCATGCTGAACAACTCAGAGGAAAGGCTAGGATGGTCATAGAGTATCGAGCCCTAAACAACAATCTTGTTCAAGACACATACAAGATCCCAGATAAAAACAATTTAATTCAACTTATTGAAAAAAGAACTTGGTTCAGCAAGTTTGATTGCAAATCAGGATTTTGGCAGCTAAGAATGCATAAAGATTCTATCCCCCGGACTGCATTTAGCGTCCCTCAAGGAAAATACGAATGGTTAGTCATGCCTTTCGGTCTCAGTATTGCTCCTCAAGTCTTTCAAAGATGAATGGATGACATCTTTAGAAAGCACAGAGACTATTGTTTAGTTTATATTGACGACATTGTTGTCGCCTCACACACAGAAGAAGAACATTTTCAACATGTTCAAGCTATCCTTAACGAATTTGAGAAACACGGTATCGTAATCTCCCCCAAGAAATACGAACTCTGTCAAAGAGAAATAAAATTCTTAGGAGTTCATATTAAGCAAGGAGAAATAACCCTACAAGAACATATTGTCAAAAAAATCCTTGACTTCCCAGAAGTCATAACTAGCAGAAAACAACTGCAGAGTTATTAAGGAATTCTCAACTGCGCTAGCGATTTTATTAAAAATCTAGCAAAATATCGAAGCAGTCTCTCAGCTAAATTAACAAAAACTGAACAAACAAATCCCTTCAAATGGACAGAAAGAGATATAGAAATTGTTCGGGAATTACTTGAAATAGTAAAAACTATTCCTCCTCTCAGCCCACCCAATACTGAAGATACTTTCATCCTTCGCAGCGATGCCTCAGACAAACAATGGGGAGTTGTCTACATGACTATAGACCCCAAAGATTTAGAAAAAAGGAGAAAAATTTGTTGTTATAAATCAGGAACTTTTAATCCTGCTCAGTGCAATTATCATGCCCATGAAAAGGAATTATTAGCTGTAATTTTTGGCATTGATAAATACGCTCTTTTTCTCAGACCAAAAAGATTTATTGTCGAAACCGACTCTAAGTTTGTACAACATTTCAGAAATGCTCCACTTAGAAAATTAACTCAGAAAAGGCTAATTAATTGGCACCAGTTTTTAAATGAATTTGAGTTTGATATTATTCATATCTCAGGACAAAAAAATGAACTAGCAGATATTTTATCTCGTGAACAGATATTTGCCAATGTTTCTAACTCAGAGTTATGTTTCTCTTTCAAGCTAAAATGATGCTTCGTGGAGGAATAAGAGTTCCCTCTCGTGGACGAGGGCGCACAGAGACTCCGATAGGAAGACAAAACTTCCAAGCACACAGTATGGCCAAAAGGCCTCTCTCAGTACAAGAGACTGACAATCAGCTCTTATTTCAACAATTCCTGGAATTCCAGGCTCTCAGAAATTTATCTCTTGAAGAAAGCAGTGAGACCTCTAGTCTAAATGACTATGCTCCCTCTCAGAAACTCCTCAAAAGTGAGGAATCCACAGACATAATAGCCACAGAAGATTGGATGACGGTATCCACAAAGAAGCCTTCAGCTTCCTCTCAGCCAAAAGAATACAGACACATCATTACTGATATAGATCAAATTCTTTATCCTCCCAGTATTCGTAAAGAAGGATTGTTTCAGAAAAATTTGGTAGGAAGCGTCTACCTCAAAAACATTTTACACAGAGAACAGTTCCAAATGGGACAGCTAAGAAAAGAGTTTACTAGAGAAGAACTCTTAATTGCAGATAATATTTGGCATGCCTTCGAAAGACAATATAAAATCGAAGGAAAACAGGCTATTATTGCCTCTCTCAGACATATGAGGTCTCAAAGACACCTTATCTCTCAGGCTCAACAAGAAACCCGTTGCATTGCTAAAAACATGGCAGAATCTACGGGAATAATTTCTTATGCAGAAGTCACAGGCGCTTTTAAAACGCCTATCTACAGAAGACTCAATCTAAAGGTGTTCCTCGCAATTGAATCCTTTTATGGCACCGGCGACACCACTGGAGCTTCCTCAGAAACAGCCAGACTTGATGCCTTTCTTACGCAGCTTGTCGATGATGCCTATGTTAAAAATGGCATTACTCTCCTACGCGGCGGATGTAATCACATACCCGTCTTACTATTGGAAAATCCCTCAGATGAAGCCCTCCTTACAGAATTGTCACTTCTGTACAAATATGGTTTTATTGCATTTCTCAAGATTCGGAAAGAAGAAGATTTGCTAATCCTCCCAGAAACAGAAAAATGGGTAATAAAAAATGTAATCAAGGAATACCCATACATTCTCCATACCATGGTTCTAGCCCCATACGGCATTCCAGCAAAGTCCTTCTCATTGATAAGGATCCTAGAAGATCTACCCTCTTGGATCTCTGCCTTTGTTCCAGAAAAGCAAGTTAATTTCTCTATTTACGAACGAGAATCACAGAGAACTGAGCTCGTCAGAATGATTAGTGGAAGCCTCCGTTGTCCACATCCGAAATACTATACAGTATACCTCACAGAAACCTTAATCATACAGACACCAGAAGTATATGGTAACGGCACAGTTGAACGCATGAAACCACATCAAGCCCCCATTCGGGTAGAAATCCTCTGCAGCATGGAAACTTTTGTCACACTCGATTACGTGACCTCTCAGTCAAACAAAATGTTTTTAAAATGAACCCAGACCTCGCAGATGACCTGTTAATCGGGCTTACTGATGACTATGAACCCGACTCAGAAGACAATCCAGATCCAGAAAACATAGCAAGCGGATCCATACCAGGCCCTGCCGACAATCTTCAGCCCGCAGAATCTTTTCTGATGATCCAATCTCAGTAACAGGAAAAAGGAGGTCCTTTCAGCAAACACGAGACGTCCTTGCTCAGTGAAGATGCTCTTCGGATAAGAGACCCGTGTGTCCACAGTGCACCGCTCAGCCTCTATTATGGCTACAGTAGCTACAGTAGCCGCAATAAGTGTACAGTAATAGTTCACATGTAAATAGTTGTTTTGTCTTTTCTTCTGGGATTGGCTTGTAAGCCTCTATATATATCCCTCCTTATTCTTTTATAGGGAAGTCTAACTTCCCGGAGAAGCCAACCTCTAAGGAAGATAGCAACCAGCCTTCAGGTATGGCTGGCTAACCTCCCTCCGGAATAGCCGGAAGGGTATGGCCATGATGTTGTAATATGTTTATCTTGTTAATAATATGAGTTATTCTCCTATCTATCTTTCGGAATGATGTTTGGTTTCTTTATCCTGTATCTGTGTTTAAGCATGCATGGCTCTCGAAGAGATTATGATGGCCATAGTGAAGACCTTAAGCCTGGTATGGACCTTTGAGGACTATTGCCGTTTGCCAAGTGTGGGCGTTTAGGCTGATTGTCCGTTGTCCTAATACCAATTTTGGTGACTTAAAAACGAGTCGGTCTGAAGATGAGTCCATGATAGATCTTTCTTCTGAGCATGACTTACCTCTCAGTTTTAGCTTAACACTTTTCGAACATTAATCAACCCTCAAATCCGGAAGCATAGGTGGACCTTAACCCACATTATTAACCTTCATAAATATATATTTGCATCTGGCTCGCCCAACTGGTTATTCTAGTTTCTCTTTAACACTTCTCGCTTCGATTCGCTGCTCTTTTACTTTGCTCTGCCTGCATTGTTGTTTTCAGTTTTTTTTTACAAAAAAAAAAAAAAAAAAAAACACATCTCTCACCGCTTTGGTATCAGAGCCATAACCTTCCTTGGCTCCTTAAGAGTAACCATGAGTGACAAAACACTCTCAGATACCTTTCCAGGTTCAGATGAGTCTGGAGATCCGGACAATCCAAGATATTGTCTAAATTTAGATCCAGCTTTGGCAGACGCCTATCACAGGAATTATTGGTCTGAACGAGATCAAGCAGAAGCTTCAGGACAACCTGATACCTCAGACTTAGCACTCAGAATGACTGAGTTAACCCTTGAACCTGATACTGGTTCACCCTCAGTTTCAGATCCAACTCCTTTTGGGAGTCCTACTTACCAAAGACCCAGTGTAGATGCTCCTTCAGCAGGAACTCTAACCCCTCCGTCTTTTGACGATTTTACATGGGATAATCTCGCTCTTTATGAGCGCCTTTTAGTTGTCAGTATTGCAGCCCTTGAACGGTCGTTAGCACTACCCAGAACAACCCTTTGGCGCGATAATGTAGCTTGCCTGCTAACATTAGCCAAACGTAACAAACATCGCATTATTTTAGAAAATATGCTCTTCGAGAAGAAAGAAAGGTTTGACATTTTTCAGATTATTCTCAGAAATAGACGCCTGCTAACAGATGCCTTGTTAGCCGCCCTGAGAACAAGACATTTGTTCATCATCCAGCCAGATGGAACAATCCAGCATTCAGTAGACTTTTATGTACTTGAAACAGTACAATTGACTACGCTCTCAGCACTATACAATTTTGAAGACAGGTACAATGATGTCTTTTCCAGTTTAGTTATACATGCCACAGAAAATAACTATGGCCGCTCAGTAATTAATTATGTTATTCATGGATAAAACACCCAAAAGCATCATCAGCCGTATATACTCTTGGATATACGGAAATAAAGACTATGTTCTTCTTTCTGAAGAACTGCGTCCCAATTCAGACTGTTGGGAACCACACAGTAAGTATGCACATGCTAGGCATATTTCTAGCCTTAATCCCAGTCTTAGTGAATTTGTCGCCTTAGGCAACCACACAAACGATTTGCTTTTGTGGACACTCGAAAGCTTAGGCAAACTAAGCAATTCTCAGACAGAGAGAGCAAACGAGCTCAAATTACAGTTAGATCTTCTAGACAAGATCCTCAGTGAAATCAATACTCAGCTACCTTCTAATTTGGTAGAAGTGCTCACAGCGTTACTTGAAACTAGTCAAGACATAAAAAAATGTCAAACACAGATCTTTGAAGACACTCAAGAAATTTTAAATTATCTTGAAAACTCTAAACTTCAAGAGGAAGTTTACGAAAAAATCTTTACAGATATTCAAGAGATTCTTAGGTTAATAAAACCTATGACAGAGAAAATTGTAGCCATCGGAAAGGCTACAGGCTCGGATTTTAATTAGTTATAATATGTCGATTATGCAAATTATTCCTTATGAAACCTCAGTGTCATCAAAGGAAGTAAAAACTCCTTCACTTCTTGAATTCCTTCAGAAAATAGAAAGTTTTATCAAAAGTGGAAAAAACTTTTTAATTGAAAAACATGAGTTAGAACAAGCAAACGCTTTAAAACTCACTCAGCTAATTGGCAAAAGCCAAAACTTTCTCTCCTCAGGAATCCTTCAATTAAGAGAAGAATTAATTGAATCAGAAAAAATTAAAGGACAAAATCATGAAAGCCTTAGAAATGGACTTGAAAGATTTTTTCAGGTTTTTACAGAATATCAACAAAGTTTAAGCAAAGGATTAAACTCTTTAGCCTCACAGTTACATAACACCTTTCATAGACAAGAGGTCTTAACACAGACTTTAGCAGACACTAAAGTTCAAATCTCAGAACAAGAAGCTGTTCTTAGTCAGCTGTCTATCCAACTCTCAGATTTAAGATTGTTTGTTGAAAACGATCAAAACCTCCATTCAATTGCTGACGCAGTTAGAACTAATCTCGATTATTTTGAAAAAAATTGCAGATTAATTGAAGACGCTTGTACTTCTTTAGGAACAAGCATTCACAGTATAAAATCTTTTGGAGAACAAAACAAAAGAGAAACTCAGAATAATTTAAATAGTCAAATGACTATACTTAAGGAAATATATGAGAAAATCTCCATGCTTGAACAAAAGCAGGAATTAAACTCAAAAATTCAAGAGAAACAGTTAAGTTCCCTCAAAACTCAGATACAAAATCTGTCAGACAGAGTTCAAAATACAGGTAAAACGAATGAGGCTTCTCCTCAGTTACAACCTCCTAATCCTCCCTTAGGAAGAGCACAGATAAATATGTTTCAATTAAAGAAATTTGGAGAAAATGTGAAAGCCAAATATTTTGAAAACAAGCCACAAATGGATTGGTCAAAATTTGGAGACTCAGAATGGAAAGTTATAGAAAATGCTATTGTAAAGCAAACTTTACCCCCAGTTAGATATAAAGATCTATATACAAATGGAGAAACTCCTAAAGGAAAAGATTATGAACTTGCAAAATGGAGTAATCTTGTTACAGTAACTCAAACAATGCAAAAGTTTGATGTCTTCCATCCAACATGGACGGATCTCAGAAGAAAACAGGGATTTAAATATTTATCCCATGGCCTTTTTCAGTGTAGAATTCAAGGACTACACCTCCCAGATCCTAATATACGAGTTTGTCTAGTTCTTGTAGATGAACGAAACTCAGTATTTAGAGATAGCATTATAGGCATTGGTCAATTAGATTTAAGAAGTAATGTTGCCTATTTTAATGTTATTCCTGGCTATGTTATGCCCATTGACTCAGCTAGATACATTAAACTCATAGTTAATACACAGGGATATGAAAATTATATAGTTAACGAAGGTATTCTCTCAGTAGAATTTCAAAGTTATTGCATGTTCTGTATGAACTCTCAGGATGGACTTCTCCCTCACATTCCTAAAGGACGAATTAACGAAGAAATTCTTATTCGTACTACGAGAGACATGGAAGACTACACTTTTCGCAGAATACCCACAGCAGACATGTTATCCGATGATAACTTTAGAATATGGAATTTTCCAGAAACAGTTCCTTTCCAGAAAAAGTACAATACTTTAGATTTTGTACATCAAGAAGGAAACTCAGTATCTTTAAAATTTGGAAAACCTACCTCAGTAATTTCTAATACCTCTTCAGAAGAAGCGGTAATCCAATCAGGCATAAATTTTGCCTCTCCCAGTTTTTCTAGACAAAGCTTTTCGGAAGCCAGCACATCCTCTAGAAGAAAACCTTTCATCCAATTACCCAGATCTCAATCTTTCTCTCAGATTGAAACACCATCTAGGACAAGACCTTCCCCTAGAGCTCAGATTAATATGTTTTATTTTAATAAAGCAAAAAACTTTCAAGAATTAGATTTGCTCTTGCAAGGCAAAAAGCTCTCAGAGGAAGAACCTAAACTTCCACCTACGGTTCAGGTAAATACAGCTCGTGTTTACGACGAAGAACCCGAAGTCAGAACTCAAAGAGAAAATATAGAGTTCAAAACTCCAATTTTTTCTTCTAAGAAAAAGAAGAATTCTCAGAAACCTATAGCCTTCAAATTCTTTGAAGGAAAAACCTTTATGGCCGAACAAGCCATTAATCCTATAGGTATAAAACTAAATTTAGATGGAATTAGAGACGTTAAGAGCGCTCTAAAAAAATGGAAAGAACAAATGGAAATTTGTTTTAGCCTTAATTCCACCTGGAACACAGAAAGCTGTCATAGCTACGCAGAACTTTCCCTTGGAGGAAATGTCAAAAGTTATATCAAATTCCTTAAGAAAGGAACCACAGAAGAACATCGAAATCTCTTAATAGAATTTCAAACCGTTTATCAAACCAGACGAAATGTCGATGGATACATGTTCTTAATCTCAAAAGAGTTTATAGGACAATCTCAGATTACTTATCTTAATGAAGAACAAGAACAAGCTAAATACAAGCTCGCTCAGTTACAAATCTGTAATCTAAAGTTTTTAGAAGAATACACTAATAACTTTAGAGCTATCTTCTATAAATGTGAAGATGATAGCCTCAAGGATGAGTATTTTCGAAATCTCCCAGTAATCGGTGACTCCCTTCTTCAATCTTATCACACATGGAAAGGAAGATTTAATGGAGTTAACCATATCAAAGATAATTCTTTAGGTGAAAGGATTAACTATACTCAGGATTATATTGCTCAAAGAAAGAAAATGAGGAAAGAGCAAAAGCTGATTGAATCAGCCTTCTCAGAAGTATCGTTTAAAGATGAAAGAGATACTAACCCCTCTATTCAATGGGGATGTTCAGAAAACAAGTATAAATCTTTTCTTAAGAAAAAGAAAAACTTTTCTTTTCCCAGAAAAAGGAAACATACGTTTCGAAAATCAACTTCTTTCAAAAATCCAGAAAAAAGATTTGAAAAGTTTAAGAAAAGAAAATATTGGATAAAAAATACTTCCTCTCAGAAGAAAATTTCTAATTATAGAAAACCGTCAAGACCACCTATAGATAAAACAAAAGAAGAATGTTAGACTTGCGGAAAACCTGGACACTTTGCTCCAGACTGCCCAGACAAAGATAAGAAACAAGCAAGAGTTAATCTTGTCGAAACTATGCTTCTCTCAGCTGATGATAATGGATTCGATATCCTTTATCCTTCCGAATTATATTCAATCGATTCGGATTCTGTTTATTCAATAACCTCAGGAAGTTCCGACGAACATTCTGAAACCTTTAACAGTTCAGACAGTGACATGTTTGAAGAATGTCAGCCTGATGTCTACTGTAATGTTTTTACAGCAGACTTTGAAAGAGGAGAATCTTCTTCCTCAGCTCAAAATATATATAGAAAATTTGAAGACCAAGATGCTATCTGGTCCTGCAGCAAATGGAATTGTAAACAGTGGCTTTATCGAGACCCACTACCTGCCAATAGTCCAATGACTTTTGAAACAACCGTTTCCTCAGAAATATTCTTATGTGAAGCTTGTGGATATACCACTAACCCAGGCGATACCGAAGAATGTATTTTCTTTGTTAGCAGAGATCATAAATTACATTCTCATAAAACTTGCTTTGTGCTTGTCATTTTTGACAATCGCGGCCTTCATGCAAAGAACGTCGCATTAAATATGCTCAGTGACTTTTGGCGAGAAGTTGAGGACAATCGCTTTTCTATAGCCTTTACCCAGCAACTAGCCCTTGCTAACTCTCTCAACCTCCTCAACCTTCTATTAAAATAGAAGAAATTGATGACTCTCAGCATACCTCTGTCAATGCCTTTTATATGCATCACCCAAAAGCTCAGTGTAATACTGTAGACAGTGGAATGCTTCTCTATGTTCGCCTTCCTATTGCTAATCTTGGTGCCCGCATAATTGAGGCTCTTATTGACACAGGAAGTACAACATCGCTTATTGGACCAACTGTCCTCCCAGCTTCCCATCTAACCCTTGCCGAACAACCCCTTCGTGGTGTTGGTGCTGGTGGCGGCGAGTTTGAATTAACTCATAAAACTCGATCTCTCCTTATTCAGGACTCTCAGACCTTCTATAAAGTTCAATTTTGGGTCATTCCGGCCCTTGGCTCCGAAGCCCTTCTTGGTATTAGCTTCTTTGAAGCCTTTGACTCATGCCAACTCTCGTTTGGCCCCCCTCCTCAACTTATTCTCTCCCTTCCCCAGGTCCCTCCTCTCATTCTCCCTTTATATACGGCCTCTCAACTCAGAGCTTTCTCAGCCCAGCGTGGTGGAACTGGCGGCCCTCCGCCTCCTTCTCCTACCCTAAACCCTAAACAAAAAAATTCCTGCACAGCCTGCAACGCTAATCCTTCCTCAGAATGCTCCTGTCATAACATTGAATGTTATCTTGCAGAAATATACCAACATTCGGCTGAAATTACTAAGCAAAAACAAGAGTCAAAAACTCAAGCAAAGCTTAGAAAACTCACAGAACCAATCTTAGGCACAAATCCTACAGCCCAGTGGCAAAAAGATAAATAAGAATGTGAGCTTCGACTCATAGACCCAGAGCGAAAGATAAATGGAAAAGCTTATCCAGCTAATCCTAATGAAATAAAGGAACTTAATATTTAGATTAAGGAACTGCTTGAGCAAAGGTTAATTCAACCTTCGCAGAGTCCTCATAATAGTCCAGCATTTTTAGTCAACAATCATGCTGAACAACTCAGAGGAAAGGCTAGGATGGTCATAGACTATCAAGCCCTAAACAACAATCTTGTTCAAGACACATACAAGATCCCAGATAAAAACAATTTAATTCAACTTATTGAAAAAAGAACTTGGTTTAGCAAGTTTAATTGCAAATCAGGATTTTGGCAGATAAGAATGCATAAAGATTCTATCCCTTGGACCGCATTTAGCGTCCCTCAAGGCAAATATGAATGGTTAGTCATGCCTTTTGGCCTCAGCATCGCTCCTCAAGTCTTTCAAAGACGAATGGATGACATCTTTAGAGAGCACAGAGACTATTGTCTAGTCTATATTGACGATATTCTTGTAGCCTCTCACACAGAAGAAGAACATTTTCAACATGTTCAAACTATCCTCAGAGAATTTGAAAAACATGGAATTATAATTTCACCTAATAAGTACGAACTCTGTCAAAGAGAAATAAAATTCTTAGGAGTTCACATAAAACAAGGAGAAATTTCATTACAAGAACATATAGTCAAGAAAATCCTTGACTTCCCAGAAATCATAACTAGCAGAAAACAACTGCAGAGTTATTTAGGAATTCTCAACTGCGCTAGCGATTTTATTAAAAATCTAGCAAAATATCGAAGCAGTCTCTCAGCTAAATTAACAAAAACTGAACAAACAAATCCCTTCAAATGGACAGAAAGAGATATAGAAATTGTTCGGGAATTACGAGAAATAGTAAAAACTATTCCTCCTCTCAGCCTACCCAATACTGAAGATACTTTCATCCTTCGCAGTGATGCCTCAGACAAACAATGGGGAGTTGTCTACATGACTATAGACCCCAAAGATTTAGAAAAAAGGAGAAAAATTTGTTGTTATAAATCAGAAACTTTTAATCCTGCTCAGTGCAATTATCATGCCCATGAAAAAGAATTATTAGCTGTAATTTTTGGCATTGATAAATACGCTCTTTTTCTCAGACCAAAAAGATTTATTGTCGAAACCGACTCTAAGTTTGTACAACATTTCAGAAATGCTCCACTTAGAAAATTAACTCAGAAAAGGCTAATTAATTGGCACCAGTTTTTAAATGAATTCGAGTTTGATATTATTCATATCTCAGGACAAAAAAATGAACTAGCAGATATTTTATCTCGTGAACAGATATTTGCCAATGTTTCTAACTCAGAGTTATGTTTCTCTTTCAAGCTAAAATGATGCTTCGTGGAGGAATAAGAGTTCCCTCTCGTGGACGAGGGCGCACAGAGACTCCGATAGGAAGACAAAACTTCCAAGCACACAGTATGGCCAAAAGGCCTCTCTCAGTACAAGAGACTGACAATCAGCTCTTATTTCAACAATTCCTGGAATTCCAGGCTCTCAGAAATTTATCTCTTGAAGAAAGCAGTGAGACCTCTAGTCTAAATGACTATGCTCCCTCTCAGAAACTCCTCAAAAGTGAGGAATCCACAGACATAATAGCCACAGAAGATTGGATGACGGTATCCACAAAGAAGCCTTCAGCTTCCTCTCAGCCAAAAGAATACAGACACATCATTACTGATATAGATCAAATTCTTTATCCTCCCAGTATTCGTAAAGAAGGATTGTTTCAGAAAAATTTGGTAGGAAGCGTCTACCTCAAAAACATTTTACACAGAGAACAGTTCCAAATGGGACAGCTAAGAAAAGAGTTTACTAGAGAAGAACTCTTAATTGCAGATAATATTTGGCATGCCTTCGAAAGACAATATAAAATCGAAGGAAAACAGGCTATTATTGCCTCTCTCAGACATATGAGGTCTCAAAGACACCTTATCTCTCAGGCTCAACAAGAAACCCGTTGCATTGCTAAAAACATGGCAGAATCTACGGGAATAATTTCTTATGCAGAAGTCACAGGCGCTTTTAAAACGCCTATCTACAGAAGACTCAATCTAAAGGTGTTCCTTGCAATTGAATCCTTTTATGGCACCGGCGACACCACTGGAGCTTCCTCAGAAACAGCCAGACTTGATGCCTTTCTTACGCAGCTTGTCGATGATGCCTATGTTAAAAATGGCATTACTCTCCTACGCGGCGGATGTAATCACATACCCGTCTTACTATTGGAAAATCCCTCAGATGAAGCCCTCCTTACAGAATTGTCACTTCTGTACAAATATGGTTTTATTGCATTTCTCAAGATTCGGAAAGAAGAAGATTTGCTAATCCTCCCAGAAACAGAAAAATGGGTAATAAAAAATGTAATCAAGGAATACCCATACATTCTCCATACCATGGTTCTAGCCCCATACGGCATTCCAGCAAAGTCCTTCTCATTGATAAGGATCCTAGAAGATCTACCCTCTTGGATCTCTGCCTTTGTTCCAGAAAAGCAAGTTAATTTCTCTATTTACGAACGAGAATCACAGAGAACTGAGCTCGTCAGAATGATTAGTGGAAGCCTCCATTGTCCACATCCGAAATACTATACAGTATACCTCACAGAAACCTTAATCATACAGACACCAGAAGTATATGGTAACGGCACAGTTGAACGCATGAAACCACATCAAGCCCCCATTCGGGTAGAAATCCTCTGCAGCATGGAAACTTTTGTCACACTCGGATTACGTGACCTCTCAGTCAAACAAAATGTTTTTAAAATGAACCCAGACCTCGCAGATGACCTGTTAATCGGGCTTACTGATGACTATGAACCCGACTCAGAAGACAATCCAGATCCAGAAAACATAGCAAGCGGATCCATACCAGGCCCTGCCGACAATCTTCAGCCCGCAGAATCTTTTCTGATGATCCAGTCTCAGTAACAGGAAAAAGGAGGTTCTTTCAGCAAACACGAGACGTCCTTGCTCAGTGAAGATGCTCTTCGGATAAGAGACCCGTGTGTCCACAGTGCACCGCTCAGCCTCTATTATGGCTACAGTAGCTACAGTAGCCGCAATAAGTGTACAGTAATAGTTCACATGTAAATAGTTGTTTTGTCTTTTCTTTTGGGATTGGCTTGTAAGCCTCTATATATATCCCTCCTTATTCTTTTATAGGGAAGTCTAACTTCCTGGAGAAGCCAACCTCTAAGGAAGATAGCAACCAGCCTTCAGGTATGGCTGGCTAACCTCCCTCCGGAATAGCCGGAAGGGTATGGCCATGATGTTGTAATATGTTTATCTTGTTAATAATATGAGTTATTCTCCTATCTATCTTTCGGAATGATGTTTGGTTTCTTTATCCTGTATCTGTGTTTAAGCATGCATGGCTCTCGAAGAGATTATGATGGCCATAGTGAAGACCTTAAGCCTGGTATGGACCTTTGAGGACTATTGCCGTTTGCCAAGTGTGGGCGCTTAGGCTGATTGTCCGTTGTCCTAATACCAATTTTGGTGACTTAAAAACGAGTCGGTCTGAAGATGAGTCCATGATAGATCTTTCTTCTGAGCATGACTTACCTCTCAGTTTTAGCTTAACACTTTTCGAACATTAATCAACCCTCAAATCCGGAAGCATAGGTGGACCTTAACCCACATTATTAACCTACATAAATATATATTTGCATCTGGCTCGCCCAACTGGTTATTCTAGTTTCTTTTTAACACTTCTCGCTTCGATTCGCTGCTCTTTTACTTTGCTCTGCCTGCATTGTTGTTTTCAGTTTTTTTACAAAAAAAAAAAAAAAAAAAAAAAAAAACATCTCTCACCGCTTTGGTATCAGAGCCATAACCTTCCTTGGCTCCTTAAGAGTAACCATGAGTGACAAAACACTCTCAGAAACCTTTCCAGGTTCAGATGAGTCTGGAGATCCGGACAATCCAAGATATTGTCTAAATTTAGATCCAGCTTTGGCAGACGCCTATCACAGGAATTATTGGTCTGAACGAGATCAAGCAGAAGCTTCAGGACAACCTGATACCTCAGACTTAGCACTCAGAATGACTGAGTTAACCCTTGAACCTGATACTGGTTCACCCTCAGTTTCAGATCCAACTCCTTTTGGGAGTCCTACTTACCAAAGACCCAGTGTAGATGCTCCTTCAGCAGGAACTCTAACCCCTCCGTCTTTTGACGATTTTACATGGGATAATCTCGCTCTTTATGAGCGCCTTTTAGTTGTCAGTATTGCAGCCCTTGAACGGTCGTTAGCACTACCCAGAACAACCCTTTGGCGCGATAATGTAGCTTGCCTGCTAACATTAGCCAAACGTAACAAACATCGCATTATTTTAGAAAATATGCTCTTCGAGAAGAAAGAAAGGTTTGACATTTTTCAGATTATTCTCAGAAATAGACGCCTGCTAACAGATGCCTTGTTAGCCGCCCTGAGAACAAGACATTTGTTCATCATCCAGCCAGATGGAACAATCCAGCATTCAGTAGACTTTTATGTACTTGAAACAGTACAATTGACTACGCTCTCAGCACTATACAATTTTGAAGACAGGTACAATGATGTCTTTTCCAGTTTAGTTATACATGCCACAGAAAATAACTATGGCCGCTCAGTAATTAATTATGTTATTCATGGATAAAACACCCAAAAGCATCATCAGCCGTATATACTCTTGGATATACGGAAATAAAGACTATGTTCTTCTTTCTGAAGAACTGCGTCCCAATTCAGACTGTTGGGAACCACACAGTAAGTATGCACATGCTAGGCATATTTCTAGCCTTAATCCCAGTCTTAGTGAATTTGTCGCCTTAGGCAACCACACAAACGATTTGCTTTTGTGGACACTCGAAAGCTTAGGCAAACTAAGCAATTCTCAGACAGAGAGAGCAAACGAGCTCAAATTACAGTTAGATCTTCTAGACAAGATCCTCAGTGAAATCAATACTCAGCTACCTTCTAATTTGGTAGAAGTGCTCACAGCGTTACTTGAAACTAGTCAAGACATAAAAAAATGTCAAACACAGATCTTTGAAGACACTCAAGAAATTTTAAATTATCTTGAAAACTCTAAACTTCAAGAGGAAGTTTACGAAAAAATCTTTACAGATATTCAAGAGATTCTTAGGTTAATAAAACCTATGACAGAGAAAATTGTAGCCATCGGAAAGGCTACAGGCTCGGATTTTAATTAGTTATAATATGTCGATTATGCAAATTATTCCTTATGAAACCTCAGTGTCATCAAAGGAAGTAAAAACTCCTTCACTTCTTGAATTCCTTCAGAAAATAGAAAGTTTTATCAAAAGTGGAAAAAACTTTTTAATTGAAAAACATGAGTTAGAACAAGCAAACGCTTTAAAACTCACTCAGCTAATTGGCAAAAGCCAAAACTTTCTCTCCTCAGGAATCCTTCAATTAAGAGAAGAATTAATTGAATCAGAAAAAATTAAAGGACAAAATCATGAAAGCCTTAGAAATGGACTTGAAAGATTTTTTCAGGTTTTTACAGAATATCAACAAAGTTTAAGCAAAGGATTAAACTCTTTAGCCTCACAGTTACATAACACCTTTCATAGACAAGAGGTCTTAACACAGACTTTAGCAGACACTAAAGTTCAAATCTCAGAACAAGAAGCTGTTCTTAGTCAGCTGTCTATCCAACTCTCAGATTTAAGATTGTTTGTTGAAAACGATCAAAACCTCCATTCAATTGCTGACGCAGTTAGAACTAATCTCGATTATTTTGAAAAAAATTGCAGATTAATTGAAGACGCTTGTACTTCTTTAGGAACAAGCATTCACAGTATAAAATCTTTTGGAGAACAAAACAAAAGAGAAACTCAGAATAATTTAAATAGTCAAATGACTATACTTAAGGAAATATATGAGAAAATCTCCATGCTTGAACAAAAGCAGGAATTAAACTCAAAAATTCAAGAGAAACAGTTAAGTTCCCTCAAAACTCAGATACAAAATCTGTCAGACAGAGTTCAAAATACAGGTAAAACGAATGAGGCTTCTCCTCAGTTACAACCTCCTAATCCTCCCTTAGGAAGAGCACAGATAAATATGTTTCAATTAAAGAAATTTGGAGAAAATGTGAAAGCCAAATATTTTGAAAACAAGCCACAAATGGATTGGTCAAAATTTGGAGACTCAGAATGGAAAGTTATAGAAAATGCTATTGTAAAGCAAACTTTACCCCCAGTTAGATATAAAGATCTATATACAAATGGAGAAACTCCTAAAGGAAAAGATTATGAACTTGCAAAATGGAGTAATCTTGTTACAGTAACTCAAACAATGCAAAAGTTTGATGTCTTCCATCCAACATGGACGGATCTCAGAAGAAAACAGGGATTTAAATATTTATCCCATGGCCTTTTTCAGTGTAGAATTCAAGGACTACACCTCCCAGATCCTAATATACGAGTTTGTCTAGTTCTTGTAGATGAACGAAACTCAGTATTTAGAGATAGCATTATAGGCATTGGTCAATTAGATTTAAGAAGTAATGTTGCCTATTTTAATGTTATTCCTGGCTATGTTATGCCCATTGACTCAGCTAGATACATTAAACTCATAGTTAATACACAGGGATATGAAAATTATATAGTTAACGAAGGTATTCTCTCAGTAGAATTTCAAAGTTATTGCATGTTCTGTATGAACTCTCAGGATGGACTTCTCCCTCACATTCCTAAAGGACGAATTAACGAAGAAATTCTTATTCGTACTACGAGAGACATGGAAGACTACACTTTTCGCAGAATACCCACAGCAGACATGTTATCCGATGATAACTTTAGAATATGGAATTTTCCAGAAACAGTTCCTTTCCAGAAAAAGTACAATACTTTAGATTTTGTACATCAAGAAGGAAACTCAGTATCTTTAAAATTTGGAAAACCTACCTCAGTAATTTCTAATACCTCTTCAGAAGAAGCGGTAATCCAATCAGGCATAAATTTTGCCTCTCCCAGTTTTTCTAGACAAAGCTTTTCGGAAGCCAGCACATCCTCTAGAAGAAAACCTTTCATCCAATTACCCAGATCTCAATCTTTCTCTCAGATTGAAACACCATCTAGGACAAGACCTTCCCCTAGAGCTCAGATTAATATGTTTTATTTTAATAAAGCAAAAAACTTTCAAGAATTAGATTTGCTCTTGCAAGGCAAAAAGCTCTCAGAGGAAGAACCTAAACTTCCACCTACGGTTCAGGTAAATACAGCTCGTGTTTACGACGAAGAACCCGAAGTCAGAACTCAAAGAGAAAATATAGAGTTCAAAACTCCAATTTTTTCTTCTAAGAAAAAGAAGAATTCTCAGAAACCTATAGCCTTCAAATTCTTTGAAGGAAAAACCTTTATGGCCGAACAAGCCATTAATCCTATAGGTATAAAACTAAATTTAGATGGAATTAGAGACGTTAAGAGCGCTCTAAAAAAATGGAAAGAACAAATGGAAATTTGTTTTAGCCTTAATTCCACCTGGAACACAGAAAGCTGTCATAGCTACGCAGAACTTTCCCTTGGAGGAAATGTCAAAAGTTATATCAAATTCCTTAAGAAAGGAACCACAGAAGAACATCGAAATCTCTTAATAGAATTTCAAACCGTTTATCAAACCAGACGAAATGTCGATGGATACATGTTCTTAATCTCAAAAGAGTTTATAGGACAATCTCAGATTACTTATCTTAATGAAGAACAAGAACAAGCTAAATACAAGCTCGCTCAGTTACAAATCTGTAATCTAAAGTTTTTAGAAGAATACACTAATAACTTTAGAGCTATCTTCTATAAATGTGAAGATGATAGCCTCAAGGATGAGTATTTTCGAAATCTCCCAGTAATCGGTGACTCCCTTCTTCAATCTTATCACACATGGAAAGGAAGATTTAATGGAGTTAACCATATCAAAGATAATTCTTTAGGTGAAAGGATTAACTATACTCAGGATTATATTGCTCAAAGAAAGAAAATGAGGAAAGAGCAAAAGCTGATTGAATCAGCCTTCTCAGAAGTATCGTTTAAAGATGAAAGAGATACTAACCCCTCTATTCAATGGGGATGTTCAGAAAACAAGTATAAATCTTTTCTTAAGAAAAAGAAAAACTTTTCTTTTCCCAGAAAAAGGAAACATACGTTTCGAAAATCAACTTCTTTCAAAAATCCAGAAAAAAGATTTGAAAAGTTTAAGAAAAGAAAATATTGGATAAAAAATACTTCCTCTCAGAAGAAAATTTCTAATTATAGAAAACCGTCAAGACCACCTATAGATAAAACAAAAGAAGAATGTTAGACTTGCGGAAAACCTGGACACTTTGCTCCAGACTGCCCAGACAAAGATAAGAAACAAGCAAGAGTTAATCTTGTCGAAACTATGCTTCTCTCAGCTGATGATAATGGATTCGATATCCTTTATCCTTCCGAATTATATTCAATCGATTCGGATTCTGTTTATTCAATAACCTCAGGAAGTTCCGACGAACATTCTGAAACCTTTAACAGTTCAGACAGTGACATGTTTGAAGAATGTCAGCCTGATGTCTACTGTAATGTTTTTACAGCAGACTTTGAAAGAGGAGAATCTTCTTCCTCAGCTCAAAATATATATAGAAAATTTGAAGACCAAGATGCTATCTGGTCCTGCAGCAAATGGAATTGTAAACAGTGGCTTTATCGAGACCCACTACCTGCCAATAGTCCAATGACTTTTGAAACAGCCGTTTCCTCAGAAATATTCTTATGTGAAGCTTGTGGATATACCACTAACCCAGGCGATACCGAAGAATGTATTTTCTTTGTTAGCAGAGATCATAAATTACATTCTCATAAAACTTGCTTTGTGCTTGTCATTTTTGACAATCGCGGCCTTCATGCAAAGAACGTCGCATTAAATATGCTCAGTGACTTTTGGCGAGAAGTTGAGGACAATCGCTTTTCTATAGCCTTTACCCAGCAACTAGCCCTTGCTAACTCTCAACCTCCTCAACCTTCTATTAAAATAGAAGAAATTGATGACTCTCAGCATACCTCTGTCAATGCCTTTTATATGCATCACCCAAAAGCTCAGTGTAATACTGTAGACAGTGGAATGCTTCTCTATGTTCACCTTCCTATTGCTAATCTTGGTGCCCGCATAATTGAGGCTCTTATTGACACAGGAAGTACAACATCGCTTATTGGACCAACTGTCCTCCCAGCTTCCCATCTAACCCTTGCCGAACAACCCCTTCGTGGTGTTGGTGCTGGTGGCGGCGAGTTTGAATTAACTCATAAAACTCGATCTCTCCTTATTCAGGACTCTCAGACCTTCTATAAAGTTCAATTTTGGGTCATTCCGGCCCTTGGCTCCGAAGCCCTTCTTGGTATTAGCTTCTTTGAAGCCTTTGACTCATGCCAACTCTCGTTTGGCCCCCCTCCTCAACTTATTCTCTCCCTTCCCCAGGTCCCTCCTCTCATTCTCCCTTTATATACGGCCTCTCAACTCAGAGCTTTCTCAGCCCAGCGTGGTGGAACTGGCGGCCCTCCGCCTCCTTCTCCTACCCTAAACCCTAAACAAAAAAATTCCTGCACAGCCTGCAACGCTAATCCTTCCTCAGAATGCTCCTGTCATAACATTGAATGTTATCTTGCAGAAATATACCAACATTCGGCTGAAATTACTAAGCAAAAACAAGAGTCAAAAACTCAAGCAAAGCTTAGAAAACTCACAGAACCAATCTTAGGCACAAATCCTACAGCCCAGTGGCAAAAAGATAAATAAGAATGTGAGCTTCGACTCATAGACCCTGAGCGAAAGATAAATGGAAAAGCTTATCCAGCTAATCCTAATGAAATAAAGGAACTTAATATTTAGATTAAGGAACTGCTTGAGCAAAGGTTAATTCAACCTTCGCAGAGTCCTCATAATAGTCCAGCATTTTTAGTCAACAATCATGCTGAACAACTCAGAGGAAAGGCTAGGATGGTCATAGACTATCAAGCCCTAAACAACAATCTTGTTCAAGACACATACAAGATCCCAGATAAAAACAATTTAATTCAACTTATTGAAAAAAGAACTTGGTTTAGCAAGTTTAATTGCAAATCAGGATTTTGGCAGATAAGAATGCATAAAGATTCTATCCCTTGGACCGCATTTAGCGTCCCTCAAGGCAAATATGAATGGTTAGTCATGCCTTTTGGCCTCAGCATCGCTCCTCAAGTCTTTCAAAGACGAATGGATGACATCTTTAGAGAGCACAGAGACTATTGTCTAGTCTATATTGACGATATTCTTGTAGCCTCTCACACAGAAGAAGAACATTTTCAACATGTTCAAACTATCCTCAGAGAATTTGAAAAACATGGAATTATAATTTCACCTAATAAGTACGAACTCTGTCAAAGAGAAATAAAATTCTTAGGAGTTCACATAAAACAAGGAGAAATTTCATTACAAGAACATATAGTCAAGAAAATCCTTGACTTCCCAGAAATCATAACTAGCAGAAAACAACTGCAGAGTTATTTAGGAATTCTCAACTGCGCTAGCGATTTTATTAAAAATCTAGCAAAATATCGAAGCAGTCTCTCAGCTAAATTAACAAAAACTGAACAAACAAATCCCTTCAAATGGACAGAAAGAGATATAGAAATTGTTCGGGAATTACGAGAAATAGTAAAAACTATTCCTCCTCTCAGCCTACCCAATACTGAAGATACTTTCATCCTTCGCAGTGATGCCTCAGACAAACAATGGGGAGTTGTCTACATGACTATAGACCCCAAAGATTTAGAAAAAAGGAGAAAAATTTGTTGTTATAAATCAGAAACTTTTAATCCTGCTCAGTGCAATTATCATGCCCATGAAAAAGAATTATTAGCTGTAATTTTTGGCATTGATAAATACGCTCTTTTTCTCAGACCAAAAAGATTTATTGTCGAAACCGACTCTAAGTTTGTACAACATTTCAGAAATGCTCCACTTAGAAAATTAACTCAGAAAAGGCTAATTAATTGGCACCAGTTTTTAAATGAATTCGAGTTTGATATTATTCATATCTCAGGACAAAAAAATGAACTAGCAGATATTTTATCTCGTGAACAGATATTTGCCAATGTTTCTAACTCAGAGTTATGTTTCTCTTTCAAGCTAAAATGATGCTTCGTGGAGGAATAAGAGTTCCCTCTCGTGGACGAGGGCGCACAGAGACTCCGATCGGAAGACAAAACTTCCAAGCACACAGTATGGCCAAAAGGCCTCTCTCAGTACAAGAGACTGACAATCAGCTCTTATTTCAACAATTCCTAGAATTCCAGGCTCTCAGAAATTTATCTCTTGAAGAAAGCAGTGAGACCTCTAGTCTAAATGACTATGCTCCCTCTCAGAAACTCCTCAAAAGTGAGGAATCCACAGACATAATAGCCACAGAAGATTGGATGACGGTATCCACAAAGAAGCCTTCAGCTTCCTCTCAGCCAAAAGAATACAGACACATCATTACTGATATAGATCAAATTCTTTATCCTCCCAGTATTCGTAAAGAAGGATTGTTTCAGAAAAATTTGGTAGGAAGCGTCTACCTCAAAAACATTTTACACAGAGAACAGTTCCAAATGGGACAGCTAAGAAAAGAGTTTACTAGAGAAGAACTCTTAATTGCAGATAATATTTGGCATGCCTTCGAAAGACAATATAAAATCGAAGGAAAACAGGCTATTATTGCCTCTCTCAGACATATGAGGTCTCAAAGACACCTTATCTCTCAGGTTCAACAAGAAACCCGTTGCATTGCTAAAAACATGGCAGAATCTACGGGAATAATTTCTTATGCAGAAGTCACAGGCGCTTTTAAAACGCCTATCTACAGAAGACTCAATCTAAAGGTGTTCCTTGCAATTGAATCCTTTTATGGCACCGGCGACACCACTGGAGCTTCCTCAGAAACAGCCAGACTTGATGCCTTTCTTACGCAGCTTGTCGATGATGCCTATGTTAAAAATGGCATTACTCTCCTACGCGGCGGATGTAATCACATACCCGTCTTACTATTGGAAAATCCCTCAGATGAAGCCCTCCTTACAGAATTGTCACTTCTGTACAAATATGGTTTTATTGCATTTCTCAAGATTCGGAAAGAAGAAGATTTGCTAATCCTCCCAAAAACAGAAAAATGGGTAATAAAAAATGTAATCAAGGAATACCCATACATTCTCCATACCATGGTTCTAGCCCCATACGGCATTCCAGCAAAGTCCTTCTCATTGATAAGGATCCTAGAAGATCTACCCTCTTGGATCTCTGCCTTTGTTCCAGAAAAGCAAGTTAATTTCTCTATTTACGAACGAGAATCACAGAGAACTGAGCTCGTCAGAATGATTAGTGGAAGCCTCCATTGTCCACATCCGAAATACTATACAGTATACCTCACAGAAACCTTAATCATACAGACCCCAGAAGTATATGGTAACGGCACAGTTGAACGCATGAAACCACATCAAGCCCCCATTCGGGTAGAAATCCTCTGCAGCATGGAAACTTTTGTCACACTCGGATTACGTGACCTCTCAGTCAAACAAAATGTTTTTAAAATGAACCCAGACCTCGCAGATGACCTGTTAATCGGGCTTACTGATGACTATGAACCCGACTCAGAAGACAATCCAGATCCAGAAAACATAGCAAGCGGATCCATACCAGGCCCTGCCGACAATCTTCAGCCCGCAGAATCTTTTCTGATGATCCAGTCTCAGTAACAGGAAAAAGGAGGTTCTTTCAGCAAACACGAGACGTCCTTGCTCAGTGAAGATGCTCTTCGGATAAGAGACCCGTGTGTCCACAGTGCACCGCTCAGCCTCTATTATGGCTACAGTAGCTACAGTAGCCGCAATAAGTGTACAGTAATAGTTCACATGTAAATAGTTGTTTTGTCTTTTCTTTTGGGATTGGCTTGTAAGCCTCTATATATATCCCTCCTTATTCTTTTATAGGGAAGTCTAACTTCCTGGAGAAGCCAACCTCTAAGGAAGATAGCAACCAGCCTTCAGGTATGGCTGGCTAACCTCCCTCCGGAATAGCCGGAAGGGTATGGCCATGATGTTGTAATATGTTTATCTTGTTAATAATATGAGTTATTCTCCTATCTATCTTTCGGAATGATGTTTGGTTTCTTTATCCTGTATCTGTGTTTAAGCATGCATGGCTCTCGAAGAGATTATGATGGCCATAGTGAAGACCTTAAGCCTGGTATGGACCTTTGAGGACTATTGCCGTTTGCCAAGTGTGGGCGTTTAGGCTGATTGTCCGTTGTCCTAATACCAATTTTGGTGACTTAAAAACGAGTCGGTCTGAAGATGAGTCCATGATAGATCTTTCTTCTGAGCATGACTTACCTCTCAGTTTTAGCTTAACACTTTTCGAACATTAATCAACCCTCAAATCCGGAAGCATAGGTGGACCTTAACCCACATTATTAACCTACATAAATATATATTTGCATCTGGCTCGCCCAACTGGTTATTCTAGTTTCTTTTTAACACTTCTCGCTTCGATTCGCTGCTCTTTTACTTTGCTCTGCCTGCATTGTTGTTTTCAGTTTTTTTACAAAAAAAAAAAAAAAAAAAAAAAACATCTCTCACCGCTTTGGTATCAGAGCCATAACCTTCCTTGGCTCCTTAAGAGTAACCATGAGTGACAAAACACTCTCAGAAACCTTTCCAGGTTCAGATGAGTCTGGAGATCCGGACAATCCAAGATATTGTCTAAATTTAGATCCAGCTTTGGCAGACGCCTATCACAGGAATTATTGGTCTGAACGAGATCAAGCAGAAGCTTCAGGACAACCTGATACCTCAGACTTAGCACTCAGAATGACTGAGTTAACCCTTGAACCTGATACTGGTTCACCCTCAGTTTCAGATCCAACTCCTTTTGGGAGTCCTACTTACCAAAGACCCAGTGTAGATGCTCCTTTAGCAGGAACTCTAACCCCTCCGTCTTTTGACGATTTTACATGGGATAATCTCGCTCTTTATGAGCGCCTTTTAGTTGTCAGTATTGCAGCCCTTGAACGGTCGTTAGCACTACCCAGAACAACCCTTTGGCGCGATAATGTAGCTTGCCTGCTAACATTAGCCAAACGTAACAAACATCGCATTATTTTAGAAAATATGCTCTTCGAGAAGAAAGAAAGGTTTGACATTTTTCAGATTATTCTCAGAAATAGACGCCTGCTAACAGATGCCTTGTTAGCCGCCCTGAGAACAAGACATTTGTTCATCATCCAGCCAGATGGAACAATCCAGCATTCAGTAGACTTTTATGTACTTGAAACAGTACAATTGACTACGCTCTCAGCACTATACAATTTTGAAGACAGGTACAATGATGTCTTTTCCAGTTTAGTTATACATGCCACAGAAAATAACTATGGCCGCTCAGTAATTAATTATGTTATTCATGGATAAAACACCCAAAAGCATCATCAGCCGTATATACTCTTGGATATACGGAAATAAAGACTATGTTCTTCTTTCTGAAGAACTGCGTCCCAATTCAGACTGTTGGGAACCACACAGTAAGTATGCACATGCTAGGCATATTTCTAGCCTTAATCCCAGTCTTAGTGAATTTGTCGCCTTAGGCAACCACACAAACGATTTGCTTTTGTGGACACTCGAAAGCTTAGGCAAACTAAGCAATTCTCAGACAGAGAGAGCAAACGAGCTCAAATTACAGTTAGATCTTCTAGACAAGATCCTCAGTGAAATCAATACTCAGCTACCTTCTAATTTGGTAGAAGTGCTCACAGCGTTACTTGAAACTAGTCAAGACATAAAAAAATGTCAAACACAGATCTTTGAAGACACTCAAGAAATTTTAAATTATCTTGAAAACTCTAAACTTCAAGAGGAAGTTTACGAAAAAATCTTTACAGATATTCAAGAGATTCTTAGGTTAATAAAACCTATGACAGAGAAAATTGTAGCCATCGGAAAGGCTACAGGCTCGGATTTTAATTAGTTATAATATGTCGATTATGTAAATTATTCCTTATGAAACCTCAGTGTCATCAAAGGAAGTAAAAACTCCTTCACTTCTTGAATTCCTTCAGAAAATAGAAAGTTTTATCAAAAGTGGAAAAAACTTTTTAATTGAAAAACATGAGTTAGAACAAGCAAACGCTTTAAAACTCACTCAGCTAATTGGCAAAAGCCAAAACTTTCTCTCCTCAGGAATCCTTCAATTAAGAGAAGAATTAATTGAATCAGAAAAAATTAAAGGACAAAATCATGAAAGCCTTAGAAATGGACTTGAAAGATTTTTTCAGGTTTTTACAGAATATCAACAAAGTTTAAGCAAAGGATTAAACTCTTTAGCCTCACAGTTACATAACACCTTTCATAGACAAGAGGTCTTAACACAGACTTTAGCAGACACTAAAGTTCAAATCTCAGAACAAGAAGCTGTTCTTAGTCAGCTGTCTATCCAACTCTCAGATTTAAGATTGTTTGTTGAAAACGATCAAAACCTCCATTCAATTGCTGACGCAGTTAGAACTAATCTCGATTATTTTGAAAAAAATTGCAGATTAATTGAAGACGCTTGTACTTCTTTAGGAACAAGCATTCACAGTATAAAATCTTTTGGAGAACAAAACAAAAGAGAAACTCAGAATAATTTAAATAGTCAAATGACTATACTTAAGGAAATATATGAGAAAATCTCCATGCTTGAACAAAAGCAGGAATTAAACTCAAAAATTCAAGAGAAACAGTTAAGTTCCCTCAAAACTCAGATACAAAATCTGTCAGACAGAGTTCAAAATACAGGTAAAACGAATGAGGCTTCTCCTCAGTTACAACCTCCTAATCCTCCCTTAGGAAGAGCACAGATAAATATGTTTCAATTAAAGAAATTTGGAGAAAATGTGAAAGCCAAATATTTTGAAAACAAGCCACAAATGGATTGGTCAAAATTTGGAGACTCAGAATGGAAAGTTATAGAAAATGCTATTGTAAAGCAAACTTTACCCCCAGTTAGATATAAAGATCTATATACAAATGGAGAAACTCCTAAAGGAAAAGATTATGAACTTGCAAAATGGAGTAATCTTGTTACAGTAACTCAAACAATGCAAAAGTTTGATGTCTTCCATCCAACATGGACGGATCTCAGAAGAAAACAGGGATTTAAATATTTATCCCATGGCCTTTTTCAGTGTAGAATTCAAGGACTACACCTCCCAGATCCTAATATACGAGTTTGTCTAGTTCTTGTAGATGAACGAAACTCAGTATTTAGAGATAGCATTATAGGCATTGGTCAATTAGATTTAAGAAGTAATGTTGCCTATTTTAATGTTATTCCTGGCTATGTTATGCCCATTGACTCAGCTAGATACATTAAACTCATAGTTAATACACAGGGATATGAAAATTATATAGTTAACGAAGGTATTCTCTCAGTAGAATTTCAAAGTTATTGCATGTTCTGTATGAACTCTCAGGATGGACTTCTCCCTCACATTCCTAAAGGACGAATTAACGAAGAAATTCTTATTCGTACTACGAGAGACATGGAAGACTACACTTTTCGCAGAATACCCACAGCAGACATGTTATCCGATGATAACTTTAGAATATGGAATTTTCCAGAAACAGTTCCTTTCCAGAAAAAGTACAATACTTTAGATTTTGTACATCAAGAAGGAAACTCAGTATCTTTAAAATTTGGAAAACCTACCTCAGTAATTTCTAATACCTCTTCAGAAGAAGCGGTAATCCAATCAGGCATAAATTTTGCCTCTCCCAGTTTTTCTAGACAAAGCTTTTCGGAAGCCAGCACATCCTCTAGAAGAAAACCTTTCATCCAATTACCCAGATCTCAATCTTTCTCTCAGATTGAAACACCATCTAGGACAAGACCTTCCCCTAGAGCTCAGATTAATATGTTTTATTTTAATAAAGCAAAAAACTTTCAAGAATTATATTTGCTCTTGCAAGGCAAAAAGCTCTCAGAGGAAGAACCTAAACTTCCACCTACGGTTCAGGTAAATACAGCTCGTGTTTACGACGAAGAACCCGAAGTCAGAACTCAAAGAGAAAATATAGAGTTCAAAACTCCAATTTTTTCTTCTAAGAAAAAGAAGAATTCTCAGAAACCTATAGCCTTCAAATTCTTTGAAGGAAAAACCTTTATGGCCGAACAAGCCATTAATCCTATAGGTATAAAACTAAATTTAGATGGAATTAGAGACGTTAAGAGCGCTCTAAAAAAATGGAAAGAACAAATGGAAATTTGTTTTAGCCTTAATTCCACCTGGAACACAGAAAGCTGTCATAGCTACGCAGAACTTTCCCTTGGAGGAAATGTCAAAAGTTATATCAAATTCCTTAAGAAAGGAACCACAGAAGAACATCGAAATCTCTTAATAGAATTTCAAACCGTTTATCAAACCAGACGAAATGTCGATGGATACATGTTCTTAATCTCAAAAGAGTTTATAGGACAATCTCAGATTACTTATCTTAATGAAGAACAAGAACAAGCTAAATACAAGCTCGCTCAGTTACAAATCTGTAATCTAAAGTTTTTAGAAGAATACACTAATAACTTTAGAGCTATCTTCTATAAATGTGAAGATGATAGCCTCAAGGATGAGTATTTTCGAAATCTCCCAGTAATCGGTGACTCCCTTCTTCAATCTTATCACACATGGAAAGGAAGATTTAATGGAGTTAACCATATCAAAGATAATTCTTTAGGTGAAAGGATTAACTATACTCAGGATTATATTGCTCAAAGAAAGAAAATGAGGAAAGAGCAAAAGCTGATTGAATCAGCCTTCTCAGAAGTATCGTTTAAAGATGAAAGAGATACTAACCCCTCTATTCAATGGGGATGTTCAGAAAACAAGTATAAATCTTTTCTTAAGAAAAAGAAAAACTTTTCTTTTCCCAGAAAAAGGAAACATACGTTTCGAAAATCAACTTCTTTCAAAAATCCAGAAAAAAGATTTGAAAAGTTTAAGAAAAGAAAATATTGGATAAAAAATACTTCCTCTCAGAAGAAAATTTCTAATTATAGAAAACCGTCAAGACCACCTATAGATAAAACAAAAGAAGAATGTTAGACTTGCGGAAAACCTGGACACTTTGCTCCAGACTGCCCAGACAAAGATAAGAAACAAGCAAGAGTTAATCTTGTCGAAACTATGCTTCTCTCAGCTGATGATAATGGATTCGATATCCTTTATCCTTCCGAATTATATTCAATCGATTCGGATTCTGTTTATTCAATAACCTCAGGAAGTTCCGACGAACATTCTGAAACCTTTAACAGTTCAGACAGTGACATGTTTGAAGAATGTCAGCCTGATGTCTACTGTAATGTTTTTACAGCAGACTTTGAAAGAGGAGAATCTTCTTCCTCAGCTCAAAATATATATAGAAAATTTGAAGACCAAGATGCTATCTGGTCCTGCAGCAAATGGAATTGTAAACAGTGGCTTTATCGAGACCCACTACCTGCCAATAGTCCAATGACTTTTGAAACAGCCGTTTCCTCAGAAATATTCTTATGTGAAGCTTGTGGATATACCACTAACCCAGGCGATACCGAAGAATGTATTTTCTTTGTTAGCAGAGATCATAAATTACATTCTCATAAAACTTGCTTTGTGCTTGTCATTTTTGACAATCGCGGCCTTCATGCAAAGAACGTCGCATTAAATATGCTCAGTGACTTTTGGCGAGAAGTTGAGGACAATCGCTTTTCTATAGCCTTTACCCAGCAACTAGCCCTTGCTAACTCTCAACCTCCTCAACCTTCTATTAAAATAGAAGAAATTGATGACTCTCAGCATACCTCTGTCAATGCCTTTTATATGCATCACCCAAAAGCTCAGTGTAATACTGTAGACAGTGGAATGCTTCTCTATGTTCGCCTTCCTATTGCTAATCTTGGTGCCCGCATAATTGAGGCTCTTATTGACACAGGAAGTACAACATCGCTTATTGGACCAACTGTCCTCCCAGCTTCCCATCTAACCCTTGCCGAACAACCCCTTCGTGGTGTTGGTGCTGGTGGCGGCGAGTTTGAATTAACTCATAAAACTCGATCTCTCCTTATTCAGGACTCTCAGACCTTCTATAAAGTTCAATTTTGGGTCATTCCGGCCCTTGGCTCCGAAGCCCTTCTTGGTATTAGCTTCTTTGAAGCCTTTGACTCATGCCAACTCTCGTTTGGCCCCCCTCCTCAACTTATTCTCTCCCTTCCCCAGGTCCCTCCTCTCATTCTCCCTTTATATACGGCCTCTCAACTCAGAGCTTTCTCAGCCCAGCGTGGTGGAACTGGCGGCCCTCCGCCTCCTTCTCCTACCCTAAACCCTAAACAAAAAAATTCCTGCACAGCCTGCAACGCTAATCCTTCCTCAGAATGCTCCTGTCATAACATTGAATGTTATCTTGCAGAAATATACCAACATTCGGCTGAAATTACTAAGCAAAAACAAGAGTCAAAAACTCAAGCAAAGCTTAGAAAACTCACAGAACCAATCTTAGGCACAAATCCTACAGCCCAGTGGCAAAAAGATAAATAAGAATGTGAGCTTCGACTCATAGACCCTGAGCGAAAGATAAATGGAAAAGCTTATCCAGCTAATCCTAATGAAATAAAGGAACTTAATATTTAGATTAAGGAACTGCTTGAGCAAAGGTTAATTCAACCTTCGCAGAGTCCTCATAATAGTCCAGCATTTTTAGTCAACAATCATGCTGAACAACTCAGAGGAAAGGCTAGGATGGTCATAGACTATCAAGCCCTAAACAACAATCTTGTTCAAGACACATACAAGATCCCAGATAAAAACAATTTAATTCAACTTATTGAAAAAAGAACTTGGTTTAGCAAGTTTAATTGCAAATCAGGATTTTGGCAGATAAGAATGCATAAAGATTCTATCCCTTGGACCGCATTTAGCGTCCCTCAAGGCAAATATGAATGGTTAGTCATGCCTTTTGGCCTCAGCATCGCTCCTCAAGTCTTTCAAAGACGAATGGATGACATCTTTAGAGAGCACAGAGACTATTGTCTAGTCTATATTGACGATATTCTTGTAGCCTCTCACACAGAAGAAGAACATTTTCAACATGTTCAAACTATCCTCAGAGAATTTGAAAAACATGGAATTATAATTTCACCTAATAAGTACGAACTCTGTCAAAGAGAAATAAAATTCTTAGGAGTTCACATAAAACAAGGAGAAATTTCATTACAAGAACATATAGTCAAGAAAATCCTTGACTTCCCAGAAATTATAACTAGCAGAAAACAACTGCAGAGTTATTTAGGAATTCTCAACTGCGCTAGCGATTTTATTAAAAATCTAGCAAAATATCGAAGCAGTCTCTCAGCTAAATTAACAAAAACTGAACAAACAAATCCCTTCAAATGGACAGAAAGAGATATAGAAATTGTTCGGGAATTACGAGAAATAGTAAAAACTATTCCTCCTCTCAGCCTACCCAATACTGAAGATACTTTCATCCTTCGCAGTGATGCCTCAGACAAACAATGGGGAGTTGTCTACATGACTATAGACCCCAAAGATTTAGAAAAAAGGAGAAAAATTTGTTGTTATAAATCAGAAACTTTTAATCCTGCTCAGTGCAATTATCATGCCCATGAAAAAGAATTATTAGCTGTAATTTTTGGCATTGATAAATACGCTCTTTTTCTCAGACCAAAAAGATTTATTGTCGAAACCGACTCTAAGTTTGTACAACATTTCAGAAATGCTCCACTTAGAAAATTAACTCAGAAAAGGCTAATTAATTGGCACCAGTTTTTAAATGAATTCGAGTTTGATATTATTCATATCTCAGGACAAAAAAATGAACTAGCAGATATTTTATCTCGTGAACAGATATTTGCCAATGTTTCTAACTCAGAGTTATGTTTCTCTTTCAAGCTAAAATGATGCTTCGTGGAGGAATAAGAGTTCCCTCTCGTGGACGAGGGCGCACAGAGACTCCGATCGGAAGACAAAACTTCCAAGCACACAGTATGGCCAAAAGGCCTCTCTCAGTACAAGAGACTGACAATCAGCTCTTATTTCAACAATTCCTGGAATTCCAGGCTCTCAGAAATTTATCTCTTGAAGAAAGCAGTGAGACCTCTAGTCTAAATGACTATGCTCCCTCTCAGAAACTCCTCAAAAGTGAGGAATCCACAGACATAATAGCCACAGAAGATTGGATGACGGTATCCACAAAGAAGCCTTCAGCTTCCTCTCAGCCAAAAGAATACAGACACATCATTACTGATATAGATCAAATTCTTTATCCTCCCAGTATTCGTAAAGAAGGATTGTTTCAGAAAAATTTGGTAGGAAGCGTCTACCTCAAAAACATTTTACACAGAGAACAGTTCCAAATGGGACAGCTAAGAAAAGAGTTTACTAGAGAAGAACTCTTAATTGCAGATAATATTTGGCATGCCTTCGAAAGACAATATAAAATCGAAGGAAAACAGGCTATTATTGCCTCTCTCAGACATATGAGGTCTCAAAGACACCTTATCTCTCAGGCTCAACAAGAAACCCGTTGCATTGCTAAAAACATGGCAGAATCTACGGGAATAATTTCTTATGCAGAAGTCACAGGCGCTTTTAAAACGCCTATCTACAGAAGACTCAATCTAAAGGTGTTCCTTGCAATTGAATCCTTTTATGGCACCGGCGACACCACTGGAGCTTCCTCAGAAACAGCCAGACTTGATGCCTTTCTTACGTAGCTTGTCGATGATGCCTATGTTAAAAATGGCATTACTCTCCTACGCGGCGGATGTAATCACATACCCGTCTTACTATTGGAAAATCCCTCAGATGAAGCCCTCCTTACAGAATTGTCACTTCTGTACAAATATGGTTTTATTGCATTTCTCAAGATTCGGAAAGAAGAAGATTTGCTAATCCTCCCAGAAACAGAAAAATGGGTAATAAAAAATGTAATCAAGGAATACCCATACATTCTCCATACCATGGTTCTAGCCCCATACGGCATTCCAGCAAAGTCCTTCTCATTGATAAGGATCCTAGAAGATCTACCCTCTTGGATCTCTGCCTTTGTTCCAGAAAAGCAAGTTAATTTCTCTATTTACGAACGAGAATCACAGAGAACTGAGCTCGTCAGAATGATTAGTGGAAGCCTCCATTGTCCACATCCGAAATACTATACAGTATACCTCACAGAAACCTTATTCATACAGACACCAGAAGTATATGGTAACAGCACAGTTGAACGCATGAAACCACATCAAGCCCCCATTCGGGTAGAAATCCTCTGCAGCATGGAAACTTTTGTCACACTCGGATTACGTGACCTCTCAGTCAAACAAAATGTTTTTAAAATGAACCCAGACCTCGCAGATGACCTGTTAATCGGGCTTACTGATGACTATGAACCCGACTCAGAAGACAATCCAGATCCAGAAAACATAGCAAGCGGATCCATACCAGGCCCTGCCGACAATCTTCAGCCCGCAGAATCTTTTCTGATGATCCAGTCTCAGTAACAGGAAAAAGGAGGTTCTTTCAGCAAACACGAGACGTCCTTGCTCAGTGAAGATGCTCTTCGGATAAGAGACCCGTGTGTCCACAGTGCACCGCTCAGCCTCTATTATGGCTACAGTAGCTACAGTAGCCGCAATAAGTGTACAGTAATAGTTCACATGTAAATAGTTGTTTTGTCTTTTCTTTTGGGATTGGCTTGTAAGCCTCTATATATATCCCTCCTTATTCTTTTATAGGGAAGTCTAACTTCCTGGAGAAGCCAACCTCTAAGGAAGATAGCAACCAGCCTTCAGGTATGGCTGGCTAACCTCCCTCCGGAATAGCCGGAAGGGTATGGCCATGATGTTGTAATATGTTTATCTTGTTAATAATATGAGTTATTCTCCTATCTATCTTTCGGAATGATGTTTGGTTTCTTTATCCTGTATCTGTGTTTAAGCATGCATGGCTCTCGAAGAGATTATGATGGCCATAGTGAAGACCTTAAGCCTGGTATGGACCTTTGAGGACTATTGCCGTTTGCCAAGTGTGGGCGTTTAGGCTGATTGTCCGTTGTCCTAATACCAATTTTGGTGACTTAAAAACGAGTCGGTCTGAAGATGAGTCCATGATAGATCTTTCTTCTGAGCATGACTTACCTCTCAGTTTTAGCTTAACACTTTTCGAACATTAATCAACCCTCAAATCCGGAAGCATAGGTGGACCTTAACCCACATTATTAACCTACATAAATATATATTTGCATCTGGCTCGCCCAACTGGTTATTCTAGTTTCTTTTTAACACTTCTCGCTTCGATTCGCTGCTCTTTTACTTTGCTCTGCCTGCATTGTTGTTTTCAGTTTTTTTACAAAAAAAAAAAAAAAAAAAAAAAACATCTCTCACCGCTTTGGTATCAGAGCCATAACCTTCCTTGGCTCCTTAAGAGTAACCATGAGTGACAAAACACTCTCAGAAACCTTTCCAGGTTCAGATGAGTCTGGAGATCCGGACAATCCAAGATATTGTCTAAATTTAGATCCAGCTTTGGCAGACGCCTATCACAAGAATTATTGGTCTGAACGAGATCAAGCAGAAGCTTCAGGACAACCTGATACCTCAGACTTAGCACTCAGAATGACTGAGTTAACCCTTGAACCTGATACTGGTTCACCCTCAGTTTCAGATCCAACTCCTTTGGGGAGTCCTACTTACCAAAGACCCAGTGTAGATGCTCCTTTAGCAGGAACTCTAACCCCTCCGTCTTTTGACGATTTTACATGGGATAATCTCGCTCTTTATGAGCGCCTTTTAGTTGTCAGTATTGCAGCCCTTGAACGGTCGTTAGCACTACCCAGAACAACCCTTTGGCGCGATAATGTAGCTTGCCTGCTAACATTAGCCAAACGTAACAAACATCGCATTATTTTAGAAAATATGCTCTTCGAGAAGAAAGAAAGGTTTGACATTTTTCAGATTATTCTCAGAAATAGACGCCTGCTAACAGATGCCTTGTTAGCCGCCCTGAGAACAAGACATTTGTTCATCATCCAGCCAGATGGAACAATCCAGCATTCAGTAGACTTTTATGTACTTGAAACAGTACAATTGACTACGCTCTCAGCACTATACAATTTTGAAGACAGGTACAATGATGTCTTTTCCAGTTTAGTTATACATGCCACAGAAAATAACTATGGCCGCTCAGTAATTAATTATGTTATTCATGGATAAAACACCCAAAAGCATCATCAGCCGTATATACTCTTGGATATACGGAAATAAAGACTATGTTCTTCTTTCTGAAGAACTGCGTCCCAATTCAGACTGTTGGGAACCACACAGTAAGTATGCACATGCTAGGCATATTTCTAGCCTTAATCCCAGTCTTAGTGAATTTGTCGCCTTAGGCAACCACACAAACGATTTGCTTTTGTGGACACTCGAAAGCTTAGGCAAACTAAGCAATTCTCAGACAGAGAGAGCAAACGAGCTCAAATTACAGTTAGATCTTCTAGACAAGATCCTCAGTGAAATCAATACTCAGCTACCTTCTAATTTGGTAGAAGTGCTCACAGCGTTACTTGAAACTAGTCAAGACATAAAAAAATGTCAAACACAGATCTTTGAAGACACTCAAGAAATTTTAAATTATCTTGAAAACTCTAAACTTCAAGAGGAAGTTTACGAAAAAATCTTTACAGATATTCAAGAGATTCTTAGGTTAATAAAACCTATGACAGAGAAAATTGTAGCCATCGGAAAGGCTACAGGCTCGGATTTTAATTAGTTATAATATGTCGATTATGCAAATTATTCCTTATGAAACCTCAGTGTCATCAAAGGAAGTAAAAACTCCTTCACTTCTTGAATTCCTTCAGAAAATAGAAAGTTTTATCAAAAGTGGAAAAAACTTTTTAATTGAAAAACATGAGTTAGAACAAGCAAACGCTTTAAAACTCACTCAGCTAATTGGCAAAAGCCAAAACTTTCTCTCCTCAGGAATCCTTCAATTAAGAGAAGAATTAATTGAATCAGAAAAAATTAAAGGACAAAATCATGAAAGCCTTAGAAATGGACTTGAAAGATTTTTTCAGGTTTTTACAGAATATCAACAAAGTTTAAGCAAAGGATTAAACTCTTTAGCCTCACAGTTACATAACACCTTTCATAGACAAGAGGTCTTAACACAGACTTTAGCAGACACTAAAGTTCAAATCTCAGAACAAGAAGCTGTTCTTAGTCAGCTGTCTATCCAACTCTCAGATTTAAGATTGTTTGTTGAAAACGATCAAAACCTCCATTCAATTGCTGACGCAGTTAGAACTAATCTCGATTATTTTGAAAAAAATTGCAGATTAATTGAAGACGCTTGTACTTCTTTAGGAACAAGCATTCACAGTATAAAATCTTTTGGAGAACAAAACAAAAGAGAAACTCAGAATAATTTAAATAGTCAAATGACTATACTTAAGGAAATATATGAGAAAATCTCCATGCTTGAACAAAAGCAGGAATTAAACTCAAAAATTCAAGAGAAACAGTTAAGTTCCCTCAAAACTCAGATACAAAATCTGTCAGACAGAGTTCAAAATACAGGTAAAACGAATGAGGCTTCTCCTCAGTTACAACCTCCTAATCCTCCCTTAGGAAGAGCACAGATAAATATGTTTCAATTAAAGAAATTTGGAGAAAATGTGAAAGCCAAATATTTTGAAAACAAGCCACAAATGGATTGGTCAAAATTTGGAGACTCAGAATGGAAAGTTATAGAAAATGCTATTGTAAAGCAAACTTTACCCCTAGTTAGATATAAAGATCTATATACAAATGGAGAAACTCCTAAAGGAAAAGATTATGAACTTGCAAAATGGAGTAATCTTGTTACAGTAACTCAAACAATGCAAAAGTTTGATGTCTTCCATCCAACATGGACGGATCTCAGAAGAAAACAGGGATTTAAATATTTATCCCATGGCCTTTTTCAGTGTAGAATTCAAGGACTACACCTCCCAGATCCTAATATACGAGTTTGTCTAGTTCTTGTAGATGAACGAAACTCAGTATTTAGAGATAGCATTATAGGCATTGGTCAATTAGATTTAAGAAGTAATGTTGCCTATTTTAATGTTATTCCTGGCTATGTTATGCCCATTGACTCAGCTAGATACATTAAACTCATAGTTAATACACAGGGATATGAAAATTATATAGTTAACGAAGGTATTCTCTCAGTAGAATTTCAAAGTTATTGCATGTTCTGTATGAACTCTCAGGATGGACTTCTCCCTCACATTCCTAAAGGACGAATTAACGAAGAAATTCTTATTCGTACTACGAGAGACATGGAAGACTACACTTTTCGCAGAATACCCACAGCAGACATGTTATCCGATGATAACTTTAGAATATGGAATTTTCCAGAAACAGTTCCTTTCCAGAAAAAGTACAATACTTTAGATTTTGTACATCAAGAAGGAAACTCAGTATCTTTAAAATTTGGAAAACCTACCTCAGTAATTTCTAATACCTCTTCAGAAGAAGCGGTAATCCAATCAGGCATAAATTTTGCCTCTCCCAGTTTTTCTAGACAAAGCTTTTCGGAAGCCAGCACATCCTCTAGAAGAAAACCTTTCATCCAATTACCCAGATCTCAATCTTTCTCTCAGATTGAAACACCATCTAGGACAAGACCTTCCCCTAGAGCTCAGATTAATATGTTTTATTTTAATAAAGCAAAAAACTTTCAAGAATTAGATTTGCTCTTGCAAGGCAAAAAGCTCTCAGAGGAAGAACCTAAACTTCCACCTACGGTTCAGGTAAATACAGCTCGTGTTTACGACGAAGAACCCGAAGTCAGAACTCAAAGAGAAAATATAGAGTTCAAAACTCCAATTTTTTCTTCTAAGAAAAAGAAGAATTCTCAGAAACCTATAGCCTTCAAATTCTTTGAAGGAAAAACCTTTATGGCCGAACAAGCCATTAATCCTATAGGTATAAAACTAAATTTAGATGGAATTAGAGACGTTAAGAGCGCTCTAAAAAAATGGAAAGAACAAATGGAAATTTGTTTTAGCCTTAATTCCACCTGGAACACAGAAAGCTGTCATAGCTACGCAGAACTTTCCCTTGGAGGAAATGTCAAAAGTTATATCAAATTCCTTAAGAAAGGAACCACAGAAGAACATCGAAATCTCTTAATAGAATTTCAAACCGTTTATCAAACCAGACGAAATGTCGATGGATACATGTTCTTAATCTCAAAAGAGTTTATAGGACAATCTCAGATTACTTATCTTAATGAAGAACAAGAACAAGCTAAATACAAGCTCGCTCAGTTACAAATCTGTAATCTAAAGTTTTTAGAAGAATACACTAATAACTTTAGAGCTATCTTCTATAAATGTGAAGATGATAGCCTCAAGGATGAGTATTTTCGAAATCTCCCAGTAATCGGTGACTCCCTTCTTCAATCTTATCACACATGGAAAGGAAGATTTAATGGAGTTAACCATATCAAAGATAATTCTTTAGGTGAAAGGATTAACTATACTCAGGATTATATTGCTCAAAGAAAGAAAATGAGGAAAGAGCAAAAGCTGATTGAATCAGCCTTCTCAGAAGTATCGTTTAAAGATGAAAGAGATACTAACCCCTCTATTCAATGGGGATGTTCAGAAAACAAGTATAAATCTTTTCTTAAGAAAAAGAAAAACTTTTCTTTTCCCAGAAAAAGGAAACATACGTTTCGAAAATCAACTTCTTTCAAAAATCCAGAAAAAAGATTTGAAAAGTTTAAGAAAAGAAAATATTGGATAAAAAATACTTCCTCTCAGAAGAAAATTTCTAATTATAGAAAACCGTCAAGACCACCTATAGATAAAACAAAAAAAGAATGTTGGACTTGCGAAAAACCTGGACACTTTGCTCCAGACTGCCCAGACAAAGATAAGAAACAAGCAAGAGTTAATCTTGTCGAAACTATGCTTCTCTCAGCTGATGATAATGGATTCGATATCCTTTATCCTTCCGAATTATATACAATCGATTCGGATTCTGTTTATTCAATAACCTCAGAAAGTTCCGACGAACATTCTGAAACCTTTAACAGTTCAGACAGTGACATGTTTGAAGAATGTCAGCCTGATGTCTACTGTAATGTTTTTACAGCAGACTTTGAAAGAGGAGAATCTTCTTCCTCAGCTCAGAATATATATAAAAAATTTGAAGACCAAGATGCTATCTGGTCTTGCAGCAAATGGAATTGTAAACAGTGGCCTTATCGAGACCCACTACCTGCCAATATTCCAATGACTTTTGAAACAGCTGTTTCCTCAGACATATTCTTATGTGAAGCTTGTGGATATACCACTAACCCAGGCGATACCGAAGAATGTATTTTCTTTGTTAGCAAAGATCATAAATTACATTATCATAAAACTTGCTTTGTGCTTGTCATTTTTGACAATCGCGGCCTTCATGCAAAGAACGTCGCATTAAATATGCTCATTTCTATAGCCTTTACCCAGCAACTAGCCCTTGCTAACTCTCAACCTCCTCAACCTTCTATTAAAATAGAAGAAATTGATGACTCTCAGCATACCTCTGTCAATGCCTTTTATATGCAACACCCAAAAGCTCCGTGTAATACTGTAGACAGTGGAATGCTTCTCTATGTTCGCCTTCCTATTGCTAATCTTGGTGGCCGCATAATTGAGGCTCTTATTGACACAGGAAGTACAACATCGCTTATTGGACCAACTGTCCTCCCAGCTTCCCATCTAATCCTTGCCGAACAACCCCTTCGTGGTGTTGGCGCTGGTGGCGGCGAGTTTGAATTAACTCATAAAACTCGATCTCTCCTTATTCAGGACTCTCAGACCTTTTATAAAGTTCAATTTTGGGCCATTCCGGCCCTTGGCTCCGAAGCCCTTCTTGGTATCAGCTTCTTTGAAGCCTTCGACTCATGCCAACTCTCGTTTGGCCCCCCTCCTCAACTTATTCTCTCCCTTCCCCAGGTCCCTCCTCTCATTCTCCCTTTATATACGGCCTCTCAACTCAGAGCTTTCTCAGCCCAGCGTGGTGGAACTGGCGGCCCTCCGCCTCCTTCTCCTACCCTAAACCCTAAACACTAAACCCTAAACCCTAAACCCTAAACCCTAAACCCTAAACCCAAAAACCCTAAACCCTAAACCCTAAACCCTAAACCCTAAACCCTAAACCCTAAACCTTTAGGGTTTAGGGTTTAGGGTTTAGGGTTTAGGGTTGAGGGTTTAGGGTTTAGGGTTGAGGGTTGAGGGTTGAGGGTTAAGGGTTGAGGGTTGAGGGTTTAGGGTTTAGGGTTGAGGGTTGAGGGTTGAGGGTTGAGGGTTTAGGGTTTAGGGTTTAGGGTTTAGGGTTGAGGGTTGAGGGTTGAGGGTTGAGGGTTGAGGGTTTGAGGGGTTGAGGGTTTAGGGTGGGGCTGAGGGGTTGAGGGTTTGAGGGTTGAGGGTTGAGGGTTGAGGGTTGAGGGTTGAGGGTTTAGGGTTGAGGGTTTAGGGTTTAGGGTTTAGGGTTTAGGGTTTAGGGTTTAGGGTTTAGGGTTGAGTGTTTAGGGTTGAGGGTTGAGGGTTGAGGGTTGAGGGTTTAGGGTTTAGGGTTTAGGGTTTAGGGTTTAGGGTTTAGGGTTTAGGGTTGAGGGTTGAGGGTTTAGGGTTTAGGCTTTAGGGTTTTAGGGTTTAGGGTTTAGGGTTTAGGGTTTAGGGTTTAGGGTTTAGGGTTTAGGGTTTAGGGTTTTTGGTTTAGGGTTTAGGGTAGGAGAAGGAGGAGGCGAGAGGGTGCCAGGTCCACCACGCTGGGCTGATAAAGCTCTGAGCTGAGCGGCCGTTTATAACGGGAGAATGAGAGGAGGGACCTGAGGAAGGGAGAGAATGAGTTGAGGAGGAGGGCCAAACGAAAGTTGGCAGGAGTCAAAGGCCTCAAAGAAACTAATGCCAAGAATGGCTTCGGAGTGTAAGGCCGGAATGACCCAAAATTGAACTTTATAAAAGGTCTGAGAGTCTTGAATAAGGTGAGAGCGAGATTTATGAGTTAACTCAAACTCGCCACCACCAGCACCAACACCACGAAGGGGTTGTTCTGCAAGGATAAGATGAGAAGCTGGGAGGACTTCCGGTCCAATAAGTGATGTTGTACTTCCTGTGTCAATAAGAGCTTCAATGATGCGGCCACCTAGATTAGCAATAGGAAGGCGGACATAGAGAAGCATTCCACTGTCAACAGTATTACACTGAGCTTTTGGTTGATGCATATAAAATGCATTTATGGAAGTATGCTGAGAGTCAACAATTTCTTCTATTTTAATAGAAGGTTGAGAAGGTTGCGAGTTAGCAAGGGCTATTTGCTGGGTAAAGGCAATAGAGAAGCGATTGTCCTCTACTTCGCACCAGTAGTCACTGAGCATGTTTAATGCGACGCTTTTTGCATGAAGGCCGCGATTGTCAAAGATGACAAGTACAAAACAAGTTTTATGATAATGTAATTTATGATCTTTGCTAACAAAGAAAATGCATTCTTCGGTATCGCCTGGGTTTGTGGTATATCCACAGGCTTCACATAAGAATATTTCTGAGGAAACGGCTGTTTCGAAAGTCATTGGAATATTGACGGGTAGTGGATCTCGATAGAGCCACTGTTTACAATTCCATTTGCTGCAAGACCAGATAGCATCTTGGTCTTCAAATTTTCTATATATATTCTGAGCTGAAGAAGAAGATTCTCCTCTCTCAAAGTCTGCTGTAAAGGCATTACAGTAGACATCAGGCTGACCTTCTTCAAACAGGTCACTGTCTGAACTGTTAAAGTTTTCAAATTGTTCGGAGGAACTTTCTGAGGTTATTGAATAAACAGAATCCGAATCAATTGTGTATAGTTCGGAAGGATAAAGGATATCAAATCCATTATCATCAGCTGAGGGAATCATAATTTCAACAAGATTAACTCTTGCTTGTTTCTTTTCTTTGTCTGGGCAATCTGGAGCAAAGTGTCCAGGTTTTCCGCAAGTCCAACATTCTTTTGTTGCTTTATCTGTAAGTCTTCGTGAGGGCTTTCTATAATTAGAAACCTTTTTCTGAGAGCAAGTGTTTTTTATCCAATACTTTCTTTTCTTAAATTTTTCAAATCGTTTTTCTGGATTTTTAAAAGAAGTAGATTTTCGAAACTTATGTTTCTTTTTTCTGGGAAAAGAAAAGTTTTTCTTTTTCTTAAGAAAAGATTTATACTTGTTTTCTGAGCATCCCCATTGAATAGAGGGATTAGTATCTCTTTCATCTTTAAACGATACTTCTGAGAAGGCTGATTCAATCAGCTTTTGCTCTTTTCTCATTTTCTTTCTTTGAGCAATATAATCCTGAGTATAGTTAATTCTTTCACCTAAAGAATTATCTTTGATATGGTTGACTCCATTAAATCTTCCTTTCCATGTTTGATAAGATTGAAAAAGGGAGTCACCGATTACTGGGAGTTTACGAAAGTATTCGTCTTTAAGACTATCATCTTCACATTTATAGAAGATGGCCCTAAAGTTATTAGTGTATTCTTCTAAAAACTTTAGATTACAAATTTGTAACTGAGCGAGCTTATATTTAGCTTGTTCTTGTTCTTCATTAAGGTGAGTAATCTGAGATTGTCCTATAAACTCTTTCGAGATTAAGAACACATATCCATCAACATTACGTCCGGCCTGATAAACGGTTTGAAATTCTACTAAGAGATTTCGATGTTCCTCTGTGGTTCCTTTTTTTAGGAATTTGATATAACTTTTAACATTTCCTTCTAAGGAAAGTTCTGCATAGCTATGACAGCTTTCTGTGTTCCATGAGGAATTAAGGCTAAAACAAATTTCCATTTGTTCTTTCCATTTTTTTAGAGCGCTTTTAACGTCTCTAATTCCATCTAGATTGAGTTTTATACCTATAGGATTAATGGCTTGTTCGGCCATAAATGTTTTTCCTTCAAAGAATTTGGAGGATATAGGTTTCTGAGAATTCTTCTTTTTGTTAGAAGAAAAGACTGGAGTTTTGAACTCGATATTTTCTCTTTGAGTTCTAGCTTCGGGTTCTTCATCATAGACACGAGCTGTATTTACCTGAACTGTGGGTGGAAGGTTAGGTTCTTCATCTGAGAGCGTTTTGCCTTGCAAGAGCAATTCTAATTCTTGAAAGTTTTTTGCTTTATTGAAGTAAAACATATTAATCTGAGTTCTAGGAGAAGGTCTTGTCCTAGATGGTGTTTCAATCTGAGAGAACGATTGAGATCTGGGTAATTGGATAAAAGGTTTTCTTCTAGAGGATGTACTAGCTTCTGAAAAACTTTGTCTAGAAAAACTGGGAGAGGCAAAATTTATGCCTGATTGGATAACCGCTTCTTCTAAAGAGGAGGTATTAGAAATTACTGAGGTAGGTTTTCCAAATTTTAAAGATACTGAGTTTCCTTCTTGATGTACAAAATCTAAAGTATTATACTTTTTTTTTAAAAGGAACAGTTTCTGGAAAATTCCATATTCTAAAGTTATCATCAGATAACATGTCTGCTGTGGGTATCCTACGAAAAGTATAGTCTTCCATGTCTCTAGTGGTACGAATAAGAATTTCTTCGTTAATTCGTCCTTTAGGAATGTGAGGAAGGAGACCATCCTGAGAGTTCATACAAAACATACAGTAACTTTGAAATTCTACAGAAAGAATTCCTTTGTTGACTATATAATTTTCATATCCCTGAGTATTAACGATGAGTTTAATATATCTAGCTGAGTCGATGGGCATAACATAGCTGGGAATAACATTGAAATAGGCAACATTACTTCTTAAGTCTAATTGACCAATGCCTATAATGCTATCTCTAAATACTGAGTTTCGTTCATCTACAAGAACTAGACAAACTCGTATATTAGGATCTGGGAGGTGTAGTCCTTGAATTCTACACTGAAAAAGGCCATGGGATAAATATTGAAATCCCCGTTTTCCTCTGAGATCCGTCCATGTTGGATGGAAGACATCAAACTTTTGCATAGTTTGAGTTACTGTAACAAGATTACTCCATTTTGCAAGTTCATAATCTTTTCCTTTAGGAGTTTCTCCATTTGTATACAAATCTTTATATCTGACTGGGGGTAAGGTTTGCTTTGTAACAGCATTTTCTATAACTTTCCATTCTGAGTC